>CM032332.1:14878864-16078864 GCA_019022515.1 Quercus aquifolioides | reverse complement strand
CTCTCGAGTTGCAAACCTGCTCTTGGACCTCAGACCAATCTAACAAGACAGAAATCATATTCCTTTGAGGGGTCAAGCTTTCATCAGCTGCAGCCTATATGTAATTCTAACTCCAGCAATCAACTCTCTGCGCTGCCTTTCTCTCATAGAATAAATCTTAGCACTTCAATTCCAGGACCCAGTATTGGAGCCATGCCAATGGAAGAAGACATTTGTCTGGATGCTGCGGGATTAAGTACTCAAACACCTAGTGGATCACAAATTGAATGTGCAACACCCAATAGAGAATTGTCATATCTAATTCCTTGTGACGGTAAGTATCGCTATTTGTGGAGTAATATTTGCAGAAAGCTATGTACATTGTACTAGAGTAATTGCCCAAATAGTGCTTGCTAGATAGCTTTTGGGTTTTTGCCTGGTCAGAGTCCTATATTAGCCCTCAATGCTAAGAAACGTTGATGGAACTTTTTTGTGAAGTGTGAACACTAATTGGTATTGGATCATGTATATGGTTAAGTTATATCACTTTACATATCTATAACATATATAAGGAGATGTGATTTGCAGAAAATAAAAGGTACCCAAAAAAAAAAAAAAAAAAAATCCTTGCAAAGAGTGTGATGTGTTTTGTGGTTGGAAAATGCTGAAGCTACAAAAAAAATTACTACAATATATGTACAAATTAATGTGGCAATAGATGTGATTGGTGGACTAATTAATGAATGTTTAATTTATTTTTTGTTGATTGGTGACATCACTCTTTGTGGTTTGACAATTGGAGAACGCTATATAATTGCAAGCCTCTGATTTTTAAAACTCTGCAGGAAAAAAAAGAAATGACACCCATGCCTCGTGTCTAGCTGCACTTAAGGGTGACTGGAAAACTGCAAAGAGCTTCATCGATAAAGATCGGAGCATGCTTCATGCTAGATTGACAAAATCATGGGACAGACTGATTCACATAGCAGTTCATTCAAAATGCATATATTTTATAAAAGAACTGGTGGAATATGGGACTGTGGAAGATCTAGCTATAGAAAATCTAAATATGACACAGGCCTTTGTATTGCTGCTGTATCTGGAATGGTCGAAATTGCAACTCATATACTAACTTAATTTTTAATAATGATACTATGAAATTTTGATAAAATTCTTTGAATTTTGGATAAATTCTTTTCTCTCTGCTTCTAATTTCATTGCATTACTTCTTAAAAAAGTTGCATGCCCTACGCATATGTTTTTGGGCAAGCAACTTGACATAAATTTGACACTACACTAAACGTTGCTTCTTACTACAATAAATCTCATTCCATGTATAGGTTTAGCATTGGAGATACTGACTAGATATCCAACAATGGCTTGTGAACGAGACGAGAATAATGATGGGAAAACAGCTTTGCATGTGTTGGCTCAAAAGGCTACAAACATTGCCGGCAGCAGTCTGCTAAAGATCGTGGCACGATACACCAGCTTATGTACGTTTTTCTAAACCCAGGATCCAGTTCGCACAACAGATATTTAGTGTTTAGAATGCTATATACTCTTTTAAGTTCCCAAATCAGCATAACAATTTGAGAAATTATTTGTTAAGTTTTAGACCCCTTAACCCAACTAGATTAACCTAGTTAATTAGCCAAGTGATTAACTTAGTCAAATTATTCAAATCTAGATTAACAAATCAAACAATCATATCAAGAATATAAAGCAGCGGAAAAGTAAATAACACAATGATATGATGACCTAGGAAACCACACGGTAAAAACCTGAAGATGATTTGACCTAGCTATCCTCAAGATAAACTTGAATCCACTATACGAAAGAATCGAAGTTCATACAAAAGGACTTACAAGCTCCCTGCTTGACTTCCTAATACTCCCACCAATAGAACTTACTGACACGACCACGTGTAAGCTCCGAATTCACGGACTCCTTCTTTTTTGGATTCTCCACAAGATACAAGCACCCCCGCTTGTGTTTCTTTAAGCTTCAATGGCAGCAATTGAGTTGATCATCAAGATGTTGAAATAATCTTTACCTTGAAAACCCTAAATTTATGTGAAGGAAAGCTCATCAATGATCTCACAAGAGATTCACACAAATAGCAAAGTATGAGCAACAATACACTCAGAGCAACTCACTAAAACGTGGCTACGGTTTTGCCTTATATACCTAGGGCAAAAACATAAAACTCTAAACGTTTAATGAGGTAGGGTTGAGTTGAAAAAATCTGCAGAAAAACATTCTGCCCGAGATTCGATCGATTGAGCCAGGCCGAAATGCACCAATGCATCTGCAGCCCCTCGATTCCAACTTTACATGAAAGACACAACTTTGAGCAAGCCTAAACAAGACTAAACAACCTGTTTTGATCATGGTTCGCCAACAATACAAATTAGAGTTCTAAATACATAAATTCCTAAATCTTTAAAACCTAGCAAACTCCCCGTTTGGCAATCCGTGACAAAACACAAACACAAAACTCAAAGTTTACAATTAAAAGCCCTTTACATAAATAATGCTCATAAATACAAAAATTCAATCCTAACTACTATCCATCAGTTGCAAGTGTAGACAGCAGCTCAATTGAATCAACCTGTATATTCCTGAAACACTAAACAAAACGCATAAATGCATGTGTGACAGAAAAACAATAAATTAACAAATAAATTCTTGACTTCACAAAACACAAAACAAAGACATATATCATGAATAACTCATAAATATAAATCAATGAGCAGTGAACAAGAAACATAAATAAAAATATAAGTAAACTAACTCTCCCCCTAAGTTAGATACAACAAAAAGTTTTTATTTATATTCTCCCCTTTCAAAAATAATTTCAACTCCCCCTAAACAAGACAAACATGATTCCCATAAATCAATACTTTCTCCTCCTTTTTGTCACGTATTGACAAAGACAACTCATACAAAGAGTAAACAGTCACCATACGCAATAAAGGATAAGAGAAAATAGAGAATTAATAGGACACAAACCACTTCAACTCTATAGAAAATAAAGACAACTCCCCCTATGAACAACAAAGGTTTAAAAAAAATCTCTCCCTATAAAAATAGGAAAAACAAAACAAGTTTTTGAAAAAAACAGTTTTGGGGAAACTTTAGGAGGTGGGGAAAAATAAAAACACACAAACCAAAGTTAAAAACTAAGGTGATGATACACATGAAAAAAATATTCTCTCTTTCAATAAATACAAACTTGACACTATGTGACCCATAAACAGTTGCATGAATAAAGAAAAATATTTGCACATTGATTATCTATCATATCTCTTAAGAAAAATATTTTCTGCAGTTCACACATAAGAAATAGCATATACTAGAATGTACAAAACTCAAAAATTAATCAATCAATTTTTGAATCACGTTGAGTACCCAATTTAGCAAAGTGTATGCATGCTATGTGTGAAAATAATGAGAGATATGACTGCAAAACTGCAAGATGGATACAAAAATCAATGTAATGCATGTGAATCCTAAACACAAATGATGCATGAAAAAATATGTCATGATGCATGCTCTGATGCAGTGAAACTAAGTTCAATATAAGTTAAATTCACAAAATTGGCTTGAGCATAGAGTTTCTAAAAAAAAACTCCAAAAATTTAAAACCACTTGTTAAGTTTTTAGGAAAAATTTGACCAATTGATCATCACACAAGTTAGAATACACAATATAATGATCAATTACATCAATTTAACAAGCCAATTGCATCAATTGAACCCAATTTGAACAAAAACCCCAATTCAGGTACATTCAAGCTCTAGAATTTTCAAATTCTCAAACTTTAAACACATTTTGTATTAAGATCAAAGAACTTTTAATCTTGGATGGTCACAACAAGATCACACACAATAAAATGTACCAAGTTTAACAAAGAGTAACTTGGGTAGTGTGTGCAACTAGCAAAAACTTAAGATACATGTGAGGTTATATGTGAATTGCAATCAATCACAAAGTCTACAAAATTCATTACATAGAATTTGAAAGAGATTATCACCTAAAAAGTTACATCATATAACTCCCACATCTCCTAGATCATAAGCTTGCAATCATGTAAGTTTCTTGAATTTTTGCCTCATAATATACACACCAATTTTAGTTTAAGTGATTTGGCATCAAGCCTAATAGTACACACCAATTTTAAGCATTAAGCATTTAAACCGAGGTTTCACCTTATGTTCTTTTTGTGCATGTGTTACACTTTCTCGAGCACAAAATCTTAAGATATGCACTAAGGTGTTCATGATTGGCTAGTGAACAGTGGTGAGATGGTTATTTATGCCTTTTTCAAAAGAATCAAGTCCGACAGTCAAATAACATGTGACTTCAAGATTAAGACAAAGTGATAAACACCATAAACATCTTTCCCACACAACATGCACTACAAAGTTTCAACTAGTAAAGTGCAATAAATAAGCTCATCAAAGCTAAATAGGGTACAAAGACATGTTCTGTGTAAATAAATTGACCAACCTTGTTTTCAAAAACCAAGAAAAATAGTGCGAGACATAATTTGCTTTCCTTTATTTTTTTTTTTATTTTTTTTTTTTCAAAGAGAAAAACACAAATACATCCTAGAATGAAATGTATGAATGTTATGCAATACAAGTCATAGAACAAAAAACACAAAAACCAAAGAACAATGGTCACAAAAGAAAGAGCAATGAAGCACAAGGACCATGTCAGAAAGACTCAATTAAATCGAGTTTTTTGCATCCAAAACCTATTAGATGCACCACGAGCATTGGAGTTCCTATTCACGTTCGAGTGATTTCCAACTCCAGGATCGGAATAAAGGTTTAAAGCCTTCACCAATTCACCAATAAGTGCTATAGGATCTTGTGCTTGAGGCACATGCACTTTTGGTTTATTTGCTCTTTTTGCAGCTTGAAGCTTATAACAGTTAGGACGAATGTGTCTAGACTTTTCACAAAAATGGCAAATCCAAGCAGGTTTATCATGCATCTTGTCCTTAGAAAGGGTAGACTCCTTAGGTTTAGACTCTTTCAGATCAACCCTAATCTTCCTAGATGGTGAAACTTCTATGGGCTTGACAACCTCACTCACAAGGGGTTTGACAGTTTCACTAACAACCTCACTCACGAAAGGTTCAGAAGAGAATGAAGAAACAAAGTTTGTGGAAGTAGGAGCAGACACATTGATACTTTCAATAAAACCTAATCCAGATTTGTCAGAAGGAGTCTTTTAAACGCTCAGCATTTAATCAAGTTTAGAACTAGCAGATCTAGCAACAGATAAATCATATTCCAAAGTTTTAACTTTATCAAGCAATAACATATTTTCAAATTTCACATTGTTCAAAAGATCATTAGCATCAAACAATTTAACAAGCAAATTCTTCTTTTCAAGCTCAAGAGATTCAATTTTTTTCAGGCCAAGTTCAACATTCATAGCATTCTTTGCAGCAACTTTGCAAAGTTTATTATAGGCCTCTTGAAGATCTGCATCCTCAGAGAGTTCCCCATCAGAAGGGTTCTCTTCAACAGATATGTTTTCATTGACTACAGCAGTAACAGTAAAAGTAATGAAGTTTCCATCCTTGTCACATCCAGACTCATCATCAGAAACCTCATTATCACTAAAGGTTACAGCCATAACTTTACCCTTATACCTCAAGTAAGTAGGACATTCAGACTTAATATAGCCATACCCTTGACAACCAAAACACTGAGCACCCAAAGAACTGTTTGAAGATTGACCAACTTTTTCTCTAGGTTTTTCAAAGTTATTAACCTTAGTGGGATCATTCTTCCTAAAGTTTCTAGATTTAGCAGTGTTTGTACCTCTTGCCTTTCTGTTGTTATTTCTAAGAAAGTTTCTAAAGTTCTTGGCAAGGTACGCAATCTCTGTAGCAGAGAGCTCATCATCAAATCCACCAATCTCAACATTATCAACTGACTTAAGAGTCATTGGTTTGGATTTGTTAGCTTTGGGCAGGTCTAACTCATAGGACTGAAGAGATCCTACAAGCTCATCAACAGGGATGGAGTCCACATCCTTGCTCTCAGTGATGGCAGTCACTTTGAGTCTAAAGTCTTCAGTTAAAGATCTAAGAATCTTCATAACAATTTTAGGTTAATCGTAGATTTCACCCAAATTAAATGCAGAATTAACAATATCATTCAATTTAGCATAGAATTCATTAAAAGATTCATCATCAGACATTCTAATACTTTCAAATCTAGAAGTTAATTGTTGCAATTTATTGATCTTAACTGCCTTTGTGCCTTCATGCACAGTCTAGAGGATTTTCCAAGCAGTATGAGCAACCTCAACATTAGAGATTCTCTTAAATTCCTCCATGGAAACAGCATTAAAGATGGCATTCATAGCTTTGCTATTAAACCCAGCTGCTTCTTTTTGAGAAATTTGCCACTCACTCATAGGAGTAGTGGGCTTCTCCCATCCGTACTCAACGGAATTCCAAACCCTCTCATCAATAGATTTCAGGAATGCTTTCATCCTTACTTTCCAATAAGCATAGTTATTCCCATCAAAGTGAGGAGGAACAACAAGAGAGTGTTCATGTTCCATGACAACAGGGGTCAAGGATCAGCTCAGAGATCAAAAGATCAACAACACAAGAGCTACCTGCTCTGATACCACTTGTTAAGTTTTAGACCCCTTAACCCAACCAGATTAACCTAGTTAATTAGTAAAGTGATTAACTTAGTCAAATTATTCAAATCTAGATTAACAAATCAAACAATCATATCAAGAATATAAAGCAGCGGAAAAGTAAATAACACAATGATATGATGACCCAGGAAACCACACAGTAAAAACCTGGGGAGGATTTGACATAGCTATCATCAAGGTAAACTTGAATCCACTATACGAAAGAATCGAAGTTCATACAAAAGGACTTACAAGCTCCCCGCTTGACTTCCTAATGCTACCCACCAGTAGAACTTACTGACACGACCACGTGTAAGCTCCGAATTCACGGACTCCTTCTTTTTTGGATTCTCCACAAGATACAAGCACCCCCGTTTGTGTTTCTTTAAGCTCCAATGGCAGCAACTGAGTTGATCATCAAGATGTTGAAATAATCTCTACCTTGAAAACCCTAAGTTTATGTGAAGGAAAGCTCATCAATGATCTCACAAGAGATTCACACAAATAGCAAAGTATGAGCAACAATACACTCAGAGCAACTCACTAAAACGTGGCTAGGGTTTTGCCTTATATACCTAGGGCAAAAACATAAAACCCTAAACATTTAATGAGGTAGAGCTGAGTTGGAAAAATCTGCAGAAAAACATTCTGCCCGAGATTCGATCGATCAAGTCTTTCTTTCAATCGATCGAGCCAGGCCAAAATGCACCAATGCATCTGCAGCCTCTCGATTCCAACTTTACATGAAAGACACAACTTTGAGCAAGCCTAAACAAGACTAAACAACTTGTTTTGATCATGGTTTGCCAACAATACAAATTAGAGTTCTAAATACATAAATTCCTAAATCTTTATAACCTAACATTATTGTTTCACACTCACATGATATAAAAGAATGTGGACATGGTTGAATTTAAAACATTTTTGAAAGGATCTGTACCGAAGCTTTTTAATCAACATTTTCAATTACTCCAACATATTTTGCTTTCTTTTTCAATTTAAATACTTTCATGATCTGAAGAACAACTTTGTTGCTTCCTGTTTCCCGTTGATAGAGGTCATTTTTTCAATTAATACTTTTAACCCTACTTTTAGACTTCAAAAACTTCTATAAGCAAGCATCAATGCCAATATTGGATCGTGATTTAATTGAAAGAATTTGGGAGCAAGTTCTACAGCGATCAGATGAGGAAATTTCGGACCTGATTAGAAGGCCTTCAGGAGTACTTTTCGACGCTGCATTGTCAGGAAATGTTGAGTTTTTGCTTTGCTTCTTTGCAAGTATCCTGATCTTTTATGGGAAACTAATGAAAAAGAGCAAAGTGTATTTCATGTTGCTGTTATGCATCGTCACGTTCATGTGTTTAATTTAATATATAACATTGGAGGAGCTAAGGATTACTTAGTTGTAAATGTTGATGTTGACAAAAACAAAATGTTGCACTTAGCTGGAATGTTGCCACTCGCGGAAAGACTTGGTGCCCCACGAGCAAACCTTCAGATGCAACGAGAGCTATTGTGGTTTAAGGTATTCCTTATCACTAGATCTTCTATTTTTTCTTGTTCTTTTTCTTTTTCAATTTACAATGGCATGTAGATTTTAATTTTTGGATTTGATAGGGTCATATCATTTAAAATTTTTAGACTAAGTTTAAGTACACAATTTTTGTGTCACCGTTGTTGGGAAAAAATGGCTAAGTAAATAAATTTTAATTCAACAATATAAACCCTAAAATGTTGTCAATAAATAATGTTATCTTGCCATTGGAGAGAAAGAAAGAATATAAATAATAAAGCCCAAGAGTGATAGGAACAAGTCCAAGCTCAAGTCCAACAATTAGCCCATAATTTTTAAGATATCTCTTAAGTGCCCGTTTGTTTGGGCGTTTTGAGCCCAAAAGCTGGCTTTTTAAAAAAGCCAGCCCAAAATTGGCGTTTGGTAAGTTTAAAACGCAACTTTTCTGAAAAAGTTGCGTTTTGTTTTTCTGAAGAAAAGCGCGTTTGAGTTATGGGAGAGTTTCGGTCCATAATGAAAAAGCTGGTGTGGGCGTTTGAGTTATATCCGTTGGGGTGACATCAATTACCAAATTGCCCTTCAGAGTCTCACGCACAGCTTTTTTTTTTTTGGAAGAAAAAGGAATTTCATAAAAGCTAAACAAAGAACATAGAATCAGTACACTGCCTATAGCAATACGTTCCACGGCAATCAACCTCCAGAATAGGAAAGATCCACAGGCGGATCAGAAAAAATCTCAAAATCAGAATCTAACACAAAAAAATCCTCTGCCCTCTCAATAACAAATTTCCAAATCCAAACACAAAAAATCTATAACAAATTCCCAAATCGGCTACGGAAAAATAAAATTAATCCCTTGCAAATTAGGATTCCTCAGAATGCAAAACAAAAAAAAAATCAGAATATTGCAAATTAGGATCAATGGAGTTTTGTACCCATCTTGCAGTGGATGAGTTCCGGTGGAGAAGAAGTTGAAGAGTCATGAGTTCCGGTGGCTCTTAGAACACGCCGAGAACGCAAGCATCGCAGCGACCGGCACCGAAACAGTCCCCGCCATCGCCGTCGGAGGGACCCTCCAAATCCCAACAACCACTCGCGACTCCTCCACCACGGCCACCGCCACCTCCACAACCACCACCGCGAAGAAATGTAAACGACGTTGTAAACGACGGCAGGGAAAGAAAAAAAAAAAAAAAAGAGGAAGAAGGAGGCTTGGAATGTTCTGGCGTTTGGAGGAATGGCTGGGAAAACAAAGGAGAAAAGAAGGGTAAAAAAGAAAAGAGGAAGGGTACATGTGTGGAGGAAAAAAAATAGGGAAAAAAAAAAAGAAATGCCGTGTGTGGAGGATAAAAAAAGAGGGAAAAGAAAGGAAAAAAAAAAGAAAAAGAAATGTTATCACAATTTTTTCACAATTTTTTCACAATAAATTTTAAGTGATAGGTTAGTATTAGTTAATATTGGTGAGAAAAAAATAATTTTTTTAGAAAGAGAAAAAAATAATTTTAATAGTACGTTAAAATTAAAATCTGTATCAATTTTTATCGCAATATTTTCACAATAAATTTTAAGTAATAGGTTAGTATTAGCTAATATTGATGAGAAAAAAATAATTTTTTTAGAAAGAGAAAAAAATAATTTTAATAGTATGTTAAAATTAAAATCTGTATCAATTTTTATCGCAATATTTTCACAATAAATTTTAAGTAGTAGGTTATTATTAGCTGATATTGATGAGAAAAAAATAATTTTTTTAGAAAGAGAAAAAAATAATTTTAATAGTACGTTAAAATTAAAATCTGTATCAATTTTTATCGCAATATTTTCACAATAAATTTTAAGTAGTAGGTTATTATTAGCTAATATTGATGAGAAAAAAATAATTTTTTTAGAAAGAGAAAAATTGATTTAAGTATATGAAGTAATTGATTTAAGTATGAAATAAACTCACATAAAAAAAAAAAAGTATGAAATAAACTCTCTTATATATACATTGTCCTTTTTGGTAATTTATCCCTCAAACTGCCACTTTTATAAGTGCTAGCCAAACACTCAACTTTTTCAAAAAGCACTTTTTAACAGTTTTTACCAAACACTCAGCTTTTTGAAAATGCACTTTTTCATTATGCACTTTTTAAAAACTCCACTTTTTCATTATGCACTTTTAGAAAAAGCTGAACCAAATTCACCCTAAGTTGTGCAGTGGTTTATAAATACATAAGATGACTCGTCTCTTAAGTTTGAAACTCAACCCACTCCAAAATCTGTTTGACTCTAACTTTTTCGTTTAACTTTTAACTTTTTTGTTCAACCTTTTAAAATACACAAAAATGTGAAAGTGATTATTGACTCAGTCAACCACTTCATGAAGTTTTGACGAAAGTTATAGTTGTAAAAACACTAAAATTATAAATGACATGATTATAAGTGTATTATTTAGTTTAAACAATGAAAATGAATCCACCTTATATGGAGAGGATCTAAACACCATTTCAATTAATCTTTGATATGCTATGTAATATTCATTTTCATGTGTTAAAAAAATGAGCAATACTTAAATATAGTATTTAAGTACTATTTCTTAGGTTCCCTTTTTAAGGTTCTGTCATTTGGATTTTTTCTCATGGAATGGAAGTGTATTTTTAAATTAAGTAGTCACATGGTTGAATCTTAAGAGGGAAACCTAAGGAACAACATCTAAGGTACTATAACTAAGTTTTGTCCTAAAAAAAATTTCTATGTAACGTTTCAACCCACCTTTCATTCCAGGAAGTGGAAAAGATTGTCCGACCATTTCATATGTATATGAAAAATTCTGAGGGAATGACACCCAAAGAAGTATTCAATAAGGATCATAAAGAATTACTTAAAGTAGGTGAAGAAGCAATGAAGGAGACAGCCAATTCATGTATGCTTGTAGCAACTCTCATTTCTACAGTGGTCTTCGCTGCAGCTCTCACTGTTCCTGGTGCTAGCAATAAGATATTAAATACTCCTTTTTTTGGCAAAGAGGAGTGGTTTATGATTTTTATCCTTTCAAATGCAATTTCACTCTTTGCCTCGGCAGCATCAATACTGTTGCTACTATCCATTCTCACATCAAGATATGCACAAAATGATTTTATGTATTCATTGCATGCAAGGTTGATGTTCGGGCTCACAACACTCTTCATCTCCATAACAACCACGGTAACGGCCTTTATCGCTGCCATCTTTTTGATCTTTGACTACAAGTTGGAATGGTTTCCATATGTCATTGCTTCACTTGCTTGTGCTCCTGTTGTTTTATTTCTTGTGTTACATTCTAATCTTTGGGCTGATTTAATCCGCTCTTATTACTGGTCTACGTTTTTATTCCGGCCAAGCAAGTACCGAATTTTTTAGTGAGAATTTTGAATTGTAAAAGCACTTTAGTACTGATCAGTATAATTTATGATTTCCAGTTGTACTTAAAGATGTTGTGAAATTTTAAAATACTTGCAAGTGTACGAACCGTACCGAAGTATAGTTTGACAAGAACGAGGTCGAACCCACAGGGACTTGAATGAACGTAGGAAAATTAATCAAATCTTAACCAAATTAATCCTAATCTAGTTTAATAAAAATTGGTTGTTTGAAATTAAATATACTAACAAAATAATTAAACTAAGCAAAGATATAATATAAAGTAGTAAAGAGATGTAAACAATCTAGAGAAAGGAATTAAGGTTTTGGAATCCGTCTTGTAAGTCATATTAGCATATATTTATAATCATTAATTTTTCCCAACTCACTACATGATAATCTAGAAATCAATCTTGCTATCATGAAAAATATCCTCATTAAAATCCTTATTTTAAAAATCAAAATCATGTTCTTCTTGCTTCTTAAGTATAAAACCAAATCATCAATTGTATCCGTAGCCAAACAAATCATAAGATATATCCAATTCTAAAAATCAAATCATAAATTGTATCCATTGACAGACAAATCACAAACGATATCCAATTTTATAATCAAGAACTAATAAACCAAGCATTCAATTAATTAAGACAAATCCTAAATCATGAGAAAAACATGATTGAACTCATATCTAGAATCCCATCTTAGTCAATTGATATGAAGTAAGAACAATTTAAATCATTAAAGAACAACTATTATAGGAAAAATTAAATCACATAAATATTACTAATAATCCTTAACAAGGTTCCATCCTCAACCCTAATTATAAATTTAGCTACTCATGGTAATTGAAATAAAACAAAAGAATAAAATACTAAACATTAAACTAGACAAATAAAATAGAGAAAGAAATAGTCACAATGCTATCATGGAGAAAAGTTACAGAGAAGCCACATGCGGCACTGCCTCTTGCTCCAATTTTCTATTTTGCATCTCAGCCCTAGCACTAGCCTCCGCGAATTTTGCCCTAAAAAGCCTTTAAATAGGTCAAGGAATCCTATTACAAGCTGAATTCCCGTTTAAAGAAAATCCCAGATTTTTAGGCTTCACTTAACCGACTATTTTGGCCCATTTAACTTCAGAATTCGGGCTCCTGGTAAACTACAAAGTTGTAGCCCTTTAAGTTAACTTTCTAGTCCAACTTGAATCATCTCGATTGAACATCTGAGCCGAAAGTTATGCCGAAAATACTAACGATGTGTAGACTGGAATCCTAATCTGAATTGGAGTTGGATTTGGTGCAAATTTCCTTTGATTCCTTACTCCAATTGGACTTAAATTTAATTGGGTTGATCTTCTCTTGAATTCATGCCTGGCTGGATGTAAGTTGGCTTGATTCAATTGGCTTAGCCCCACTTTGCATGTAAAGCCCTTGTTACCTGCAACACAAAGATATTATATAATTAGTCACAAAATAACATAAAAGTATGGCTAAATATGTAGATATGTGAGTACTTTATTGTATATATTTCATGCACATCAAAAGACCCCATTAGTTGTAACCTGTTTTGAGCAATATGCATGGACCACGTGAATTTCTATCCTCTATCAACGTATCTCATCTGTAGTTGTTGGCCAATGTGGATACAAGGCAGGCATAACAAATAATGAACTAAAATATGTACCTAAATTTCTAAAATTTATAATGATTGGAAATTAAAGTCTTCTAGGCTAAATAAAAATATACTTCTGACATTTCAATAACTTGATATAGTCCTCAACCTTTGCAAGGCATAACTTGAAATTAATTATCTTTTGCCTTCATCAAATTTGCAAATTGCAATTACCACAAATCTATATAATCTATATTGTGGGGGGTCCAAGGACTGAGGAGTCCCAACCGAGAATAAATTCACCCAATCCAAACTAAGATGGGTAAAGCATACTCCTAAGACTACGCCTACCCGAGGAGAGCAAAAGAATCAAGACAACTAATATCCCTTAGAAGCCCAAGGATAGGAAAAGAAACAGCAGCAAAAGCAAGGTTGGTGGGAGAAACTTTCCTGAAGGAGATACCTTCCACCTCCACATTGAATGCTCTGCACCAATTTTATCAACTACAATAATGAGGAAATGACCCCTGAACAACAATATCACAGCTAACAACTCTCTCTACCACCTCCAGAAGGATCCTGATGGAACAAGTATCCTAAGAAATCACCTGAAGCGTACAGATGGGGTGCTGGGATGCTAGGGAATGGACCATAAAAGGAAGGGAACCCCCCAGAAAAAGGGGATGAGCAATTTCTAAGTAAAAAGAGACCAGTGAGGAGAATTTAGGATTACCTTGTAAAGAAACAGAACTTAACTTATATACAAGAAACTGATCCTCAAACTTGCCCAAGGAGGATATTATTCTCAATTGTTGTTCCAATTGCACTTATCTGCTACTTTGGATTCTTCGGTTTTAAATTTGGACATATCCTTGTATTAGGCACATGAGTTAGTTACCCACTCTCTTAAAAATTCTATTGTTTAGGCTTGATTTAAGGGACAAGGTACCATTGTTCTAGGTGGTCTTTGGCCTTTACTTTCTAAGTCGCTACAATTGGCACTGTCTGTAAGGATCATCTGCAATCTTCTTTATCCAAGCTATGGCAAACTCCAGACAGAATAGAGAGGAGTTTGTTGGCTCACAGCATGAGGATCACTTTGTTAATCTAGAGCGGAGGAGAGATAGAGAGCATAATCGAACTCTAAGCGTTAGGGTGGAAACGCAACATACAGAGCATACTAGTAGGATCCAATCAAGTACTGGAAGTCATGTGTCCCATGAGCAAGAGACCCGAAATCTCAAGTTGGAGATTGATCATTTGCGCAAAAAGCTATGTTGTAGGGCACATGTTAGGAGAGATCCAACACCCCCATCAAGTTTAGGATCTGATGATAAGGGAGACTGTAGCTACAGACCGAGATCAAGGACTCCCCCTAGCGAATATTTCTCTACATGTTCACGCCTAGATATGGTGGAGAAACATAGTAGAAGGCAAGGTGAAAGCTCATCCCCTAGGAAAATGGGAAATGATGCAATAAGTAGAGCTTTACGTCAGATTTGTAAGTCACCCTTCACACGAAGAATTGATAGGGCCAAGCTTCCCCATCGCTTTACTCAACCTACATTTGCTATTTATAATGGGAGGATTGACCACGTGGAACATGTGAGTCACTTTAACTAGAGGATGGTCATTCATTCGAGGAATGAGGCCCTTATGTGCAAGGTTTTTCCCTCAAGCCTTGAGCCTATTTCCATGAGATGGTTCGACGGGTTGGAAGAGGGTTTAATAAGTTCTTATGAAGAACTAACTAGTGCCTTCAGAGCAAGATTCATGACATGCAGCAGGGTTCCCAGACTTTTAGACTCTTTATTATCCATGGTGATGAAGGAAGGGGAGAATTTGAAAACCTACTCTGACAGGTATTAGGAAACATTTAATGAAATAGGTGGGATTTTGAAGATGTATCCATAAGAACCTTTAAGGTTAGGCTCCCAACGGAATATGACCTAAGAAAATCTTTGACTATGAAACCCACCCGAAGTATGTGTCAGCTCGTGGACTGCATTGATGAGCATAAGCAGGTCGAGAAAGACCAAACTCAAGGAAAGGGAAAAACCAAAATCTTCCCTCCTGAAAAGAGAAATCCTTGACTAGGGGGGTATAATCACAGTCGACCTAGGAGAGAATTTGCTAACCAATCATCAAGGGCTAATGCACAAGTAGTTAACTTGGTGTTTAAGGAACCTGTGTACCAGATCCTCGAGAAGATAAAGAATGAATCTTATTTCAAGTGGCCCAATAAGATGAGAGAAGACCTATCCAAACGTAATTAAAGTTTTAACTGCTAGTACCATCAAGACAGAAAGCACACTACCAAAGACTGTAGAACCTTGCGTGACCATTTAGACCAATTAGTAAAAGCTGGGAAGCTGAAGCAGTTCATGCACCAGCCTTCGAGACAAGCAAGTCAAATCGGAGTAGGGTACCAAAGGGAATTGCTAATCTGCCATCCTTGGGAACACTCAATGTGATTTTTGCCACCCCTAGCCATAGTGCAGGTTCATTTTCAAGTGTTATGTCTATAGCTTCGAAACCAGAGCTTGAGGAGTGAGTTCGAGAATCTAAGAGGATTAGGTCTAAAGCACTACCGACCTTAGGCTTCTCGGAGGAGGATAAAGTTGGGACTTTCCAACCTTATGATGATGCCTTAGTAGTGGCCCTTCATATTGGGGGATATGATGTAAAGAGAGTCCTGGTTGATCAGGGAAGTGGGGCTGAAATTATGTACCTAGACTTATTTATGGGGTTGAATTTCAAGCTCGAGGATTTAAGCAAGTACGACTCCCTTTTGGTCGGGTTTGATGGGAGAACCGTGGTTCCTTAAAGGATAATTAGGTTACTCATGCAAGCATGGAACAAAGTGGTGGAGGTGGACTTTATTATGGTTGAAGCTTATTCCCCTTATACGGCTATTTTGGCGAGGCCTTGGCTCCATGCCATGGGAGAAATGTCATCTACCATGCATATAAAAGTCAAATACCCCACCGAGGGGCGAGTGGGAAAGCTTGTTGGAAGTCAGACAATGGCCAGGCAGTGCCTAGTAGCCGCAATCAGACATCAATAATTGGATAAGGCTTCTTTTAAATTAGAAGAGGCCTTGTAGCAATTAGTTAACCCCAAGGGCAAACTCGAAACTGAACTGCAAGGTTTACTTTGTGAGGAGTTAGAAAAAGTGGTTCTTGGATCAAACAAAGATAGGTATTTTCAGGTGGGGGCTTAACTATCCCCTGTTGAAAAGGAGGAACTTATAGGTTTTTTAAAGGAGAACGTGGATGTTTTTGCATGGAATGCTTATAAGGTGTCGGGGATTGACCCAGACTTTATATGTCATCATCTAAATGTAAACCTTGCAGCTGTACCAAAAAGGCAAACACCTCGGTGCTCTTCAAAGGAACACGTCAAAGCAATAAAAGAAGAGGTGAATAAGCTCAAGTTAGCAGGGGCGATTAAGGAAGCTTTTTACCCTTAATGGCTAGCTAACACTGTGGTAGTGAAGAAGAAGTCGAGAAAATGGAGGATTTGTGTGGATTTTACTGATTTAAACAAGGCCTGCCCAAATGATCATTTACCCCTTCCTCAGATTGATCAGCTAGTGGATGCGACGATTAGACTTCCTCGAATGAGTTTTCTAGACGCCTTCTAGGGTTATCACCAAATACCTTTGGCTCTCTCTGACCAAGAGAAGACAGCTTTCTTAACCTCCACTGGGAATTACCACTATTGTGTGATGCCTTTCAAAACACCTAAATGACTTGGGAACCGTGTTCTTGGTTCTTAAGAAGCATAAGTTGCATCTCAATGCCTCTAAATGCTCCTTTGGTGTCAATTCGGGCAAGTTTTTGAGATACATGATCACTCATCGGGGAATAGAGGTCAATCTCGATCAAATCAAGGCCATAAATGACTTGCACTCGCCTCGGAACCCCAAAGAGGCACAGAAGTTGACAGGAATGATAGCCACTCTAAATAGGTTCATCTCCCGGTCCGCAAACTGATGTCGGCCATTCTTCTAGCTCTTTTACATATGGAAAAGCTTTGAGTGGATTAAGGAATGTATTGTTGCTTTTGAAGAGTTGAAGCAGTATTTATCATACCCTCCTGTTCTCTCCCGACCCAAGAATGAGGAGGTCTTATATGCTTATATAGCGGTCATTAATCATGTAGTAAGCCTGGTTCTAGTCAGAACAGAGGCTAGGGTACAAAGACATGTCTACTATATTAGCAAGTCTTTACAAGAAACTGATCCTTGGACTTGCCTAGGGAGGATATTCTCCTCAATTGTTGTTCCAATTGCACTTATCTGCTACTTTGGATTCTTCAGTTTTAAACTTGGACATATCCTAGTATTGCACTTGAGTTAGTTACCCACTCTCTTAAAATTTCTATTGTTTGCGCTTGATTTGGGGGACAAGGTACCACTGTTCTAGGTGGGCTTGGGCCTTTACTTTCTAAGTCCCTACATATAATGTCTAAAATTTTATGCATAACATTTATTATTGATACGGTACTGTTTAGCTACATCAGTATAGCATTTCAATCCATGCAATCTATTTTGGTCCATGCAATTCATTCAGTCCATTGAGTCCACTTTAGTCCCTTTCGATCCATCGGTCCACTTAAGTCCATTTAGTTAACTTCAATGATACTTTGGTAGGAGAGGTTTGTGTAGAAATAAGAGTTGCTTCATTGACAATTGTGCCACAGTCTTAGCATAATGTTGATAGGTTCTGATAAAATTACATTTTTCTTATGTTATTAAAGTCTCATTTACTATTTTTATTTTTTTCTTAAAAAAACAAATTGTCAAATTTTTCGTGCATCTTGCGAGCCAATGACTAGTTGAATCTATTACTAGAACAAAATCTAAAGGGTTTGTTATATTACGTTGAATATTATTTAATTGGAGTTAAGGAATGAATTTTAAAAAATTTGGGAATCCTAGTATAAGGTTTAAGGTTATTTAACTCTTCGAGTCAACTTCCTTTGGAGTTGCATGTTCAACGAAGAGGAAAAATAAAAAGAAGGGGAAACAAATATAAAGAAGCGGGGCAAAATGTGTGTTTATATATAAAATAAGTGGTGTTTTGGATTGGGGGGAAATTACTTGTCGAGTGAGGTTTGTGTAGAATGAATGTGATAGCAAAATGGAATGGTACTTGGTTTAGCCTACTTGAGCAAGCCTTGATTGAGGACATGTGAGAGTACAAGGGGGTACGAGCAAGCTTAGTTGGAAGCGTACTTGAATTTTGTTTGATAGCATCTAAGGTGAACCCATAAAAGCTTGCTAGAGCGATGTCTATCTCCCTTGAAAGAGTTATAAAAACAGTAGATTCTACAGAATTTTGCAAAAATCTGAGGGAATGAAACTTTTTTTTTGTCTCTAGCTAGTACAAATTTTAGGGCTTGTACAAACTAGACTAACTTTTCAAAAGAGCCTTTTCAACGGTCATTATTTATTGTCTATATATATATATATATAGCCTCCATATTAAGTTTATTTAAGACCGTAAAATTCCATGTAATTTGCTTACTCGGGCAAAGAACAGGTATAAATCAAATGAGATATCACGAATTTAATGAAATTACCCATTTTTCATTTTAATCGTGGAAAAAGTACATAATTTTCTGTTGAATGCATGCTAAAATTTTTTGTGATTTTCCATAAAAATTGGCACTAAGTATACCATTTGAAACCTTATAATTAAGCATGCAATTAAAATTCACAAGTCAAAAATGATTAAGGAATTTAATTAGTTTTCATAAATTACTAGTATGATTTTTATTCAAGTCTATTTCTTCATTATATTTGGTCCTTTTATTCTTATCAAGTCATACATGTGATTTATTTGGAGATCAAGTTAAGCTCTTTTAATTGATGGGTATGTCAAATTTTATTTGTGAATTTTTTACTGTTGATTGAAAGTTTCACACAATTCTTTTAAGTTTCTTCAAGTTTCAACTTTTAATCCATTGCACAAGTTTAGACTGAATGACACGAGTCACAGTTGCTAAAACATTCTAAACATCACTCATGTGAGTTATGATGGGTTTGGAGGTGTTTGGTACAACATACACTTAAAAATATGTGTTTTGTTGTTTGGTCACTAGACCCATTAGAATACAGACACATGTCTAGTTTTGGAAACGTGTCTGCATCGCAATGTATCCAGTGGCCATACACTTAAAAATATGTGTTTTGTTGTTTGGTCACTAGACCCATTAGGATACAGACACATGTCTAGTCTTGGAAACGTGTCTGCATCGCAATGTATCCAGTGGCCAGTGCCACTGGATACAAGTTGCACCCGTTTGAAAATATATATGAAAACACGAGTAAGTTGCACATGTTTGAAAATATATATAAAAACACGTGTGAGTAAAAAAGTGTGTGAAAATATATGTATTATTATTTAAAAATTAAAAATATGTCTCTACCCAAAAATCCCAACAGCCAACATCCCAAAAATACCCATAAAAGTCTCTCCTTTTCTCCTCTACGGCTCTACGCCCCTACCTGAAAATCCCAACCCTTTGTATCCACTACCTTTGAACAACAACCTCACTACAAACTCCCAAAACAAAACCAAAAACCCCAGCAAGAAAACCAAAACCCCTAAAGCAAATCCAGAAAACACAGAAAAATTCCATCATTTTTCCATCAATTTGAAACTACAAACACAGCCAACTCCTAACACCATCTCCCCAACCTCCAAAACCCCAAAAACAGAACCAAAATATAGAAAGCTCTCTCCTTTCTACCATCAAGCCAAAAAACGCAGTGAAGATCCCTCCTTTTTGCCATTTAACAACAAGCAATAAACAACAACAACCCACAACCACAGCAAACAACAACAGCAGATAATGAGAAGCAAGAAAGGCAGAGAAGAAAAGAAAGTAGAGTATCAAGCATAAATGAAGAAGCAGCACTGAGCAGAGACGACCCAATAATTTTTTCTCGCTATTTCTTGTTTCTCTTCTATTTTTTGCTTGAAATCTAATTTAAAAGTTTGTTCTTTTTTTCTTTTTCAGCCATAAACAATGCAGAACAAGAGAAGCAAGGAAAAAGCAAGTAGCGGAATGGGAAGCAATAGCAAATGGCAAACCAAAATGGGTAGCGTCTACTTCCTATTTCATTTTTTCATTCTATGCTTTTATTTTTGGAATGCATGCTCACACGATTATAGTAGCTCAAGTGTACACATGAACACACACGGCTACACCTATTCCTGTTCTCAGGTACAGTGAACAGTGAGCACAGATTCCATACAAACAAAGAATGCTTGCACAAACGTACATTCATACACACAACAACAGTAAACCCGAAGCCCCTCAAAACCCCAGATTAAACCCCAAATCAAAAACTCACAGCAACAACCATTCGGAACCCCAAACCCAAATCAAATTTCCAATCAAACCCAAAACCTCAAACCAAATCAAGAAACCTAAAATAGTCACACCCATGACCTGAGAAGAAGAGAAGGGTTTGGTTTTGGCCATGGGTTCGAGTAGTGGCATTTGGGGTGAAAGTGGATGGTTCTAATCTGAATGGGAGATTTCAATTTATATGGGAACAAGCCCAGCTCTAATGGATGGTTCTAATGGAAGAGGTGGGGTTAGTCCAATCTATTTGGGCACAAGCCCAGCTCTATGCATAGACCAACCCACTTTAAAAGCCTTAGGTCCAAAGGCCCCAAACCAATAACTTTAATCAAGAAAACTCCCAACCCGTGGGTCCATAAGCCACAAATAACTTTCCCAAAATTGCTTTTTGACCCCCTCAACTTTCCAAAAGTATTATTTGTTCCCCCAAGGTTTCCGAAATTACCAAAATGACCTCTAAAAATTGCACAAAGACTCTTTAGGCTGCGAAAATGCTTTTTCAATCCCATGTTTTGTTAAAATAAAATGCCTTGACAAATGACACCTTTCTCACATTTAATAAGAATTTAATAAAATTGCAGTTGATATGCTATGCTATACTATGGAGTGAAGTTTTACTTAATTACTTACCTATGCAATTTATCTTCCTAGTAAATGTCATACGATCACATGTGTAGCCATGCACTTTTTATCTTGCTTTGTAGAATAAAATTTTCACATGTCTATACATTTTGTACATGTCTTCATGCTCACACATGTCACCTCAGGGTAAATTATACATTTCATACATCCACATGTCATCCTAGGATATATTTTATCTTTTTTCATTTCACATATGCATATCATTCTTTTTTCAAAACCCAAATGCCAAAATTTTAGTTGTTCTTTAAATGGTTATATTTAAGATTAAATTCAAAATAGCATTGTGAGGTGCTTAACACTTTTCCTACCAGTGATGGATTTACTTATATATGTTTCATTTTTAAGTCAATCAAGACGTACAAAAGATGAACCGTTTGTAAAGAATACTAGAAACAATTTCTAACACACATTACATTATTTATAAAATATCTCGCCTTATATAATAATTGAATGTAAAATGCATTATATTTCCTTAAAAAATTATTTTAAAATTTTGAATTTTAAAACACTTTCAAATAACAAATATAAATAGCTTAATTTAGAAAATCTAATATATTGTATCAACTATAATTTATTAGAAAATAATCACATCATTTTAAGAAAAGCTTGAGACTAATACTTATAAGTTTTATCAAATATTTTCATTTTTCACTTAACAAAAAAACAAATCATCAAATTTTCCACACATTGCGTGGGTTTGCAACAACTTAAGTTTAATACTGGAAAAAAACTAGAGGGTTTATTATATTAGGTTAAATAGTGATTTAATTGGGGTTAAGGAATATATTTTAAAATCTTTTGTGAATCAGCTATACAGAATGTCAATTAGTACTTGGTTGAGCCTACTCGAGCAAGCCTTGAATGAGGACATGTGAGAATACAAGGGGTAAGAGAAAGCTTGGTTGGATGCTTGATGTTCGTTTGATAGGCTCTCAAGTGAGCCCATAAAGCTTGCTGGAGTGAGGTTTGTCTCACTTTCAGCTAGGGAGTTATAAAAACTGTAGATTCTACAAAATTTTGCAAAAATGTGAGGGAATGAGACTTTTTTTTTTTTTTTTTTCCTCTCTCTCTAACGACAAGTACAAATTTTAATGGCTTGTACCAACATGAGTAACTTTTCAAAATAGCCTCTTCAAGTCATTCTTCATTGTCTCTGTATATATATAGCTTATATTTTAACAGGTCTTTTCATTATGGAATTTAGTAAGCCCCTTTAAGGATTACAAGTTCATTCTTACAAGCATGGGAGCCTTTAAACAAGGCTCTTCGCAAGGGAGGTAATATCGTCAACTTGGACGGAAGTAAGACATGGGTCACCTTCAAATATGAGAGGCTCCCATGCTTTTGCTTCCAATGCGGACTCCTCGGCCACGATGACAGACACTGCGGAAGTTTTCCTTACAGCCCTCACTTTCCCAAACAATATGGGGATTGGCTCAAAGCAGGGGTGAACTCGAAAGGAAGTTTAGAGAGGTCAAGAGCTTCGAGTAGCAGGGGTCAAAACGAAGATAGTGCAGGAAATCCAGGGGCGAGATCGGAAGGAAAAACTACTCCGGTGATAGAAAACTCAAAGGATTTTACTTCTGATCATGGGGTGATACCGAGGTTTGAAGGACAAGACCGAAATTTTGAAAAAAGGGGTGATACCGAGGTTTCTGGCTACCAAGCTGCAGAAAATCCGGCGAGAGATGACAGGATCAGATTGACTGACACAATAGCTCTGATGCTCTCACGTGACCAATCCCAAGTGGATGTTTCAGTCAAAGGTTCCAGTAATGCTTCAAACAAGGGTTCAAGGGACGTTTCAGTTTTAGTGGGCCGTCCTAGCTTTTCAACACAGGAAGCCCAGGAAGTAACTAATCCTCTTAAGCCCACTAAAAAGAATGAAAATCTCCAAAAGGGGGCTGACACTCTCATAAGCCCAACAAAAAGGACACAATCCAAGGAAAAGCCTAATTGGAAGAGAATTGCACGAGAGAAGGGGAAACAAGCCCATCCCACACCTTCAAGAGCCCAAGTGAATATTTCAGGCACTAAAAGGCCTATTCGGCTTGACTTCTCTGGGGAAACACAAGGTAACTCTCCTGCACAAAAAAGACTCTGCACAACACAACATAACAACTCCAACCTCATACCTGATGGATCGGCGGTGTCTGCAAGGCAGCACCGCCGGGCGTAATGAATTGCATAAGTTGGAACTGCCGGGGAATTGGGAACCCCCGGACAGTTTACGCGTTGCGCGAATATGTGCGACGATGGAATCCCTATATTGTCTTCCTTATGGAGACTAAAGCAAAACCTAAACGAATGGAGAGAGTCAAATACAAGTTGGGCTTCACAAATGGCCTTTTTGTTCCCTGCAGAGGTCGTAGTGGGGGTCTTGCTCTTCTGTGGTCCAAAGAGATTAGCTTGGAAATAAAATCTTACTCCCCCCACCACATTGATGCAATAATTTCAGAGCAGCAAAGCAACAATACCTGGAGATTCACAGGGTTTTACGGTCACCCTGAAACTCATATGAGAAAAGAATCATGGAATCTTCTTTCTTACCTAGGTACACAATTTTCTTTACCTTGGTTATGTTGTGGTGATTTTAATGAAATTTTGTCTGTGACAGAAAAATCTGGGGGAACTCTGAGATCCCAGCACCAAATGGAGGGTTTTCGGGATGCTGTGAACTCTTGTGGTCTCCAAGACCTCGGTTTTTTTGGCCCAAAATTTACTTGGTGCAACTTGCAAGAGGGGTGTAATAGGGTTTATCTCAGACTGGACAGAGCCTTTGCTAACTCAGATTGGCTGAATATGTTCGGTGATGTGAAAGTCCACCATCAGGTTGAGTCCACCTCGGATCATAGCATTCTAAGGATCTCTGACTCTAACTATTCTCCCCCGTCCCGCAATCACCGTTTTCACTTCGAAGCTCTTTGGACGAAAAGGGAGGACTGTCATGAGGTTATTGAGTCTGCTTGGAATAGTGGTGCCCCCGCCACCACCCCTGAGGATATTGCTTCAAATCTTAGCAAATGTGCAGGGGATTTATCTGTGTGGAACAGAGAAGTGTTTGGCAATATTCCTAAAAAAATCCAAGAGAAGAGGAAGGAGCTCAATGCTCTCACGGCTCAGGACTTTGACGGCTCCAAAGGCGCAGAGATAAACCAGCTAAGAATGGCGCTGAATTGCTTGCTGGATAGTGAAGAGGTGTTATGGCACCAGAGGAGCAAGGTTCATTGGTACAAGGAGGGTGACAAAAATACAAAGTTTTTCCATGCTAAAGCTTCTGATAGAAAGAGGAAGAACACAATTGTGGGATTATGGGGTGAAGATGGCAGATGGTGTGATGAAAAAGAGAGCATCATTGCTACGGCTGTCACATACTTTCAAAATATATACACCACAACCTCTCCGAGACGTGTTGAGGAAATCACCAGGGCCATACCAACTCGGGTCACTAGGGAAATGAATGAAGAGCTAACTCGGCCGTTCACCGATGAAGAGGTTTTAAAGGCCCTGCACCAGATTCATCCCACCAAGGCCCCGGGCCTTGACGGTATGTCAGCAATATTTTTTCATAAATATTGGAGCATTGTAGGAACAGATATTACTAGCATGGTTCTTAATGTCCTCAATCATAACCTCTCCATGGCAGCAATAAATAAAACAAACATAGCTCTCATTCCCAAATGCCCTCATCCCACCAAAATGACTGAGTTCCGACCAATTAGTCTCTGCAATGTTGCCTATAAACTCATCTCCAATACCCTTGCAAACCGACTAAAGGCCATTCTTCCCTCTGTTATCACTGAAAATCAAAGTGCCTTCACCTCCGATAGGCTAATCACAGATAATGTACTAGTTGCATTCGAACTACTGCACTATCTTAATCATAAAACTGAAGGAAAAGATAGCTTCATGTCCATCAAACTTGATATGAGTAAAGCTTTCGATAGAGTCGAATGGGGTTTTGTTAAGGGAGTTATGGAAAGACTTGGTTTTGATGGGAAGTGGATTTCTCTTATTATGCAATGCATCTCATCTGTGTCCTACTCTGTCATCATTAATGGTGAAGCACATGGGAATATCATCCCCACCAGGGGGCTTAGACAGGGAGACCCTCTCTCTCCGGGCCTCTTCCTCCTTTGCGCTAAAGGCTTATCAGCCCTCTTCCACCATGCAGCTCGTACCCAAGCTCTCCATGGTATGTCTATCTGTAGAGGCTGCCCAATCATCACCCATCTCTTCTTCGCGGACGACAGCCTTTTATTTTGCAAGGCTAGTTCCCAACAATGCGCTGAGCTGGTTCAGATCCTTAACTCTTATGAAGAGGCCTCCGGACAAAAAATTAATGCAGATAAGTCTTCGGTCTGGTTCAGCCCCAATACTGCCAATGATGTTAAGGAAGAAATCTTAAGCATACTGGGCCCAATGCAATGTTCCCAACACAGGAAATACCTTGTCCTTCCTTCCCTTATTGGCAAATCAAAAAACCAAGTCTTTGCCGAGATCAAAGAGAGGGTGGGCAAGAAATTAGCTGGCTGGAAGGAAAAGCTCCTTTCCATTGGAGGTAGAGAAATTCTTATAAAATCAGTTGCCCAAGCAGTGCCAACGTACACCATGAGTTGCTTCCGACTACCAAAAACTCTTTGTGATGATCTTGAACGAATGATTAGGAATTTCTGGTGGGGTCAAAGAAATCAGGAGACAAAAATGGCATGGGTGAGCTGGAGGAAACTTTGCAAATCGAAACTTTATGGCGGGATGGGATTTAGAAATCTCCAAGCATTCAATTTGGCCCTCCTTGCAAAACAAGTTTGGCGGATCTTGTCAAACCCAAACTCCCTAATGGCTCGGGTCTATAAAGCCAAATACTTCCCTTTTGATGATATCTTGAATGCAAATCTAGGAAGCAATCCGAGCTATGCTTGGCGAAGCATTCACTCTAGCATTGAGGTCATTAGAAGGGGCACTAGATGGCGGGTGGGCAACGGAAAAAGAATTCATATTTGGGAGGACAAGTGGCTTCCTTCCCCAACTACCCACAAAGTGATCTCTCCTCCGATGGTTTTTGAAGATTTCCCAATGGTCTCATCCCTCATTGATGAGAATACAAAATGGTGGAAACCGGACCTAATAAATTCACTCTTTCTCCACTTTGAGGTCAGGGAAATCCTTAATATCCCACTTAGTCACAACCTCCCGGAGGACTCGCTGATCTGGATGGGGAATAAAAGGGGCTCCTTCACGGTGAAAAGTGCCTATTATGTTGCTCAGGGGTTGCTGGATGCTAGTTCTGATGGAGAAAATTCATCAAATCTCCATGCCTCACCTTTTTGGAAGAAAATTTGGCAGCTAAAGGTGCCCCCAAAAGTTAGAATTTTTGCATGGCGGGTGTGCTTAGACGGTCTTCCAACATTACTCAATTTGCGGCGCAGGGGGCTGAATATTTCTGGTTTCTGCCAAATCTGTGATAAGGATTTGGAATCAATCAACCATGCTCTGCTTCATTGCAACCACGCACAGAAAACATGGGCTTGCTGGACTGACTGCCCAGTGGATCTCTCTTCTCCAGCTCTGGACTTCATTAGCATCACGACCAAATTCATTGAGAAGGGGTCTCTCGCTGATCTGGGACTGTTCTACATGGTTGCCTGGACTATTTGGGGCAACAGGAACGATGTCATCCACAATGATGCAGGCTGTCCTCCATCTCAAGCTTGGGGAATAGCAAAGCAAGCTCATATGGACTTTTCTTCCACTTGCCTACATGACACCCCATCTCATCTCACAGCCAGCGCACTTTGGTCTCCTCCCCCTCCAGGTTTTCACAAAATTAACGTGGATGGGGCAACAGCATCTGATGGTGGCTGCTCAAGCATCGGGGTCATCATAAGAGACCACTCCGGTGCCACCATAGGCGCACTTAACAAGCTCCTACCTTCAGCCCCCCCTGCCTCTGTCACCGAAGCATTTGCATTGCACCAGGGTGTCCTTTTTGCTGCAGAAATGGGAACGTCAAAAGCCATCTTTGAATCTGATGCATTAGATCTCATTCAAGCTCTGAATTCTAAGGAAAATGGGGGAGAGCTCGGCCACATCCTTCAAGACATCAGGTCCTCGGCTCATGCCTTCAACTGGAGTTCTTTTAAGCACCTGAAAAGGGAGGGCAACAGAGCTGCTCACGAGCTAGCTCGTGCAGCCAAACTCTCCGGTCAGTCCTTCACATGGAAAGGGGTCAATCCTCCTTTTATTCAACACATCCTCAATGAGGACTTACTGTAACTCTGTTTAGCTCTGTTGTATTCCAATTTCAGTTTCAATGAAATTATCTCATTTCCCTATCAAAAAAAAAAAAGTTCATTCTTAAATAGACATGTTCTATCTAGAGATTTATAATTTTGAGGCATTAACCAAATTTCCTTATAAAGAGAATCAATGTTTAAATTCTCTCTCCCTTATTTATTGTAACAATTTAAAACGTGTTTTATTTCTTATGACTATCCTACTGTGTGACTATATGTGTCTAAGTCTAAAATCATTCTAAAAACTACCAAGTGCTGTTGTGAAGTGTTCAAGACCCTTTCCATCTGTCTTTCTACGCTCTTATTTGATTCAAACACTCGTAATTATTTGAATTATTGCAAAGATTCATCCATTTGCTTCTATCTACAATGGTTGTAATACTTTTCATCCTCAACAAATCATAAACCCGGGTATTTTATAATTCTTTGGTCAAATGAAAAGTGCTCTACACGTTATGCACATAATCATGTAGACATCACTTTTTTTTTTTAAGTATAAACCTCCAATAATGCTACTAACACAATTTTTTTCATAATAAATTTCACAATTGTTGAATTGGTCAATTATGAGCGGTAGAAGAAAAGAAGTGTGTCAATAAGTATAAGTTGTGTCCATTAGTTTCTTCATACGTCTTTCCAAAGTCTTTCATTGTCTCCATTAAGGTCTCAACTATTTCATCATGGGATCTTGACTTCTTTCTCATTTAACTTCTTTGAACTAACACTTCTAATGGGTGTATGTGTTTGGGAACTAGAACCATTTCCATTGGTCTCTTCTATAACATCTTTTTCTCAACTTCATCTATAGCCTATAGAATTTTGGCTTTTTGTCTACCATCTATCTCCTCAGTCGCATCCATAGCTTTGCTCTTTTTCCATTAGCCCAATCTTTACCAAACACAATTGCTACGTCACCATAATAAGGGAAGGGCTTGTTCTGCAATCCTTTAGCATCTAGATATGATTATGATACAAATATATATACACACACACACTAAAAAACAAAATAAAAAACGGTATATATCAATTAAATAATAATATAAAAATTGATAGTTAAAAAAATAAATGACAAAAAATTATATAGGTTACCTTGACCCAATCTTCAAAAACTTGTTTCTCAACCGCCATCATTTGCCCTTTATCATTCCAACGAAATCTAAAGCATTTGAAGTTTTGAACCACGCATATCATGTTATTGCCCAATATTGCCTTTTTAAAGTTTTGAATTTAGTTTCTATACGTTGATTTGCCTTTTGTCGTTAAGCATATTCTTAAACTGGCTTGAAGATTAAAATTGGCATAAAGAGTGGAATTTGATTTTTATCTATGGAATGGGATTCTAAAAATTGCAGAATTTATGCTCGAACAAGTGGTGTAATCGAGGGTTCTAAAAATTGTGGAATTTGATGCTCGACCAAATGGTGTACTTGGAATTCTTTCTGTTGTTGGAATGTTTGAGTAGAAATTCCTTTCCTTTTCCGATAATATAAAACATAAACAGTTACACTATTCCATACCAACCATTTCTCTTGTTGCCTAATGATGTACAAATCAAAATTTAATTGAGCGGTTTGGCATGGTTTTTAATTCATTATCAGCCCTTTACTCACCACCACTTTCACCACTATCACAACCATTTCTCTTGTTTCCTAGTTTCCTCATACACACTCTTTTTCGTATTATAAGCTCAAATAAATTTTGGAAAATTCCAGGTGAGTCCACAATTTGACCTCACAAACTAGAGAGACAACTTTTATATTTATATAATTTTTGTGAGGAATTTCATTGGGGTGACTCCAAAATAGACTAAAATTTTTGACCTTTGAATCCAAAATTTCATAAATTTTATAAGGTTTTAGGAACTATTAAACCAACTATTTAGAATTTCAGACAAGTATGCTGGTTTTTTTTTTTTTTTTTTTTTTTTTAATAATTACTAAAAGGAGTACATTTACTTATGTAAATTTCCCTCTTCAAATGCAGCAATGTCAACGGAGCAACCGGCACAATTAGTTGAAATTGTTGTGGACCCATGTTTGCGAAAGCCAGATCATTTTCCTCAAATTGAATTTCCTACTTCCAAGACAGATTTTGCACCTGACAGTAATTTTTTTTCCCCTTGTTCTCTACATAAGTTTCAGATTTATTACAAAATGCGACTTTCATTTTGTTTTATTTTATTTTTTCCAAATTCTAAAACAAATTTCTCCATTTTCTCAAAAAAAAAAAAAAAAACAAACAAACAAATTTCTCCACGTATTTTGGACAATGATAAATGTCGGTCCCCGCAAGGATGGAGATTTCATGTAGATGCTTGGTGTCCTTTGATGAGATTCATTATTTGTTATTGTTATTGTCTTAATTGTGGGGCTTATTTAATGATTTTTAGCTTCGCGTACTGTATACTTTGTTGCCTTTTGCTTCTTTTATGGGGGAAAGCTAAAAATATGAGGCAGGCAAAAAAAAAATAATAAGAAACAAAACATGTTTACCTTAAGAATAATTCTTAGAATCTCTCTCTCTCTCTCTCTCTCTCTCTCTAATAATGTATTGTACAGGGATTTTTTTTTTTTCAAAATAACACTAATTTTCAAACAATTTTGTTAGTTAACATGTTTTTAAAATTATTTAGAAAACTAACATCTCGAATGTAATAGACTCGATTTTGGTATGCTAAATTGAGTATAATGAACTTGATTTCAACATCGTGGCACCAACTGACGTGGAAATTTCGTCCACGTAGGCATAAAACTCAAGTCCATTAGACTCGAGTTTTGTCATATAGAACTTGAGTCCATAGGACTCGATTTCCTTTATAATTTACCAATCATGATAGGACCATCATTTTTTTTTATTGCCACAGCTTTACACAATCTTAAACCTAAATGTAAATTATAATAGAAAATACATGTAATACAAACATCATGAGAGGACATCATTTATTTATTTTTAGTATATACTCACTTAAAAAATAAAAAAAAAAAACCTATACCGCAATTGCATTCATATATATATATATATATATGCTAATATAATATTCAAGGCTAAGTTGAAGGGTTCAGTTCAACTCCTACTTAGAGAGTCATGTGTCATTTTCATCTGCAACTTCAAGAGATAGGGTTAATAAACACCTACTTCAGTCCAATTTAATCCATTTTGGTCTGCTTCAATTTATTTAGTCTAATTTAGGTCCAATTAAGTCTACTTCAATCCAATTTGGACTACTTCAGTCAATTTCAATCCAAATAAGCCCATTTCAGTCCATTTTGAGTGAGTGTAAACTAAAAATAAATAGAGTTGTTATCTTTATTATATCTATCTCTTAAAGTTGATGAAAATGACATATTATTCTTTAAGCAGGAGTGGAACTAGACCTTTCTACCTAACTTTAAATACCATATTAGCATACAAATATAAATACAATTGTGAAATATGTACTTTTTTTTTTTTTTTTTTTTCTAGTGAGTATAAACTAAATATAAATAAAGCTTTTATGTTTTATCTTTTTTTTTTTTTGTTAGATGTGATCTTATTTTATTAGAAATATAGTATATAATGATATATTGTTATACAAATATAGCTTTTCTTTTTAATATTCTTCTCGTTATATTTTATTCTCTAAATTTGTTACTGTTGTAATGGTTTGAATTGTCAAAATTGGTAGCTTGACAATTAGACAACAAACAATCAAGAAGTTGCAAGAAGTTGCATTAAACGTTGCATGTTAAGCCTTGGCCGAAATTATTGACTTCTTGGTTGATAGAAGTCTTGCATTATTGTCATGCATGCATGCTTCACCTCTTACCCGAAATGTAAGACTCCATAGCATTCATGAATTGTCTAGAAAGGGCAAGGAGATACAAGCTAGCCGAAAAGTATGACTTGATTAACAAAGTTAAAGATATACAATTCATTGTATGAAAGCTTACGTGAAGAAAGACAACATTCATGTATTGGATGTTTCATGAATTGCTAGTCGCTATTGTTGACTTCCTTAACAATAGAAGTCTTTAGTGTGCTGAAATTGTTGGCATTTCGGCTGAAGGTTTGGCTATAAATAGAGGTGTGAGCAAGAGATAGGTCATGCAAGTGAGCTACAGAGATAGCAAAATAACTTCTTCTGTGTGTGTGCACCAGAGTTAGGAAGTTGTGTCTTGCAATTTGTCCAAATACAATAGGGTGTTTTCTATCTATTTGTGAGAGAACCAATAGTGTATTTGAGGTTTGGGTTTGTGTGAGAGTGTCTTCAAGTCATTGTTGTAATCTTCAAAGTTATAGTGAAAATTATTTTATCGCCTCCCATGGACGTAGGCATATTACCGAATTACGTAAATTCCTTGTGTCATATTATCTTCTCTCTCTCTTCTTTAACCTTGTGTTAACAGATTAATTCACCCAATTTGCACGACAACTGGTAATCAGAGCTAGGTTGATTTATTCAATGGAGATCAACGCTTCTATTGCCGTAGACGTAGTTAAGTTCGATGGAACTGGTAACTTCGGGTTATGGCAAAGAAGGGTGAAAGATCTATTGGTACAACAAGGTTTGGTGAAGGCTTTGTACTGGAAAGCAAAGAAACCAGAGACGATGACGGATGACGAATGGGAAGAAGTTATTTTGCTATCTCCGTAGCTCACTTGCATGACCTATCTCTTGCTCACACCTCTATTTATAGCCAAACCTTCAGCCGAAATGCCAACAATTTCAGCACACTAGAGACTTCTATTGTTAAGGAAGTCAACAATAGTGGCTAGCAATTCATGAAACGTCCAATGCATGAATGTTGTCTTTCTTCACGTAAGCTTTCATACAATGAATTGTATATCTTTAACTTTGTTAATCAAGTCATACTTTTCGGCTAGCTTGTATCTCCTTGCCCTTTCTAGACAATTTATGAATGCCATGGAGTCTTACATTTCGGCTAAGAGGTGAAGCATGCATGCATGGCAATAATGCAAGACTTCTATCAACCAAGAAGTCAATAATTTCGGCCAAGGCTTAACATGCAACGTTTAATGCAACTTCTTGCAACTTCTTAATTGTTTGTTGTCTAATTGTCAAGCCACCAATTTTGACAATTCAAGCCATTACAACAAATCTCCACCTTGGCTTGGACTTGATCAGTGTTTGTAGCTTGTGATAGCCCGTAAGGACTAAGCTGGAGGTGATTGAAGAGTTTAGTTTGTGGAGCTTGATACAATTCAAGCCAAGGTGGAGATTTGTTGTAATGGCTTGAATTGTCAAAATTGGTGGCTTGACAATTAGACAACAAACAATCAAGAAGTTGCAAGAAGTTGCATTAAACGTTGCATGTTAAGCCTTGGCCGAAATTATTGACTTCTTGGTTGTTAGAAGTCTTGCATTATTGCCATGCATGCATGCTTCACCTCTTAGCCGAAATGTAAGACTCCATGGCATTCATAAATTGTCTAGAAAGGGCAAGGAGATACAAGCTAGCCGAAAAGTATGACTTGATTAACAAAGTTAAAGATATACAATTCATTGTATGAAAGCTTACGTGAAGAAAGACAACATTCATGCATTAGATGTTTCATGAATTGCTAGCCACTACTGTTGACTTCCTTAACAATAGAAGTCCCTAATGTGCTGAAATTGTTGGCATTTCGACTGAAGGTTTGGCTATAAATAGAGGTGTGAGCAAGAGATAGGTCATGCAAGTGAGCTACAGAGATAGCAAAATAACTTCTTCTGTGTGTGTGCACCAGAGTTAGAAAGTTGTGTCTTGCAATTTGTCCAAATACAACAGGGTGTTTTCTATCTATTTGTGAGAGAACCAAGGGTGTATTTAGGGTTTGGGTTTGTGTGAGAGTGTCTTCAAGTCATTGTTGTAATCTTCAAAGTTATAGTGAAAATTATTCTGTCGCCTCCCGTGGACGTAGGCATATTGCCGAACCACGTAAATTTCTTGTGTCATATTATCTTCTCTCTCTTTTTTAACCTTGTGTTAATAGATTAATTCACTCAATTTGCACAACAGTTACTCTCTCTCTCTCTCTCTCTCTCTCTCTCTCTCTATTTATATATATATATATATATATATATTAATTTTTTCTTGCAACTAACTTTAGGTTGATGCATTTTTATGTCTTTTTTTTTTTTTTTTAAATATCTCTACTTTTGGTTGATATGTTTTGGTGTTGTGGTTGTGTTTTATTAGTTCCCTATCGCAGGTGTTCTATCTCCCTCTTATAATTTGGTTTGATTTTTTTTTTTTTAGTTAATCCTTCATTAGTTTGGAAGTGAGAATTTGAGTTCATATCAAAACACAGTTTACTTAACTATGTATTTAAATGTGCCTATCTATTATTTAAGTAATATCAATGATAATTATGTGATAAGTTTTGACTATCTTGACAATCTCCTTAAGTGTTAGAAACCCTAAACTAAAATCTTGACTCCACCACTAGTTTGACTTAGCTAAGGGACTACAACTAATATATAGTAAAGAAATCCTAGGCAATTAGAAGACTCCTAGAAAAGCCTAATTAATGTTGGGAATAAAATTAAGTTAGAACATTAAAAAAAAAAAATTATCAAAAAGGGACAAATTTCTAAAAATAATTTTTTTTTTTAGAATCAAATTTCTAAAAATACATAATTAAATACTATGGATTCTAGGAATTATCATAGAACTGATGAGATCTTATTATGACTTAAATTTTGCAATTATGAAAAAAATATAGTAAATTTGATAAATTGAAGGTAAAAAAAAAAAAAAAAACCTGCCGTATATATATATACATGCTGAGAGTTTTGATCCTCATAATGGCACCCTTTAGAAAACCAAATTTCACTACATGATTCTGTTACCGGCCTCCATGATTTATATTGTTACTTTTCTACTTCCTAAACTTATTGTGACTAAATGTGTGATGAAATCTTTGTTCAAAGAAAGTCTGTACCATTCATTCAATATCAGTACCCTACCCCAACTTGGAAGAACTGTCTCGTGTTCTCATTGTTCTACTCATCTAGTGGAGAGTATTCAAATAGCTAGACAACATTGAAAGTAGAGGATATACACATTTCTGGCTAGAGTCCAACAGCGTAAGCAAAGTTATTAATATGCTTCATGATCTGGAGTGGCCTATACTTCTTGTCTTTCAGCTTGTTATAGGGGCCAGCAGGAAAGTGATCCTTCCATATATAGACCATCACCTAATCCCCTTGTTGAAGATCTTCTTCCGCAGTGAGCCAGTGACTTGTAATCAGCCATCTTCTACTTACCATTGGACGCCTTGAGTCATATTCAGACCTTTTCTTGTATTTCCTAGATGAGATCTTCAATATTCTTAACATGATTTTGATTTAAAGAAACTCAGGTGGTCGTTGTCAGACCTCTTCTTGTATTGCCTAGATGCAATTCATACGCCATTCTCATTCCAAGAAGCTTAGATAATGGCACCAAGTTCAATGTATGCTTTGGGCTTTCACAAGAGACTTTTATATTCTTAAATTACAATAATCAGACTTTTATATATATTACTAGTCACTGATTTTTAAAACTTTACAGGGAAAAAAAAGTGATCACTCCCGTGCCTTGTGTTTAGCTGCACTTAACGGTGACTGGAAAACTGCTAAGCAGTTCATCGATAAAGATCGTGGCATGCTTTATGCTAGATTGACAAAAGCATGGGATACAGTGATTCACATAGCGGTTCATTCAAAATGCATATCTTTTGTAAAAGAACTGGTGGAATATGGGACTGTGGAAGATCTAGCTATAGAAAACATAAATAAAGACACAGGCCTTAGTATTGCTGCTGTATCTGGAATGGTCGAAATTGCAAAGCTAATGATAGAAAAGAATAATAAACTGACAATGAAACGTGGTACTAGGGATTTGATACCCTTTGGCATGGCAGCTGAAGTTGGATATAAGGAAATGGCAGAATATCTCTACTCGAAGACTGAATTTGACTGTCTAGATCATTGTGAACGAATTAGGCTGTTTTTTCTTACCCTTTCCAGCAATTTGTATGGTAAGACTACATTACTTCATGGTCCGAAATTTGTCACTTGTCAGTATGGCTATATAACTAATAACATGCTACCTTCAATCTTGCTTCTGTTTTAGTAATTCATTATATATTGTTAGGTCACAATCTGAATGAGCCCTTGTGATAAACCCTAATTAATTAATTAATTAGCCAAGTTGTTAATTAATCAATTAAGCATGCAATTGCGTGGAAGCACAAACAAATCACCAAATTCTAAATATGCAGCGGAAAATAAATAACACGGTGATTCGTTTACGAATGGGGAAAACCCTAACGGCAAAAACCCCACCGGGTGATTTTCAGGTCACCACTCCCGAAACTCCACTATTATCAAATCAAGCGGTTACAAGAAAGGAATCCCAAGTACCTTACCAACCTACAGTTGAACCCTTACCCCAATACCCAATTGGACTTGATCTGTAGTGACAATTTCCACCTTTGATGCACGGCTCCCAAGTACGTGACTAACCAATGCGCGGATCCCAGTACGCGACTTCAGAACACCAACTTGAGGAAGAATGGTTGGCTGCAAAGTTCTTCAGTTCATCCACTTGATGAATAGCAGGAAGATGCTTGGTTACAAAACCCTATGGTGCAAAGACACAGCAACTTCTTGATGAAGGATGAACTAGGTCAAGAACTTCGTCTGTTGAGCACAATTTGCATAAACAGAGATTGCTTAATGATAATACAACTTGTGTCACCCAAAACGGCTCTTAAAATAATCCTTTTATATGTTTAGGGTTAGAAGAAAAGAAGTCCCAAAAACATATTCACGGATCCCAAGAAAATCAGATTTGGAATTCTGACTTTTTAATTCTCGACAGATAGCAGGTGTCGAGGTAGCTATCGAGAGGTGTCGAGCTTTAAAAACTTTGCACTTCAGCTTGCTTTTTCTTGGACAGACTTGATGACTTCAACACTTGACCTTGAAACATTGTTTCTTGAAGTATTAAAAACACCTAGAACTACCCAATTACAAACAGAGTGCGTTTTGTCAAAAGATTAGCCAATTTACATAACTAAGTGACATATGTTCTTAAACAAGTTAAAACATATATGTCCTAACATATATCATATTCCAATATTTTCTGGAACTTTTAGAATTTGTTTAGGATATAATCTATGTTAGAGTACACTCCCAATCCCAGAGTTTCTTTCAAGGAGAAATTAACATATTCTGCGGTGACTCACATACTGAATTTCTAATAATGATACTAAGAACTTTTGTTGGAAGTCAAATTTTGGATATTCCTTGCTCTCTTTCTCTCTGCTTCCAATTTCATAGCGTTACTGCTTAAAAAAGATGCACCTCACTTGACATAATTCTGACTCTACAATAAAAATCTGTTCGTCTACAATAAACATAGTTTCTGACTACAATAAAAACTCTTTTCTTGTATAGGTTTGGCATTGGATATGCTGAGTAAATATCCAACAATGGCTTGTGAACGAGATGATAATAATAATGGGAAAACAGCTTTGCATGTGTTGGCTCAAAAGGCTACACACATTGCCAACGGCAGTCCCCTAAAGATCGTGGCAAGATACACCAGCTTGTGTACGCTTTTCTAAACCTGGTCCAATTCTCACAATAGATATTTAGTGTTTAGCATAATGTATACTCTTAGTTCCCAACTCAGAGTAAACATTTCTACCCCATTATAATTAGGGAAATTATTGTTTCGCAACTTCACACTATTCACACTTTTCACACTAGGTGTCCACAATTTCCAAGCAATATTTCCATTCTACTCATGATGTAAAAGAGTGTGGACACTGTTGGACGTAAAATATTTTAGAAAGGATCTATAACGCAACTTTTTGTCAACATTTTGCATCACTCCAACATATTTTACATTCTTTTTTTGATTTACGTACTTTCACTATCGTTCCAAAGAACAACTTTGTTGCTTCCCATTTCTCTTTAATAAAGGTAAATTTTTTCAATTGATACTGTTACCCTTCTTCTAGACTTCAAAGGTTTCTATAAGCAAACATCAATGCCAATATTGGCTCGGGATTTACTTGAAAGAATTTGGGAGCAAGTTCTGCAGCAATCAGATGAGGAAATTTCAGACCTAATCAGCAGGCCTTCAGGAGTACTTTTTGATGCTGCAATGTCTGGAAATGTTGAGTTTTTAGCTTTGCTTCTTTGCGAGTATCCTGATCTTTTATGGGAAGTTAATGAAAAAGGGCAAAGTGTATTTCATGTTGCTGTTTTGCATCGTCACGTACATGTGTTTAATTTAATATATAACATAGGAGCAATTAAGGATTACATAGTAGGAAATATTGATGTTGACAAAAACAACATGCTGCACTTAGCTGCAATGTTGCCACATGTCGAAAGACTTGGCGCCCCACGAGCAAACCTTCAAATGCAACGAGAGCTATTGTGGTTTAAGGTATTCCTTACCACTAGATCTTCTATTTTTTTTTCTATTTCAATACTTTCGGGATATATCATTTCTAATTTATAATGTCAGCCTGTCTGGTGGAAGTTTAATATTTTATTTTCTGAATTTGAGCACAGAAAATGTGAGGTTATTTAAAATTTTAATGACATGACATTGGATGCATTTGTAATATTTAATATGAACAATGTAATGGGTTCATTTCAAATAAAGAGGATTTTAATACCATTTAAATCCATCTTTGATATGTTATGTAATATTCATTTTCTTGTGTTAATAAAATTGTCTATTTAACTTTTCACCCTGCTTATGATTCTAGGAAGTGGAAGAGATTGTCCGACCATTTCATATGTATATGAAAAATTCAGAGGGAATGACACCCATAGATGTTTTCAATAAGGATCATAAAGATTTACTTAAAGTAGGTGAAGAAGCAATGAAGGAGACAGCCAATTCATGTATGCTTGTAGCAACTCTCATCTCTACTGTGGTCTTCGCAGCAGCTCTCACAGTTCCTGGTGCCAGCAACAAGATATCAAATACTCCTTTTTTCCACAAAGAGCAGTGGTTTATGATTTTTATTCTTTCAAATGCAGTAGCACTCTTTACCTGGGCAGCATCAATTGTGTTGTTACTGTCCATTCTTACTTCAAGCTATGCACAAAGTGAGTTTGTGTATTCACTGCACGCAAGGTTGATGTTTGGGCTCACAACACTCTTCATCTCCATAACAACCATGGTCTCAGCCTTTATTGCTGCCATCTTTTTGATCTTTCACTACAAGTTAGAATGGGTTCCATATGTCATTGCTTCACTTGCCTGTGCTCCAGTGATTTTGTTTCTTGTGTTACATTCGAATCTTTGGGCTGATTTAATCCGCTCATATTACTGGTCTAAGTTTTTATTCCGGCCAAGCAAGCAACGAATTTTTGAGTTAGAATTTTGAATTGTATGAGCCTGTTTAATACTATCAGTATATTATAGATTCCCAGATGTATGATGCTATTAGTCGTATGGTTGTATTGAGCTTCATCCATGGTCCACATGAATACCTTTCCTCTATGTATGTCACTAGCTTTTGTCAACCAATGTGAATTGCAAAACAGGTAAAACAAAAGCATGAAAAATTGTTATTAATTTTTTTTGATGGTTTTACTTGATTTACTTGGTCGTTTCCCATCAAATTAAAATCCCATCTTATTATCTCTCATTTTATCAACAAAAACTCAATTCTTACATACTGATTGTTGTGGTGAATACTAGTAATGAGTTTCAAAATTTATGTTCTGTCTTTGGTATTACTCATCAACTTACATGCTCACATACGCAAAAACAGAACAGAGTTACTGAGCTCAAACATATCATTGAAACAACCCTCACCTTGCTGTCTAAAGCTACTATTCCTTCATCATATTGGTATTTGGTCTTACGTTTCTCCATTGAAACCTTTATCATTAACAAACTTCCATCTAATATCCTTCACTATAGTGTAGAAGTGGAAATTTTGCAACTAATTACAAGATGCCACGTGTTATTTAGTGGGTCCTATTGTCATTATTCAGAGACTAATGAAAATATTCCAAGTGTTATGAATAAAAAGTTACAAAGAACACTCAAGACATGTGTTATTTTAATTTAAAACACTTTGGCTAATCAAATAATGTCATTTGTCCCTTAGAGAACAAGACATAAAATCCCTCCATTTAAACTATGACATGTGTTACTACTTGTAGCCAATTATGTGTCATCACACCTTCTCAAGACTCCTATAAATAAAGACTCTCATCAGTCTGGTAGGAGGACATTGACACACATTTAGAAGTCTCGAAACTCTGCCGGAATCAAGTTCCAAATCCTCCGAGAACTTCAACCTTCGAATCTTCAGAGCATTCAAAGAGAAATCATTCAAGTCATCTTTCTAAATCTCAAAGTGCATTGGAATCAAGTCCAAAAGTGTTCGGAAACTTCAAGAGATTGCAAGTTAGTGAAGATCTACGGATTCAAGCCTCCAAAGTCTCGACGAACTTCCACTACAATCTTCAAAGATGAAGAAAACACAAAGAACATTCAAAGAACATACAAAGAACAAGAAGAACACATGAAGAACACAAAATACACATGAAGAACGCGAAGCACAAAGGATTCCTAACAAACACATTTATAGATTCATTGTAATTCTACTTCAAAGATCCAAAGGAGTATTCTTTTGTAATATGATTCAATTTTAGACAATTTTACTTACTCATACATCAATACAAATATACATTTGTGAAACTATTTTTATTTTTTGATTTCCAAACTTGAAATTTAGTGTTTACATAGCTTTCCATGGGAATGTTTATTTCAAACAGATTATATCTCACTCAAAGTATTTGACCAAAGAGTGTGTTTCTTTGTTATGCTATTAATTCCAAAGAAATATCATTGTTCAGATTTAGCAACCAACATAATTTCGGCATGTTATTTTTGACAAGTCATCTGTTTCCTTTACTCATTAGTCTTTTTCTCCACTTTCTTGAACATCTAATTCCAATACTTGGCTTCCTATTCTTTTGTTTCTTCATCCTTGCACTATTCGGTTTTTACTTGGTCCTCTTCCCTTCTTAGCTTCACATTATGTCAGTTCTCCTCCTTGACCTCTGCTTGCTCACTCCCATGTCAATGTACAGGAGATCATAGCAATATAATTCTCTAAGTACCAAGGTTAAACCACAAAGAGCAGGATAAATTCAAAGACAATATAATAAAACAATTTGGGTGAAGAAGAAAAGTCTTTTTGCTTGGTGGTTGTTAACAAGAATAATAATAATAAATTATTTAAATCAATAATGTAAATACCAGGGTATTGGGGTGTTTCCTATATCAATATGAAATTCTTTGTAATCTAAGAAAATATATATTTCATAAATGATTGTTCTTATACAATTAAAAACTTATGATTTGGTTGAACTGAGACAATTCAAGAATGCATGATAACTTTAATTAATAATACGGCTAGAATAGTTTTCAAAAAAACTCATTCACTTCAAAATGTGATTTCTATTTGAAACTATTAGAAATTTATCTAAACAATAAGAAAAACATGATTGAACTTATTGAAAGCATAGAAAAACTAATACATCAAAGGTAATCTAATTGAACAATCAAATATATTATTATCTAAAATCATAGAAAGAATCACATTAAATATTCATACCTGATGATGTCGAGAAATTCACCAGTGAGCCACACGATACCTACGCGCTCGAACGTGAACCTGCACAACACAAAGAACGAAACCTAACAGAGAGCACCGGTGTGGTGCCGGCCAAATACCCTCCGAAGGTTAAGTCAGAAATATTCTCACGACTCTAGGGTGCTAGAGAGGGTAAATTATGCGTACCTCGATTTGTGAGGGTATTGGGGCTTTTATAGTAGTCGAAAGTTGACCTTTTTTACTTGGAGTCGAAGTCTTTCCTTGTAGAAATCCTCTTGAGGAGTCCCAAACGTGATGGACAAGTCATACCTTATAAAGAAGATCTCCATCGATGCACGCGGCTTCTAGAACCCTAATTGCGCTAGGACTCTAATTACCCCTAGAATCTAGGGGGTGTGCCGCAAGTATTCCCATATAGGGATTCTGTCTGACATGTGGCCAGCAAATCCATCCTCACCAAGTCTTGCACCTGATGGGCCCGTCCATCAACATTGCTTGGATTCGTCAGCTTATTTTCTCCTCTTCAGTTGCCCCCTTCACCCTATGGGTCCGTGATCTCGGAGTGAAAGGACCCGTGGGGTGACGGTTCAATTTGGATCTTGAGAGACTTGTCAGTCTTTGACAGGCTAGCCCGAAATTATTTATGGCGTAGGGGACCTAAATTTTGACCAAGGCACTTTTGGGTGACATGGTCCATCTATCCTCCCGTAGGTAAGAAGACTTACAATTTTCACCAAGGCATTCGCGGGTGACTTGGTTCGTCCTTCCACCCGTAGGTAGTAGGACTTAAAATTTGTACCAAGGCACTTGTGAGTGATTTGGTCCGTCCTTCTACCCATTGGTAGTAGGACTTAAATTCGTCATTCCACCCGTAGGTAGTAAGACTTAAATTTTGTACCAAGGCACTTGAGTGACTTGGTCCGTCCTTCCACCCGTAGGTAGAAGGACTTAAATTTTGTACCAAGGCACTTGTGAGTGACTTGGTTCGTCCTTCCACCTGTAGTTAGGACTTTAATTTTGTACCAAGGCACTTGTGAGTGACTTGATCCGTCCTTTCACCCGTAGGTAGTAGGACTTAAATTTTGTAGCAAGGCACTTGAGTGACTTGGTCCGTCCTTCCACCCGTAGGTAGAAGGACTTAAATTTTGTATCAAGGCACTTGAGTGACTTGGTCCGTCCTTCCACCCGTAGGTAGAAGGACTTAAATTTTGTACCAAGGCACTTGTGAGTGACTTGATCCGTCTTTCCACCCGTAGGTAGAAGGACTTAAATTTTGTACCAAGGCACTTGAGTGACTTGGTCCGTCCTTCCACCCGTAGGTAGAAGGACTTAAATTTTGTACCAAGGCACTTGTGAGTGACTTGGTCCGTCCTTCCACCCGTAGGTAGTAAGACTTAAATTTTGTACCAAGGCACTTGAGTGACTTGGTCCGTCCTTCCACCCGTAGGTAGAAGGACTTAAATTTTGTACCAAGGCACTTGAGTGACTTGGTCCGTCCTTCCACCCGTAGGTAGAAGGACTTAAATTTTGTATCAAGGCACTTGTGAGTGAGTTAGTCCGTCCTTCCACCCGTAGGTAGTAGGACTTAAATTTTGTACCAAGGCACTTGTGAGTGACTTGGTCCGTCCTTCCACCCGTAGGTAGGAAGACTTATATTTTGTACCAAGGCACTTGTGAATGACTGGGTCCGTCCTTCCACCCGTAGGTAGGAAGACTTGAATTTTGTACAAAGGCACTTGTGAGTGACTTGGTTCGTCCTTCCACCCGTAGGTAGAAGGACTTAAATTTTGTACTAAGGCACTTGTGAGTGACTTGGTCCGTCCTTCCACCCGTAGGTAGAAGGACTTAAATTTTGTACCAAGGCACTTGTGAGTGACTCGGTCCGTCCTTCCACCCGTAGGTAGTAAGACTTAAATTTTGTACCAAGGCACTTGAGTGACTTGGTCCGTCCTTCCACCCGTAGGTAGAAGGACTTAAATTTTGTATCAAGGCACTTGTGAGTGAGTTAGTCCGTCCTTCCACCCGTAGGTAGTAGGACTTAAATTTTGTACCAAGGCACTTGTGAGTGACTTGGTCCGTCCTTCCACCCGTAGGTAGGAAGACTTATATTTTGTACCAAGGCACTTGTGAGTGACTGGGTCCGTCCTTCCACCCGTAGGTAGGAAGACTTAAATTTTGTACAAAGGCACTTGTGAGTGACTTGGTTCGTCCTTCCACCCGTAGGTAGGAAGACTTATATTTTGTACCAAGGCACTTGTGAGTGACTTGGTCCGTCCTTCCACCCGTAGGTGGGAAGACTTGAATTTTGTACCAAAACACTTGTGAGTGACTTGGTCCGTCCTTCCACCCGTAGGTAGGAAGACTTGAATTTTCACCAAGGCACTTATCGGTATCCTTGGTTGTCGATCCATCCCATTGGGATGAGGATTAGGTGTCCGTCGGCTTCCTTTTGTAGTGTTTTAGCCTTGAGGTCTTGTTGTAGCATTGACATTTGTCTTATACTTATACGTAAGATTGAGCGTCCTTTTGCATGGTAGGCCATTGATACATTGTCCCTGGGACGCGTGATGGAACTCTCAACCTTCGGGATGCGTTGTAGTCCTTTATTAGCGTCCCATTCTTAAGGTATTACATCCGTCCACTTTCTTTCCCCTTTTTTTTTTTTTTTTTTGGTCATGGACATGCATTCGTCCACTTTTTTTTTTTTTTTTTTGGTACATTCATCCGTCCACTTTTTTTTTTTTTGGGTCCGTCCACTTCTTCTCATGGACTTCATTTTTTTTTTTTTTTTGGTCCATTCATCCTTCCACTTTTTTTTTCTTTTTTTTGGTCCGTCCACTTCTTCTCATGGACTTCAAAATTTTTTTTTTTTTTTTTTTTTGTCCGTCCACTTCTTCTCATGGACTTCATTTTTTTTTTTGGTCCGTCCACTTTTGGGTCGTGGACTTGTTGTTGGTACCAAGTGTGACCTTGTCACCTTGTTGGGTCATCCACTTAGGGTCGTGGACTTGTTGAGGTGACTAAGTGTTACCTCGTCACCTTGATGGTCGTCCACTTGGGGTCGTGGACTTGTTGAGGTGACTAAGTGTTATTCGTCACCTTGATGGTCGTCTACTTGGGGTCGTGGACTTGTTGAGGTGACTAAGTGTTACCTCGTCACCTTGTTGGTCGTCCACTTGGGGTCGTGGACTTGTTGAGGTGTCTAATTGTTACCTTGTTGGTCGTCCACTTGGGGTCGTGGACTTGTTGAGGTGACTAAGTGTTACCTCGTCACCTTGATGGTCGTCCACTTGAGGTCGTGGACTTGTTGAGGTGACTAAGTTTTACCTCGTCACCTTGATGGTCGTCCACTTGGGGTCGTGGACTTGTTGAGGTGACTAAGTGTTACTTCGTCACCTTCTTGGTCGTCCACTTGAGGTCGTGGACTTTTTGAGGTGACTAAGTGTTACTCGTCACCTTGTTGGTCGTCCACTTGGGGTCGTGAACTTGTTGAGGTGACTAAGTTTTACCTTGTCACCTTGATGGTCGTCCACTTGGGGTCGTGGACTTGTTGAGGTGACTAAGTGTTACTTCGTCACCTTGATGGTCGTCCACTTGGGGTCGTGGACTTGTTGAGGTGACTAAGTGTTACCTCGTCACCTTGTTGGTCGTCCACTTGGGGTCGTGGACTTGTTGAGGTGTCTAATTGTTACCTTGTTGGTCGTCCACTTGGGGTCGTGGACTTGTTGAGGTGACTAAGTGTTACCTCGTCACCTTGATGGTCGTCCACTTGAGGTCGTGGACTTGTTGAGGTGACTAAGTTTTACCTCGTCACCTTGATGGTCGTCCACTTGGGGTCGTGGACTTGTTGAGGTGACTAAGTGTTACTTCGTCACCTTGATGGTCGTCCACTTGAGGTCGTGGACTTGTTGAGGTGACTAAGTTTTACCTCGTCACCTTGATGGTCGTCCACTTGGGGTCGTGGACTTGTTGAGGTGACTAAGTGTTACTTCGTCACCTTCTTGGTCGTCCATTTGAGGTCGTGGACTTTTTGAGGTGAATAAGTGTTACTCGTCACCTTGTTGGTCGTCCACTTGGGGTCGTGAACTTGTTGAGGTGACTAAGTTTTACCTCGTCACCTTGATGGTCGTCCACTTGGGGTCGTGGACTTGTTGAGGTGACTAAGTGTTACTTCGTCACCTTGAGGGTCGTGGACTTATTGAGGTGACTAAGTGTTACCTCGTCACCTTGTTGGTCGTCCACTTGGGGTCGTGAACTTGTTGAGGTGACTAAGTTTTACCTCGTCACCTTGATGGTCGTCCACTTGGGGTCGTGGACTTGTTGAGGTGACTAAGTGTTACTTCGTCACCTTGAGTGTCGTCCACTTGAGGTCGTGGACTTGTTGAGGTGACTAAGTTTTACCTCGTCACCTTGATGGTCGTCCACTTGGGGTCGTGGACTTGTTGAGGTGACTAAGTTTTACCTCGTCACCTTGATGGTCGTCCACTTGGGGTCGTGGACTTGTTGAGGTGACTAAGTGTTACCTCGTCACCTTGATGGTCGTCCACTTGGGGTCGTGGACTTGTAATTTTCATCCTCTTGGGATGATTCGTCCACTTTGTGGACTTAAAATTACATCCTCTTGGGATGATCCGTCCACTTTGTGGAAGTCTTTACCCTCTTGAAGTGATCCGCTCATCTTGTGGACTTTGTAGGAATGCAGGTAGGAAAACATAGTTGTGTCTGAATATTCCTCTTATTAATTAAAAAATCATGCATTTGTAGAAAAGTACTTGCCCCCTTGGGCTTAAAAACATATTGTAGCGGAAAATTGACTAAGTAAAACTAGTAATTGTAGAAAAACTAAATAAATTGGGAAATTAGGGAGCGCCGCTGCTCTTCATATTATCTCTACTGGTAGTATTTCCGTAGGTGCTCCGTGTTCTATGGGTGCTGCAGCTTTTGTCCGTCCAGTGTTTCGAGGTGGTAGGTTCCCTTCCTCTGCCATGGTCCGTTGCTCTTCTATGCACATGGTCTGCTGATGATCTTCCATCTCCATCATGGCAATGTAGCACTCGCATGCGGCCACCTGATTTCCTCGTAGCTCTCCAACCCCATACTCCGTAGGAAATTTGATCATTAGGTGGTATGTTGACGTTACCACCTTCCATGAATTAAGGGTGGGTCGTCCGATGATAGCATTATAAGCGGATGAGCAGTCGATCACAAGGAAAGTCACATCCTTAGTGATCTGCTGAGGATAATCACCTAATGTTACCAAAAGCGTGATCGCGCCCAATGGGAATACCCTCGTACCTCCAAAACCAACTAGCGGAGCATTTGTCGGTATTAACCGTTTTCTATCAATCCTCATTTGCTGGAACGCCGGGTAGTATAGGATGTCTGCTGAGCTACCATTGTCGATCAGCACTTGGTGCATGTTAAAGTCCCCCACTCGTAAGGTGACGACAAGTGCATCATCATGAGGGTGGTGAAGACGTCAGGCATCCTCTTCTGAGAATCCTACGATCGGGCTCTCTATCCGTGCTATCTTTGGTACGGAGCCCGTTAACTGGACGTTATGAACCATCCTGAAGTATGCCTTTCTGGCCTTCTTGGACGACCCCATAGTTGTCGTGCCCCCTACAATCATTCTTATATCCCCTATAGGTGGTCTGGGGCACTCATTTTCTTGTCGTGGCGGCTGCTCTTGATGTTGCTGATCCGTCCTTTCCTTGCTGACGAACTTCTGTAGTTTTCCCTGTCTAATAAGGGCTTCGATTTGCTGTTTTAAGTCATAGCAGTCAGCCGTATCATGTCCGTGATCACGGTGGAAACGGCAATACTTGTCCCTAGATCGCTTATTGGGATCTCCCTTTAACTTTTCAAGAAAGGTCAGGGATCCTTCGTCCTTGATCTGCATTAGTACCTGGTCTATTGGGGTAGTCAACGGGGTGAAATTCGTGAATTTCCCTGCAGGGGGCTTGGAGCGTTTGTCATCCTTTCGATCTCGATCCTGTCGGGCATCTTCCTGTCGCTCCCTTTTTCTAAGCTTTTCCTCCCGAGCCAGCAATGCGTCTTCGGCATTCATGTATTTGGTTGCCCTGTAAAGTACTTCTGACATGGTCTTTGGATCGTTCTTGTATAAAGAGAACAAGAACTTACCCTTCCACAGCCCGTTCGTGAAAGCTGCTACCAGTATTTTGTCATCGGCTTCATCGATCGAGAGCGCTTCCTTATTGAAGCGCGTTATGTAGGATCTCAGCGTCTCGTCCTCTCGTTGCCTGATACTCATCAAGCAGGCTGTGGACTTCTTATACCTGTGCCCTCCAATGAAGTGCATAGTGAACTGGGCGCTCAGCTCCTTGAAGGTGCTGATGGAGTTTGGCGTTAATCGGCTGAACCATACCCTTGCGGGGCCTTTGAGTGTTGTGGGGAAGGTCCTGCACATGATCTCGTCTGCTACTCCCTGAAGGTGCATTAGGGTTTTGAAAGTTTCTAGATGGTCCAGAGGATCCTTCACGCCGTCATAGCTGTCTATATGCGGCATGCGAAATTTATGGGGTAGGGGGAAAGAGTTCACGGCCGCAGTGAAAGGCGAGTCGATATGGTTGACCAAATCGTCAAGATCACTGGAAACTCGCCCCTTGAGCGCGTTCATCATAACCTCCATTTGTTCCCTCATCGCCTGCATCTCTGCGATGATATGTGGTGGAGTTGCATCCGTGAGGGATGGCATGCTCAAGTTCTGCTTCTCCGGTTTGCTTGGGGCGTGGCTGCCTTCAGGTTTCTCCTGATTTTTTCTCGGGGTGCTGGTCCCTTCCTGATCTTCTTGTTGGTCATTCGATGCTGCATTCTTTCGGCGCAGCTGTTCTTCCAAGTCGTGGTTCTGTTTGGTGAGGCGTTCCACGGCAGCAGCGAGAGTTTGAACTTGTCTCTCGATGGCAGTCGTGGGTGGTTCCTCTCCTTGAACGTTGTTAGTGGTTGCCATTGAGCGAGTGAGTACCATGCAACCCTTTTGTCCGGGAAACGACAATATGGCTTACGAATCTCAACTGTTGATTCCCACAGACGGCGCCAACTGATGATGTCGAGAAATTCACCAGTGAGCCACACGATACCTACGCGCTCAAACGTGAACCTGCACAACACAAAGAAGGAAACCTAACAGAGAGCACCGGTGTGGTGCCGGCCAAATACCCTCCGAAAGTTAAGTCAGAAATATTCTCACGACTCTAGGGTGCTAGAGAGGGTAAATTATGCGTACCTCGATTTGTGAGGGTATTGGGGCTTTTATAGTAGTCGAAAGTTGACCTTTTTTACTTGGAGTCGAAGTCTTTCCTTGTAGAAATCCTCTTGAGGAGTCCCAAACGTGATGGACAAGTCATATTCCTTATAAAGAAGATCTCCATCGATGCACGCGTCTTCTAGAACCCTAATTGCGCTAGGACTCTAATTACCCCTAGAATCTAGGGGGTGTGCCGCAAGTATTCCCATATAGGGATTCTGTCTGACACATGGCCAGCAAATTCGTCCTCACCGAGTCTTGCACCTGATGGGCCCGTCCATCAACATTGCTTGGATTCGTCAGCTTATTTTCTCCTCTTCAATACCGTATAGAAGAAACATAACCTCAAGCCCTAGCAAAGAGTTTAGGCTGCCATTAGAGAAAAGAAAATACAAATTTTTCTCTCCAAAATTTGTTCCCCACAGCCTCTCTTTAATGCCCTAATGTAAAAGTGTACAAAGAAAAATAAAACTTTTACTATTTAATTTTCATCTAAATTTACAGTAGCAACTTGTGAGTTAATTTCGGCCTTCAAAAATTGTGAATTTCAAAAACCTCAAAACAGGGAAGTTGTAGACCCATATAGCCTTAAGTCAATTGGATTTTTGAGGAGAGAGATACGCCCAAAATACTTATCAGTACTCAAATCTGATTTTTCCTTTCCAGATTCTGCTTCTTTGATTTCTTTCCTTATTTGAAGCTTCCAAACATGGTAAACGACCCAAATACTCTAGCTACATCTTGTTAGTCATTTAATAATGGTCCTTTAAAGCGTAGTAATAAGGATAAAACGCCCACATAAATATATAACAAGTATACATTTTAAGGCATTATCAACGTCTATCTCAAAAGTCTCCCTCCTCTTCTCCAACTCCCTTGACTACCCCAGTGATGTCACTGAAGCCTAAAGAAATTACACACGATACTCTCTTAATGAAACAGAAACTAAACTATTAGTGTCTAGTAGTAAACCTCAAATCCACGAGAGATATTCCTAAATTCACAAGAAGATAAACTGGAATCCACCAGAGAAAAAATTTGACAAAAGTCTATATTTTTATTGATAATAATCTAATTTGCCTTTGATGACTACAAAACATATAAATACCGAGAAAGTAAAACCTTAGGACAATTAGGAAACATCTGAAATCATAATTTGCACTAATTACGAGATTCAATGGAAAAATACCGATTTTTACCAAAAATAATAAAATTGAGTTAAATACAAAATCATAAATTTCTGACCTTAAGGGTCATTCCAAAACAATCAGGACATTATTCTGACTTTTAAACTAAAAGTTATTAAGAAAATTTTTTTTTACTATAAATAGCAAAAACGCTATTTTAGGAGCCTTAACAAAGGAATTTGCCTAAATTTAGGCGATGCTGGAAACTCAAGTCTATATTAGAATGTCGTTTTCCTTCAATCTACTAAATTTCATACAATTCTGACACTGTCGCCTCAATGGCTCTATTGGCACTCCCTTGATCTTCTACTCCAGGTTGGAATGTAGTGTCTATTCTACATCACCCAGGGCCATCTTCTCTCCTCCACATTCAGTGTCACCTCTTTCCTTACACAATTCAAACACACCTTTCCCAATTTCCCCTCCATTACCTACACATACTATGAAAATCCGTTCTGGTATTTTCCAAGAGGAAAAAATGCTTTCGCTCTTTTATCATTGACTATTTAAACACCGAGCCTCCCTCTTTTCATGTTGCTTCTAAGATATATTTCACAATGGCATCAAACTATGGATGCTAAATTTACAGCTTCAGAAAAACAAGGCACCTGGAGTTTAGCCATTTGTTGGGTGCAAATGGGTATACAAGTTAAAAGAAGACACTCTAATGGTAGCATTGCTTGTTATAAGGCCTAATGTGTTGCTATGGGTTATCGTCAATAGCTTGGCCTTGAATTTGATGAAAGATTCAGCCCAATCATCAAGCCTGCTATTGTTTGCATCATATTATCACTTGTTGTCCAATTTCAATGGTCTCTTCGATAGTTTGACGTCACCAATGCCTTCTTGCTTAGAGTTCTCAAGGAAGAGGCCTATATGACTCAATTACCTAGCTTTGTTGATCTGACAACCCTAATCATATTGGTAAACTTCATAAATCCAAAAATGGTATCGAGCAAGCACCCCATGCTTGGTTTGAGCGTCTCACCTCTCATATTCAAACTCATGGTTTCCATGGATGTATTGCTGACTCCCGTCATTATTCATCCACTGCAATGGTCACTCCATTAGTCCATTACCTTATTGCTTACAGGGAATGATATTTCCTTCATTGACAATTTAATCCATCAGTTGGGCTACTTCAGGTATATATGTCCACCAGCGAAATTATGTCTCTAATCTCTTAAAACGTCATAATATTTTCAACTACAAGTGTTGCAATACTCCTTGTGCTCCGGCAACTCAGTTCAGTAAACTCAATGGTAACCTCCTATTCGATCCTTCTCTACATTGTAGCATAGTTGATGCATTGCAATGTCTAACATTTACACGGCCTAATATCTCATTTGGCGTGAATCAATTTAGAAAATTTGTGCAAGCTCTGATTGATATTCATTTCAAGTGTAAATTAGCTCACAGGCCTCTTTACTAAGGGCCTCAATTCTAAACGTTGTGATAAATTGAAAACTAGACTCATGATCACCCCGTGCCGTTTTGATCTATTGCAGTAAAATATAGAAAGCAAGGCATATGGCTATACTATATCCCTTGTAACATATAAGAAAAGTGTTTGGAACATTAAAAACAACTAAAAAGACTCAAGAAAATATTACTCATTAACTCAGACCAAGTACTTTTGTTTATAAAAAATTCATTAACACAAAATAACATAATGTATAATACAGTGGAACAATTCATAATAAGAAAATAAAAAGTATGAACCTCAACTATAAGGGAACAAAACAAGGACTTCTGCAGATTCCACTAAAATTCAATTGTAAAGCCTATGTTTGAATGGTCGGAAGAGAAACCTAGACCAATATGTTGAGCGGATTGTATCAGCCCAAAGGTGAAAATGTTGCCAAGCGAATAATGCGACTATGACACAAGCAAGAGACACAATAACAATAGGAACGCAACCAAATTTATGATCATAGATCATAAAGATGGCTGCACCATAGGCTAGCACCATTGTAGCAATGGAGACAAATAGTGCCGACAGTCCAAACATCAACCTTGCAGGTAGTGATACAAGAAAATCGTTTTCAGCATAACGTGACGTAAGAATGGACAAGAACATTATTATTGAGGCTGTGGAAGAGAATAGCGCTACTGCATCCGATATGACAAAAATCAGAAACCACTTCTTTTCTAGAAATAGAGGAGCACCCTTTTCTAGAAATGGAGGAGCACCATTGTCATTATTATCTCCTCCTGGTAGAGTAAAGATTGCCGCAAATACCACAGTTGCAATGAGTGTTGCAACAAGCATGCATGAAGTTGCAGTGCTCTTCATCCACTTCTCCCCTTCTTTTAGTAAGTCTTTGTGCCTCTCTGTAAACAGATCCTTAGGTGTCTGTTTATCTGAATTCCTCATCTTAATATATGAAGGTGGCACAATTTTTTCCACTGCCTATAATGGTCATTAAATTAAAGTTATACAAATCCAACATAATCAACAAAAAGGTCCAATTCAAACTTACAAAAAATTTATGAATTACGGCAGATCAACAAAAAATTACTTGCAAATCCGTTATATGCAATTAACCCGAATACATTGAAGAAATATACTAGTTATTAAAAAAATCAATAGCTATAAATTAATTTGTGTTATTTATTTACCTTGAACCACAATAGCTCTCTTTGCATTTGGAGTGCAGCTCCTGATACAATTTGGAGTCGACAAGGAGGTGCCAAGTTTCCAGCAAGATGCAGAATGTTATTATTTTTGCCATCCTTGTATGCTGCTATCAAATCTTTAATTGCTCCAAACTCATATATTAGATTAAATATGGTCCGGTGACGATATAGAACAGCAATATGAAACAAACTTCGATTATTATCATCAACTTTCCATATAAGATCAGGATATGAGCGAATAAGGATAATCAGAAACTCGAGACTGCCTAATTCTGCAGCATCAAAGAGTAGTCTCGAAGGTTTTTTAATTAGTTTTGAAATCTCCGAATCTTGCTGTTGTAGAACATGTTCCCAGAGTTTTTTGACAAGTTGATGCGCTAACGTCCGCATCAAATCCTCATGATAAATCCCTTTGAAGCCTATAGGTAGAATTAATATTGATTAAAATATGTTATTTGACAAAAATTATACAAACTAAATGAGATGCCTATTCCAAAATAACAATTGACTTATTTGCAGCATCCTATTATTTATTAAGAAAAATTGAAATTGCACGTGGACCCTAGACAGCTTTAGGGGAAACACAAATCAGCCACTGGAGATTAAAAATAAAACATTTTATACCCTTGAACTTTCTAAGGCATATAAGGTGATCTTAATGCCAAAGGGAATATGTAGAAATGGATTTTTAAGGTGTAGGGTGGATACTGATTAAAGTGTATTTGCCTATATAGAGTGGCACCTTGATGCATAAGTGTATTTGCCCAATACTTTCAAGGGTTAGCACATAGTTTATGCTAAGAGATTTTGAGTGGGCTCAAAGAACTAACATGAATTGATGTATCTTTTCCAGATTCCCAGCTGACTTTTGTTGGCAATTTTGGAAGGCTTTCGAGCCAATACATGCAAGGCTGTCTCATTGTTTGCATCTCGAGCGAAGGCTAATGATGTGTCTCTGTCCAATATTTTTAAAGCTAGATCTGTACACAAAACACAATGGTTCACTGTTAGAGTCATAAACTACCTCTATTCTTAGAGATATTCAGGTGTAATGGAAATTAAGAAGAGGATGCAAAGCATGTTGAACTGTCTTACATCTAAACCAAGTGGGACAATTTTATTTAAGTTACTTTCGGGGTGGGGAATTTGCTAGCAATCTTATGACTCCCTAATTTACATGCTAATTCAAATAACTAAGGTGTGACATAACCCAATTGGATAAGATTTTATGGTTTAAGCTATCTATATAGCCTTCACACAGAATAATGGTGCCTCTCAAATAAATACATTAATACGGGACAAATGAATAAAATAAATCACTACATTGTGCACGCATGGTTAAATATTCATTGCATTTAACAGTCTTGGAGGATTTTTTTTTGGTAGAAAAACCTGTTTTAAATTAGAGAATCAAGTAACTTGTAATGCAAAAATGTTACCAATTTTTCAATAGTTGATAGAATTACACTCAAAAAACTTTTTATTCTTTGCAATAAACAAAGATTCATTTCCTTGTGATCACTAAATAAGCGCCATTAGCCTTGTATAGACAAAGTGAGCACCCTCTAAAGGAGCAGACTAGCAAGAGGCCACAGCACGAAAAATCATTTCCAAAATGCAATAAGGGTGAGGCAATTGTGGAAGGTTATTTCATGCCATAGAAATATATAGTTATAAGGGCATCATACCGTATAAATCTGCCGAGATAGTACCAAGAAGGAGGCTAATTCGTTCCTCATGAGTTAGGCTTTCAAAATCAGTAACATCATAGAGATATGACACCATATCCCTGTGTCCAAACAAAGCTGCCATGTATAAGGGTGTCTTTCCTTGATTACCTCGAATCAGAGTAAGGTTTGTGTTTTTTTCCACCATCACCTTAGCAATTTCCACAATTCCTGATGCGGCAGCAAAACAAATAGCAGTGTTTTCATCTTTATTTTTCAAGGCTAGGTCCTCTTCGTTCATATGTTTAACCAGTTCCATTACAAAAGCAGTGCGTTTTGCTGCAGCAGCAATGTGCAGAGCAGTCTCCCTTTTTCTCGTTATCCCAGCACGAACAACATCACGATCTTTGTTAATGACATCTTTAGCAGCTTTCCAGTCACCTTTGATGGCTGCTTCATATAATGGTACACATAGGGAGAGGTAGTCCTTTCTTCTTTCCCCTGAAAATTTTCAACCATGATGAAAATGTATTTGAGTTTTATAAAACTATCCTCCCCAATATCCATTCGATTCCCCAATATTTCCCCTGCCTTTTTTCAATTTAACATGTACTTAACAATGTGTAATGCCACAAGATATAGTATATTATTACTTGCGTAGTAAATGAAACCTGCACCTTAACATTGTAAAAGGTCCATGAAGATTGATTATTGTATTATATGTCTCTGGAACAAATCAAGTGATTTTAAATGCACATCTTAGAAACATGATTCCTTAAGCCAGAGAATTTGCTTCCTTCAAATTTTCAGGCAAGGTTGAAGGTGGAGATGGAAAAGAATGTTTTAATCTTGACAATGGTATACATTGTGAAATGTTTCTTTCGGTTAACCAGGCCAAAAAAAAAATAAAAAAAATAAGAGCTGCAGAATACTCCGAGACTTATTGAACCCAAAGTTAAGTCAAAAGATTACACATTTATACGCGTGAAACAATACCCTAACCATGATAGGAAAATAGAAAAATCAAGGAAAGAAAAAAAAAATTACATCAAACCTGACAAATGAACAGAACCAACCAAAACAAGAAACCCTGCAAAAGACTGGATCCCAAACCCCCCATAATTGACCAAAAATGAAATTTACCTGAGATGTTTTTTAAATGCCTTGAAAGACAATTGAACTATTGAATTGGGGGTCTCAAAATTTGTTTGTTGCACTACTTCAATTCTCATTGAGAGCTTTCTGTTAAGTGACTATGACTGTGAGTCTCATAACTCATCTTAAAACAAAAATCATGGCCTTTTAAGTTTTATCATTAAAGCCCTTCAATACCTTCTGCCTGGGCTTTCATCTATCCTTTGACTCTAAAAAAGTCCATAAAGCTTCTTAGTCAATGCCCACGCCAGATATAATGATATATGCTGTTATTTGAATTGTCAATTCTTCAGTAGCATATATCTATAGTTATGTTTCATGATATGCTACTACTCCAGTGATCTACTCAAAATTAGAAAATTTACATTTATCTTGCTCATATGAAGTTTGAACACTCAGTGAGAAAGGTTGCCTTTAGTTGTTTCGTTTAGAAGCTAACTTGCAAAAATAAGACAATAGCTACCTTGCACTTCAGAGGTCATGAACTCTACACATTTCAGGAACAAAGGTATAGGGTTTAAGGGTTCTTTAACTAACTTAATATGAGCAAGATAAATGTAAATTTCCCAATTTTGAGTAGATCACTAGAGTACTAAAATATCATGAAACATAATTATAGATATATGCTACTGAAGAATTGACAATTGAAATAACAGCATGTATCTGGCATAGGCATTGACTAAGAAGCTTTATGGAATCTTTCGGAGTCAATAGATGAGCAAGATAAATGTTATTTGAGCAATGCCTAAAGCTGATGCCCTAGGTTTGTAGCTAATCTATTAGCAAATATATGGAGTTAGTGATGCAACACAGACTTGAAAACGCGTATAGGGATTTAGGGAGAGAGAGCAGAACAACACCTAGGCTTCACCACATAGAGGTTGTTTGAACCCCTAGGCTTTATCACCCAAAGATTACTAGGAACTACTAGGAATTACTAGCAAGAAGGAGAGGAAAATCTTAATTCAATATTATTCATCAAATTCAAGATGTCCAATAATGTATTTTTGGAGTCTTGAAGTAGAGCTTCAAAGGTTAAAACTAATAAGAAAAGTAAAAATGTAATCAATTACATTAAATTCAGATATAAAATCCATCAGCATATTTCTGGTAGTGATCTCTGCATCAGTTGGCATGCAAACATACCATATTTATGTTGACCTACATTCAAGATATAGTTGGACTTTTATCAAATTTAAAGCTCAGGGAGCCAATCTAGCACCCTAGAATCTAATTTAGGGCTATCATTTATCATTCTGAGAACTACAGACGTGAGAATAACCTAAAACATGAGCATTTGGGCCTACAGAGACAGCACTTTACATTCCTAGCTAGCAAGACTAAACAAGTTTCATAGGCCATTAATAATGCCTCAGGGCAGATTCAAGGACTACTATAAGTACAATTTCTGCATCTACTCTACTAAACTAATTTTTCACTCAACAGGCAGAGCTTCAGAAATGAAGGTCCTGAGTTTAAGTTGACTTTCTATAGGAAGATGGCACAATATGAGCCCAAACAGGTACTACATGCATGTGTGCCTGAAATTGAATACTGAGTACATGTTATACATCATGTCATTCATACGAGTTATACAGAACCTTGCAATTATTTAATATTTTTCTGCATAACAAACATACTTATGTATGAATCATGATATGGATTTGTAAACTAAAATAACTCAACTATATAACAGTCTATCCACATGATCCAAAAAGTAAGTGCCATCAAAATTCGGGCTGGTCATCCACCAAAACCTATTGGGTGTGTGATTAGCATTGAGGACTAATATAGACTCTAGTCAGGCAAAAGCTCAAATCTACCTAGGAAGCTCAATTTGGAAAAATACTCTAGCACAGCATACAGATGTTTCTGCAAATAATACCACACACAAGCAGTGATACTTACCTTCATAAGGAATTGGTTGTGTTAAATCTCTATTGGGTGTTGAACATTCTTGATGTCCATTAGCTGCTTGAGTACTCAATTCTGCAACATCCAAACGCACTTCTTCTGGCATTGGCATGGGTCCATCCAAAGTATCCATCATAGATGATTGGGGAAACAAATTCACTCTTCCTGCTGTAGTCACCTCTATCTCTCCGTTTCTTTGAGAAGACATCTTGGTTTTGACTGTGTGATAAACATTCAATCATGAGAAGTAAATCAAGCACATGTGTGTGTGTGTTTGTGCATGCACAAGCACGTGTATGTGAGCACACGCTTGATTTGGAGCTAAATGTTTTCATATGACACAGAATTATAGTAAACAAGTTCAATAAAATGGGTACAAACTCTAAAGGTAAATGATGGCTTTTCATTTCTTAATCTCAGTAATTAAATTTCATCCGTGATAGAACAAAATTATATCAAATGTAAACTATTCAGTCACTGGTGACTATATCTGGGCTGCATTACAATCAAATAACTCTTTTTGAGAGCTAATTGTCATTTTTTTCAATAAAACAATCTCAGGAATAGGGATTAAATTTTCTTGATGAATTTATTGGTAACATATTCAGCCTCTCTAGTTTGTTTTAAAGCTGATCTTCATCTTAGTCCACCATGCATTGGGGTAAGGGTAATGTGATAGCCATTAGAATGTGAGATTCATGTAATGTCTGGCACAATCAACCAACCAAACATGATAATATTCTCAAATTGCTGTAATGCTGCGGTAATGTTGACAACATTCTACAAACTGAACACCACCTTAATGGTTTTGGCTCTCAAATTTTTGACTAGTGGTACAGGCAAGTGGTTGTACAAACTAAACCAAGTAATATAAAGAACGCAAAGACAGAAGAGTTATTACTGCTAATAGCCTATCATGGAACATTATTTTCACCTAGATCAACTATTGACACCACTTTTATTATGCACTAATCACAACTAGCCAAGTCAACAATTGGTGAAAAAAATTATGAAAAATGACGTATTCTTATACAGTTATACTTATTAAATTTCTCCATTTGTTTCGACAAAATTTGTTTTCCAGAAAACGTTTATGGTATTTTTTGGTGTTTGGTACACTGGAAAACGTAATTCAACAGAAAACAAGCCTAATATTCCAGAATGTCACATACTCAAGGAACCACCACAAATATATTCTGCCTATTTTCAAGGTCACAACCAAACACCCAAAAGAAATAGGCCAATTTTCTGAAAAATGCTTTCTAGAAAATAACTCATAAGTCATACTCTGGAAAACATTTTCTGTTGAAACAACAACAAAAGAGCATAATTGAATGAGAAATGAGAATGAAAACGTCATGTATGACCTGAACAAGCTCTGCCATAATCAAGTTAAAGTCAACTAGAAAAATTCTTCTATTCTTCTGCGACAAAAAATATTTATATTTCTTCTGAAAATACTTTCTTTCTTTCTCATTCTTTATTATTCTAATAAATTTATTTACACACATGGATTACTGTTTGCAGCACAGGTAACAGAAGAGAATAAAAAAATAAATAGATCAAAAATATAAATTAAAAGAAATAGTGAACACTAAACAAATCCCACATTTTGTAATGTTGCCATAAAGATATATAAAATCAAGAATGACTATAACAATTGAAACAAATTAGTAGGAACTTAATAACTTACTTGTAGATTGTACTCTCTTACTTTGTCAGTCTTTAGGCAGCTAGACAAAAGCAGCAGGAATTTGATGGTTGAGTTTGATGAGGGCTTCAACAAGGCAGTACTGGATTGGTTGGAGTATTGAGTTATGGGAATTCACAACACAACAATGTAGTTCATGATTGCAGAGCTAATGCAAGAATGAAGAAGACTTACTATATATATATTACAAGTCAAAAAGTCAGTCAATGATTGTAGTAAGTGTTAAGAAAATTCTTTATTAAAGACAAGTGAGTTTCTTTTCTATTCATTCAGTGTCTACGCGTCTCATGCATTGACGCTTTCACTCCCTCTCAACTCGGAAGGGAATTGAAATTATAAAATAATTACAAAAAGTAAAATAAAGGAAAGAAAGGAGAAAGAACCACAAATAATTGAGAAAGATGGTAGATATAACTTTTGTGCCCCAACTCAGTGATTGAGATAAAAAATTAGTAAGTTCGTGCGAAAGTGATTTATTAGCACTTACCCTCTATGAAAGTAAAATTGTGACAAAGGTTATTGCCTGACCATAGTAATGCTACAGATACAAATTATTTTACAACATTTTTACAAATTGCTGATGTAGCCAACCTTTTATTAGTTTTCATCTAGGCCCACTATTAATATCACTTTTTCATTTACCAATAATCATTGGCCACATCAACCGTCTGTAAATTTATTTGTAAAATAGTTTGTATTTCTAGTATTATTCTAAAAGTAATTGTTTAGAACATAAGTTTGATAACATCCGTAAGTATGACATTTTGAATGGTATTTGTGGTGTGTCATGGCCTTAGAAATTTATTCTTTTCCCTTTGTGTATGTGTTCAATTATGACAAAAATTATAATAACCTTTTGTATTGTTTGGTCTTTTTCATGGAAAGAATCAGATTATGGAAAGGGAAACGCGGTCCAAGATGCAAAATGCCACGTTATCGAGAGGTTAGTGGATGTCTACTTCGACTTTTTTGCCTCTGATTTAATAGGGAACTTCCGTAACATAACATGGAAAATTCCCTTTCAAGAGAATATGAACTCATCTCACGAGTTTATGCATTTATTAAGTAAAAACTAAAAAGAAATAAAATAACTTCATTACAATATTCACGAATTTTTGTTACTGTCTTGGGCTTAGCCAGGGACCGAACTAGGTGGGCCCCCAAAACAACATTAACAAAGTCAAAATTAAAAATTGGGAAATGTCATTTTTAAAAACTTTTTTGTGAAAAAAAAAAAAAAAAAAAAAAAAAACTGATTTTTTTACAACTTTTTATGTTCTTGTAAAAGTAGTATCAAAACTTTTCTAAAATTATCCATTATCAAAATGCCCTTGTTGAGAAATGAGAATAAATAATAAGTTAAGGGGACGTTTGGTACACTAAATAAGAATTACAATAGGAACTGTAATCTTTATTACTAGGAATAAAATGTGTTGTAATGTAATAACTAAACCAATTCATAAGTTTGGTTGTGAGTTATAGTCTATATTATATCTAAAAGTTGAAACATGACATTTATTATTGCTACACTTCTGTTAAGTCACATCAGCGGTCATCATTTACCTACTTCCCATTTCTCTCCACTACTTCGAATCATTATTTCCCTTTTACCTTTTTATCTCTCTACTACTCTCAATCTTAATGTCACTCTTCATCTATCCATTCCTCTTCTTTTTATTTTGGCTCTTTTTACAAAGGAAAAGGATACCGTACCATACCGGTACGTGCACCGGTACTGAAATTCCAACGTTTCGTACCGGTTTAAATATCGGGCGTACTGGCCAATTTCGAGTGTTTTGGCCGGTACCAGGCATACCGGTCGGTACCCAAAAAGAAAAAAGCTTTATTTTTTATTTTTTTATTTTAGTTTTGTAATTTTCAGTTTTTGTAAAGCTAGAATGGTAACTTAGTTGCATTAACTTATTTATATTATTTGTTTTCTTATTATGCAATGAACAATTAAGCTTTCTATTTTTTATATTGTGTTTTTTTTCCCCTTTTAGTTGATGCTAAAGTTTAAAACCATGAATAATTTGCTCTGAATTGAGGTAATATTTTATGGTAAACTTATATATATATATATATAGTGGTAAACCCGAAACGGTACACCAGTATTGACCAGTACCGAAATATATTATGCCACTGATCAAACCGGTATAGCCACTGGTACGAGATTGACTCCCTTGCTTTTTGTCTCCATTCTATTACTATTTTTTTTTTTTTGAGGTAAAAGACGATAGTCATTCTATTACTATAAATATGTCATTCTATACATATTTTCTCACATGATAAAGGTTATTACTCTCTCTCTCTCTCTCTCTCTCTCTCTCTCATGTTTTTATTTTTGTGTGAATTTTTAAATTTTTGTATCTCTACTTTAGATTAATGAATTTATGTGTTCTTTAGAATTTTACTTTGGGTGATGCAAGTTGATTTTGTGTTTTTAAGCTATTATCTTCTTTCTTTTCTATTATTTTATAAATGTTATTCTATTGCATATAAAGACATTTTACAAGAATATAATGTTATTCTATTATATAAATTGACTTGGATAATTTGGTGTTTGACTTATGTCTATATTTTTAATTTTGACGCTTCTTCATCTCATTTTATTTTCTATTTCTCTCCCCAAAAAGGTGATTATTCTTTCTCTCTCTCTCTCTCTCTATATATATATATATATATATATATATATATATATTATTTATTTTTTTTGCAACTTTACTTTAGGTTGATGAATAATTATATTTTTTTATAATACTATTTTGGGTTAATACAATTTGGTAGTGTGTTTGATTTTTTAAGTTTTGGAAGTGAGATTTTGAATTTATATCAAAATACAGTATTGGCTATGTATTTGAATGTATATATCAACTACAAAACCTCCCAAGATAAATATGTATAGACAATATTTTTGTTTTAATTTTTCATTAGTTTATTATTTAGTTATAACATCGAAATTAAAGTAGATTAATATATAAAGTTAAAACTGCCTAAAATTAATTTGTAAAGCCAATATATTTATATATTTAATATTGTCAAAAAATTAAAAGTAAAAAATAAATAATAAAAAGAATAATGATGTGGCAGATGAGAAAACTTAACAAGAGTGTAGCAACAAAAATACGATATGAAGATCCAGTTAAAGGCAATTCTATCTTAATAAATGAAGGTGTATATGGTTAAAAAAAAAAAAAAATTGTTAGATCACATTCTCTTTATGTTGTTATACAAATTATTTTCTTTCATTTCTTTTTTTTGAGAGATAATTACAATATGCTGCTAACCCCGCAATTTGAATCCTTTCCCCCTAGAACCCCAAGCACTTTATGTATTAGGAGATGCCAATTCAGCTACAAAGCCTTTGACTATTTTCTTTCATTTCAATAGGTGAAGTGTTCAATTTTAAACATAAATTCTACTTATTTTCTACATATTATTTTAAATATTAAATTTATTGTGGGGCCGGTTATCCAAAAAGGTGATGTGGATATCGTAGGAAATGGGCTTGTGGCCCAACGGCCCAGTCCGAGGACATTCACTTATCTGAGGATAGTTAAAGAAAGATATTGTGGCAATAGTATAAGAAAAATTGATAGAAGTCATATATAGTGGCCCAAAACGCGTCCGAGGATAAGATCCACCTCGGATACCATGGTCCGAGGTGGATGTAACTATCTTACTATTCAGGGTACTCCGCAAAGTTGTATTAGAACTGGAAAGTGAATATAGAACAAATGAGGAACTGGGAGAGATAACAAATATCTTCTAAAGCTGCTACCTCCACATTAAATGATTCCCAGCTAACTCTCTGGCCACATTAATATGGAGGTGATACCTGAACAGTAACCAAGTAGCCTTATGGCTGCTGAGCGAAGGTTCCGGGAGGTGCTGGATGGGACAGAAAGGAGTTCCCAGAATAGAACCTACACGTGTACGGTGAAAATGAGGTGAGGAACGTGGTATATAACCTGAAAGTGGATGACATTAGAGGGGACTTTAAAAAAAAGAAGGAAACGATAGAACCCAGAAAGATATCCCCTGAGACTTAGCCGAGGAGAGTTTTTATCGTTTGGTTAGCTTGAAGCGTCCTTTGCTGCACAATGATCATGACCTTTTCTACCGAGTGGAACTAGTTCTTTCACCCACTCTCTAAAAATTTATTGTTTGGGCTTGTTGGGTTAGAAACTCATCCCTATTCTAGGTCCAATCCAATTTAAGTCCCTACAATTGGCGCCGTCTGTGGGAAGAGCTTGATCTATTTGTAGGGAAAGGCAAGTGCAGCGGTTGTGATGGAAGGGGGAGCACTGTAGCAGCCAGTGGTGGGCCCACAGCAGGTGGATGTTAATCCACACCAGGCAGAGTCCAGGGGGTCTCAGCATGGTAATCCTTAAACAAAGAGGGGGTCGTGAGGGAAGTGCGCGAACAACCCATACTGATAGAAGTCATTCTCGGGGGAAAAGCCATATTTCCCATGTAAAGAACGACGGGGACATGCAGCGTGAGATTAACAAATTGAAAAGGGAATTGCGACATGAGCGACGAAGACGTATGGCTCACAACTCCGGGAAATCCTCTGAGGAGTCAGATGACACCAATTACAGACAGAGGTCAAGAACTCCACCCAGTGAGTCTTTTTCGTATGATGAGGAGTACCACCATGAACGAAAATATAAGAGTCCGCCTCGCCAGGGCTTAGGGAATGACGCCGTGAACAAAGCATTGAGTCAAGTTTCCAAATCACCCTTCACGCGACGCATTGAGAATACAAATCTTCCTCGGCGGTTCCATCAACCCGCGTTCACCATTTATAATGGCCGAACAGATCTAGTGGAACATGTTAGCCATTTCAATCAAAGAATGGCCGTTCATGCTAAGGATGAGGCCTTGATGTGCAAAGTTTTCCCATCTAGCCTGGGTCCAATGGCGATGAGATGGTTCAACGGTCTAAGAGCGAATACCATTGACTCCTTTGAGAAGCTCACCCAAGCTTTTGGTGCCCGCTTTATCACCTGCAAGAGGGTTGTTCAGCCCTTGAGATCGTTATTATCCATGTCTATGCGGGAGGGGGAAACCCTGAAGGCCTATTCTGATAGATACTGGGAAATGTTCAACGAAGTAGATGGAGCCTATGATGACGTGGCCATTAATACCTTTAAGGAAGGCCTTCCAACCGAGCATGATCTGAGGAAATCTCTGACTGGTAAACCTGTTACCAACGTGCGTCAGCTTATGGATCGGATTGACAAGTATAGAAGAGTAGAGGAGGATCAGATACAGGGTAGAGGAAAGTCCAAGGTAGTCCCTCAGGAGAAGAGGGATTTCAAGTCGAACCGGTACAATAACAACCGACCTCGGAGGGACTTTGGGGGGCAATCAGGATCTGCTAATTCCCAGGTGGTTAATGCCGTGTTTCGAGAACCAGTACAACGGATTCTGGAGAAGATAAAAAACGAGCCATTCTTCAGATGGCTCAATAGGATGGCAGGGGATCCTGCGAAACGTAATCAAAACCTTTATTGCCAATATCACCAGGATCATGGACATACTATTGAAGATTGCAGAAATTTGTGGGACCATTTGGATCAGCTGGTCTGAGAAGGGAAGTTGAGCCAGCTTCTGCATCATTCCAGTGGCCGAGGAAGTCAAGCAGGTTCGACATTTCGGGGAGATGCCTTTTCAGGACCCCCCCTAGGCACGATAAACGTTATATTTGCCGCCCCGGGAAGAACCGGGTCTTGCCCCTCCAGGGTAATGTCTGTGTCTCATTGTTCGGATGAGGGCTCCAGTTCAATACCGAAGAGAGCCAGACTAGGCACCTCACTGGTGTTGGGCTTTTCAGATGAAGACAAGAGAGGAACCATACAACCACATGATGACGCTTTGGTGGTTACACTTAGGATCGGGGGGTATGATGTGAGAAGGGTGATGGTTGATGAGGGGAGTGCAACCAAGGTGATGTATCTTGACCTGTATAGGGGGCTAAATTTGAGAACCCAGGATCTGACAGCCTATAGCTCCCCGTTGGTGAGTTTTGAGGGTAGATCGGTCATTCCGATGGGTATGATTAGATTACCTGTGCAGACTGGCTCAGACATGGTGGAGGTGGATTTTATTGTGGTAGATGTTTTTTCTCCGTATACGGCTATTTTGGGTAGGCCCTAGCTGCATACCTTGGGGGCTGTTTCTTCTACTCTTCATCAAAATGTGAAATATCCATCGAGAGGCCAGGTGTTAGAAATATTGGGAAATCAAGCCATGGCTAAGCAGTGCTTGATAACGGCTATTCAACATCGGCCAGAGACAGATACTTCGGCCACGGTCGAGAATGACTTATAGCAATCAAAGAATCCAGTGACCCTCTTCAGCAAATCTGCTGGTGAAGCGGAGTGTGAGAATTTGGAGAGGGTGAGTGTTGGGGATGATCCGGATAAGTTCTTTCAGGTTGGGGCACAGTTGCCTTTGTTGGAGAAGGAGCAATTGGTTGAGGTCCTTAGGAGAAACATTGATGTGTTCGCATAGAATGCTTACGAAGCCCCAGGGGTGGATCCAGACTTCATTTGTCATCATTTGAATGTTAATCCTTCTGTTACTCTGAAGAAACAGCCACCTCGGCGTCCGTCTAGGGTACATGCCGAAGCTATCAGAGACGAGGTGACCAAGTTCAAACAGGCAGGGGCTATCAAGGAGGTGTTTTACCCTCAATGGTTGGCTAATACGATCGTGGTGAAAAAGAAAAATAGAAAATGACGTGTATGTGTTGATTTCACAGACCTTAATAAAGCTTGTCCAAAAGACCCTTTTCCTATGCCCCGTATAGATCAGCTGGTGGATGCAACAGTGGGCCATCCTCGGATGAGCTTCCTAGATGCCTTTCAGGGCTATCATCAGATCCCACTAGCATTGGATGATCAGGAAAAGACCGCTTTTCTCACTCCCACTAGAAATTATCACTACAAGGTAATGCCCTTTGGCTTAAAGAATGCGGGGTCTACTTACCAGCGGATGATGACGAAGATGTTTAAGCCACAGTTGGGCAGGAGCATCGAAGTTAATATTGATGATATGGTTGTGAAGAGCAGGGTAGTGGCCAAGCATGTGACAGACTTCACCAATACTTTTGAGATTTTAAGGAAACACAAATTGCAACTGAACGCATCCAAGTGCTCATTCGGGGTAAGCTTAGGGAAGTTTTTGGGCTACATGGTGACTCACCGAGGAATTGAAGTGAACCCCGATCAAATTAGAGCCATAAGTAGCTTGCAACCACCTCGGAATCCCAAGGAGGTCCAGAGGTTGACTGGGATGACCGCTGTTTTGAATAGATTCATATCCAAGTCGACGGATAGGTGCAGACCTTTTTTCCTTTTACTCTACAAGTGGAAATGATTCGAATGGACCGAGGACTGCACCCTGGCATTTCAGCAGCTTAAAGAGTATCTATCTCGGCCACCCATTATGTCTAGTCCTGAGGTGGATGAGGTCATTTTTTCCTACTTGGCGATAGCCACTTATGCAATCAATTTTGTTATGATACGAGTAGATAATGGCGTACAACGACCAGTCTACTACGTGAGCAAGTCGCTTCATGAGGCTGAAGTACGTTATCTGCCATTGGAAAAGGCCATTTTGGCAGTGGTGCACGCTACAAGGAAACTTCCCCATTATTTTCAGGCACACACTGTGATCGTCCTAACTCAGCATCTGCTCAAAGCAGTACTTCGGAGTGCAGACTACACTAGCAGGATTGCCAAGTGGGACACAATTTTAGGGGCTTTTGATATTAAGTATATGTCTCGTACCTCTGTGAAAGGTCAGGTTCTTGCCGACCTGGTGGCTGAATTTGCTGAAAGCCCTGAAGAAATAGAGGCAAGCCCACGTGGCATGGATGAAAAATCAGTTGGCCTTATCTCCGCGCAACATGCCTCACCCTAGAAGGTGTATGTGGATGGAGCAGCAAACCAGCGGGGGTCAGGAGTGGGGCTGGTTCTGATATCTCCTGAGAAGGTCATTATCGAGAAGTCTTTAAGGTTGGGATTCTCAGCTACTAACAACGAGGCAAAGTATGAAGCTTTATTAATGGGGATGGTGATGGTCAAGAAACTAGGTGGAAAAACAGTGGAGATCTTCTCGAATTTGAGACTGGTCGTGGGCCAGGTTAGAGGGGAGTTGGAAGCTTGGGACACAAGAATGCAAGAGTACTTGGGCCAGGTTAGGCGTATGCAAGTAAATTTTAAATTTTTTGAAGTAACCTATGTCCCTAGGAGCGGAAATGCTCATGCAGACTCTTTGGCTACTCTTGCTACCTCTTCGGTGCAAAATTTACCCCGAGTGATAATGGTTGAAAACTTAAACACACCCACCCCAGTAATGAGGGACTTGCTTCAGGTCAATCAAATCAATTCGGCGCGTAGTTGGATGGATCATATACTGTTATTCCTCGAGAAGGATATACTGCCCGAGGACAGATTGGAAGCTGAAAAGATACGAAGAAAAGCTCCTTGATTTTAGCTGTCCGAGGACAAAAAGTTATACAAACGCTCTTTCTCTGGGCCATATCTGCTTTGTGTACATCCCGAAACCTCAGAGGCATTTCTAGAAGAGCTACATGAAGGGATTTGTGGGAGTCACACTAGAGGAAGATCTTTATCTCACCGGGCAATTACTCAGGGGTATTAGTGGTCAGACATGCAAAAGGAAGCACAAGAGTATGTATGGAAGTGTGATCAATGTCAAAGGTTCGCCCCAAACATCCATTAGCCGGGGGGAGTTCTTAATCCTCTTTCTAGTCCTTGGCCTTTTGCTTAGTGGGCCTTAGATATCGTTGGCCCTTTCCCTAAAGCAGTAGGAAATAGAAAATATCTGCTAGTTGGCATAGACTATTTTACGAAGTGGGTCGAAACTGAGCCTCTGGCCAATATCAGGGATGTGGATGTCAAGAGGTTTGTCTGGAAAAATATCATTACTCGATTCGGGGTTCCTCAAGCTCTCATCTCGGATAATGGTCTTCAATTTGATAGCAAGGTTTTTAGAAAGTATTGTTCCGATCTGGGGATAAAGAACAGATATTCCACTCCGGCCTATCCATAGGGAAATGGGTAGGCCGAGGCTGTCAACAAGGTCATAGTGGGTGGGTTTAAAAAAAGGTTGGATGATGCAAAGGGAAAATGGGTGGAGGAGCTGCCACATGTCCTCTGGACGTATCGAACAACATCTCGGCGGTCAACAGGGGAAACCCCATTTTCAATGACGTATGGGGCTGAGGCTGTGATTCCTCTTGAAACGGGTTTTCCCACACTAAGGACCAGTACTTTTACCTCGGATGGAAATGATGAACTGTTGAAGAAGAATCTAGACTTGATAGACGAACGACGAGAGAATGCGATGGTTCAATTGGCCTACTACCAACACAAGCTAAAACAAGGTTATGATGCAAATGTCAAGTTGAGGCCGCTAGCCCCAGGAGATTTGGTATTGAGAAAAGTCTTGGGAACTACCAAAAATCCAACCTAGGGAAAGTTAGGGCCTAATTGAGAAGGACCATATCGTATCACATCTGTAGCAGGAATAGGTGCTTATTACTTGGAGGATTTAGATGAAAAAACTGTACTTCACCCATGGAATGTAAGCAATCTAAAGAGGTATTACTATTAATAAGAACAGTTATGTTTTACTTCTTTTTACAATTTATCCTAATTCTGCAACTTGTGTTTCTCGATCTATTGAAGTATTAAACAGAAACTAAGTTATGTCAGGTACTCGGACCACAAACTTAGTGAAAATTAATGCACTTTGACATCTATTGAAGTATTAAACAGAAACTAAGTTATGTCAGGTCCTCGGACCACAAACTTAGTGAAAATTAATACACTTTGACATCTATTGAAGTATTAAACAGAAACTAAGTTATCTCAGGTCCTCGGACCACAAACTTAATGGAAATTAATATACTATGACATCTGTTGAAGTATTAAACAGAAACTAAGTTATGTCAGGTCCTCGGACCACAAACTTAGTGAAAATTAATACACTATGACATCTATTGAAGTATTAAACAGAAACTAAGTTATGTTATGTTAGGTCTTCGGACCACAAACTTAGTGAAAATTAATACACTTTGACATCTATTGAAGTATTAAATAGAAACTAAGTTATCTCAGGTCCTCGGACCACAAACTTAGTGGAAATTAATACACTATGACATCTATTGAAGCATTAAATAGAAACTAAGTTATCTCAAGTCCTTAGACCACAAACTTAGTGGAAATTAATACACTTTGACATCTATTGAAGTATTTAACAAAAACTAAGTTATCTCAGGTCCTCGGACCACAAACTTAGTGGAAATTAATACACTATGACATCTATTGAAGTATTAAACAGAAAATAAGTTATCTCAGGTCCTCGGACCACAAACTTAGTGGGAATTAATACACTATGACATCTATTGAAGTATTAAACAGAAACTAAGTTATGTCAGGTCCTCGGACCACAAACTTAGTGAAAATTAATACAATATGATATCTATTGAAGTATTAAACAGAAACTAAGTTATGTCAGGTCCTCGAACCACAAACTTAGTGAAAATTAATAAACTATGACATCTATTGAAGTATTAAACAGAAACTAAGGTATGATAGATTGTTTAGACAACAAACTTAGTAGGAGTCAATGCTTATTAAATAAGGTCCGTGCAACTAAAATTGTGTATCAAAGCAAACTTCATGAGCATCACATGAAGCATTTTAAGGTGCTCAGTACCTCCCTGGGTTAAACATTTAGAACACTTTCTCAAATGTGGATACTTCTTAATGAATTAAAAGCAAGCCTTTGTAGGGCTGGGGAGTTCACTGTTATAGTCTGCTTTGGTTTCTAGTTAGCATACAAGTTTTCCCTTATAGTATCAGATTTTATTCTTCTGTAGCCTGGGATCATGTAAAAACAAAGAATATTCGTACATAAAATTATACAAGTGATAGATAGAGCAACAACATCTCATATAAATTTGGAAAGGGAAATATACATCACAATTAAAAATATTCGCCAAAAAAAAAAAAAAAAAAAGTGAAAGGGAAAATAAGAAGAATCTAACTACGTTAACTATGGTTTTAATTTTATTTGGAGCTTGGGTTGGGGGGGCTTTGCCAGTTGCCTCAGGAGGAACATCTTTCTCTTTTTCCTTTGGAACTTTTCCAGCAGGTAAGATGGTTGAAGCCAAAGCCTGTTCAAAGCTTTGAGAAGCTGTTCCATCCTTAGGTCCCTCTGCTGCTTTGTCCGAAGAAATATCTTTTGCAGCTTCAAGCACTTCAGGGTGCTTCTGCTAGTTGAGAATGGGAGGATTCTGAGTTTGTGCTTCTTTGGCCGAATCAGCAACTGTGGAGGATGCCTCCTCTTGTTGAGAAGAAGGGCTTGAGGCTCGTATAACTGGAGGGAAATAAACGTTTTCTGACCTTCTCAATTCGGAAGAAGATTCAACCCCAGCTCGGTTGAGAGCTTCTTCCCAGGTCTGGGCATAGTATGCCCGACATATGACGGGCACCTCAGCCCAGAAGTTATTCTCAGTCTCAGCAACGCCGACGTCGTACCCATGCTGTTCGGCTTGGTATTTTTCTTTTTCAGCCTCAGCCTTTGCTTTCTCCGCCTCAGCCTTTGCTTTTTCAACCTGGTCTCTCAGCCTCTGGGCTTCTTCCAGTTGTTTGTTCAGAGTTGATACATGTTCCTTGGAAGCTGCCAGCTAGTCATTAGCATCACGCAGACGTTTCCTCTGGTCCTCGGCTTGCCTTTGGGTGCTCTCTAAGGCTGAGTCAGCACTCTTCCGAGCATGTTCTTCCTCGGATAACTTTTTCTTCAGCTGTGCGTTGCTTTGTTCTGCAATGGTGAGTGTTTGCACAGCTGTTGCTCGCTTCTTCCTCTCATCGTCTATTTGCTAGTAGCAAGAATTGGTTATCTCCTCCAGCCTGAAAGTGGCTTGAACAGCCTAGAGGAAAAAGAGTTAGGGATGCAATAAATAAAATTGTGTGTATGACATTTACAATTAAAGAAACAAAGCAAGAAGGGTATCATACCATGCTCAAATATCTTTTAGCATTCAGAAAAACCTCGTTCCTCTTTATGCCTCTCAACTCGGTCATATCCTTGGGAAGTAGGAGAGTTTCCTTTAAGGCCGAGGCGACTTGGCACCCGATTCCGCCATTGAAGTCCCTAATCGAGGCATCTTCCCTCAAGGGCTCACCATCGAGCATGGGTGCAGGGAGCCAAGCCTCGGGTTCTGAGGACTGAATGGTTGTCCTTTCTACGACTCGTTGAGGCCCATGGCTAACCTTTTGCTGCTTCGCAGCTCGTTGAGCCTCGTCTTCACGAGTCGGACGAGATCTCCCAGTCTCCATCACTTCCTTATCTTTCGACTCTCTCCTCCTCTTCGAATCATTAGGTTCGACCCCAGTTGGTTGGAATGGTTGAGGAGGGGGAAGAGGGGATTTGGGAGGAGGGGGAGGGGGGAGTTTGGGTTGAGTTGACTTCCCCGGCGCACCCTTTCCAAGCTGGCCTTCGATCTTTCTCTGGATGCCCATTTCGTCAAAAATCACCTCGGGAGATAGGGGTTGATTGAATACTTCAAATTCGTCAGAATCCAACAACTCTACAACTCCCTCTGAAGTCTGTTCTTCTTCTTCTTCTTCTTCTTCTTCTTCGTCTTCTTCTTCTTCTTTTCTTTCTTCTTCCTCCTTCCCTTCTTGAGGAATGGAGCGCGACGACGAAGCTCCTACAGAAGGAGTGGCCACAAATAACGGCTGAGTACGAAGCTCCTACAGAAGGAGTGGCCACAAATAACGGCTGAGTAAAAGGGGTACCTTCAGGAATCGGAACGCCTTCGGGAACAAGAAATCCTTCAAAAGCTACACTGATGCGGTGAAGCCGAGGATCTTTGGCCTTTATCACGCACTTGGGAGCTTGAAATGCTTTGGAAATAGGTTTATACCTAAGGATTATGTGTGCTGCTCTCAGTTGGCCATTAGATGGGTTCACATACACCTCGGATCGCAAGATTTTATCTAAACTCTCCCTGTTGACTAGTCTGAACTGAGGTCTGGTAGCGTGCTTGTCTGCAAAATCATTAAAACATGAGGAAAATTTTGTCAGAAATAAAGATAATGTGAATTAAAGAATACAATTCAAACTATATAGTCTTATAGCCCAGAAGCCCCACCTGGTTTTCCCTCTTTAGTCGGACAGGGTAAACCATCATGCCATTCCCCAGAAAAAATAAGAAAGTCATCTTTTAAGCCCTTATTCGATGTAGGGAGACATTGGATTAACCTTATTTCAGGATGCCTAGACTTAAGATAGTATCCCTGACCCTTCAGATGATTGAGATTGTACACCCAGTTCACATCGTGATGGGTCAAGCCTAAGTTCATCCTCGCATTTAGGGTTTCTATACTCCCTAGCACCCTGAACATATTTAGGGCACATTGTGTGGGAGATAACCTAAAGAATCTAAGATAACTTCTAGTGAGATTACCCATAGGAATAGTCATCCCTCCTTCTATAAAGGCGATCATAGGGATGACCACTTCTCCTATTTTCCTATCGTTTACCCACGTTTCTAGGGAAGCATATCTCATACCCACTGCTGGGGGAATCCTATACTTAGCTCTAAATATCTCTATATCCTCTTCGGACTCAACCAGACTCTTGAACCTACCCATTTCCTAAAAGTCGTGAAGAAAAATTAGTAAAAGGGATTGAAGGCTAAGAAGGGTTAAGGAAACTTACAAGTTTAAAAAATGAGGTCCTCGGACAGACTCTCAGTATTTATGAGAGCGTGGAGAGGTGAGAAAGAGTGACAGGTTCAATGAATACACGCTAAGATAATGTGATTTTTGTAACTAGAAAGTGAGTTGATTTGAAAAGCTCTTTATAGTGGCGTAGAAATTGTAAGCGGGAAAAATTCCGCTCATAAATACTGAAGGTCCTCCACCGTTAGATTACATCTTGCTGTTGAACGTGGGGGACAAAGAAGTCGTCATCATTTAATAATGGCGTGCTCCTGACGCCGAAACGTCAGGAGCGTGCCTTGGGCAGGTAGAAAGGCGTTCTGGAGATTAGGAAAGTCCACGAAAGGGGTGAGGGCAAGATATCAAAATCTCTCTTTTTTCGAGGTGACAAAAAACGAGATTTTAAGGGGCTATTATGGGGCCGGTTATCCAAAAAGGTGATGTGGATATCGTAGGAAATGGGCATGTGGCCCAACGGCTCAGTCCGAGGACATTCACTTATCCGAGGGTAGTTAAAGAAAGATATTGTGGGAATAGTATAAGAAAAATGGATGGAAGTCATATATAATGGCTCAAAACGCGTCTGAGGATAAGATCCACCTCGGATACCATGGTCCGAGGTGGATGTAACTATCTTACTATTTAGGATACTCCGCAAAGTTGTATTAGAACTGGAAAGTGAATATAGAACAAAGGAGGAACTGGGAGAGATAACAAATATCTTCTAAAGCTGCTACCTCCACATTAAATGCTTCCTAGCTAACTCTCTGGCCGCATTAATGTGGAGGTGATACCTAAACAGTAACCAAGCAGCCTTATGGCTGTTGAGTAAAGGTTCCGGGAGGTGCTGGATGGGACAGAAAGGAGTTCCCTAAATAGAACCTACACGTGTACGGTGAAAATGGGGTGAGGAACGTGGTATATAACCTGAAAGTGGATGACATTAGAGGGGACTTTTAAAAAAAGAAGGAAACGATAGAACCCAGAAAGATATCCCCTGAGACCTAGTCGAGGAGAGTTTTTATCGTTTGGTTAGTTTGAAGCGTCCTTTGCTGCACAATGATCATGACCTTTTCTACCGAGTGGAACTAGTTCTTTCACCCACTCTCTAAAAATTTATTGTTTGGGCTTGTTGGGTCAGAAACCCATCCCTATTCTGGGTCCAATCCAATTTGAGTCCCTACATTTATAATATGGTATAGTCTCTTAAGAATGTCTAAGAAATTTGTAGTTTCAATCTCATGTATCTATATTAGTAAACAAAACCCAATCAATAGTTCAAAACTACTCTTACAATAAGAAAAATTATAAATATAATAATATCTTTTTAAGAGAATAAAAATTTTGAATAATATATTTGAAACTCAAACAGTTTAGTTGTATAGGAAAAACAAATTAGAAAACTATAATGCACAATAACATAATTTATCAAAATATGGACCTCCTAAAAAATGAATAATATCAATCAAACAAATCCAAATAATAAAATGATGATATTTTATTGAGATAGATAATTGAAAAATAATTTTAGAAATTGTTTAATTTTTTGGGAGAACAAATCATTTTCCACAAAATTTAGAGAACAAATTGTATATTATACCATAACTAAAATATAATTATCTATTCCCACGCATCACATGGGTTTACGACTAGTATTAGAATAAAAATTTAAGATTTATTTTATGAAATATCTTACTCATACAATTATATCTCCTAAAAAATTGTTATTTTTAAAATTTAAGAGAGATATGTGTTATTTTTTATGATTTTTTTTTTTTTTAATAATTGTTAGATGTATATGGAAAGTTTGTTTATTTAAAAATATATTAAGTTTTGAAATTATTGCACTTACTAAAAAATAGCTAATATAACTCTTTTAAAGAGTAATATTTATTCCTCATTTGAAATTCCTCATTTGAAGAATAGCTATTCATAAGGAATGATTATTCCTTGTAATACAAACATAATCAAAATAATGAATAGCTAAACTATAATAATAATTTAACTATTATATTACAGTGCTTATTACAGTTTACCAAACATGCCATAATACCTAAACCGTTGGATTTGATGGACTATAAAATGGTGACTCTTGATCTACTTCTCTTCCAAAAATACTATTCTGGCGTAGTAGCAGTGATTTCAGAACTGGTCAGTGGGACCTTAATTGTTCTCTTCACCCATTTGGAATGAGAGTAAATTCTATATCTTTTAATGGATCTATCTCTTTCTTTGGATTCCAAACTCTCAGTTTGAGACTTGGTTGGCAGGAAAATAGACGGTATGGAGTTAGAGAATGGTGGAAGTCCTTCACTGGATACTGTATTATCACTGATAGTTGTTGGGCTGGCAGGCGGAGTAATTGATTCCATCAAAGAAGCTAGCCAAATTAATGGGAGATTAGAATGGCCAATTGTTGTAGAACAGACAACAAATTTCCCTTGAATAGAGAGGCTGCTGTAATTCAATATGCAAGAAATGCGTAAAGCAGGAAAGCATTATTATAAATTATCATAGCAAACAAATTAAACTACGACAAACTTAGGCTACAAACTTGATTGTAGCCGATCATTACAAGTTCTACAAAAAAACATTAATATAACTATATATTTTAAAAATCTAATAATTAGATTGCGTGTATGTAAAAATCACGCACACTTACACAGGAAAAGAGAATATTGAGAGAAAACAAAATGAACTTTTCTGGAATTATGATTATCAAAGATAATTACAGACTTACAATTATGAGTCTCTGTTACAATATATGGAAGAAGAGGGAGAGAGAGAGTAAAATACGGAAACAGTTACAACAGAATGCTACATGTGTGATAATTGAACTCAGCACGTGTGATAACTGCTCTCCACTCACATGCCTGAAGTCCAATACATCAAAAACGACACCGTTAGTCTTAATGAGGAACGACAGCGTTTTACTTTAGGCGCCCGCGTTTTACAATCTGAGCAGACGACACCGTTTTGGATTTTACCGTTGGAACAGTATCATCATCTTCTTCATTTGAATTCTCAGGTTTGCTGTTCCAGCTTTGTATAGAATCCACTCCTAATGTGAGAGCCCGAAGTACTGCTTCGGGACTATCTTGTGTCTTCAAACTTCACGAACCAAGCTAAATCCTAACAGGGAATGATATTTCCTTCATTGACAATTTAATCCATCAGTTGGACTGTATTTTATAACTTAAGGATTTAGGCCCCTTTATACTACTTTCTAGGCTTATAGATTGAGTCCTTTCCTTCAGGTATATATGTCCACCAGCAAAAATATGTCTCTAATCTCTTAAAACATCATAGTATGTTCAACTGCAAGCTTGCAAGACTCTTTGTGCTCCTGCAACTCAGTTCAGTAAACACAATGGTAACCTCCTGTTCGATCCTTCTCTGTATAGTAGCATAGTTGGTGCATTGTAATATCTAACATTTACACAGCCTAATATCTCATTTGCTGTGAATCAATTTAGAAAATTTATGCAAACTTATACTGGTATTTATTTCACTGCTGCTAAGAGAATTCTACTGTATCTCAAAGTTACCCTACATTATGGTCGCCATTTTATGCCCATTTTTACACCTAGCTCTCTCCCCCTTTTTGTCTATACTAATGCAGATTTGGGATAATGACCACTCTGACCAACACTCAACTTCCAGCTATGTAGTCTTTCTTGGATCTAACTCCCACATGGTTTGCATAGAAGTAGTCCACAGTTTCTAGATCCTCCACCAGGGCCAAATAATGTTCTCTTGATTCTACTACTGTCTGAGTTATCCTAGCTCTAAATGGTTCTTCAATATATATGCATTTTTCTCCCCAGTGCCCCCTGCATTTGGTATGATGACATCTCTGCATTCGCTCTTGCATTGAATCACATGTTTCATCCTCAAACCAAACCTTTTGAAGTAGATTCACTTTGTTTGCAGTGCATTGTTCATAAAGATTTAAATATCAACATCATTTCAAGCGCAAATCAGCTTATGGACCACTTTACTAAGGACATCGGTTCTCAGCATTGTGATCCATTGAAAACCATACTCATGGTCACCTCCATGCCCTTTCAACCTAATGCAGTAAAATATAGAAAAGCAAGTGTAACGACCTAAGGAAAAACGCTAGCCACATCTGCGCTATACCTCAAAAAGACTAGTCACAATTGAGGCTCTTTATAGTTGTTAATAAAGCCCAGTTTAACCCAGTAAATACTCGATGTGGGACTCATCACACACCCACACACATCACACAATCAATCAAATTGGGGTATCACAGCAAGGTATATCGATATACCCTATATCCTAACACATAAGAAATTCTTTAGTACATTAAAAAGAACGGCAAATCTCAAGAAAATATTACTCATTAACTCAAACCAAGTACTTTTGTTTATATAAAATTCATGAACACAAAATAACTTAATGTGAAACTTCGTGGAAAAATTCATAGTAAGACATATAAAATACAAGTATGCACCTCAACTATAATGCTTCTTTAGCATCTAGGGGAACAAACTAATGGTTGTTTCCACATGGACTTCTGCAAATTCATTTATTCAATGATAAAGCCTATGTTTCGGCTGAAAGAGAAACCTAGACCAATATGTTGAGCGGATTGTATCAGCCCAAAGGTGAAAATGTTGCCAAGCAAATAATGTGACTGGGACACAAGCGAGAAGCACAATAACGATAGGAATCCGAACATGTTTATGATCATATATCATAGAGATGGCCGCAGCGTAGGCTATCACCATTGTAGCAATGGAAACAAACAGTGCTGAGAGTCCAAACAACAACCTTGCAGGTAGTGATACAAGAAAATCGTTTTCAGCATAACGTGATGTAAGAATGGACAAGAACGTTACTATTGAGGCCGAGGAAGAGAATAGCGCTACTGCATCCGATATGACAAAAATCAAAAACCACCTCTTTCCTAGAAATAAAGGATCACCAGTTTTATTATCAGGTCCTCCTGGTAGAGTAAAGATTGCTGCAAATACCACAGTGGCAATGAGTGTTGCAACAAGCATGCATGAAGTTGCAGTGCTCTTCATCCACTTCTCCCCTTCTTTTAATAATTCCTTGTGCTTCTCTGTAAACAGATCCTTGGGTGTTTGGTTATCTGAATTCTTCATCTTAATATATGAAGGTGGCACAATTTTTTCCACTCCCTATAATGGTCATTGAATTAAAGTTATACAAATACAACAAAATCCACAGAAATGTCCAATTCAAACTTATAAAAATTTCATAAATTATTGCAGAGCAACAAAATATTACTTGAAAAACTGTTATTTGCAATTAAACCAAATAAATGGAAGAAATATGCCACTAAATATTAAGAAAAAAATTAAATCCAATAACTATAAATTGATTAGAGTTATTATTTACCTTAAACCACAATAGCTCTCTTTGCATTTGGAGTGCAGCTCCTGATACAATTTGGAGTCGACTAAGAGGTGCCAAGTTTGCGGCTAGATGTAGGATGTTATTATTATTCACATCCTTATATGCTGCTATCAAATCTTTAATTGCCCCAATCTCATATATTAGATTAAATATACTCTCATGACGATTTAGAACTGCAATATGAAACAAACTTCGATTTTTATGATCAATTTTCCATATCAGATCAGGGTATGAGTCAATAAGGATAATCAGAAACTCAAGACTGCCTAATTCTGCAGCATCAAAGAGTAGTCTTGAAGGTTCTCTAATTAGCTTTGAAATATCTGAATCTTGCAGCTCTAGAACATGTTCCCAAAGTTTTTTGACTAGTTGATGAGCTAACGTCCGCATCAAATCCTCATGATAGATCCATTTGAAGCCTATAGGTAGAATTACTATTAGTTCCAATATAGCATTACACAGGAATGATACAAAATTGTTCGCAATAGTAAACCAAAAGGTGCCCTGTTGTTTTTCCATAACGCTTTGTGTCTCTTGTTTTTACATAATAGTTTGTGTCTTTCGTTTTTCCGTAACGTTTATCTAATTAGGTCTTTCACATTCTAGAATTTTCTGTTACAAATTGAAGTGTCATTAGAATAAAGACAACTCTTGTAATTCCACTTGGTTGGAACTCTATAAAAGGGAGTGGAGGTGTGGTGTGTAAGTGTGTGAGAGAAAATTGTAAAGAGTGAGAAAAAATATAGAGAATTCTAAACGCAGCAATCTAATGTCTTGTAGTATGTAAGAAAAGGTTTTTGGAGAGTGCTCAAGATAGTAGCCTTATTTGCAGAGACTTCTATACAATGCAGCAGCTTGATTTCTCTTTATGCGTGAGCTTGAAGTATTCTAATAAAATTATCATTTCCCCTCCTCTTTGTGAGTGCCTATTTTGTTATACTTCTTGTCAAGGCCTCTTAAAGCCAATAGAGTGGTATCAAAGCTTCCACTATTCCAAACAAAATAAATGAGATGCCTATTCTAAAATAACAATTGTCTTATGAATAGCATATTATTGAATATATATTAAGAACAATTGAAATTGCATATGGATCCTAGAGACTTTAAGGTTTTACAATAATCAACCCCTGAAGATTAAAATAGAACATTTTTTACTCTTGAACTGTCTAAGGCATGTAACGTGATCTCAATGCCAAAGGAATCATGTATAATTGGATTTTCAAAGTGTAGAGTGGCATATTAATAAAGTGTTTTTGCCTAGATGAAGTGGAACCCAAAATAAACGTATTTGCCCAACCCCTTCAAGGGTCAGCACATGTTATTTGCTAAGAGATTTTTGAGTGGGCTCAATAGACTAACAAGAATTTATACTTCTTTTCCAGATTGACAGCTGACTTGTGTTGGCAATTGTTGAAGGCTTTCGAGCCAAAATGTGCAAGGCTGTCTCACCCTTTGCATCTTGAGCAGTGGCTAATGATTGGTCCTTTTCCAATATTGTTAGAGCTAGATCTGTAAAGAAAACACAATGGTTCACTATCAGAGTCATACCTTGCCTCTTTAACTCTTAGATATATTCAGGTGTAATGGAAACTTAACAAGGAATGCAAAGCATGTTGAAGCTGTCTTATATACAAAGAAGGCAAAGCATGACAATTTTATTCAAGTACTTTGGGGGTGGGGAATTATCCAGCTAGCTTATGATTCCGATGTTTACATGCTAGTTCAAATAACTTAGGTGTGACAGAACCCAATTGGATTAATTTTATGTATTAAACTATCTATGGTAGGTTTCAAACAGAAGGAAGGTGCTTCCTAAAGAAACACATTGATAGTTGATAAATGAATATATAAATGACTAAATTGTGCACCTTTGGTTACATATCTGTTGCACTAAACATTCTTGGAGGATGTTTTGTAGAAAAGTCTGTTCCAAACCATAGAAAAATAACTTGCAATAGACAAGTAAATTGCAATGCACAAATGTTACCACTTTTCCAAAATATATTAGAAATTTAGAATTACACTTATAGGTGAGGTCCTTATATTTTATCCTGTGAAATGAACAAAGATTCATATCCTTATTATCACTAAATGAGCACCATTAGCCAGCAATAGACAAAGTGAACTCCCTCTAAAAGGGCAAAATCTAGCAAGAGGCCATGACATGAAAAATCATTTCCAAAATTCAATAAAGGTGAGGCTGTTGTGGATGGCTATTTAATGTGATACAAATATCTAGTTATAAGGGCATCGTACCGTATAAATCAGCCGAGATAGTACCAAGAAGGAGGCTAATTTTTTCATCACGAGCTAGGCTTCCAAAGTCAGTAACAGAATAAAGATATGACACCATTTCCCTATGCCCAAACAAAGCTGCCATGTATAAGGGTGTCTTTCCCTGATTACCTCGAATCATAGGAAGCTTTTTGTTTTTTTCCACCATAACCTCAGCAATTTCCACAATTCCTGATGCAGCAGCATAACAAATTGCAGTGTTTTTATCTTTATTTTGCAAGGCTAGATCCTCTTCAGTCATATACTTAACCAGTTCCTTTACAAAAGCAGTACGTTTTGCAGCAGCAGCAATGTGAAGAGCTGTCTCCCATTTTCTATTTATCCTAACGCGAACAACATGAGGATCTTTGTCAATGACAACTTTAGCAGCTTTCCATTCACCTTTGATAGCAGCTTGATATAAAGGTACACATACGGAAAGGTGATCCCTTCTTCTTTCCCCTGAAAATTTTCAACCATGAGGAAAATGTAATGGAATTTCGTCAAACTATATCTACCCCAATAGCCTGCATCCCCAAAACATTTCCCCTGCCTTCTAAAAATTTAACATGTGTTTCACAATGTGTCATGCTACAAGATCCTATATTACTTGCATTGTAAATAAAACCGGCACCTTAACACTGTAGAAGGTCCACTGAAAGAAATGATTTGCATATTATGTCTCCAGAACAATTTAAATAGCACTAAATGCACCTCTTAACATGAATTCATAACCCAAAGAATTTGATTGTTTCAAAATTCTAGGAAAGGTTGTAGGTGGAGAGAGTACTCCAGAGATTTATTGAACACTAAATTTAAGTCAGAATATTGCAAATTTATACTTGGGAATCAAAATCCTAACCCTAATAGGAAAATAGAAGACTCATAAAAAGAAATGCTGCAAAAGACAGTACCCCAAGCCCCTATAAATTACCAAAACAGAAATTTTACTGGAGATGTTTACTAAAATTCCTTGGAAGACAATCAAAATATTGTTTGGGGGTCCCAAAATTCATTTGAGGCACTACTTTAGTGCTCATTGAGAGCATTCAGTTGATACAGTGTAAGTCTCTTAACTCTTCTCAAGATATAAAATTATGGCCTTTCTAAGTTTTACCATGAAAGCCCTTCAATAAATTCTGCTGGGGCTTTGATCTATCTATTAACTCTAAAAGAGTCCATAAATCTTCTATGTTATTTAATTTTGTCAGTTCTTCAATAGCTTATATCTCTAGTACGTTTCATGATTAGCTTTTTTCTTTTTATTTTTTTGGATAAAGAGTATGTTTCATGATAAGCTAGTACTCTGATGACTCAACATTGGAAAATTTACATTTATCTTGCTCTATAAGTTAATCAAAGCACCTTTAAAAGTTACCTTTGTTCCTGAAATTTGTAGAATTCATGCCCTCTGAAGTGTGAGGTTGTTTGTCTTATTTTTGCAAATTAGCTTCTAAATGAAACAACTAAAGGGCAATAGAATGGAATACATCTAACAGTGACAGTCCAACAGCAAAGAAAACAGGACATTGTAATTTTTGAAAGATTAATATATACATCAAAAATTGAAATGAAATGCATGACCATAACAGTTCATTAATTTGAGTAATAATTCTTATTTTAGAATTCTATTTTAGATTAGAAATGCCTAAAGCTGAGGCCCTAGGATAGTAGCTAATCTATTAGTAAATGAACGGAATTAGTGATGCAGCACAGAATTGCAAAGGGCATATGCATAGGGATTTGGGAGAGAGCATAAGAAACCCTTAGGCTTCATCTCATATAACTTGTTTGAACCGTAGGCTTCACCACCTAAGACTGCTTAGAATTACCATCAAGCAAGAGAGAAAAATCTTAATTCAATGTTATTCATCTAATTCAAGAATCCCACAATGATTTTATTTTTCATTTTTATTTTTAGCCTTTTAAGTAGAGCTTTTAAGGTTAAAACAAATAAGTAAGGAAAAAATGTAATCAATTACATTAAATTCATATATAAAATCAAAATAAAATTCAAACCAAATAAAATCTATCAGCATTAATTCTGGTTGCAATCCCTGCATCAGTTAGCATCCATAAGATACCATATTTATGCTGACCCACATTCAAGATATAACCAAATATTAAGAATGAGGATGATCAACAGAAACTCTCTCTCTCTCTCTCTCTCTCAACAAAAAAATAATCTAATTCACATCTTGTCACACAAACAAGAGCCAACATTCTCAATTTACCAAGTAGAAATGAAGGCTAAACTATTGTCTATTGATATATGTCAGTTCTTCACTGCTACTTCCCTCTATTTCTTTGATATTTACAAAGGTGTGTGGCTATATCTTGAAAAGGCATTCAGAAAATTATTGAATCCTTCTTGTACATTTCCATATATTAGTGTTTCAAAATCATTTCTTAGGTTTCATAGAAACTTCAAATGTGTGAAATAACCATGTTAAACATGACATACGTTTATGGGTACAAAAAAATGTGCCCAAGCCCAACAATACACACTGCTGAACACACTAACATAAGCATCTGACAAAGCATCAAAGGCACATAATCAGATAATCCTAGAAGATGAAATGTTTGGCAGAATAAATTACATATGTTTGACAAGATATACGGCACCATTAAATCTTTTTTGTCAAAAAAATGAAGAATAGAAGCAACTGACAGTATAATGATTTAAATATGTCTCTATACAAAACAGCATTCAAACCCAGTACATCAAATAGAGAAATTTGTCCTCATTAAAGTAAGAAATCAATATGGTTGGCCTTCTATCAACTTTAAAGCTAGGGGAGTCAATCTAATAACCTAGAATCTAATTTAGGGGCCTTCCTAGTGAGCAACACTAAACAAGATTCCAAGGCTATGAATAATGACTTGGGGTAGATTCAAGTACTGCAGTCACTACAAATTCTGCATCCACTCTCCAAAACTATTTTTTCACTTGACAGGCACACTTTCTACATGAAGATGGCACAGTGTGAGCTTAAGTAGATACTACATGCTTGGCTTCCTGAAATTGTATTCTAATTACATGCTGTAAATCATGTATTTTGTAAGAGTTATACAGCACCTTGCAATTATTTAAGATTTTCTGCAAAACACATAGGCCTATATATCGAGATATGTAAACTGAAATATATTATGTATAAAAGAGTCTATCCACATGCTCCAAAAAGTTTTCACAAACAAGTGCCATCAAATTCCTGTAAAGTTTGGGCTGGTCTAGATCCAGCAAAAAGGGTTGGGTGTGAGATTAGCATTGAGGGCTAGAATAGGACTCTAGTCAGGAAAACCAAATCTATCTAGCAAGCCCAATTTGGGAAAATACACAAGATAGTGTACAGAACTTTCTGCAAATAATACTACACACAACCAGTGATACTTACCATCATAAAGAATTCGTGGTGGCAATTCCCCATTGGGTGTTGGACATTCACTCTGAGATCCATTGGCCGTTTGAGCTCTCACTCGTGCAATATTCAGACGCACATCTTCTTGCATTGGCATGTCTCCATCCTCGGTAACGATCACAGATGTTTGAGGACTAATGATTTCAATACTGGGTGCCAAAGTGGAGGTGCTAAGACTTATTACATGAGAGGAAGGCACTGCAGAGAGTTGAAGGCTGGAGTTTGAATTATATATAGGCTGTTCCTGATGAAAACTTGTTCCCTCAAAGGAGAAGGAATTCTGTCTTGTTGAATTGTTCTGAGATTCACAAGCAGTTGTGTAACATGGGGGAGAAGCAGATTGAGAATTAGTTGGAGGCAACGAATCCACTCTCCCAACTGTAGTCACCTGACTCACCTCTATCTCTTCTTTTCTTTTAGGTGGCATCTTGGATTAACTGTGTGATAAAAATCAAAAAATGAGAAGTAAATTGAGCTCATGTGTGTAAGCGCACATGCACGCACATGTGTATGCGAGAACTTGCTTGATATGGATTTAACTTCTTTCAAATGACACAGAATTATGGTAAACAAGCTGAAGAAAATGAGTCCAGACTCCATACGTAAAGGATGGGTTTCATTTCTTATTCCTGGTGGATAAGTTTCATCAGTGATAGAACAAAATTATATCAAAAGTAATATATTCAATCACTGGTGACTATAGATGGGCTACCATACAATCAAATAACTGATTTGAGAGTTAATTCTCATTTCTTACAATAAAACAATCTCAGGACTTGGGCTTGAATTTTCTTGATGAATGTCAGGAGCATCTTCAGCCTCTACCATTTCTTTTAAAGGTGTTCCTCATCTTAGTTCAGCATCCCATGGGATACTAGTAATGGGAGAACCATTAGAATGTGAGTTTTCTGTAAAGTGTTGCACAATTAACAAATCAAACATGATAATTTTCTCACAAATTCCTGTAAGGTAACAGTAATGCTATGACATTCCAAAAACCAAGCACCACCTTAAGGGTTTTGACTCTGAAATTTTTAACTTGCAGTACAAGCAAGTTGCTGTACAACCTGAAACAAGTCATATAAAGAATACATTGTTCCCAGAAGAGTTGTTACAGCCTCGTTTTTCTAATGAATAATGTTAGGGAACACAACCTTGTTCACAACGGTTGACATAACCTGTTGTAATTTGGAATAACATCACTTTCACCTGGATCTCCTACTGATATCATTTTTATTATGCATCAATTACAACAAGCCATATCAACTGTTGTGAAAAATGTTGTGTTCTTAGATTTATTAATTTTCTTTGTTCATTTTGATGGAATATGCTTTCCGGAAAACGTTTTCTGTATTTTCCCCTGTTTGGCACACCACAAACCGCGTCGATAAAAACGTTTTCTACCACAAACAAATTGTGCTCATTTTGAAGGTCACAACCAAACACAAAAAAACAGGACAGTCTTCCAAAACATGTTTTCTGGAAAATAACTAATAAGTCATTTTTCTCTAAAACATTTTCTGTCAAAACAAAAACAAACGGAGCGTAATTGAATGAGAAATGAGAATGAAAACGTTATGTAATTCAAACTTTCAACTCTCTGCAGTGCCTTCCTCTCTGCCATAATCAAGCTAAAGTCCATTAAGAAAATTCTTCTATTTCTTCTGTGACCACCAGCATGAAAAATATTTATACTTCTTCAAAAAACTGTCTTTCTTTCTCAATCTTTATCATTCTTCCAAATTTATTTACACACATGCATTACTGTTTGCAGCACTGGTAACAGAAGAGAATAAAAAATAAATAACGAAAACATATAAATTAAAAAGAAATAGTGAACAGTAAACAACTCCCACATCTTGTAATGTTGCCATAGTTAAAGATATAAGCTATAACAACTGAAAACTTTACAAGGAACTTAGAACTTACTTGTAGATTGTACACTCTTACTTTCTCAGACTTTAGGCAGCTCCTAGATTTTGATGGTTGAGTTTGATGAGTGCTTCAACAAGGCCTTACTGGATAGGTCGGAGTACTGAGTTATGTGAATTCACATCACAACAATGTAGTTGATGATTGCATAGCTAAAGCAAGAATGAAGAAGACTTACTATATATATATATATATATATTAGAGATCAAAAAAGTCAGTCAAATGATTTAACTTTAAGTATTGAGAATCTTTATGAAAGACAAAAGAGTTTCTTTTCTATTCCATTTTACTTTTCTACGCGGCTGCTTTGACGCTTTCGCCCAACGCGTATGGGAATTGAAATAATAAAATAAACACAACAATAAAATAAAGGAAAGAAAGGACAACCACAATTAATTAGATAGAAAGCTTTTTTTTTTAGAACGAATTAGATAGAAAGCTTGTATATAAGTGTGTGTGTATATATATATATATATATTTTAATAATATTAGAGTTGTGACAAAAATTATAATAAAACTTATTGCATGCAAAAGTAATTGCTTATTTCTTAGATTTGAAGTGGGTTCAACTTTTTTGGCCATTTTTAATTTTTCCTTCTATGTAGGACTTTTTTATTATTATAATTAAAATGGTTAATTGATACCTTTTACTTTTATAGCATTTACTAATAGATTATTTTCGGAAAGTTTTAATATTTACTTTTATAGAAAGTATTAAAAGTTATCAAAAACAAAAATTAATTACTTTTTACTTTTTTTATAAAATTTTTATTTTCTTAAACCCAATGTTATTAGAATATTTGTTAATTTTTCTGGTAAAATATTAAATAAGACATTAAATGCACACTCAATAATATCATATTTATAGTTTTTGAGTAGAACTTAATGGTGTTCATTTGTTTTAAAATCATATTCTTTCTCCTGTATGTATGTTTAATTTTTTAATACCGTAATTATGATAAAAATTATAGCACAAAAATTGGTATCGAAAAAAAAAAACGAATTATTAAAGCAAAATAATGACATAATGATACAACATCATTGGAATTTCCCAAAACAGAAAAAGTAAACGCAGTTCACGATGTAAAATGCTACGCTATTGAGAGGTTGGTGGCCACCGTTTACTTGGATTTTGCCACTGATCTAATAGGAAACTTCCGTATACCTTTCAAGAGAATATCATGAACTCGTCTCACAAGTCACAACCTTATACATTTGTTGACTAAAAAAAAATTAAAATACTACTTTTATTACAATATACACGAATTTTCTTTATTGTCTTGGACTTAGGCAGAGGGAAAGACTGAAATGATTTCCAATGTTTCTGTCAAGCCAATGATATGAATGAAATAACCTCAATGAAATTTAACTGAAAATTAGTGAGGGGGCAATTTATGATGACATGAGTTGCTATGAGGCTTCATTAACTAGTAACATGAGCAATACTAAAATTTTACTCCCTCAAAGTATCAAAAACAAGTTGATGTATCAACCTTTTTTTCTATAATAATTATAAAGTTACATCTCCAACGGATGTATTAATTTTTAAACATGAAATAAAAAAGAAATTGACTTTTTTTTTAAATGTTATTAAGATGGTATCAATTATAGTTATGAACTTATTATTACATTAATTTGTAAATTCTTTTCAGTGAAATAGATAATATTTTTAATATTTTTCCTCACTAATTACATCTTTTTTTTAAACAAATAAACACACACAAGAGTATAGAGGGTAAATTTTTTTTTTTATTAAGAAACTTAAATTAAATAAAATTTAATAAAAATAGAACTTGAATATATTGAGTTATAAAAAACACTCAAATATATGAAATTTCATTAATCCTTTTTCTAGTTTTTATATTTTAAAATTGTTATATAATAATTTATTATCAGTTATAATTATTTATTGCAAATGTGCAGCGCAAGACTTTAAACTCACACAAATCACTCTGTTTTCCTCCTCAACGTGAGAACTTTATCTCTTGGGAGGACTTTTTGTCAACAGTACACTGTATATACTTGAAAGGGTACATTAGGTATGGTATTTATTTAAGCTTTAATAAAGTTTTTTTTTTTTTTGGTGATTAAGTTCATTGCCAACATTTTTTCTTTACACAGATTGGGTTACGGCCCATGTTCACTCTCACTCTCTTCACAACTTGGATCCCACAACAATCAGTACACTTTATTTACGCTAAATGCGATTGGGTAGAAAATTAGCCCATGAAATTTAGAAGACCAAGAAGAAAGTGAGCTTATTCTTCGAGACAACATCCAAGCCCACCGTTTCTTTTATCGATCGGGCCATTGAACCATAAATCGCTCAATGCCCACACCCTTAATGAAGCAAATGGGCTCTTTCTTTAAATAAGTCGTCAAATCCGATTTTGCTTACGGCTAACACTTGAACAGGTAGACAAGGATAACTTCCCCTTATATAACGCAAAATTACAAGTTTTCTATCAAAGACTTTGAGCCGGTTTGTTTGGGAGTTTAGAGAGCTCAAAACGGTAGTTTAGCAAAACACAATTCGGATGATATGTTGGCTAGGTGATATTTGTGGGATTGCATTTTTAATTATGCAAATTTTCGTGATTTAGAAAATGCAATTTCCCACTACTTTTTTAACATCGCGCGATTTGCAAGATTGTGTTACCGCTTATATTTTCAGCTGAAAGCCCTCAACTTCACGCTTAATGACCAAAATACCGGGCTTTCCCTTCCCCATAGGAGCCACGTAGTGGCTTGGGGGGGCTGTGGCCCCCGCAAAAAAAAAAAAAAAAATCCATTAGACTATGTAGAAAAAATAAATGGGCCACCTCAACATTGGACAGCCAGTCCCCCTACCCATTTCTCAACCATTCTCCTAGCCCAGCCCCAACTTTAGTTTTAGGTACTCCAAATAAAACAAAAAGTTGCTGGCTCACTTCATTTAAATATTCTAAGTCCAAATAACAACAAAATTACACTTTCTCTCCATCTCAAAAAACCCACCCTAACCCATAGAATCTCTTATCCCTTTTTACTTCTTATTCTTTTGTTTTGGCTTCTTTGATACACTTTCAGCACTGGTCCCACTGCCTACCAGCCCCCAAAACTCCAATCCCTTGTCCTCACAGTCCGAAAAAAAAAAAAAAAAATTCTGACCAATTTTTCTTTCTTTATCAGCTGATTCAGCTTTAGTTTTGAAACTTGGTTGTTTTGTCTTCTTTGATACACTTTCAGCACTGGTACCCCTGCCTACCAGCCCCCAAAACTCCAGTCCTCTATCCTCACAGTTCAAAAAAATAAAAAAAATAAAAAATTTATGGCCAATTTTTTCTTTCTTCATCAACTGATTCAGCTTTAGTTTTGGAACTTGGTGACTTCCTGGTGAGTTTTCTTCTCTTTCTTAAGCATTAGACATTCATGATTCGTCTCTTTTTAGTGTTTTTTATTTTTTATTTTTTTTATTTTTTATTCTCAACTATCTACACCTAAATATTCACATGCTCTTTATATTTTAATAGATTTTTAGAGAAATACGTAATTGAAGGCATGGGGAGATTGTTTGTGATGAGTCTTGAAGGGAAGATCTTTTGGAGGCAGAGGCAGTAGGCATTGCCACGCAAGTGACCCATCTTTGCACTTTGTGAAGACAAAGTTTTTAAAGTAAAATTGTTTTGATTTATTACTTATTTTTGATTAGTTAGATATCATGTTGTATACCAATACTTGTGAGTTTATATTGTGTACCAATACTTGTGTGTTTAATTTTTGTTTTCGTTTGAGAGGTTATTATTAATTAATGTCGTATTAAAAATGGGTTGACTGTTTAAATTATAGTGGAAATTTTGTTTTTTCTTGAGTAAGAATAACATTCATATAACTAAATAAAAATTTCTAATTAATTTTTTATTTTTTAAAGTTCTTTTTAGGTAAATTTTTGAGTCATATTCTTAAAGGTAAAAGAATTATGAGCAAACGAAAAAAAATTGATGCATTCTTTAAGAAAAAAGATGTTAGCAATTCCGAAATTAGGACACCTATGGCTGTAGAAACAAATGTTGATACTTCAATGCCTGATGAACACCCCTCCAAATGTTCAAGAATTCAATCTGAAGAGATAGATCGTGATCCAGGATCACGTAAACAAATATGTGAATTCCCTATCAACAAACAAGATGAAATCCGACAAGCTTATCTCAAAGAAGGTTCATATCAACCTAAAAATATAGACTATCCATACAATGATGATACTCATCGTCATCGATTTCATCCTTCATAGTTTGAATTACATAAGGATTGGTTGGAATACTCACCTTCAATGGATGCGATATATTGTCTACCTTGCTACCTTTTTAGTAAGAAACCAATAGGTTGTCCCGGATCAGATGCATTCATTTCAATAGGTTTTAATAATTGGAAAAAGGTAAAAGATGGAATGAATTGTCCTTTAATTCGTCATGTAGGGAAAGATCCAAACTCCCCACATAAAATTGCTGTGAAATGTTGCGAGGATTTAAAAAATTATTCACGACATATTGACAAGCTAATTGAGAAACAAACGTCAAAAGAATTAGAGAATAATCGGTTGTGGCTCAAAACCTCAATAGAGTGTGCTCGATGGCTAGCATTCCAAGCTTGTGCTTTTAGAGTTCATAATGAAAGCCTTGATTCAAAAAATAGAGGTATTTTTATTGAATTGATAAAATTCACATCAACTTTCAATGACAAAGTAGCTAGTGTTGTCTTGGAAAATGCTCCAGGAAATGCCAAATATACATCACCCACAATTCAAAAGGAGATTTTGCATATTCTTGCTAGTAATGTGCAAAATGCTATTCGTGAAGAAATTGGGGATGCAAAATTTTGCATTCTTGTTGATGAAGCCTGGGATGAGTCGAAGAGAGAGCAAATAGCCATTATTTTGAGGTTTGTTGATAAAAATGGTTTCATTAAAGAGCGTTTATTTCATGTTGTGCATGTTAGAGATGCGTTGACCTAAAGAAGGAGATATGTGCTGTCTTTTCTCATTACAACCTTCACATTAAGAATATTCGAGGTCAAGGGTATGATGGAGCTAGTAATATGCGTGGTGAATGGAATGGATTACAAGCTCTATTTCTTAAAAAAAGTCCATATGCTTATTATGTACATTGCATGGTTCATAGGTTGCAATTGGCTTTAGTTACAGCATCTAGAGAAGTGAAAGTTGTTCATCAATTCTTTGATCATTTGACTAATATTATCAATATTGTTGTTGGTTCTAGTAAGCGTAATGATGAATTGCAATATGCTCAAGGAGAACAAATTGAGAATATGATTGCTTCTAATGAAATTGAGACTGGAAGAGGAGCAAACCAAATTAGTACTTTGCAACGAGCTGGAGATACACGTTGAGGATCTCATTTTCAATCTATTTGTAGTTTGATAAAAATGTTTGATGCAACTTGCAAAGTTATCAATACTATCTCTAAGGAATGGGCTAATTATAAACAATGTGGTGATGCCGAGGGAACTTATCAGGTATTAACATCATTTGAATTTGTTTTAGTTTTGCATATGATGAAAGAGATTATGGGAATTACTAATATTCTTTGCCAAACTTTGCAACAACATTCTTAGGATCTTTTAAATGCCATGCATTTAGTTTCAACTATAAAATCACTTATTCAAAAGTTGAGAGATGATGGATGGGAGCCTTTACTTGATAGTGTTACATCATTTTGTGGACAACATGAAATTGATATTCCTGATTTAAATGCTCGTTACACTAAAGCTCGAGATAGATACCGTCATCAAGATGAAGCTTTGACAACATTAGAACATCATTTAAGAATTGACATATTTATAGTTGCAATAGATTTTCAATTGCAAGAATTGAATAGTAGATTTTGTGAGCTAACAGCAGATCTTCTCACTCTTAGTTCAGCATTAAATCCTAAGGATGCTTTTAGATCATTCAAAATTGGTGATATTTGCAATTTGGCTGAAAATTATTATCCTCAAGATTTCACTAAGTAGAAAATTTGTCTTTTGAAGCATCAATTGCAACATTATGAGCTTGATGTGACAAAGCATCCAGATTTTCAGAATATGGGTACAATATCTGAGGTATGTAGGGGATTAAAAAATTCAAGGAAGTCTAAATTCTATCATTTAATTGATAGACTGATTCGTCTTGTGTTGACTCTTCCAGTTTCTACGGCAACTACAGAACGAGCTTTTTCAGCTATGAAACTATTAAAAACAAGACTTCGCAATAAAATGGAGGATGAACTTTTGGCAGATAATATGATAGTTTATATAGAAAAGGAAATTACTGGGAATTTCACCATGGAAATGATTATGGATGAATTCTATTCCATGAAAAATCGTCGTCAGACATGATTTTGATGTGACATTTTTTTTTTTTTGTGGACATTTTTGTATATGTCTATAGTGAACTAGACAGTTTTTGTATGTTCATTAATGTTTAAGATATATCAAAATTGAAATTTCATATTCAATAGACTTATGATTTATGTTTTTTATATCAATACTTCGAATCGAACCCCCCATGTACAAATTTCTGGCTACACCCCTGTATACATATATAGATAGATAGATAGATAAAAGTTTTAGACACGTCCTAATGCAAGTCAGCCTTATCCTCACCTGATAGGCACACTTATTGCCCTTGCAAAAGTCTATCTAGATGAAGATCTATCTCCAACCAAACCCCTACCTCCGTCGCCACTTGTCGTTCATAACCTAGGCCTCTACCATCTTCTGAAAAGCATAATGTAAATTGTATCTGAGCTTTATTGTCTATAAATATAGTCCTTATATCTTTGAAGAAGCACCAATAGTTGGATCTAGGGGAGATATATATATATATATATATATCTCCTCAGTCCTTGGTTTTCTTCATTAGTTTCACGATATTTAGCTATCTATTCTCTGTTTTTGCTCAATTGCTCTGCTCTGATTCCCTTCGTTGTTCTCCATTACCAAGACGCTAAAACAAGCTGATTTCTTCAGAAATTTGACACTACAGCAAGGAGATGTGATGATTTGTGTCTTCAAACTTCATGAACCAAGCTAATGCTTTGTGAGGGTTGGTTGGGAATTTGGTGTTATTTCTCACGGAATTTGAATGTTGAAGTCTAGTCTAGGTGGTGCCCAGAACTAATGGAAAAATATTGTGATTCACCAAATCCTGAGCTCTTAAACGCAGCCAAGATCGGATCGCTGATCAGAGTAAGAAACTAAGAAAGCGTCATTCTCATCATGACCAATAATCAAGGAGAGAGCTAGAAATCGTTTAGTGCTAGGGCCGACCTCTAGAACCAAAATAATTTGTGTGAAACTCAAGTCATATATACACACACGCTTACGTATGAGTTTTCTATTCTACTTGGATAAGTGAGTGAGAATTTTCATATCATTTTAGAGAATTTCTTATTCTGATTTTTTCTTTTTCTAGATTCTTTATTACATCATAGTATCATATGTTGTGATTGGGATTGTATACTATTTTTCACAGAAAATTGAAAAAGTAATATATCATTGAGTATTTAAAAAAAAAAAAAAAACATATTACCGAGTAATAAAATGATCTGAAAGTTTTATATTAAAAAAAAATGTAAATTGAGCATTTAAATAGTATCTATAGTATATTTCTAACTTTGTTCACTTTGTATGAGATAATTTTTGTTTTATTAAAACTTTCACCCTCTTCAACATTTGAAATACTAACAAGCATGTCAAATACATTAGAGTCCCAACATGTATACAACAATTATTTGATCAATAAATTTTATAAAAAATTATTTGACTCACAAATAACGAAGCTATTCGCTCATCAGGAATTACTTTAATAGTATTTTCAGTTTTTGTTTTCATTTAACATCTCATGTGACTTTTTACTCTCTTATGTCCTAAAGATCAACAAAATACTAGATAAAAAAAATTTTATTTGAATACTATAGAATTACAAAAACTAAGCATATTGAAGTATTAAACACATAATGCGAAAAGTGTATTGTGGGATTAGATTAATAAAACCTAGAATTCTTTAGATAACATTTTACTACTCATACCAAATAGATATTTTATTTTGTATATGGTAATAATTTTCAGTAAGCATATACCTTACTATACTAGAGCTTTTAAAGAATTTTCATGTATGATTTCACAAAAAAAAAATTAAAAAAAATAAAAATAGAGTGATAATCTTGCAAAATTTGGATAATCTATTTGCAATACCATTATGGTAGTTAATTGGTCCCTAATATTTTTAACTTGCAGTTAATTTGGATACTGCTTATTTTGCTGAAAACTGAAAACTGAAAATACTATAGCAAAATAATTTTTAAATGTGTGAATAGTGCTGTGACCTATTTTTAATAAAAATTTTGTTGAAAAAAGAGGTTTGTGTGTCTTGTAAATAGTGCACGGGACCCACTGAAAAAAAAAAAACGCTAGTGCACATTCTCAAAAAAAAAAAGAAAAAGCAAACACTGAAATGCAGACGCGGGTCTGTTTCAGCTGTACCCAAACAAGTACTTAAACTTATTGAGGGCAATGGATTTGATTATCATTAGAACTGATAACACCGTTTTTGTTATATTAGTCGATGCAATGAAGTCTTTTGAATTTAATTAAACAATTTAATGATTACATTTAAGTATTGTATCTAAATTTTGTCAAATTATTAAAATTTGTTGATCTCACTGTAGTTCCATCTTAAGAGAAATATTATGTTTCAGATTATGCTCTATCATTCACAAACTTACTATGTGTTAGATTTTTTTTTTTTTTTTTCTATGTTAATCTTTTTTTTTTTTAATAAAGAAAAAAGAAAAAGAAAAAAAAAGCGCTATATTGTGAACGATGGAATACAAAATGAAACACAGGTGGAAGACAAGATTTTATTTGTTCCGGCCCTGCAAATGATACGCCAAGCCAGAAATCATTTCCAGGATTTTCATCAGATATGAGCTTTGGAGATTCAGCTCAGTAGAGCCCAATTCAACGATGCCATTTTCCAAGGGTACACGCAGCATGGTCTGGAGACAAGAAAGCTGGCCCTGACGTGCCCGATCATATAGCGAGCTTGCCAATGCAATTGGTCTAACCCGGCCACCCAAATCGGGCTTCAACTGGTAAAAGCTTGGCCTAGGAGGTCACTGCCGTTCACGAAGGACTGCATTTTTGATGCCATGAAGAATCTCTTGGTGTCGTCAATACAGTAAACTAAGGTTGAGCAACATCAGGGGCGGAGGCACGTTATGCATTGAGGGGGCCATGCCCCCCCCCCCCCCCCCCCCCCCCCCAAATTTTTTAAAACCTTTATAATAGTAGGAACAAATAGGTCTCACACTCTCTCATTTAAGAGCTGGCCCCCTTATGAGAAAAACTTGGCCCCTCCTCCAATACGTAGCCATAAAAATGCCCCACCCCAAATTCCTACTTTTCATCTTTTTGACTTTTCCTTTCCTTCTCTAAGACATGTCAGCCATATCTCACATTTTTTTTTCCTTGAGTGAGGCCATATTCCATAGCTATTCAAGACTTATGTTGTACTGGTGTGGGAATTATCATCAGAGAGAAGAGAGACTATGAGGGTACAATATTAGACTACTAGTGGGAATGAAATTGATTTTGAATTTAGTTGGGATGAATGAAATTGATTTTGAATTTATTTTTTATCATAGTAGTCTAATTTGGTTGAATTTAACTGCTGTTTATTTTGTGGTTACTTATAGTGACTTTGTTATATTTAATTTCTATAAATATAATTTCTTATAAATGTAGTCGAATTTTGATTAAATTTAATGTTTTTTTTCTAAAACTAATGCAAGAAGACATGTATATATGTATATATGTCATACTTTATATTTTTTTTGAGTTGCAAATCAATATGATAATATTATCTCGGCCTCCCCAACCAAAAATATCTGGCTACGCCCCTGGCAACATGTCCTGTTCTCTGGCAGAGGATGCTGTTGAAGTAGCCTTGCCTTTGGGGTTGTACCCATCCCCTTTGTAGTACCCAAATGACCAGTCCAAAACTGACACACCCGAATAGTCGAACGATAACTTCCAGTAGATGGTGTAGGTCCAACTCATGATGTGGATGTCAGTCAGGTTTTGGAGTTGCTTCTTAAGGATTTCCTTGTCAGGATGTTCGCGATCATCTATACTCAAACGAAGATCATTAAATTCAGGCACAATGATTGAAGTATTCCGACGGGCTTCCTTCTCAAGGTGTTCATCTATAATCTTTCTCAATTTCTTTTTATCTCTCGCATGAATTGAAGTATTTCGTTTATGTTTAACCTCACTCGGAGAAAGATCTTTAATTGAAGGAGAATGAGAATATTTATGCATGCTATCCGAACAATTTGTATCACGAGACTTGCTTGGCTGGAAGATTGAGGGTATGGAATAGCAGAATCGTGTATTAAGTCGTTCATTTGATTCTGAACTCTGATCAGTCTGAGACTTGGTTGGCTGGAAGATTGATTTTAGAGAGAGAGAAAATTGTCCAAGTCTCTCATTTGATTCTGAACTCTGATCGGTCTGCGACTTGGTTGGTGGGAAGATTGTTGATATGGAATGAAAGAATTGTGAAATCGTTTCATTAATGAAGGTGCTGAACCGCTAGAACAAGAATTGTTTGCTGGGAAAATTGAAGCTATGGAAGGAATTGCATGTGAAATGCTATCTTCACTTATTGGGCTACCAGGAGGAGATTTAGTGGGTGGGGCAATTGATTCCATCAAAGAACCAGAGAGGTAGAGAATTTCTAATTATTAGGGAACATATTGTAAGTTTTCAACCTTCATGCCATTTATATATCTGTACCGCATGTCTTTTCAACTGTGTCCATGATTGCCAACTTCCTTCATATAAAATCACACATAACCAACAATTACGAAATCAAATAAGTTATGAATTTCAAAAATCTCATTCAACTAAAACTGACTTTAAATTTAAAATCATAACCTTATGAGTGGTTCCAAATTTCAACAGACTAGACTTTGGGATCAATCCCCTGCTGCCACATGAGATTCCGGACCAATATTTGACAACGATGGTTGAAGATTGAGGTGCATATCAACTATTAGGCAATGGACAGTGCATGTAAAGGCAGAGGGCAAGTCAAGTTATCAAAAGTCTCCATTACCCAAATAAAGAAAGAAAAGAAAAAAAAAAGTGATCAAAATTCAAAAGTAATGAGAATGCAATGGGAACTTCCTCTCCTCTTCTATTATTGCTCTTAAGATTTCGTTGCACCATCCTTCTTCTTTACCTTGAGACACACATGGAAGGATTTACAGATGAGGAAGCAACTGATAATGTAATGATTTAATCAATTCTCTTGAAAAAAAAAAAAAAAAAAACCAGTACATTTATAGACCAATTTTTCCTAATTTAGGTAAGAAATCAGTATAGTTGGCCTTCTAATCACCTTTAAAATTGGGTAATCTCTTCCACTAGGCCACTTAGGCAATGTCCTAAGACCCCCAAGTTAAAGAAGCCCCCTCTATTAGCCAATAAAAATAATAAATTATATTATCCATTTGTCTTGTAATGTAAAATTTTTAATTAAGGCCTCTTTTATTTCATGTGATCTCTCACAAAGAAGGAGAGTAGACTTTCTTTTCCTCTCTCTTTTTCTCTCAAAACACCAAAATCAAAATTAAAATCAAATTAATGTTACTTTCTTGCCAAATTTGTATCATGTAGTGTGAAATGCAAGGAACATTGACTATCTCGAAACCCAATATTCTGAAATTACCCAATGTTTTTGCCTAAATTACAAATTTTACTCTCTAACGTTGCCTAAAATTCAATTCATTTTTTTAACATTACTTTCGTTCAACTTAATCCTCTAATTCTCAAATTTATTCAATTCAGGTTTCCTATGAAATCTCAAAGAAGAATAAGAAGAGGCGAGGAAGTTTCCTGTGGATTCTTTTGATCACTTTTTTCTTTTCTTTGGAAGAGTTTTGAAAACTTGACTAGCGTTTTGGGTAGTAGAAGACTTTTGATAACTTGACTGTCCCAAAATCTCATGTATTAGCAGAGCATTGATCCCGAACTTTAATCTGTTGGAACTTGGAAACTAGATCAACTCATGAAGTAATAATGAAAAGCAAGCTTTAGTTAAAGGAAAATTATATGTTTTCTTTTCCTTGACAGTGTCCCCAAATCCTCAAAGGCTCAAACCCAAAAGGTCTAAAACCCCCCACCTCTATTCCAGAAAGTATTAGCATTCTCCCCTATTGAAATGGATTCGGGAAAATAGTCATCTATAAAGCTTTCAAACCAAAGACAATTGACATTACCAAAATGTTTGAGGGTCAGCTGTTCAACTTGCACCCAAGAAGGGTCTGATCACCTTCCTTAGCATTTGCCTTCGCTTCCTCTACATTGTGATCGAAATCATAAGCTTTGGATTTGTTATAACTTATAGCCATTCAAGTTTATCCCTACACTATTTCTTTTTGAACGGTTTTAGACCCCTTAAAACAACCAGATTAACCTAGTTAATTAGTCAAGTGATTAACTTAGTCAATTTAAGCAATTCTAGGTTATCACAAACATACAATCATATCAAAAGTATAAAGCAGTGGAAATATAAAAGACACAATGATATGATCACCCAGGAAATCACACGGTAAAAACCTGGGGAGGATTTGACCTAGCTATTCTCAAGGTAAACTTGAATCCACTATGTGAAAGAATCGAAGTTCATACAAAAATACTTACAAACTTTCCGCTTGACTTCCTAATACTACCAACAAGTAGAACTTACTGACACGACCATGTGCAAGCTCTGAATCCACGGACTCCTTCTTTCTTGGATTCTCCAATCAACTACAAGCACCCACGCTTGATATTCTTTAAGCTTTAATGGTAGCAACCGAGTTGATCATCAAGATGTTGAAGTAATCTCTACCTTGAAAACCCTAAGCTTTGTGTAAAGGAAAGCTCCTCTAGATCTCACAAGAGATTTACACAAAACAGAAAAGTATGAGCAACAATACAACTGGAGCAACTCTAAAAACGTGGCTAGGGTTTTTCTTTATATACCTAGGGTAAAAACAGAAAACCCAAAACGTTTAATGAGTTAGGGCTGAGCTGGAATATTCTGCAGAAAAACATTCTGCCCGAGATTCGATCGATCGAGCCAGGCCGAAATGCACCAATGCATCTGCAGCCTCTCGATTCCAACTTTACATGAAAGACCCAACTTTGAGCAAGCCTAAACAAGACTAAATAACCTGTTTTGATCATGGTTTGCCAACAATACAAATTAGAGTTCTAAATACATAAATTCCTAAATCTTTAGAACCTAACAAACTCCCCATTTGGCAATCCGTGACAAAACACAAACAATAAGCTCAAAGTTTACAATTAAAAAGCCCTTTACAAAAATAATGCTCATAAAGACTAAAATTCAATCCTAACTACTATCCATCAGTTGCAAGTGTAGACAGCAGCTCAATTGAATCAACCTGTATATTCCTGAAATACTCAACAAACGCATAAACGCATGTGTGACAGAAAATAGTATATAAACAGGTATAACATTCTTGTATGATTCACACAACACATAATAAAGACATATATCAATGAATAACTCATAGAATATAAATCAATAAACAGTGAATCCAAAGAAACAAGAATCAAATAAAAATCATGTATATCAATCAATGTTACTCCCCCTAACATGAATATCCCAAAAAAAATGATATACAAGGTGAAGCGCCTAAATACAATCTAACAACTCCACAAAACAAAAAAAATCTCCCTAACTACAAAACTCCTCTACAAACTCTACTCCCCCTTTTTGTGACGGAATGCCAAAGGGCAATCACAATCCATCATCAAAAGGAGGTGGTGAGGGTGAACGAAGACGCGCCAGATCAGCTCGCAATGCACGAATCTCGTCAAAAAGGTCCACCAAAAGCTGACCATGAGCCGCCTGAACGGTCATGACAGTCTCCAAAGTACGACGGATATCAAAGTCATCCAATGGAGGTGGAGGAACAGCAGCAGCAGCATCAGGATCAGGAACATCCTCACCAGTAGGACCTGTAGAAGAAGAGGGAGGAGGTGCAGACCCAGAAGGCTCAGACCTAGGGTGTTTAGAGCCAGCTCGAAGATGAGCAGCCCTCTGTCTAAGAAAAGACGCACCTATAGGACCAATGACATGCACAGGCTCCGAGGAAGGGAAATCATCTAACCCTAAATAAAGAAGAATCCTATGAATAAAAATGGGATGAACAAGGGCATGAGCAGAAGATGAACTCCTATACACTTCGTTCAAAGAACGAAGGAACAAATGGGAAAAACTGATAGGAGCATCAGTAACTAGAGCGTACAAAAATACACACCTCTCGAGAGGAATGGTGTGCAGATGAGAAATGGGCCAAAAACAGTGACACGCTATCCTAAAGAAAAGATAGTGTAGCTCAGAAAGCTCAGCAGTGGTGATCCTAGGATCAGAACCCCACTGGATAGATGACCCAGTGATGTAAGACATGACATCACTCAAAACTGGAGACTCATCATAAGGGTAGACAGGGTGCTGGACCAAAGGTACCCCTAGAGCATCAGCCACTACCTTAGGAGTAATGGTGTACTCTACGCCTCGTATCCAACTCTTTACTAAAGTGTTGGAATCATAGACGCGGATCGAGATGTTCGAGAAGAACTCTCGGATCAAGGTAGCAGGTGGAGGAGGATCAGAAATATCCACCAAGGGTAACCAGCCCCTACGCTCTATGTTTGCCCTAATGGCAGGATCTAACTCATCTAGTACGACAGACCGCTCAGACCAGATCTTACGCCTAAGATTCAGCTTCTCAAAGATTTCCTGGTTTTTCTCACTAGGAAATTTCTCTCGGTCAAAAGATGGAGGGGAAGGAGTAGGTGAGGGGATAGACCTACGAGCCCTAGTCTTCCTAGGCATGATGCTAAGGAAAGGACAGAGACACAAGAGAAAACCAACAAAAAAAATAAAAAACCAAGGGCAGACTGCAAGTTAGCACAAGAAAAATATAGAGCAAAAATCTATATGATGCATGAACAGTTAAAATGGCATGATGCATGTACTAATGCAGTAAACAAAGCTCAATTTTACGTTCAATTGCACAAAATTGGCTTGAGCATAGAGTTTCTAACAAAAACCCCAAAAATTTGAAAACCACTTGAAAAATTTTGAAGTACATGGATGAATTAAGCATTACAAAACATAACACATAGATTATAATGCCTAATTAAATCCAATCAACAAGCCAATTTCATCAATTTCAACCTAATTGAACAAAATCCCCAATTCGGAACAATTATAAACCCTAGAAATTTCAATTTTCCACAAAACCCAAATTTGATCAAATTAAACTATCACAATCATGTTTATAGCATGTCCCCATAAAAACCCATTGATCAATTGCACAAAATTGGGCTTGAAACATCAAAAATCCCAAAATTAGAGAGGTCCGAAAATTAGAGAGAGAATGCATGAAAAATGTAAATAAACTCAAAAATGAGGGGCAAAAGAGACTTACCGGCTTGAGAAAAGAGAAACTTTGCAAAAAATTTGGAGGAAAACGACAAAAATTCGCTATAGATCCTTGCCTTGTCGGAGAGAGGAAAGAAAGTTTGAAAAAACTTTTGAAAAGGTAAGTTGAATCAGTCCAAGATCACTCTTTTAAAACCTGATTCACGACTTTCGATTGATCGAAAATTACTTTCGATCGATCGAAACACTCCGAAATTTTTAAAAGGAATTTTAAAATTTTTGATTGATCAAAAAACAGAATGGATCGATCGAAACAGGAAGCGGATCACAGTATTTTGAGGAAAATTACAGTTTTGAAAAACTCAAACCAAATTTTGAAAAATAACTCCTCAAAGCATTAAAATCAATGAAACACAATGCATGAGTACGAGATGAAATGGAATGCTTTTTCAAAAACCCAAATTTGTAATCCCAGTTTCTCCAAAGAAAGTTTCAGCCAGTTCTTTCTTTAATTTCTCAGGCAAAAAAAAAAAGTTTTGCATAATTCTCAAGATATTTTCAAACTTGGTTGGTCAGACCAAAAACACACACAATAACATGTACAGTGTTTAGCAAAGAGTAACTCGTGTAGTGTGTGCAAACTAGCAAGAGCTTGAGAAACATGTGAGGTGATATGTGAATAGAATTCAATCACAAAGTCTACAAAATTCATCACACAGAATTTAAAAGTGACTATCGCCTAAAGAGTTACATCATATAATTCTCACATCTCCTAGAACATAAGCTTGCAATTATGTAAGTTTCTTGTATTTAGCCTCTTAATTATGTGAATTGGCATCAAGCCTAATAGTACACACCAGTTTTAATTAAGTGAATTGGCATCAAGCCTAATAGTACACACCAATTTTAAGCATTTAGCAATTAAACCGAGGCTACACCTTATGTTCTTTTTGTGCATGTGCTACACTTTCTCGAACAAAAAATATTATGTTATGCACTAAGGTGTTCATGATTGGCCAGTGAACAGTGGTGAGATGGTAATTTATGCCTTTCTCAAAAGGATCAAGTTCGATAGTCAAACAATATGTGACTTAAAAATTAAGACAAAGTGATAAACACCATAAACATCTTTCCCACACAACATGCACTACAAAGCTTCAATTAGTAAAGTGCAATAAATAAGCTCATCAAAGCTAAACAAGGTACATAAAACATGTTATGTGAAAATAAATTGACCAGCCTTGTTTTCAAAAACCAAGAAAAATAATGTCAAACATATTTTTGCTTTCTCCTTTTTTTTTTTAATTTATTTTTTTTATTAAAAAAGAGAAAACAAATAAATCCTAGAATGAAATGCATGAATGTAATGCAATGCAAGTCCTAGAAAAAAAAAACAAAAACACAAATACCAAAGAACAATGGTCACAAAGGAATGAGCAATGAAGCACAAGGACCAAGAAAGCCAAAAGAGACTAAGGACACCGAAGCACACCAATCACTTGACGAAGTGTCTCAAACTTACTTCCATCAAGCGGTTTGGTAAAGATGTCAGCATTTTGACGATCAGTAGGGATATACTCAAGAACAACAATTTTTTTTTCAACTAAATCCCTAATGAAGTGATATCTAAGTTCAATGTGTTTGGTCTTAGAGTGCTGAACAGGATTCTTAGATATATCTATAGCACTGGAATTATCACAATAGACAACCATGGTGTCTTGAGGAATCCCATAATCACTCAACAGCTTTTTCATCCAAAGGAGCTAAGAACAACAACTCCCAGCAGCAATATATTCTGCCTCAGCAGTGGATAAAGAAACAGAATTTTGCTTCTTACTCATCCAAGCCACAAGATTGGCTCCTACATAAAAACACCCCCCAGTGGTGCTTTTTCTGTCATCAACATTCCCAGCCCAATCAGAATCAGAAAACCTAGCAAGAGACAAATTAAACTCCTTGCTATAAAATAATCCATAATCACAGGTTCCACTCACATATTTTATAATTCTCTTAACAGCATTTAAATGAGAAACCTTAGGATTAGACTGAAATCTAGAGCAAACACCAACACTAAAAGATATATCAGGCCTACTAGCAGTCAAATACAAAAGACATCCAATCATGCTTCTATACAGAGTAACATCAACAGACTCACCTGATGGATCAATTGTTAATTTTGCATTAGCAGCCATTGGTGTTCTAGCATGAGTAGCCTTGTCCAGTCCAAATCTTTTAACCAGATTTCTTGCATATTTAGCTTGATTGATGTAGATTTCTGACTCCGTTTGCTTTACCTGCAATCCCAAAAAGTAAGTCAGTTCACCAACCATGCTCATTTCAAACATTGCTTTCATTTCATCTGCAAAAGAATGAGCAAGAGAATCATTAGTAGCACCAAAAACAATGTCATCTACATAAATTTGAGCTACAACAAAACCAGTCTTATCCTTTCTTATGAAGAGAGTTGTATCTGCAGATCCCCTTTTGAATCCATGCTCAGTGAGATATGCAGTCAATCTGTCATACCAAGCCCTAGGAGCTTGTTTCAACCCATAGAGAGCTCTCTTCAATTTGTAGACATCATCTGGTCTGTGAGGATCAACAAAGCCTTTAGGTTGCTCAACATATACTTCTTCTTGTAGCATCCCATTCAAGAAAGCACTCTTGACATCCATTTGATACAGCTTGAAGTTTAGGTGACTTGCTATGGCCAACAATATCCGAATGGATTCTAACCTTGCTACTGGTGCAAAATTCTCATCAAAATCAATTCCTTCCACTTGTGTGTACCCTTGTGCAACAAGTCTTGATTTATTTCTGATTACAGTCCCATGTTCATCTGACTTGTTCTTAAAGATCCACTTAGTTCCAATCACATTTACACTCTTCGGTCTAGGAACTAGTTCCCACACATCATTCCGAATGAATTGATGAAGTTCTTCATGCATGGAATTTACCCAATCAGCATCTTGAAGTGCTTCATCCACCTTCTTTAGTTCAAATTGGGACAGGTAGCATGAGTGAGTAATCACATTCAAGGCTTTTGATCTCAATCTCATGTTATCATTCAGACTACCCAATATATTTGTGGAGGGATGATTCAGTCTCACTCTAGAGGATGGACCTTTAACTAAAGATGTGGAGGTACCTTTCTGTTCAGATGGAGGACTGAGCTCACTTTGTACCTGTTGAGTTTCACGAACCGGAGTGGATGGTTCTGAATTTGATGGTACAGAAACTGTATCATTTAACACCAACGGCTCTTCCTCACTATGTTTCCCAATATACTTAGCAGGAAGTGAATCATCAACTTCTAAAGACTTATCATGAGCAAGAGCAGTGCTTTCTGAAGGTGCTTCTGAACACACTTCATCATATATCACAACATTTGAAGATTCCATGACTGTTTTGGTTCTTAGATTGTACACTCTATACGCTCTACTAGTGGAAGAGTACCCTAGAAAGTATCCTTTGTCACTTTTTGCATCAAACTTTTCTAGGTTCTCTCTATCACGTAGAATGTAACAGTCACTGCCAAATATTCTAAAATATTTGACAACAGGCTTCTTCCCTCTCCAGAGTTCATAGGGGGTTTTCTTGGAGTCAGGTCTAAAATACACACAGTTGAGGGTATGACAAGCAGTGTTGACAGCTTCTCCCCAGAAGGATTTTGGCAACTTTTTGTTGTGTAACATAACCCGTGCCATCTCCTGTACAACCCTGTTTTTCCTTTCCACAATCCCATTTTGTTGAGGTGTCTTGGGCGAAGAGAACTCTTGATGAGTGCCTTGATCATTGCAGAAAGTAGCCAGCTTAGTATTCTCAAATTCTCTTTCATGATCACTTCTTATTCTGGCTATCACAGTATCTTTCTCAACCTGCAATTTCTTACACAGATGTATCATCTTCTTAGGAGCCTCAGCTTTATCTTTCAAAAGCACAACCCAAGTATATCTAGTAAAGTCATCCACAACAACTAGAATATACTTCTTTCCACCCAAACTCTGAACTCTGGCAGGACCTATGAGATCAATGTGCAGTAACTCTAGAGGTCTTGAAGTTTGAACACTAGTCACAAACGGATGCTTGGATTTCACTTGTTTACTTATCTGACATGGTCCACAAATACACTTATCTATCTTCTCAAACTTAGGTAAACCAATAACTACCTCACATTTGGAAATCTTCTCTAACTGCTTATGACTGGCATGTCCTAATCGTTGATGCCACAAATCAACTTGATCAATTTTTGCACTAAAGCACTTGTTGTTCACACTTGGTGTTATACCATAACAGTTGCCAGTTGTCCTTACACCAACACACATACAGTCACCTCCTCCATCAAGTATCTCACATTCATACTTGGTGAAAAGAACATTTAATCCGTTGTCGCAAATCTGGCTTATGTTGAGTAAATTTGCCTTTAGTCCATCAACATACCAAACATTTTCAAATACTGGCAATCCTGGAATATCCACAATTCCGATGCCTCTAACCACAGATTTGCTCCCATCTCCAAAAGTGACTGTCCCAATCTTTCCTTCAAAGAGAGTTTTGAATAAACTTTTGTTTCCTGTCATATGCCTGGAACAACCACTATCCAAATACCAAAGACAAGAATCACGTGCCTTTAAGTTGGTTAAAGCAGTATATCATAAATAATTCTTATCACATGTGATTATGCCAACATATTCAAGGAAAGATTTAACAGAAACAACAAGAGGCAAAGACAACAAGTAGACAAGTTGATATATAAGTAAAATGATTTTCCAAAAATCCATGACAACAGGGGTCAAGGATCAGCTCAGAGATCAAAAAAATCTCAAACAAGAGAGCTACCTGCTCTGATACCACTTGAACGGTTTTAGACCCCTTAAAACAACCAGATTAACCTAGTTAATTAGCCAAGTGATTAACTTAGTCAATTTAAGCAATTCTAGGTTATCACAAACATACAATCATATCAAAAGTATAAAGCAGCGGAAATATAAAAGACACAATGATATGATCACCCAGGAAACCACACGGTAAAAACCTGGGAAGGATTTGACCTAGCTATCCTCAAGGTAAACTTGAATCCACTATATGAAAGAATCGAAGTTTTGATCGTACAAAAGGACTTACAAGCTCCCCGCTTGACTTCCTAATGCTACCCACCAGTAGAACTTACTGACACGACCACGTGCAAGCTCCGAATCCACGGACTCCTTCTTTCTTGGATTCTCCAATCAGCTACAAGCACCCACGCTTGATATTCTTTAAGCTTCAATGGTAGCAACCGAGTTGATCATCAAGATGTTGAAGTAATCTCTACCTTGAAAACCCTAAGTTTTGTGTAAAGGAAAGCTCTTTTAGATCTCACAAGAGATTTACACAAAACAGAAAAGTATGAGTAACAATACAACTGGAGCAACTCTAAAAATGTGGCTAGAGTTTTTCTTTATATATCTAGGGTAAAAACAGAAAACCCAAAACGTTTAATGAGTTAGGGCTGAGCTGGAATATTCTGCAGAAAAACATTCTGCCCGAGATTCGATCGATCGAGCCAGGCTGAAATGCACCAATGCATCTGCAGCCTCTCGATTCCAACTTTACATGAAAGACCCAACTTTGAGCAAGCCTAAACAAGACTAAATAACCTGTTTTGATCATGGTTTGCCAACAATACAATTTAGAGTTCTAAATACATAAATTCCTAAATCTTTAGAACCTAACACTTTTCTTTTGTAAGCCACTCTTAATAAATTTCCAATAATAGATTTCTCACCGTCATAAACTATGAGGATCAACATATACATGGCCTTATGGCCATGGTTAACGTCTTTTTTTGGGTAAATTCCTTCATTTAAGTTTCCATTTAATCAAATTTACATTTTATGTGGTACCTAATTATTTTTTTGGTTATAATTTTTAATTTAAAAGTAAAAATAAGATCATGTCTATTATGAGACATGACCTATGGTCCATAGGATTTGAATAATTTCCTTAATTTGGCCTTTTTCTTACAATTCTTTTTATAGCCTAAGTTCATGCTTCACTTGAATAGTTGAATTACGGTTTTCTAGGGTTCCCTATCCATCCTACGATTTCTTTAATATTGGTAATGGTGGTTGTAGCCTCCTAAACAGTTCATAATTTGATCAATAATATTTTAGAAAGGTTTTCTCATTTTCTTTTCCGTAATGATACATTTGGATGGCAAGATTTTGGCACATGAATTTGGGTTTAGGTGATTAAGATCTAAATACATTGTTTAGATAGTTAAAAAAATGTCAAGGATTTAGATTTGACAAATCTACAAATGATTTTAAACTTTGAAATTGTTGGATTTGAAATAACTTCTAAACTCATGGAATTTTAGAAATCCTTAAAGGCATACTTCAATAGATTTAAAATTTTATATTTTCAAATCATCACAGGTATAAAATGCATCCAAATAAGGAATTTTAAAATTTATAGATTTCAAATTAAGGAACTTCAAATCCATTACTTTAAAATTCAAATCAAAATCCAAAAAGTATCCAAATGCAACCTTTATGAATTTAAGAAATTACTTGTGGATTCAAGAGTTAATGTCACTAGTCGCAGACCCGCGCGTTGCGTGCGATAATATTATTGTTTTAGTTATTATTTATTAACAGTTAGTTTTTCATTATTTTTAAGTTAATAAAAACCATACATATACTTTTTCTTAAACCTTTATATAATAATAATAATAATAATAATAATAATAATAATAATAATAGTAAATGATACGCTCCAACTTTTAAATGTGTATATATATATATATATATATATTATTTGCTTAATGTGAATCCTTACATATATAAACTCTATATATTTCATTTCTTTATATACGTAAAACCAAAGGCTACTACTCCATAATGATAGTGGCTAATTAGTTTTGTCATTTTTTTATAATGCAATATGTTGAATAAAATAATATGAGAAGAAAAAAAAGTAAAAATAAAATATATAACAATAAACACCAAATTAATTATCTCTATTAATTATATTACAATTTTATTTATTTTAATTTAAATAAAATATTATGTGTTTAATTTTTTAAAATAAAAAAAATAAGAAAACATAAATAATTTAATTATGTGGGGGATGTGACTGAGTTTAATATTGAAGAAAATAAGATAAAAAAATGTAAAAAAATAATAATAATAAACACCAAATTACCCAAATCATGTTATGTAATAGAATAATATATATTATATTCATATATATTTTCTTTAATTTTTTATAACGCAATTGGATAACATTTAACAATCAAAGAGAACAAAAAAACTTAAAACACAAAACTAAATCGCATCAACCCAAAGTAAAGTTATAACGAACACAAAAATTTATCAACTTAAAGTAGAGATGTAGGAAAAATAAAAATAGAGAGAGAGAGAGAGAGAGAGAGAGAGAGAGAACCTTTTTGTGAGGAAAAACTATGCAAATGATAGAATAGAGAATGACAAATTTATAATAAGATGATATGAATATGAAGAGACAAAATAAAGGAAGATGAAGGAAAATTAAAGATGAATAGTGATATTAAGGTTGAGGGTAGTGGGGACTGTGGAGATGAAAAGGTAAAAAACGAGAAAGGTTGGAGAAAGTGGAATTATTAAAAAAAAAAAAAAGTAAATGTTAAAAAAATTATAGGAAAATTGGAAAGAAAAAGGATAACGACATGGATGCTAATGTGGCTTAACTGGAACGCAGTAATAATAAATGTTATGCTTCAGCTTTTAGATATACTAATCGCTAACTCGTGTGATGCACGGGAAAGTTTTACAAAAGATATATATATATATATATTATGATACATATTTAAATAATATGCATTTACAAAATTTACAATAAACGTATTTCTCAAGTTCAAACTCACGCAATAATAAAAACACTAAATAAGAAATGTTGTATTAAAAATAAATGACAAAAACCCCAAAACCAAAAATACAAACCCACTTTTGAGAAAGCCAAGAACTATTTGAAGAAATGGAACAATTAGGACATATGTCATGTGAAGAAACTCTCACTGTCAAACTATTGAATTCCATTAAGCAGAAACATATAAAGCAAAGAAGTTAACACTATCATATTATTATGAGAAGATAAATTTAGTATTTGTGCACATAAAAAAAAAAAACTCATGGCTCTCAATAAATTAAGATGCGATCTTTGTAACATCAAATGCGGAAAGGGTCTTCACTGCCCAATCAAATGAGGCAGCAATCTTTGTAATATCAAATGTGGAAAGGGTGTTCACTACCGAATCTAGAATACAAATCTGATTTTCTCATCAATGCTTAATAGTCATGAAATTAATTGAAAAATAAAAAACCTTAGTATGTAGTAAACATACCCACAAAGTGAGCCTTGTATCAAAACTGAAAACCTATACATGAAATCTACCTCAATTTTGGATGCCTAAAGTCACCAATAAATAAATAAAGGAAAAAAAAAAAAAAAAACAAATGTAATGCAAGAATGAATGAATGATATAAGAATTTAAATCATTTAGCATATTTTTAATGTACTTCCAAATACATGTGACCAAATCTAATTCACCTTATTCACCCCTAATGAAAATAAAAGTAGATAAGTTTTGCAATTTTGTTGACTGTAAGTTCTAGGTATTTCTGATTTAGAAAGGTATATGTTTTAAACAATGCTTGTCTAGAATTCATGGTAAATGCTAAATGGCCTACTATTAAAAACATCTTCCTCTTTGCCTTAATCTAAACTGATTTTTTAATTTGAAACCAAAGCTTGTCAATAAAAGAACTATAACTACAAAGAATTAATACCATGACCAACTCTCACATGTTGTAGAAAGTTAATCAATTAATTGTCAAGATGCACCAACTATTAGAAAGATTAGTCCAATCATAACACAACCAAATATCGATAAATGGTATCAAAAGCTTATCATTAAAACAATTAGAAAGACACATTCATTATTGATTCGTCAAGTTCCACAGCCATGTATATATGGTCATGTGATTGATAATGGATCATTAATATGAAGGAAACTGCATTTTAAATTATAATCAGCCATGAATGAGTGAGTTCTAGGACAACGTTAAAAATATATTTTGTATTTGGCGACTTATGAATTGTAATTCATGAACTTAAGGTTCTGACATTTACAATGAGTTAGATCAAGACAACCCCATGAACTGTCTTCAAGAAATGGACCAACACCCAAACTCGCATTCTGCAGCAAATACAGTAGGCTACACATGTAGTTTACACAAATTAAATAAAAAATAAGAATAACCTATCTCTTCTTTTTTGGGGGCTGCTAAAGACTGTAACATGCGCATGGTTTGTAATCCAAGTTTCCAACTTACAAACCCTAAAGGTGTGCCAATATTCATGGTTTCATACCAGTGCCACATTTTGCTTTGTTTAATTATGTCAGAATCTAAGAATTGAACAATAAAAAAAAAGTAATAAAATCAGCATATACACAATAAATTCAAGTGCATGATCATGTTTCTAAAAGTACCCCTCATGCCTCAGAACATTAAAAATGAAAACTTATATTAGATTCCATCTAGCAGTCCCATTGAAGTCCAAAAATATTAAAGCTCAAAGTTAGCAGCAGAATCACTTACATACCTGCTATGGAAATCCACAATGGGATGTAAATGCCTAAGTTTAATGTAATAATCTTGAATAGATAAAAATTGCATAAATAAGTTAACAATTGCAATTATTCATATTGAAATTTGACTGTAATTGGTCAGAAATCTTAACAGCCTAAGAGAATTTAATCATATGCCAAAAGGGTAACCTTAGATTCTACCCACAGGCAACTTTACTTTGTTTATCTCAATTGCAATTTTTTGTTTTGTTTTGTTTTGTTTTTTTTTTTTTTCACATCCTAGAACTTCTAAAAACACTGGCTAAGTTTTTCATATAACTTTAACCCATCATGAGATCAAAACTCTAACAATGCATTCAAATCAAGAGGCATAAAACCAAAGTTTTTTGAATCTAATTTATAGAACCAAAAACAACAAAAATTAAAGCTCCATACAAAACCATAAAAGAGCCGACAATAAGAAAGGCAAATCTCGACACTGAGTCCTTTACATAACCAAAAGACCAAAAATTAAACACACACAATAGAACTAACAACAAAAATATACATCAAATTGAATCTCACATCAAATATTCACATTTTAAATTGTTATGCCAACCATTTACAAATTATTTTACTAAAAAATTACAGTATATATTTAATTTGATGTGCTAACTCTAGAAACTTAATATAATCTCTTACTTTGGCATAAAAAATTTAGCCATTCAAATATTTTAGTTGACTATAACAAAGAAATTGTATTTGTAAAGAACCCGTTATTGTGTAGGAGAAGATGAAGAGTTTACTGCGAGGTGACACCGTTTCAATCTCTACTACCAAAACAAAAAACCCTAAACAAAATTATGTTTTGCCTAGACTTGGTTTAATCTTCTTCCTCTTCTTATGTCATGTCTAAAATTATTTTTCTTTTGAGTATTCAGCTTAATCTCCATATTTATAACGAAATTATTCATTTCCATAAAAATTTGATTTTAAACAGCCATAATTTAACTGCTCAGATTTTTATCATGATGTGGGAAAAAATCTAATGAGAAGATTACATATCAAATTTTAATGGAATTTCAACAAACATATATCACGTAACACCAAAAGAACATGTAATTTTAGTTTTAAATAAATTTTATTAGAAAATTTGCTGTTATAACCAAATTAATAAATTCCATAAATAGACCCATGAGTACAGAATGTTGACCAACAACTTTGATGGCCCCAAAACTTAAATTCTGCATTTTGATTGAACAGTACACTAAGACAATAAATAATCAAGTGAAGATTATGAAATACAATGCCTAAAAATGAGTGTAAATATTAAAGTATGTAAACGCAGAGCTGAAATAGGAAGGAAAATTTTCTAACATGTTCCCAATTTTCCTGAAGTTCCAAAAGATGCTAATAATATGTGAGACACTCAGCATGATGTACAACAACTAACTTTCTTTTATCAAGGCCTTTGTTTTAATACTATCAATCACTTCAAAGAAAAATATGTCATTTGTGAGATATAGAAAAAGATGACCATAAGTTAGGTTAAATAACATAGACCAAAGTCTGAAATTCCCTATAGCAAAAACTTAAGTGCCAAATTTGTTTTACTTGGCAGTATTAAGCAAAGACCATTCACCAATTTAAACTCTAGCATCAAGATTGATGCAATAATCTAAATATATAGAAATTGCGTAGAATGTTGTTAACTACTGCAATTAGTCATATGCAATAGAACTTTTTGAGAACACTGGTAACACAATTAGATTTTTCATATAATTTTAACCCAACATTTGCAAATTAGAGGGCATAGAACCAAAGTCTTATTAGTCTGATTTATGGATTTAACAACACATAAAACCATAAAAAAAAAAAATAAAAAAACCCAATTACAACAAAACTTAAATCTCACCATGAAAACATAACAGAACTAACAAAAAAAACCAAAAATTGAACATGCATAACAGAATGAACAACACATTCATCACAGGAAAAACGACATCAAAAGGGCCTAAAACAAAATTGGAACATAAAATCAATAATTTCGTTGATTTACTGTGAATACCCAAAACTTAACCAATCTTTTTTGTAATTTTCATAATCTATAAAAATAACAAAAGCGAATATATTGAATTGATAAGGCTTATTATACATTAGATTGAGAAGACAAACATTTTGGGAGAAACCCAAAAGCCCAAAACAGAATTGAGTCTACACAAATACCTAAAACTGAGTTGTACTTAATACTCAAATCTAAAAAAGCGTTCAAAAAAAAAAAAAAAAATTCCCTCTTAACAGTTTTGATGGTCTGATGGTGGGTGGTCGACTGGCGATTCGTTCATCTCTCTCTGTGTTTACCTACGGTTCCTAAATAGTAAAAAATATATATAATTAGACCTAGATCCAAAACCCTTTTTTTTCCTTCTCTTTTCTCTCAGTTTCTCACCAAACAAAAACCTACATTAGAAAATTGCAAAGAGCAATTAATTTTAGGACTTACAGTGGACCTTCGGACTTGCTTTGGCACTTTGCTATAAAGTGAAATCTTGCTTTCAGTATTTCTGCAAATAGGAAAAAATTTATATGGAGATAGGAAATGAAGCATAGAGAGGGTGAGAGAGAAAGAGAAAGAGCATATACAGAGATAGAAGAAATAAGTGTTTTTTTTTTTGGAAGGAATTTGAAACTTGCAAAATTTATAACTACCCACAGAAGCAAAACGTTGTGGGTTTGTTGGCTGACGGTGGCGGCGGGCTCTGTTCTCTCTTCAAGTTTCACTTGAGTATCTTCTCTGAATGATCAAATAGCGTATAAAACACTATGAACGTTTAGACCCCCAATTACAAACTTATTAATTCAAGCTTAATGTCAAACAATATATGTGCGGAAAATGAACACAAGCTAATATTAGAATTGATAAACAATCTAAACCAATTAAAATCACATCCACAGCAGAAATTAAAAGGCAAAGATTAAGGGAAGAGAAATGCAAATACAAGGACAACACAGCGATGTGTTATCGAAGAGGAAACTGAAGCCCTCGGTGTAAAACCTCTCCGCCGCCCTCCAAGCGGTCAATAATCCACTAAAGAATGAAGTTGGGATACATGAACAGCAGAAGACTCTCCAAGCCTAATCTACCCAGTGTACCTAAGCCCTCCAAGCTTCTTGCTCCAATGAGGTTGCGCCAAACCTTTGTCTTCTTTAGCTTACCAGATTCCGCTATAGCCCATAGCATCAACCAATAGTCATTGGTCCCTTCCTAACTGCTTCCCAAGCACCAAATAGCCTTTTCACAAATATGGGTATGGTGAGAAAAATGATTTGGGTAAGAACCTCTTAAGGATGTAACAATGGAGAGGGTGAGAGTAGACGAATTTGAAGAGTCTCTATGTGAAAATTGTGGATGAATCAATCTTGTTTTTCTCTAGGGTTTCTATCTCAAAATTCTTTCTGGAAGCTCTCTACATTTCGTGGGTATAAGAGGTATTTATACTAGGGTGAGAGTGGAATGCGAAGAGTTAGGTTTTTCAAAACAGGAATGGCTAGCGGCTTGGCCTCGCGACTTGACTGAGTCGCGAGTTCAAGTCGTGAGATAACAGAACGGTCAGGCTGGGCTTTTTGTCCTGTAGTGCTCCAGCTGGCGTGACTGTTCATCTTCTCTGCACGCTTCACTCGTGTGCTGCAGTTGGCCGCTTGCTAGCCGCGAGTCACCCGCGAGTCCCAGCTGCGAGTCTCTGCATCCTTGCACAATCTTGAGCATTTCTTCACACTCTCTCACTCACTACCCTTACATGATTCCCACCTAAATACAGGGTTACTAATTGCTAAATTACAAGCAAATTTGGCACAAAATAAAGCCAACAAGATGGTTGATTAAATTCAACCTTAAAATCTCCCCTTTTGGCTATTCCGTGACTAAACCCTACAACAGACTCTAGACTTAACATGTGAGTTGGGAACAGTTGAACAAAACTCACTCACACCTAACTCTAGAATCTGAGAAGCTCTTGAATCATAAAAACAAGTATCTCCTGAAACACAATAACATAATTTGATCATTGTATGCAGAAAACTTGTAATGCATATAAAGCAAGCACAATGCAATCAAGCAAAATGGAAATAAGTAATGAACCAAGGCTTGACCAAAAATGAACAATCACTATAAATAGTGATCACAATGCTCATTCACACAAGGAATGAACATCTGGACATGTAAGCTAATAAGCTCAATCGTAACGTATCATTTGCATGTCCAACACTCAACCAATGCAACAACTCAAGGTAATTGTATTAAGGATAAAAATCCAACAAAGGGCACAAGAGTGATGTACTTAAAGAAAATGCATGACATTTAACAACAAGTACTAAAGCTACAAAGCATGAGTATAGAAACTTTAAAAACTTACAAAAGCAACAGGTACAAACTATACCATACACTGAACAACAAAACATAAAGACTGAAATATACTAATATGAAACAAAATATTAAACATAGACCTGCTTGCTGAAATCTCCCCCTTTGATTCAGCTGTTTCTCCCCCTATCATTGTACTCCCCCTATCAACATCATCTCCCCCTTTTTGTCATGGAATAGCTAGTCCTCATCTTCTTCTAGCTTTCTTTGAATATGATCCAATTGAGTTTGGATAGAAGTGAACTTCATATCCCACCGAATGTTGAGATGGTGCAAGATAGATGTAAGTCCGGACATCTTGGTGCTCAACTCGTGGACAGATGCCACAATGTTGTCTAGTTTCTTATTAAACGAGGATGAGCTAGAGCGCGAACCACTGTGAGGTGCTGAAGTTTTTGATTTGATTCCCTTCCGACTATGACCAATGCTAGCATTGAACATACGCATGTTGATTGGAGCTAGTTTTGTGCACGAAGTATCATCTGTTGATGGATGAATTCCTTTGAGCTTCAATATCCTAGAAATGAGGTAGCAAAAAGGAATGCATATCCTTGATTCAATTCGAAGAACCGTTTTGCACAGAACATGAAAGATATGTACACAAATGTGAATCTCTACATCAGAGATCAGATCGTGAAGAAACAGGGCACGTCCGAGGTTCATATACCCAGTACTAGATAATGGGTACAAGTTGTGAAACATGATGATTGTAAGCACCCTCAATTTCGAAGGAAGAGAGGAAACACTGACTGAGTTCCCATTTGACGAGAATTCCAAGTCTTTTCCAAGAGCATCCCGGAGTAGGTCCTCATCTGGACATAGATCATCATAAACCGGTGAGTTTTTAAACATCGGCCGGTTGATGTGAAGAATCTCAGCTAGATATGCGGGAGAGACTGAGAAACTTTTTCTTCTAACCCAGCATTTGAGTTCTTCGCCTTCAACAATTGCATTGGCATAAAACTCTTTTACCAAACTCTCATATGCTTCATCAAGGTCGAAGAGAAGGTAATTCCAATCTTTGTGAGCAAACCATTTAGGAATGTCGGTGTCAAAAAGAGAGGGTTGATCAACGACCCTTTCGACTAACGGTGTAGCATCTCTGAAGTAATTCTCATGAGCCTGAAAAGCAGCATAAGATCTGAACTTGTTGGGATTGAACACTCCTGATGGTGAACGGGTCCTCTTTGCTCTAGGTGAGAGTTCATCAACATCAATGACAGGCTCTTTCCCTTTGCTGCTGCCCCCTTTAACAGCTGCTCTCTTGAATGGAGACATTTTCACCCTGCATCATGTTTTATCAAAAGCAAGAGAAACCACCCAAGACACCAAACAGTATTAGCATTGGGTTAGATCCAAAACATGGATAATGAAGAAAACCCTAAAACATTGAGATTTAAGTCCCAAACATGAAAATGAGTGTGTGTGTGCCACTAACACACAATGTTTACTCAAGATAGAGTAGATCAGTACATAACCACCAACAAATACACAACAATTTTAGCATAAGATCAGATACTCATATTAAATAAAGAGATATACAAATATCAGCAAAACACAGTCCAAGAAATATATGCAGTAAATGTGAAATATAATGTGTGAGAAACAGAACCCATACCTTTCCTTGAAGATTGAAGCAGAAATGATGAACAACAATGGTGGTTTATGTGAGAAATACGGTGAGTTTGAGAAAGGTTCAAATGGGGAAGACAATGAATAGTCACAAAAGATTGAGGGAAAACTGAAAAGTTTTTAAACAGACCAATTTTCTTAACACACGCGATTTTCGCGACTGAGTCAAGCCGCGAGAAAGTCACCAGGGCCAGCCACCAGAACACTTAAGAACATAAATTTTGAAAATTTTTTTAAGTGTTTTTCGAGACTAGAAGGTCTACCCATGAGAGAGTCGCGAGGTTAGCTGCAAAAATCTCTGTGTACCCCTCGTGACTGGACCTTCCACCCGCGAACAAGTCGCCACACTGAGCCGCGAGAAACATAAAAACCCAAATTTTGAAAAATATTCTAAGTATTTTCGCGACTGGGACATGGACCCACCAGTGAGCCGTGAAAAATCTCGGAGTGGGCTCCCGACTGGGACATGCGACTGGACCAATCTGCGATTGAGTCGCCAGAACAGGGCAACACGGTTTTTGAAAATTTTTGTAAAAACAAAATACTTTCCAAAAACAAACTAAAACACTCAAAAATCTTTTTATGTTTGATCAACAAAGATTGAGCATGTGAAAACACATTTAATCAAGTACAATCACACAAATGAATATGACATTCATTGAACCTAGACCTGTGTGTTGTGTGTGAATATAAAAAATGAGATAGTCCTTAGTCTAATGTGAAACTTCAATGATCAATTCAATCAAGGCATACACAACTAGCACTAGATAATGTGACCCATCTCAATTATAGAAATATGCATATATGACCTCCCACATAAACTTGAGCACAATATCTTTGAAGCTTTTCATTTGGCTCCATGTTCAACATATCATTTGATCTTTTTGAATCAACACATCTCATTGTGAGATCGATGCTTGAAATTTTTGATATTTCAATTAGATGAGTTAGCCTTTGGCTTTTTGGGCATCATACATTTTATTTTAGGCCGCTTTCCCTTTTTCCTAGTCAAATACTAGTATGTGCGACAGGTTTTTGCAGCTCAATATCTCTTTTCATTTGGAGATTTACATTTGGTGAGCTCTTTAAGCAAAAACAACAAAATAAAAAGTAGGAAGATATATAGGCACAAGTCTATGCATGTCTCAAGATCAACAAAATCATTCACTAATCATTCATGACAAGGTTGAAGATCTATTTACAATAGTTACATAGATTTCAAGTTTTCTCCCACAAAGATATGAGTGCATAGAAAACAAGCTAAGCTCGTAGATGCACAAAGCCATTAGTACAAAGGTACAAGGCAAAATATGTTTTGAGACAAAACTCAACAAAGTTGATTAAACTTTTTGGATTTTCTACTTTTTATGTGTTTTTGGATTTTTGACATAAAAACAAGAAAAGATTGATCAAAAGCATCAATGTAAAAACATTTTAATTAAAGGAATGCAAAGAGACATAACATGCATGACAAAAAAAATGCATAAATGAACACAAAAGAACACATGGAAGATAGAGTTCAAGGAATGATACCGACACCAATGGTCTTACGCAAAGATTCAAACCTTGGACCATCAAGAGGTTTAGTGAATATGTCTGCCTTTTGATTGTCAGTGTTGATGAACTCTAGACACACAATCTTGTCCTCCACCAAGTCCCGAATGAAGTGATACCGGATCTCGATATGTTTGGATTTCGAGTGCTGAACTGGATTCTTTGACAGATTTATGGCATTAATGTTATCACAGAAAACACACATAGTGTCTTGAGAGATTTCATAGTCATGCAGTAGCTTTCTCATCCATAGTAGTTGTGCACAACAACTTCCTGCTGCTATATATTCAGCTTCAGCCGTTGAAAGAGAGACTGAATTCTGCTTTTTGCTCATCCATGAAACCAAGTTATTCCCTAGATAGAAGCAACCATCGAAAGTGCTTTTCCTATCATCAATGCACCCAGCCCAGTCAGTATCTGAATATTTAGCCAAACACTCATTTGAATCTTTTGAATACCAGATCTTGTAGTTAGATGTTCCATTGATATAGGGAATAATTCGGTTGATTGCTATTTAGTAGGACTCTTTAGGTGCTGCTTGGAACCATGCACACACCCCGACACTAAAAGCAATGTCTGGTCTACTTGCAGTGAAGTAGAGAAGACTGCCAATCATGCTTTGATAAAGTGTTGGATCTACGTCGACACCAGCTGCATCTATGCTCAGTTTTGCCGAGGAACTCATGGGAGTGGAGGTGTGTTTCTTAGAGTCTAGACTAAATCTTTTGACAAAATTTTTGGCGTATTTCTCTTGAGAGATAAATATTCCATCTTTTCGTTGTTTCACTTGAAGCCCTAGGAAGTAGTTCAACTCCCCCACCATGCTCATCTCAAATTCCCTTTTCATTTCTTCCAAAAATTCATGAGCTAGTTGATCAATTGTGGATCCAAAAACAATATCATCCACATACACCTGAGCAACAAGGAGAGATTTCTCATCTCTTTTGACAAACAATGTTCGATCGGCTTGACCTCTCTTGAAACCACGATCCAACAGGTATGTGGTAAGCTCTTAGTGCTTACTTCAACCCATACAATGCTTTCTTCAACCTTAACACGTGATTCGGAAACTGAGGGTCTTGAAAGCCCTTTGGTTGCTCAACAAACACTTCTTCATTTAGAAAACTATTCAAGAAGGCACTCTTCACGTCCATTTGGTACAGCTTGAAATCCATAATACATGCTATGAAGAGAAGAATTCGGATTGACTCTAGTCGTGCTACTGGTGCAAACAATTCATCGAAATCTATGCCTTCAACTTGAGTATATCTTTGAGCCACCAATCTAGACTTGTTCCGGACAACTTCACCATCTTCATTAGTTTTGTTCTTAAAAATCCACTTGGTGCCGATTACATGTGTATCCTTGGGCCTTGGAACCAACTCCCATACATCATTTCTAACAAATTGATGTAGTTCTTGGTGCATAGACTCTATCCAATTCTCGTCTTTAAGAGCTTCCTCTACCTTCTTGGGTTCAAATTGAGCTAGATAACAATTGTACTTGACATGATTCGCACTATATCTTGGTCCTCTTCTAAATCGCAGTCCTTCATTCACATCACGAATGATATTGCTTGGTGGATGATTGAGAGTTACTCTTGACGATGGTCTCTTGGAAGTTGAAGGTTCTTCATCACATGAGATTGGAGGTTGAACTTCCGAAGGTGTGAGTGGACTTGAAACTCCTTGTGTTGATCTAGTCTCTCTTCTTGATATAGGAGGTGTAGACTCCTTTTCAGGTGATTCTTTCTCAGCATCATCACCTAGAGACATATCATCATCGTCCTAATTCTTCATAAGATTCAGCCCCTTGCCATCATCATCAATGTTCTTTTCTGAGATAGTGTCATCTATGACTACATTTATTGACTTCATCACCGTCTTAGTGCGCTTGTGGAGTATCCTAGGAAAATCCCTTCATCACTTTTAGCATCAAATTTTTCAGGATTTTCCCTATCATTTAGAATGTAACACTTACTTCCAAATATTCTGAAATATTTCACCTTCGGTTTCTTTTCTCTCCAAATTTCATATGACGTCTTCTTTGTCCCTACTCGGAAATAAATTCTATTCCCAATGTGACATGATGTATTCACAGCTTCAGCCCAAAATTTTTGTGGAATGTTCTTTTTGGGCAACATGACCCTTGCCATCTCTTGGATCGCTCGGTTCTTTCTTTCAACTACCCCATTTTGTTGTGGAGTCTTTGGAGCTGAAAATTCCTTCTTGATGCCGTGCTCATTGCAAAAAGCTTCAAATTTAGCATTTTCAAATTCCTTCCCATGATCGCTTCTGATTTTGACTATGGGAACCCCTTTTTTCATTCTGTAGCCTGTTGCATAACCTTTCCATTTATCACATGCTTCCAACTTCTCTCTAAGGAATTCCACCCAAGAGTACCTTGAGAAATCATCAACTACCACCATAATATAGCATTTTCCTTCCATGCTTTCAGTTCTTGTTGGACCCATTAAATCCACATGATGTAACTCCAAAGGTCTTGAAATAGCAACTACATTCACCTTAGGATGAGCTGATTTTTTTTTTTTTCCCCATTTGACATGGACCAGAAACACTTTTCTCAATTTTCCCAAACATTGGCAAACCAACCACTGCTTCTAGCTTTGAGACTTTAGCCACTTGCTTGTAATTAACATGCCCAAGTCGTTGATGCCATAGCTCCAAGAGATTCACTCAAGCACTTCGACATGCTATGCTTGGTTTGGGAATGATACCATAGCAATTGTCGGTGGTCCTAAGTCCCTTCAACACTTGAACACCCTCATCATTTAGAATTAGACACCCTTTCTTCGAGAATTGGACTAAGAAGTCTTCATCACATATTTGAGTGATGCTCAGCAAATTCACTTTCAATCCTTTGATGTACAGCACATCAGTCAACAGAGGCAGTCCCGGAATCTCAACTGTTCCATTTCTGAGAACTTGTGAGTGACTACCATCTCCAAATGTCACATAACCATCTTCCTTCTATTTGAGAGTTTTGAATAAGGACTTATCTCCAGTCATATGCCTTGAACACCCACTGTCAAGATACCACAAACATGAATTAAAAACTTTCAATGCGGTGTGAACAAAAAGACAAGCATGTGATAGGCATTCTTGACCATCAAAGCAGGACTCATCTTGATTTTCTGCATTCATAGAAGAATATAGCTTTCTTTTCAGACTATCAAGTTCATCACAAAATCGTCTATTCCTTTTCTTATATTTTTCAACCAAGGAAAGTGACTTACACAAGCTATTATGAACATCATGATTTCTATGAACTAATGATTTTAGCATGTGTATAAAAATTCTAGCATGTTTCTTTGACTTAAACAACTCTAAAAGTTCATTACTAGGACAATCTCCAAACATTCTCATAGAATCATTATCACAAACACCTCTAGTCCACTTCATATTGGCCTTTGCCATAGCATTTTCCATAGCAAGCCAAGGGGTCTAGGATCATACTCAGGTAATAAAACCACAGCGAGTGTACCCGCTCTGATACCAATTGAATGTTCAAATAGCGTATAAAACACTATGAACGTTTAGACCCCTAATTACAAACTTATCAATTCAAGCTTAATGTCAAACAATATATGTGCAGAAAATGAACACAAGCTAATATCAGAATTGATAAACAATCTAAACCAATTAAAATCACATCCACAACAGAAATTAAAAGACAGAGATTAAGGGAAGAGAGATGCAAACACAAGGACAACACAATGATGTGTTATCGAAGAGGAAACCGAAGCCCTCGACGTAAAACCTCTCCGCCGCCCTCCACTAAAGAATAAAGTTGGGATACATGAACAACAGAAGACCTTCCAAGCCTAATCTACCCAGTGTACCTAAGCCTTCCAAGCTTCTTGCTCCAACGAGGTTGCGTCGAACCTTTGTCTTCTTTAGCTTACCGGATTCCGCTATAGCCCATAGCATCAAGCAATAGTTATTAGTCCCTTTCTAATTGCTTCCCAAGCACCAAATAGCCTTCTCACATATATATGTATGGTGAGAAAAGGATTTGGGTAAGAACCTCTCAAAGATGTAACAATGGAGAGGGTGAGAGTGGAGGAATTTGAAGAGTCTCTATGTGAAGATTGTGGATAAATCAAATTTGTTTTTCTCTAGGGTTTCTCTCTCAAAATTCTCTTTGGAAGCTCTCTACATTTCGTGGGTATAAGAGGTATTTATACTTGGGTGAGAGTGGAATGCGAAGAGTCATGTTTTTGAAAACAGGGCTGGCTGGCGGCTTGGCCTCGCGACTTGACTGAGTCGCGAGTTCAAGTCGCGAGATAACAAAAAGGCCAGGCTGGGATTTTTGTCCTGTAGTGCTCCAGCTAGTTTGACTGTTCATCTTCTCTACACGCTTCACTCGTGTGCTACAATTGGCGGCTTGCTAGTCGTGAGTCACCCGCGAGTCCCAGCCGCGATTCTCTGCATCCTTGCACAATCTTGAGCATTTCTTCACACTCTCTCACTCACTACCCTTACATGATTCCCACCTAAATACAGGGTTACTAATTGCTAAATTACAAGCAAATTTGGCATGGAATAAAGCCAACAAGATGGTTGATTAAATTCAACCTTACATTCTCGCAGGGTAAAATGGGGCATTACTGAGAAGGAAAAAATTGGAGAGAAATTAAAAATATATATAGACACAGATAAAGTGGTTACCCACTGAAATGGTGTGGGGCTTTTAAAGACAAAACAAAATTTGGTGAACGTGTGTGAGGAGTGAGGTTAAGAATTTTTTTTTCTTGATAAATGAGGTTAAAAATAATTGGTTACTATTTGTTTTTTTTTTTTTTTAACTACTACCCAAACAAAAAGACATATTGTTTTGGTGTTTTTAAATGTGATTGGGAGTTGTTTGTGTAATTTATAGTTAATTCTTAAAATGTGTATTTAAAACGAATTGGATTAAATGGTTAGTTAAAATCCCAAAAGGTCACAATGTTTGGTGTTTTTAAATGTAATGGTGGTAGTAATTTATGTAGCCACGTGGCGCAATGAGGAGCGGTCAACAAAAAGTCAAACGTTTCGGCTATTAGTTATTATATAGATATAGATGAGACAAGTGTGTTTTGTTTCTTATGGCTTTCTACCTACATAAATAATATTTTGGCATAATAAATTACATATGTTTGACAGTGCATCATTTCCTCTTTTAGTCAAAAAACTTGAAGTATAGGATCTATAGATGAGGAAGCAACAGATGCAGTACATTTGATAGAACAATTTGTTCGAAACAAGGTAAGAAATCAATTTAGTTGCCTCTTATCACCTTTAAAACTAAGGGAGCAAATCTAATACCCTAGAATCTAATTAGGGGCCTTTATTATGAGAAACACAGAGATGCAAATAACCTCAAACATGTGCACGACTTGGGCCTATAGAGACAACACTTCTACATTTCTAGCAAGAGACACTCTGTTACACATACATGAAAAAGCAACTAAAATTGTGACTTGAAAACACAATTTTTAATTAAAACCCGTAATTTCAAGTCATAATTTCAAATATATATATATATATTTTTTTCATGTGTGTAAATTGTGTGTAATAGCATAAAACCCATACCAATAGGAACAAGATCATTTGAATTTCTAGTAAAACAGAGAGAATCCATTTTATGGTTTATATTTTATTTTTTGGATCTAACAATGTACAAACTACAAAATAACATGTCATTATGTATTAAATAATAATGTGATAATTTGTATACCTTTTGTTTTGTAATATTTAATTTTAACTATGAAATAAACTCTCTGTTTCCAATTAAATGGGGAGGATCTTTTTTCCTTCATAAGTTACAATTAGCATCGTTGTATTATCAAAGGACCAGTCCATTTGTTTACAAAAACTTTTCTAAAATTATCCATTATCAAAATGCCATTTTGAGAAATGAGAATAAATAATAAGTTAATAGATAAAGGGCTATTCGGTTTTAAAAAAAATCATCACTCATCACTCCTCACTCAATTCCCATCACTCATCACTCATTACTCCATAACTCATCACTTATCACTGAAAATACCACAACTTTCTAAGGTGACATGTTTGGCACTTGTTTCCAATTATGATAACTCAAAAAATTTTACTTTTTGTGGGACCCACAGATTAACTTGGTGCAGCTTTTACTTCTTATTTCCTTTTTTTCCTTCAACCCCCAATACCCAAACTCACCGAACCCAGTGAAAAAGAAGAAGAAGAAGAAGAAGAAGAAGAAGAAGAGAAGAATAGAGAAACCAAGGCCAAACCCAGCGTGAAAGAAAAAAAAAAAGAAACCAAACCCAGAAACCCAATGTGAAACGGAAAAAAAGAAGAAGAAGAAGAAGAAGAAGAAGAATACTAGACCCAGCGTGAAAGGAAAAAGAAGAAGAAGAAGACCAGACCCAGCATGAAAGGAAAAAAAAAAGAAGAAGAAGAAGAAGAAGACCAGACCGGATTTGACTACTCTCTGACTATGGGTCCCTCAAATATGTGTGTATTTACCAAAATGCCATTATAACTCTGTTTCCATAACTCAAAAACACCTAAAAGTTATTTTCAGTTTCCATAACTCATCACTCAAAAATCAAAGAATTAAGTGATAGAAACAAAAACTAAAAACAAATCCAAACAAGCCAAACAGTCATGGGACCCACCAATTTTGAGTTATGGGTAATGAAAACAGAGTTATGAGCGATGAAAAACACTAAATCCAAACAGCCCCTAATCGTTGGATTTGATGGACTATAAAATGCTGACTCTTGATTTGCTTCTGATCGTATTTCTTCCAAGAATACTCTTCTGGCGTAGTAACGGTGATTTCAGAACTGTTCAGTGGGACCTTAATTGTTCTCTTTCACCCATTTAGAATTAGAGTATATTTTGTTATCTTTTAATGGATCTATCTCTTTCTTTGCATTCCAAACTCTCAATCTGAGACTTGGTTGGCAGGAAAATAAACGGTATGGAGTTAGAGAATGGTGGAAGTCTTTCACTGGATACTGTATTATCACTGATAGTTGTTGGGCTGGCAGGCGGAGTACTTGATTCCATCAAAAAGAAGCTAGCCAAATTAATGGGAGATTAAAATGGTCAATTGTTGTAGAACAGAACAAATTTTCCTTGAATAGAGAGGCTGCTGTAATTCAATATGCAAGAAATGCGTAAAGCAGGAAAGCATTATTATAAATACAAAGTTTAGCTACAAAATTGATGGTAGTTTTAGTCTACAACCTTACTCAATATCTTTTTATTGGAAATGAATTTTAACAAATCCACTATTGAATTAAATCTTCTTCTTATATCCTCCATGCTTGTAAAATTTCTAGAAAATTAAAAATTAATAACTATGTTATTAATAAATTGTTTAAATTGAAAGTTTTTGTAGTTTAAAATTATGTATAAAAATATAAGCATATAGATTATATAGTAAATAATATCCGATTGATACAAAATTTGATGTGTATTAAGAGTGTAAAGAATATGCAATTCAATGGTTAAATTTTCAAAATATGTAATAATGTTTATTTTATTGAGTAAAGTTATAACTTTAAGCTACAACTAATTTTGTAGCTAAATTTTATCATTTTTTACAAATTATCATAGCAAACAAATTAAACTACGACAAACTTTGGTTACAAACTTGATTGTAGTCAATCACTACAAGTCCTACTAAAAAACATTAATATATCTATATATTTTGAAAATTTAACGGTTGGATTGCGAGTATAGGATCCATTCCCGATGTGAGAATTCGAAGTACTGCTTCTCCTGATGTGAGAGTCCGAAGTACTGCTTCGGGACTATCTAAATTTTCTTCCTGTAAAAGAAGTTCAGTAGAGCCCAATTCCACAACGCCAATTTTGAAGGGTACGTACATCATGGTCTGGAGCCCAGAATGCTGGCCCTGACGAGCCCGGTCATATGGCGAGCTTGCGAGTGAGCTCGCACCAGCCACCCAAACTGGATTTGAAGTGGTAAAAGCCTTGCCTGGGAGGTCACTGCCGTTCATGAAGGACAACATTTTCGATGCCAAGAAGAACCACTTGGTGTCAGTGAGCTCTTGTTCGTCAACAGACCCCGAGTTCAACAAACGGAGGTTGACCAACACCTTCTTAACGTGCTCCTGTTCCACCTCAGATGTTGACTTGGCCTTAAGATTGTCTTTGTCGCCTTGGTAGTATCCGAAATCCCAGGCCAAAATTGACACACCGGAATAGTTGTGCGATAACTTCCAGAAGATGGCATAGGTCCATTTCATGTGGACGTCGTCCTCAATCAGCCACTGGAGCCGCCTTTGAAGGGTTTGCTTGTAAGGACATACAACTCTACTCAAATGAAGATCTTTGAATTCAGGCACATCTATACTCTCTGTTTTACTTGTAATATTTCCTTTGTTTTCTTTTGTATTCTGCATATCTTTAGGCATGCTATCCAAACTATTTGTATCATCAAACATGTTTGGCGGGAAGATTGACGATATGAAATATTGAGAGAATCGTGTTAGTCCTTCATTGGATTCTGAACTATGATCAGTTTGAGACTTGGTCGGCGGGAAGATTGAGGGTATGGAATGTGAGAATTGTCCAAATCCTTGATTGGATTCCGAACTTTGATCAGTTTGAGACTTGGTCGGTGGGAAGATTGAAGGTATGGAATGTGAGAATTGTCCAAATCTTTGATTGGATTCTGAACTCTCAGTCTGTGACTTTGTTGGTGGGAAGATTGACGATATGGAATATTTAGAGAATCGTGTTAGTCTTTGATTGGATTCTGAACTTTGATCAGTTTGAGACTTGGTCGGCGGGAAGATTGAGGGTATGGAATGTGAGAATTGTCCAAATCTTTGATTGGATTCTGAACTCTCAGTCTGTGACTTTGTTGGTGGGAAGATTATCGATATGGAATTAGAGTATTGTGGAATCGTTTGATCAGATGCTGAACCACCAGACCCAGAATAGTTTGGTGGGAAAATTGAAGCTATGGAAGGAGTAGCATGTGGAACTCTATCTTCACTCATTGGGCTACCAGGAGGAGATTTGGTGGGTGGGGCAATTGATTCCATCAAAGAATTTCTAAATATTATGGAACACAATATGAATTTTCAAACTTCTTCTTGTCGTATATCTCTACCATGTCTTTTCAACTGCGTCCATGATTGCTATCTCCCTTCAAATAAAAACACACATAACCAACAATTACGAAATCAAATAAATGACGAATTTCAATAATCTCATTCAACTAAAACTTGCTTTATATTTAAAATCATTACCTCATGAGTGGTTCCAAATTCCTACAGACCAAACATTGGGATCAATCCCCTGCAGCAACATGAGATTCCGGACCAATCTTTGACAACGATGGTTGGAGATTGAGATGCATATCAATGGACAATGATTAGGCAACGGACCGTGCATATAAAGGCAAAGGGCAAGTCAACTTATCAAAAGTCTTCCATTACCCAAATGAGAATCCACATGAAACTTCCTCGCCTCTTCTTATTCCTCTTGAGATTTCGTTGCACCTTCCTTCTTTAGCTTGAGACATACATGGAAGGATTTACAGATGAAGAAGCAACTGATGATGTAATGATTTCATCAATTCTCTGTACAAAAACAACATAAAAACCCAGTACATTTATAGACAATTTTTCCTAATTGAGGTGAGAAATCAGTATAGTTGGCCTTTTTATCACCTTTAAAACGAGGACCAACTCTTCCACTAGCCACTTAGGCAATGTCCTAAGACCCCCAAGTTAAAGGAAGCCCGCTCTATTATCAATGTAAGATTTCAATGGTTTTTAACTAAATGCATACCACATTATTACTTTTAAAAAAGTATCATACGTATAAAAGCAAAAGGCATGTCAAGTGATCAAAAGTCTTCCACCAATTAAAGAAAGAAAAAACAATGACCAAGATAAAAGTAGTGAAAATTTACCCAAAAAATATCTCTTATTTACAATATTTTTACAATACTTTCACAATATATATTAATTGGTTAGTTATTTATTAGTTCTAATTTAAATCAACCACTAAAATTATATTTTTTTTTAGATAACAGATATAAATATTTTATTGATTGCATATCGTACAATGTAAAGGGAAATGGGCACACTTGTCCTAGACTACGTGTGCGTTTGGGAAGCGCATTTGTGCTTCCCAGACGCACGTTTTGCGTTTCAGCATTTTTTTTTCCAGCGTTCCTAAACGAAATGCTTGACTTTTTCCGTGAACAGTGCACAACGTGCACTGTCCACGAAACCACAAATTTTACTTTTTAACAACTTTTTCATTAAAAATGGGTCCCACGATACTATTCATACATTTAAAAATTATTTTGTTACAGTGTTTTTCAGTTTTCAGTTTTCAGTTTTTAGCTGTATCCAAACGGACTCGTACATGTTCCTTATACCAGAGTGAGGCATGAACCCCATATACCCCGTGGACCCCATGTCTCCATATCATGAATTTTCTTGAGTGGTTGAGAGTGTGCGATATGCATTCAGTAGAGCTATAGAACCATCCAAAATCGCTTGAGGTTGTGTCTGTATCTTGTCAAAATAAGCTCTATTTCTTGCGTTCCAAATTGCCCACGTTGTGGTAGCCCACTGTTCATGCTCCTTCATTGTCAGTTTCTCCTTCATGCCTCGGTAGAGCTGGAAAAATTCGCCCACTTCGTTGCTGCATTTCTGCACTTTCCCACTAGACAAGGATCAAACATTGCGAGCAAATGGACATTTTTGTTAACTAGTAACAATTTGTCACTTTGTTATAAATGTTGTGAAAATATCACAACAAATCCTAAGTGACAGGTTATTACTAGCTGTTATTATTGGGATAAAAAGTAATCTCAATAGTAAGTTCAGATTTGAACCAATAATAACTAATTACCTCTAATTTGTTATTTAATTATTGTGAACAATTCTCTTTAAAAAATATAGCTAACTCTGATATTTCTTTGCAGCTCCCTTCGTATTTTCCCCTAAGAGTGCTGAGTGGCCCCCCGTCCTAATTGACTCACTCCCAAAACGCCAAAAAATTAGGTTCGTTTATTGGAATTGTAACCTAGCTTTTATTTATATATTGTAACCTAAAATCAAAAGGCAGTCAAAGTTATCAAAAGTCTTCCGCTACCCAAAAGGCAAGTCACTTTTCAAAAACTCTTCAAAGAAAAGAAAAGAATGATCAATCAAAAGTAATGAGAATCCATAGGAAACTTCCTCGCCTCTTCTTATTCCTCTTTGAGATTTCGTTGCACCTTCCTTCTTCTATTCCCTGACAGTGTCCCCCAAATCCTCACTTCTCCTATTGAAATGGATTCAGAAAAATTGTCATTTATAAAGCATTTCAAAGCCAAAGACAATTGACATTACCAAAAATTTCGAGGGTCAGGTGTTCAACTTGCACTCAGGAGGGTCCGATCACCTTCCTTAGCATTTGCCTTCGCTTCCTCTGCATTGTGCTCGAAATCATAAGTTTTGGATTTGTTATAACCATCCAATTTTATCCCTACACTTTTCTTTTGTAAGTCACTCTTAAATCTTAATAGATTGCCAATAATACATTTCTCACCGCCATAAATCATGAGAATTTGAACGTTGTGAAATTGTTAATTATTGTAGAATAGATAACACAGACTTTCCTTAAATAAAGAAACTATCATAAGTCAATATGCAAGAAGTTCATAAAGGAATAAAGCTTAGTAGAAATTTTCAAAACAAATGAAATTAAACGATAATATATGAATTTTGGTGACTTGAAGGAAATTACTAAGAGGATGCAAAACACATGGCCTTATGGTCATGATTAACATCTCTTTTTGGGTGAATTCCCTCATTTAAACTTGATAAAAGAAACAAAATTAGCCTAATTAGGTACAAAACCTATACCAGACATTTAATCGATCATCTAGAGTGTATCATCCACTTCATTCTTCTTGAACAAAGCCATATATGATATATCTTAAATTTATTTTAAACGAAAGGCGAAACCACAATATTGGTCTCTTAAGTTTACCTGTATGCGCAATTAGTCCCTCAAGTTTCAACTGAGCACAATTGGTCCCTCAAGTTTATAAAATGAGTTGTGTTAGTCCTTTTACTAACTGCCGTTAGTAATGTTACTTACGTGGCTAACGGACTAATGACTTGTCATTTTTTTAAATGACATGGCATTTTTTATATTAAAAAATTACAATTACTAATTTCCACCTAAGATTTTAGTAACCCGGTTGAAATCAAATTTTAAATTATAAACTGGATACAAATTAAACCCATTTACCATCTAATTTTGGTTTCACTTTTACACAAACGCACGACGGCGCCAAGGAGAGAAAGGGGAAGGAGAGATTGACGCTAGCCTGCCGCGACGCCGCCTCCCTCTGACTGGCCGCCAGAGGAGACCCAAGCCCTAACCATCGCCGGCGACAGCCCAAGCCGTAGTCCCAGCCGGCGATAGCCCCTGACCTGCGTCCCTGCTTCTCTCGCACAACCACTGACCCGCCTCCCTCCTCCCATCTCAGGTATTGCTCTTTTTCCTATGATATCTCACCCCAATTTAGGTCCGTGTAAGATTTAGATCCAAATTTTTTGGGATAATTTGCATCATAGTTTGGCGACCATAAGATTCGGACTTGGTGAATTTAACAACAGCAACGTTGTTAGTGCTCCAATAGATTTAGATAGATCAAAGTCAAAACAAATTCTCAAGGATTTTTTTATTTTTTTACTAAGTTTTACTACTGGTCGTCATAGTCCTCTTATGTTTCTTTTCTTTTAGTAAGTGTTTATTTCATTTTTAAATTTTTTATGTTATTTATTTTGATCTTGGTTTGGCCGCGTGAGGCCTGTTCCTTATGTTATCTCTGGCGTTGTTTCTTTGATTTAGGAGTTGAATGAACCTGTGCTTTCATTCCATAAGTCTTCAGCTGAAAGTTTTCGAAGGCCTCAGACACTACTTCCACCTGTATGTAACATTTGCATATAATTCATGGTCATAAAGAAATATCCTAACCATATAAATGACTTAGCAAACCAATGTCTTTATTTTCCACAAACCAGTTCAGGCTTCTTAAAGTACACCCTCACTATCATATCTTGGTAAAATGCAGGCAGCAAGTGGCTGATGCGATCATCTTGGATTGAGAATACCTCATCACTGTCATAATCCTGAAAAAGTCAAGCTGTTAATTCTCACAATGTGCAAGTAATATTATGTCCTCTTAAAAAAAATTGTTCATGAATTATTAGTCAAACCAATTCAGCTTCAAGAAGGATTAATATTTAAAAGCAGTGCCTTTAAATTTGTTATTTGTGTTAAAAACTGTAAATTTGTTATTTGTGTATGATTATCCAAATGTTACCAGTTTTGAATGTTAACACAAGTTTGGCATTGAATTCTCTACTTTTATTTAGATATTGCTAACTTGATCTAGATGTTCTGATATGATATCTTACTTTGGATTATTAAAGATTTGTCATTTTCAACCGTGAATATATTCCCTTATTGTTTTGTTGATTGTTGTCACAGATTGTTCACCGACTTCTGTAGGAGGCTAAGGATCATGAAGGGCTCAGAGGCAATTGGGCTAGGTATGTGTTATCATAATATATTCAGTGTGATACTTTGTCAGTTTAATATATAGTGTGATTGAACATCATGGACTTGTTGTCAGCGTAATTTTCGATTTTTGTCTCTGTGGTGAAAATGTACATTCAAAATGATCTAACAAATATGCTTTGATTGCAGCTCCAAGGGCCATGGAGAAGTGTAAAAACCGTAACTACAGTGGAAGTATCAACAAAGACCAAAGGGAGTTGTTTCCTGGGTATCAAAAGCTTTGAAAGAATTTGAAGTTTGGTATTCTATTTTAGAAATCTATATGTGTTTTTGATATGATTTAACTTTTGTGTAGGATTTTCATGTAAGGTAGAAGATTTTTAACTAGAGACATGGATTATTATATAATTTCATTTGTTTTTATATATGTATCTCTGAACTCAAAAGTGACGTGTAAATGGATTGCCTGATATTTGTAATTTCACTCACTTTTTATGGAAAATTAGAGATGCTAAAAAGTTTTAGTACCCTTATTACAACGAAAAATTACTAGTTTCAGCTCTCTCTGGTATTCAAGAATCCTTTCTATGGTGACATTTTTCAGCATTGTAACTAAAAATCCCTGCTTTACAACAGAGGTGGAATCTACAAATATTGCAATTTTTCTATAGTCCATGACATTTTCAAAAGGCAATTCTATATTTTTGTCACTAACTATTATTGGGACACACATGCTAACTACAGCATCAAAAAGGTGACATGATACTGGCATGGAACCAGCAGGATCTAAGCAAAACTTTGATGAGTGCATCCCTTGTGAAGCTAAACGTTGATTAGTTTGTGATGGTGCTCCATGTTTCATTATGACATCTTCTTCATTTTCAAGTACTTGAAAAAGCAACTCACGGACTTCTCCTACCTATAAATGCAGAATCCATGGCTTATACAACTTTTTTTAACCTTTTCTCTGCTACCCCCTCCCCCCCCTTTTGCTCATTTCATTATGCTCTTCCACACAAGAGCCTTGCAAATTAAACCATTCCAGGGCATAACAATATCTCTAAACAATTGATCAATTTTAAATGAAAGACTAGCCAATTGCATAATTTGACAAGGTTTCTAATAAACATCATATTAAATTGCACTGATTAACATGTTCAAAATAATAACATTAAATAACCTATACTTCAAATTGTTCCAAATAGTAGTGTAATCTTTGAACTATTTCAAATAATAACAAAAAAATATCTAAGTGTTCCGTCCACTTCAAAATACACATTTATCTTCACAAACACCTTCACTTCAGTAGATTTAACCACAACAAATGTTATTCACTGTTCACTTTTGCAGTTGTGCATTCTTATAAAATTTTGTAATTCTTCTGGATGTCTCACTTGCAGTAGCCATTGTCTCTTTTGATATTCCAAAACTGAAACTTCTTGTAACTTCGTTAGGTCCAACCTGATAAGGTGCACAATGATATTTACCATAAAGAAACAACATAAGCAATTTTTTTTTTTTGTAACAAATAAATGTAATAATAAAAACCTGAGATGCTAGTTGACTTCGATGTACTCCTTCACATTGGGGTGTTGGCTGACTTTGTGCTGTGACATTTCTTTTCCTAACCTGAAAATGCATTATAGCTTTATTTTAGTACATTAACTATAAATCTGTGATTTGTTCATATGAGACTAACAAATATAAATATGTACTTGCAATCACTCACAGGTATTTTTTGACTGTGCTGGCTTGCATATGCTCCATGGCTTGGTTGTGATGGAGGTGCTGCCCCATTAGTACGTTCTACATGGCTTGAAGATGTCCCACATTCTTGGTTTTCCAAACAGTGTGTTGTTACATTTGGCTCCCTCATCTATAAATGGTACATCACAACTTAGTAGTGCATTATCAACAAAGGGAAAAAAAGGAAAAGAAAAAGAAAACTAACTATTACAAGCCTTACTCGTAGTTGTTTGCTAGCCTGAGTAGCGGGATTGCACCTCCTCTTGTTATGGCCTATTGTTCCACATTGGCTACATTTAACATGGCCAATTCTCCTCTTCATCTTATATGGATTGTTTAGCTCACCAAGTTCCTTCTTCCTCTTCTTTTTAGGTCTACCCCCTTGTCTTACTTTTTTAGGAGGGAGTATGGTCTCTCTATTACTTTGTGGCCACAATTTGGGACCATTAATAGGGTATATACATGACCCATAAGTCTGGGTTAAGGACTCTATACTATAGCAATGATGCACATAATCTTCAATCGTGTGACCCATATATCCCAATGCAGCTACAGAATGTGCACAAGGAATCCCAGTTAGGTCCCATGATCCACATGAGCATGTACGCTGCTTTATGTCAACTACATACTTGTCAGGCAATTTTGATACTTCAAACTTTGATTCATTACTATCCCCACACCAAACTGGAACCCAATTTGTACTATTAATTTTTTCAATCTCTAACTTATTCTGGATTCTAGGACATATAGGTCCATGATACCTTGCAATTTTCTCCTTCTTCTTAATATAATAAGCCATCAGATGCAATCTAATCTCCTCCAACATAGTGATTATTGGTTTATCCCTAAACTCCAATATTTGAGAATTAAAATTTTCACATCCATTGTTGGTTAGTGCATCACACCTAGGATACCTTCTAAAAGCCGCTCTTGTCCAAAACCTAGGTTCCTTTCCTACCAACCATTCCCATGCCTTTATGTTTAATTTCTTGATCTTCCCCATTTCAAACTGAAACTCAGACATGTTAGTGGCCCTAGCAGCTGCCCACATGCGATCCTTTAGTAGCTTACCTTTATGATCCTTACTAAAGTTATTATATAGATGTCGAACACAAAATCGATGGTCCACACCTGGCATGAGCTCATCAAACATTTGTGTTAATCCCTACAATGAAGACATAAAATACAAAATTATTGGATGTATTAGAATATAATTAATTTGATGTGAATTTATAGGAAGGTCCATCACCCAAATTTAAAGAATAAAATAAATAATAAATAAATAAATAAAATAAAAACAAATAACCTTTTGTTGGTCAGACATGAAGGTCCACCCTTCATCCCTTAAACTTCCAATATCATCTAGCAACCTTTGCATGAACCATGTCCACGAGTCCTTTGTTTCTGCCTCAACCACGGCAAATGCAATTGGGTAAACACCATTATTGCCATCCTTGCCAACTGCTGTCAAGATCTGTCCTGGATACTCACCCTTCAAATGACATCCATCAACACCAATAAAAGGCCTACAAGCAGCTAAAAACCCTCTCTTACAAGCATCCAAACATACATATAATCTCTCAAATTTTGGTTGCAAGTGTGGTTGAGGTCTATTGGTAGAGATTAGTGTAGTAGACCCAGGGTTGCTTCTCAACAATTCTTCACAGTAATCCCCCAACTGAGCATATTGTTCTGTAAAAGTTCCATGCACTAATTCTTTAGCCCTACCTTTTGCTCTAGATGCTTGATACCTACTAATATGAACCTTAAACTTATTTACAACTCGGTCTTTAATAACGGACATCTTCACATTTGGGTCATTCCTCACATCATCCACCAGATACTTCCCAAGCCAATTTGAAGATGCAAATCTATTCCTCAATCGCCTCCCACAATTATGTTCTGGATTCAATTTCTTCACTATCCAAGTATCTTCATCTTTCATCCTTCCACAGTACAACTCAAAAGGACATCTATCTGTGCATTTTACTCTTACCCTTACTTTGTCATTCTTTTTAAACTTTATTGGAACCCCTTTGAAAATAGAGTAGAGTTTGATAGCATCCATGACATCCTTTTTGGTGGCAAATTGCATCTCAAGTTCAAAGTGCACCTCAGAGAAGGATTCTGGTGGATGGTATTGAGGATATCTATGCCTAGTTTCATCATCAGATGAACTAACCAGACTTGCAGACGTCTCTGACTCCCACTTATCTTCATCCCTATCAGCTCCAAATGCAACAAGCGCACTTGCACTAGGATTAACCCCACTTGCATCAACCCATGTAGGATCAACACCTCTTGCATCAATCCTAGTAGGACCAACACCACTTGCACCTGCCTCGCTCTGACCAACACCATTAGGATCAACCCCACTACCATCAACCCTACTAGGACTAACCCCACATGCACTAGCCTTTCCCTTTCTCCCCTCTTTGAGTTTCACCTGCTTTTCTTTTCTAAGACACAAGGTTTCATCAGGTAAGCCTTTTACTTTGGAGGCTATTTCATCACTACTTATATACTGTGCAAACATATCATCGTCATCACTTTCACTGCATCCAAAATGAACCCTATGAGCACTATCCTCTTCACTAACAGCCCCATCTACTTTATCTCCCTCATTAAAATTATCCTCATTATCACCACCTCCCCCATCTCCCTCATTATCAATAGCATTCTCATAATCATCTAAGAACATAACATACACTTCCACTTCATTATAACCTTTAATACACTTCACCATGTTCATTACATCAATATCATTCTCCAAAGGTTTTAAACCACCTGCAAATGGCATAGTAGGCACTCTGTACATAAATACATCATTTTCACTATACCCAAAATTTTTGGCCTTATTCCATATTTCAACAAGTGACATTTCATCGGAATTATTGTCTTCGTATATCTTTACCTCCCCTCCTTCGTATCTATATGGATTATTCCTAATCTTCCCCCAATAGTAAAGAGCGATTGTGAAGTCAAAGTCGTCCATCCCTACAAAAATAGCAAAGAATTTACTGTTAAAAAGTGACATTGTAAAGGGCTGAATTATTATTTATAAAAAAAAAAAAGTTATTATACAATTTAAAGAATGAACTATTTGACAAATGGCTGAATTATTTGACAAGCAAGGAATTATATCTAATACTGTTCATGAACGTAACAAAATTTAAACAATAAACAATATGTGGTCCTTCTCCTTGTGTATCACTAACTCACTAAAAGACACAAAGGGTCCACCACTATATGGTTAGGATATTTATTTATGACCATGAATTATATGCAAATGTTACATACAGGTGGGAGCAGTGTTTGAGGCCTTCGAAAACTTTCAGTTGAAGACTTTTGGAATGAAAGCACAGGTTCATTCAATTCCTGAATCAAAGAAATAGCGCCAGAGATAACATAAGGAACAGGCCTCATGCAGCCAAACCAAGATAAAAAAATAATAAAAAATAAATAACATAAAAAATTTAAAATGAAATAAACACTTACTAAAAGAAAAGAAACATAAGAGGACTATGACGACCAGTAGTAAAACTTAGTAAAAAAATAAAAAAATCCTTGAGCATTTGTTTTGACTTTAATCTATCTAAATCTATTGGAGCGCTAACAACGTTGTTGTTGTAAAATTCACCAAGTCCGAAACTTATGGTTGCCAAACTACGATGCAAATTATCCCAAAAACTTTGGATCTAAATCTTACACGGACCTAAATTGGGGTGAGATACCATAGGAAAAAGAGCAATACCTGAGATGGGAGGAGGGAGGCGGGTCAGTGGTTGTGCGAGAGAAGCAGGGACGCAGGTTAGGGGCTATCGCCGGCTGGGACTACAGCTTGGGCTGTCGCCGGCGATGGTTAGGGCTTGGGTCTCCTCCGGCGGCCAGTCAGAGGGAGGCGGCATCGCGGCAGGCTAGCGTCAATCTCTCCTTCCCCTTTCTCTCCTTGGCGCCGTCGTGCGTTTGTGTAAAAGTGAAACCAAAATTAGATGGTAAATGGGTTTAATTTGTATCCGGTTTATAATTTAAAAATTTGATTTCAACCGGGTTACTAAAATCTTAGGTGGAAATTAGTAATTGTAATTTTTTAATATAAAAAATGCCATGTCATTTAAAAAAATGACAAGTCATTAGTCCGTTAGCCACGTAAGTAACATTACTAACGGCAGTTAGTAAAAGGACTAATACAACTCATTTTATAAACTTGAGGGACCAATTGTGCTTAGTTGAAACTTGAGGGACTAATTGCGCACATAGGGTAAACTTGAGGGACCAATATTGTGATCTCTCTAGACCGAAAGACTCATACCCACCAAAAGACAATTTATGATGTCAGCAATACTACAATTTTACTACAATTTTTACTCTGTTTTTTTTTTTTTTTTTTTTTTTGGGTAAAAAGGAATTTTTACTCCGTTGAAGTATCAAAACCATCAACCTTGATTTTTTTTTTTCAATAACTATATAGTTACAACTTACAACAAACCGAAAGCCATCTCAATCTAATGTGTTTTAATCATAAAATATAAAGGCAATTGACTTTTTATAAAAAAAAAAAGAAAAAAAAAGGGTAATCGGCTTTTGAGAAATGCTATGTATAGTATATAACATTTTTACAATAAATCTTAAGTGCTAGGTTGTTATTAGCTGTTATTAGTGGGCAAAAAAGTAATTTCAGTAGTATGAAAGTGTTATGAAAATATTGTAAATGTAACACTTTTCATAATTTCTTTTTTAAATTCTATTAAGATGATATCAATTATAGTTATGAACTTATTATTAATTTATAAATATTTTTCAAGTGATATTGATAATAAATTAATAATTTTAGTATTTTTTCCTCATTAATGTAGTGGAGGACTTTTTTGTCTTTTTCAGGGCCATAACCCCTTTTTATTGGTCCCTTTAATGGTTCCATAATAGAAAAATTTCTTGTACAACATGTGTAAAGAAATTATACAATCACTCCAACTTCATCTACATAGCATGCGCTTTAGGGTAATTATACAATACTCTCAGAGTATCATAAATGCATACTTCTCCCTCTCACATAATTGTGGGTTCTACTAATTAAATTCATGATGTGACCCACAATTCATGTGAGAGAGAAAAGTACGCATTTATGCTATTCTCAAAGCAACTAACCTGAATTTCTTCATGAAATGAGTCATCCAGTGAGTTAAATATACTTCACTTCAACAATTAATTTTATGATTAGTAAGTAAAGTAAAGCTTTAGGACTTTTAATTGTTTGAATTATCATTTTTTTTTTTTTTGGGGAGAAAATTTCAATTATCAACTTCAAGTGATATATGTTAGGTTCTAAAGATTTAGGAATTTATGTATTTAGAACTCTAATGTGTAATATTGGCAAACCATGATCAAAACAATATGTTTAGTCTTGTTTAGGCTTGCTCAAAGTTGATTAATTATTGTAAAGTTGGAATCGAGAGGCTACAGATGCATTGGTGCATTTTGGCCTGGCTCGATCGATCGAAGGATAGACTCGATCGATCGAAAGTCGGCCAGATTGCGTTTTCTGCAGTTTCTCCAACTCAGCCCTAACTTATTAAACGTTTAGGGTTTTATGTTTTTGCCCTAGGTATATAAGGCAAAACCCTAGCCACGTTTTTAGAGTTGCTCATGTTGTATTGTTGCTCATACATTGCTATTTTGTGTAAATCTCTTGTGAGATCTAGAGGAGTTTTCCTTTACACAAAGCTTAGGGTTTTCAAGGTAGAGATTACTTCAACATCTTGATAATCAACTCGGTTGCTACCATTGAAGTTTAAAGAATATCAAGCGTGGGTGCTTGTAACTGATTGGAGAATCCAAGAAAGAAGGAGTCTGTGGATTCGGAGCTTGCACGTGGTCGTGTCAGTAAGTTCTACTGGTAGGTAGCATTAGGAAGTCGAGCGGGGAGCTTGTAAGTCCTTTTGTATGAACTTCGATTCTTTCATAGTGGATTCAAGTTTGCCTTGAGGATCGGTGGGTCAAATCCTCCCCAGGTTTTTACTGGTGTGGTTTCCTGGGTGATCATATCATTGTGTTATTTATTATTTCGCTGCTTTTATATTATTGATATGATTGTTTGATTGTTTCAATCTAGAATTGCATAATTTGACTAAGTAACAACTTGGCTAATTAACTAGGCTAATCAATCTGGTTGGTTTAAGGGGTCTAAAACCGTTCAAGTGGTATCAGAGCAGGTAGCTCTTATTGTTTGAGATTTTTTGATCTCTGAGCTGATCCTTGACCCCTGTTGTCATGGATTCTTGGAAAATATTTTTGCTTATCTGTCAACTTGTCTACTTGTTGTCTTTGCCTTTTGTTGTTTTTGTTAAATCTTTCCTTAAGTATCTTGGCATAATCACATGTGATAAGAATTATGTATGTTATACTGCTTTAACCGCCTTAAAGGCACGTGATTCTTGTCTTTGGTATTTGGATAGTGGTTGTTCTAGGCATATGACAGGAAATAAAGGTTTATTCAAAACACTCTTTGAAGGAAAGATTGGGACAGTCACTTTTGGAGATGGAAGCAAATCTGTGATCAGAGGCATTGGTACTGTGGACATTCCAGGATTGCCAGTGTTTGAAGATGTTTGGTATGTTGATGGATTGAAGGCCAATTTACTCAGCATAAGTCAGATTTGTGACAATGGATTAAATGTTCTTTTAACCAAGTATGAATGTGAGATACTTGATGGAGGAGGTGACTGTATGTGTGTTGGTGTAAGGACAGCTGACAACTGTTATGGGATAACACCAAGTGTAAACAACAAGTGCTTTAGTGCAAAGATTGATCAAGTTGATTTATGGCATCAACGGTTGGGGCATGCCAGTCATAAGCAGTTAGAGAAGATTTCCAAGTGTGAGGCAGTTATCGGTTTACCTAAGTTTGAGAAGATAGAAAAGTGCATTTGTGGACCATGTCAGATAGGTAAACAAGTAAAATCCAAGCATCCGTTTGTGACTAGTGTTCAAACTTCAAGACCTTTAGAGTTATTACACATTGACCTCATGGGTCCTGCCAGAGTTCAAAGTTTGGGTGGAAAGAAGTATATTCTAGTTGTTGTGGATGACTTTACTAGATATACTTGGGTTGTGCTTTTGAAGGATAAAGCTAAGGCTCCTGAGAAGATGATACATCTGTGCAAGAAATTGCAAGTTGAGAAAGATACTGTGATAGCCAGAATCAAAAGTGATCATGGAAGAGAATTTGAGAATACCAAGCTGGCTACTTTCTGCAATGATCAAGGCACTCACCAAGAGTTCTCATCACCCAAGACACCTCAACAGAATGGGATTGTGGAAAGGAAAAACAGGGTTGTTCAGGAGATGGCACGAGTCATGCTACGCAACAAAAAGTTGCCAAAATCCTTCTAGGGAGAAGCAGTCAACACTGCTTGCCATACACTCAACCGAGTGTATTTTAGACCTGACTCCAAGAAAACTCCCTATGAACTCTGGAGAGGGAAGAAACCTGTTGTCAAATATTTCAGGATATTTGGCAATGACTGTTACATTCTACGTGATAGAAAGAACCTAGAAAAATTTGATGCAAAAAGTGACAAAGGATACTTTCTAGGATACTCTTCCACCAGTAGAGCTTATAGAGTGTACAATCTAAGAACCAAAACAGTCATGGAATCTTCAAATGTTGTGATAAATGATGAAGTGTGTTTAGAAGCACTTTCAGAAAGCACTGTTCCTGCTCAAGATAAGTCTTTAGAAGTTGATGATTCACTTCCTGCTGAGTATGTGGGGAAACATAGTGAGGAAGAGCTGCTGGTGTTGAATGATACAGTCTTAGTACCATCAAGTTCAGAACCATCCACTCCAGTTTATGACCCTCGACAGGTACAAAGTGAGCTCAGTCCTCCATCTGAAAAGACAGGTACCACCACATCTCTTGTTAAAGGTCCATCCTTTAGAGTGAGATTGAATCATCCTCTCACAAATATATTAGGTAGTCTGAATGATAACATGAGATTGAGATCAAAAGCCTTAAATGTGATTACTCACTCATGTTATCTGTCCCAATTTGAACCAAAGAAGGTGGATGAAGCACTTCAAGATGTTGATTGGGTAAATTCCATGCATGAAAAACTTCATCAATTTGTTTGAAATGATGTGTGGGAATTAGTTCCTAGGCCAAAAAGTGTAAATGTGATTGGAACTAAATGGATCTTTAAGAACAAGTTAGATGAACATGGCACTGTGATAAGAAACAAATCAAGACTTGTTGCATAAGGGTACACACAGGTGGAAGGAATTGACTTTGATGAGACCTTTGCACCAGTTGCAAGGTTAGAATCCATTCGGATACTGTTGGCCATAGCAAGTCATCTAAACTTCAAGTTGTATCAAATGGATGTCAAGAGTGCTTTCTTAAATGGGATGTTACAAGAAGAGGTATATGTTGAGCAACCTAAGGGATTTGTTGATCCTCACAGACCGGATGATGTCTACAAGCTGAAGAGAGCCCTCTATGGTTTGAAGCAAGCTCCTAGGGCTTGGTATGATAGATTGATTGCATATCTCACTAAGCATGGATTCAAAAGGGGATTTGCAGATACAACTCTCTTCATAAGAAAGGATAAGACTGGTTTTGTTGTAGCTCAAATTTATGTTGATGACATTGTTTTTGGTGCTACTAATGATTCTCTTGCTGATTCTTTTGCAGATGAAATGAAAGCGATGTTTGAAATGAGCATGGTTGGTGAACTGACTTACTTTTTGGGATTGCAGGTGAAGCAAATAGAGTCTGGAATCTACATCAATCAAGCTAAATATGCAAGAAATTTAGTCAAAAGATTTGGACTGGACAAGGCTACTCATGCTAGAACACCAATGACTGCCAATGCAAAATTAACAATTGATCCATCAGGTGAGTCTGTTGATGTTACTTTGTATAGAAGTATGATTGGATGTCTTTTGTATTTAACTGCTAGTCGGCCTAATATCTCCTTTAGTGTTGGTGTTTGCTCTAGATTTCAGTCTAATCCTAAGGTTTCTCATTTAAATGATGTTAAGAGAATTATAAAATATGTGAGTGGAACCTATGATTATGGATTGTTTTATAGCAAAGAGTCTAATTTGTCTCTTGCTGGTTTTTCTAATTCTGATTGGGCTGGGAATGCTGATGATAGAAAATGCACCACTGGGGGGTGTTTTTATGTTGGAGCCAATCTTGTGGCTTGGATGAGTAAGTAGCAAAATTCTGTTTCTTTATCCACTGCTGAGGCAGAATATATTGCTGCTGGGAGTTGTTGCTCTCAGCTCCTCTGGATGAAAAAGCTTTTGAGTGATTATGGGATTCCTCAAGACACCATGGTTGTCTATTGTGATAATTCTAGTGCCATAGATATATCTAAGAATCCTGTTCAACATTCCAAAACCAAACACATTGAACTTAGGTATCACTTCATTAGGGATTTGGTTGAAAAGAAAATTGTTGTCCTTGAGTATATCCCTACTGAACGTCAAAATGCTGATATCTTCACCAAACCTCTTGATGGAAGTAAGTTTGAGACACTTTGTCAAGTAATTGGTGTGCTTCGGTGTCCCTAGTCTCTTTTGGCTTTCATGGTCCTTGTGCTTCATTGCTCATTCCTTTGTGACCATTGTTCTTTGGTCTTTGTTTTTTTTTTTTTTTTTTTTTTTTTTTTTTTTTTTTTTTTTTTTGTTTCTAGGATTTGCATTGCATAACATTCATGCATTTCATTCTAGGGAAAAGCAAATTGTGTTTGGCACCATTTTTTCTTGGTTTTTGAAAACAAGGTTGGTCAATTTATTTACACATAACATGTCTTATGTATCTTGTTTAGCTTTGATGAGCTTATTTATTGCACTTGACTAGTTGATGCTTTGTAGTGCATGTTGTGTGGGAAAGATGTTTATGGTGTTTATCACTTTGTCTTTATCTTGAAGTCACATGTTATTTGACTGTCGGACTTGATCCTTTTGAGAAAGGCATAAATAACCATCTCACCACTGTTCACTAGCTAATCATGAACACCTTAGTGCATATCATAAGGTTTTGTGCTCAAGAAAGTGTAGCACATGCACAAAAAGAAAATAAGGTGTTGCCTCTGTTAATTGCTTATTGCTTAAAACTAGTGTGTACTATTAGGCTTGATGCCAATTCACTTGATTAAAACTGGTGTGTACTATTAGGCTTAATGCCAAATTTCATCTAATAATGGGGCAAAATTCAAGAAACTTACATGATTGCAAGTTTATGTTCTAGGAGATGTGGGAGTTATATGATGTAACTCCTTAGGTAATAGTCTCTTTTGAATTCTATGTGATTGATTTTGTAGACTTTGTGATTTATTGCTATTCACATATCACCTCACATGTATCTCAAGCTTTTGCTAGTTGCACACACTACACAAGTTACTCTTTGTTAAACATTGTACATGTTATTGTGTGTGTTTTTGGTCTGACCAACCAAGTTTGAAAATACTTTGAGAATTATGCAAAACATTTTTTTTGCTTTAGAATTTGAAAAGAGAATGGCTGAAATTTTCTTTGGAGAAACTGGGATTAAAACTTGGGTTTTTGAAAAAGCATTCCATCTCATACTCATGCATTTTGTTTCAATAAGTTTAATGCTTTGAGGAGTTGTTTTCAAAATATGGTTTGTGATTTTCAAAATTGTGATTTTTCTCAAAAATTTTGTGAGCCTTTGCCTAGTTCGATCGATCTATTCTGTTTTTCGATTGATCGAAAAAGTGCTTCATTTTATTTAAAAATGTCGAAGTGACTCGATCGATTGAATGTAATTTTCGATCAATCGAGAGTCGTAAATCAGGTTTTTTTAAAACACTGTTCTTGACTAATTCAAACACTTTTTCAAAAAGTTTTTCAAACTTTTCTTTCTCTCTCCGACTCGGCAAGGCTAAAAGTCCAAATTTTTGTCGTTTTCCTCCGGATTTTTTGCAAAGAATCTCTTTCCTCAAGCCGGTAAGACTGTTTTGCCCTTCCTTTTGAGTTTATTTACATATTTTCATGCATTTTTCATGCATTATACACTCAAATTTTCGGACCTCTCATAATTGGGATTTTTGTTGATTCAAGCCGTATTTTGTGAAATTGATCAATGGGTTTTTGTGGGGACATGTTATAAACTTGTTCTTGGTAGTTTAATTTGATCAGTTTTGGGTTTTGTGAAAAATTGAATTTCTAGGGCTTGTAATTGATCCGAATTGGGGATTTTTGTTCAATTGGGTTTAATTGATGAAATTGGCTTGTTGTTTTGATGAAATTGGTCATTCTAATCTGATTTCAACCTTGTGTAATGATCAATTCATCAATTTGTTTCAAAATTTTCAAGTGGTTTTTCAAATTTTTTAGGGTTTTTGTTAGAAACTCTATGTTCAAGCCAATTTTGTGTAATTGAACCTAATTTGAACTGCGTTTACTACACTAGTTCATGCATCACAACATTGTTATTGTTCATGCATCATATAGATTTTTGTTCTATATTTTTTTTGTGCTAACTTGCAGTCTGCCCTTGGTTTTGTTTTATTCTGTTCTTTTGGTTTTCTCTTTGTGTCTCTGTCCTTTCCTTAGCACTATGCCTAGGAAGACTAGAGCTCATAGGACTATTTCCTCACTTTCTCCACCCCCTCCTTCTTTTGACCGTGAGAAGTTTCCGAGTGAGAAAAATCAAGAGATTTTTGAGAAGCTAAACCTTAGGAGAAAGATTTGGGCTGAGCATTCGGTTCTCTTAGATGAACTAGATCCTACCATTAGAGAAAACTTTGAGCGTTGGGGCTGGTTACCCTTGGTGGATATTTCTGATCCTCCTCCACCTTCGGCCTTGATTAGAGAGTTCTTTTCGAACATCTCTATCTCCATCTATGATTCCAACACTTTGGTAAAGAGTTGGATACGAGGCGTAGAGTACTCCATTACTCCCAAGGTAGTGGCTGATGCTCTAGGGGTACCTTTGGTCAAGAATACTGTCTATCCTTATGATGAGTCTCTCAAGTTGAGTGATGTCTTGTCTTACATCACTGGGACTTCTATCTAGTGGGGCTCTGATCCTAGGATCACCTCTGCTGAGCTTTCTGGGTTGCACTATCTTTTCTTTAGGATAGCCTGTCATTCTATCTGGCCCATATCTCATGTTCACACCATTCCTCTCGAGAGGTGTGTATTTTTGTACGCTCTTATTACTATTGCTCCTATCTGTTTTCCTCATTTGTTTCTTCGTTCTTTGAACGATGTTTATAGGAGTTCATCTTCTGCTTATGCTCTTGTTCATCCTATTTTTATTCATAGGATTTTGCTATATCTTGATCTTAGTGGCTTCCCTTCCTCTGAGCCTGTTCATGTGATTGCTCCCATAGGTGCGTCTTTCCTTAGACAAAGGGCCGCTCATCTTAAAGCTGGTTCTAAACACCCTAGGTCTGAGCCTTCTAGTAGCGCACCTTCTCCTTCTTCTTCTACAAGTCCTGCTGGTGAGGATGTTCCTGGTCCTGTTGGTGATGCTGCTGTTGCTGCTGATGTTCCTCCACCTCTTTCGGACGACTTTGATGTACGTCGTACCTTGGAGACTGTCATGACCGTTCAGGCGACTCATGGTCAGATTTTGGTGGACTTGCTTGATGAGATTCGTGCTCTGCGAGCCGACTTCGCGCATCTTCATTCACCCTCACCACCTCCTTTTGATGATGACTTGTGATTGCCTTTTGGCACTCCGTCACAAAAAGGAGGAGTAGAGTTTTGACTTGTAGAGGAGTTTTTGTAGTTAGGGGGAGACTTTTTTGTTTTTGAGGAGCTTGTGGAGTTTTTAGATTGTATCTAGGTGCTTCACTTTGTATATCATTTTTTTGGGGATATTCATGTTAGGGGGAGTAACATTGTTTTGATATACATGATATATACTTGATTCTTGTTGCTTTGTGATTCACTGCTTATTGATTTATATTTATGAGTTGTTCATTGATATATGTCTTTATTCTGTGTTGTGTGAATCTTACAAGAATGTTATACCTGTTGTTTTACTCTTTTCTGTCACACATGCGTTTATGCGTTTGTTGAGTATTTCAGGAATATACAGGTTGATTCAATTGAGCTGCTGTCTACACTTGCAACTGATGGATAGTAGTTAGGATTGAATTTGAGTTTCTGAGCATTATTTTTGTAAAGGGCTTTTTACTTGTAAACTTTGAGTTTTTAATTTGTGTTTTGTCACGGATTGCCAAAGGGGGAGTTCGTTAGGTTCTAAAGATTTAGGAATTTATGTATTTAGAACTTTAATGTGTAATATTGTCAAACCATTATCAAAACAATATGTTTAGTCTTGTTTAGGCTTGCTCAAAGTTGATTAATTATTGTAAAGTTGGAATCGAGAGGCTGCAGATGCATTGGGGCATTTTGGCCTGGCTCGATCGATCGAAGGATAGACTCGATCGATCGAAAGTCGACCAGATTGCGTTTTCTGCAGTTTTTCCAACTCAGCCCTAACTCATTAAACGTTTAGGGTTTTATGTTTTTGCCCTAGGTATATAAGGCAAAACCCTAGCCACATTTTTAGAGTTGCTCTAGTTGTATTGTTGCTCATACATTGCTGTTTTGTGTAAATCTCTTGTGAGATCTAGAGGAGCTTTCCTTTACACAAAGCTTAGGGTTTTCAAGGTAGAGATTACTTCAACATCTTGATGATCAACTCGGTTGCTACCATTGAAGCTTAAAGAATATCAAGCGTGGGTGCATGTAGCTGATTGAAGAATCCAAGAAAGAAAGAGTCCGTGGATTCGGAGCTTGCATGTGGTCGTGTCAGTAAGTTCTATTGGTAGGTAGCATTAGGAAGTCGAGCGGGGAGCTTGTAAGTCCTTTTGTATGAACTTCGATTCTTTCATAGTAAATTCAGGTTTGCCTTGAGGATCGGTGGGTCAAATCCTCCCCAGGTTTTTACCGGTGTGGTTTCCTGGGTGATCATATCATTGTGTTATTTATTATTCCGCTGCTTTATATTATTGATATGATTGTTTGATTGTTTCAACCTAGAATTGCATAATTTGACTAAGTAACAACTTGGCTATTTAACTAGGCTAATCAATCTGGTTGGTTTAAGAGGTCTAAAACCGTTCAATATACAAGTGATAATAACATTTTTGGTAACGTTTTACCTATGTAATTACAACCCCAACTCCCTAACTATCAAACTTTTTTGCCCCCTTTTTGAGGCAAAAGACAATGCACTATTTACCTAAAACCTATCAAAAAAATTGACAAATTGCGGGTTTGACCGTTTGAGTCCAAGAATTAACCTCCCCAAAAAGAAAATTTGGAAATAAGACTACGTACATAATATGATCTCTGCTTCATGACCCACCAAGGCACCAACAATTTAGGCCCTTTTTTTTTTTTTTTTATGGGAAACAATTTAGGCTTTAATAAAGTTTTAAAACACATATTAGGTTCAAGGCTAACATTTTCCTCTACGCAGATTACGGCCCATGTTCTCTATCTTTCTTCACAACTTGGATCCCACAATCACTACACTTTATTTATGCAAAATGGGGAATGAGTAGAAAATAAGCCCATGATATTTAGAAGACACTCAAGCCAACAGTTATCAATCGGGCCATTGAGCCATTAAGCACTTAATGCCCACACCCTTAATGAAGCAAATGGGCTCTTTTTATTAAAAAAAAGCCTTCATATCCCATTTTCCTCATAATTAATTAACACTTATAAACAGGAGGACAAGGACAACTTCTTCTTCTTCTATTTCTTGAGTAAATATGGCAAAATTACTGAAACTTCCTATCAAAAACTTTAAGCATCAATGCCAAGACAGTAAAACAAGCTGATTTCTTAGGAAACTTGACACCTACAGCAAGGAGATTTGATGATTTTTCTCTTCAAACTTCAAAATCATGAACCAAGCCTATGCATTTTCGTGAGTGTAAGTTGGGAATTTGGTATTATTTCTCACGGCATTTTGAGTGTTGAACTCTAGTCTAGGTAGTGTCCGGAACTAAGGGAACAATATTGTAATTCACCAAATCCAGGAGCTCATAAACGTAGCCAAGGTCGGATCGCTAATCCATAGTAGAAAATGAAGAAAGGTTCATTCTCATCTAGACCAATAATTAAGGATGAAATTAGAAATCTTTTTTAAGGGGTCAACTTCTTCTAGAACCAAAATTAAATTATATGAAACTCAAAGTCATATATATATATATATATACTAGCTTTTAAGCACGCACGTTGTGCGTGCTCAGAAACTTTTTTTTTTTTTTTTTGTAAAAGTTAATAATTTGCATCTATTATAATTTAGAAATATATATTTTTATTTTTCAAACAAATAAAAATGATAAATTTTAGAGATAAACGGTAACTATAATTTCTTTTTTGAACGTGAAGAGAAAAAAAAAATCTTAAATTTTAGGATTGTTTTTTTTAAAAAAATTCAAAATGAAATTTGTTATTTGACATTTATGACATTATTTCTAAATGAAGTTATCATTCAATAATGAGGATATTTTTGAACCACATAAAAATCTAGTCGAAAGATAAAAATCCTCTTATATATAGTATAAATATACACAATTCATGTATGAGTTTTCTATTTTTCTTGAATAGTTGACTGAGAATTTTCATGTTTTTAAAGAGAGATTCTTAATTCAAATTTTTTTTTTTTTCATATCATAATATCATATGTTGTGATTGGGATTAGATCCTCTCTTTCATAGAAAATTGAATAAGTAATATATTATTGAATAATTTTCTTTTAAGAATCATACTACATAGTAATTAAAAGATCTGTAAGTTTTATATTACAAAAATAATTAATATTGAGAATTTACGTGGTGTCTATAATATATTTCTAGCTTTAATTTTTTTTTTTTTTTTTTTGAGAAACCAGACTCCACGTCTGGGACTTTATTGAAATAGAAATTTAATGAACATCAAAACTGACCAACTCGGCAATGTCTAAGGGCAAAGTGTCCATCCAGATACGACAGCCAACAATGGAAGAGGCTTTTTTTGCGAGCGCATCTGCAACTACATTGCCCGAGCGGTGAACATGAATAAAACTAACAGCAAAAAACCTGGGCAACAAGTGCCTTACATCATCTATGATATTTCCAAACGATGCCATCATTGAGGAACCGTGGGAAACTGCAGAAATTATAGTGGTTGAATCACCTTCAAATATCACACGTTGAAGGCCAAGATCAGCAGCAAATTGAACAGCTCTGAGACAAGCAAGAGCTTCCAACTCCGCAACTGTTGAAGAAAGCAAAACCGGCATGGATAGAGCACCAAGGTTCGCACCTCGCCAATCTCGCACAATAGCACTGAGTCCAGCTAAGTTCTTGTGCTTGAAAAGGGTAGCATCGAAGTTCACCTTCACCCAACCTTGTTATGGAGGACGCCACTGATGTTGCACAATAGGCCGAACAGGTGGAGCATTTGACATTTGGCTGTTAATGAAATCATGGAGTAGAGTGCAAGCGATAGAACTTATTTTTTCAATAGGAAGAGCTTTACGTCCAAAGTGGAGGGCGTTTCGTCTATTCCATAGGCTCCACGAGATTATTGCGAACATCTCCGGTCTGAAATCATCGTCGACCTGCATAAACTTGTTAAGTAAATCATTAAAACTCAGGGGAGGGGATCATGGACTGGAACCACTGGTGGGTCAGCCAGACAGGAGCTACTTGGCTGCAAAAACAGAGAGCATGGAGAGCATCTTCCGGAGCATCATTGCACATCTCACATACATCCGAATCAGCTATATGTCTTCGCTTCAAATTACATTTTGTGGGGAGAGCATTGTTACATACCCTCCAAACAAAGTGTTTGATTTTGTTGGGCACCTGCATCTTCCATAGCCTTTTCCAAAAACCACTTTGACTAGCCTGGTTGCTTGAGCTAGCATGATCTGATGAAGCCGATGCAACCAGCAGCTTATAAGCGCTACTAGTGCTAAAATTTCCAAATGGGGTGCACGACCAAGACACACAATCAAGGGGCTGTCTCCGGCTTAGTGGAATGGCTAGGATCATAGAAGCTTCATGGGGTATAAAAACACGGTTCACCTCCTCGGATTTCCACACATTCAACTCTTGATTTATAAGAGAGCTAACTTTTGTTTCAGCCATCATTGAAGGGAGGGGGGAAAGGACTACTCTACTAGGTTTCACTGGCAGCCATTTATCCTCCTTAATCCGAACTGCTTGTCCATTCCCAATGCGCCAGACCATACCCTTTTTTATCACATCTCTAGCACCAAGGATACTCTTCCATGCATAGGACCCAGAATTGGATTCTTTTGCATCTAGAATAGAGCAATTAGGGAAGAATCGGGCTTTGAAGACTCGAAAGCACAGTGAATCCGGGTTCTGCATCAACCTCCAAACTTGTTTAGCGAGTAGAGCGTCATTAAATTTCTCAATTTCTTTGAAGCCCATGCCACCCACTTCTTTAGCTTCACACAACCTTTCCCAACTTACCCAGTGCACCTTCCTTGAATCATCAGAGTAGCCCCACCAAAATTTTCTTATAAGGACTTCTAGTTCTTTTATTAGCCCTTTCGGAAGCTTGAAGCAGCTCATAGTGTAGGTTGGAATGGCTTGAATAACAGCTTTTATAAGGACCTCCCTACCAGCAACAGATAGAAGTTTTTCTTTCCACCCCTGTAATTTCTTCCACACCCTCTCTTTTATATAAATGAAGCTTCTCTTTTTTGCCCGCCCCACTAGTGCAGACAAGCCCAGATATTTTTCATACTGTCTGATCGCCGGGACACCCAATAACTGCTGGATGCGAGTTTGGGTTTGGTGAGTGGTATTTGAGCTGAAAAAGATATTAGTCTTATCTTTATTAATTTTTTGGCCCGTTCCCCTTTCATAATCAATCAAAATATCCAAAACCCTCTGACATTCATCTTCGGTGGCACGGCAGAAGAGGACACTATCATCTGCAAAAAATAAGTGTGATACTCGAGGGCCATTTCTACAGATTGCAACACCCTTTAAACTCCCCTCCATCTCAGCCTTTTGCAATAAGCTTTGTAACCCCATTGCACACAAGAGAAACAGATATGGTGATAGAGGATCACCCTGGCGAAGCCCCCTAGAAGGCTTGATATTGCCCATTGGCTGACCATTTAGGAGAATGGAATAGGACACGGACCTCAAGCATGACATAATAATTTTTCTCATTTTCTCACCAAGCCCCAAATGCTGCATAAGTGCCTCCAGAAAATCCCACTCCACTCTGTCGTAGGCTTTGCTCATATCCAGCTTAAGGGCCATATACCCCATTTTTCCTTGGGTTTTTCTCTTCAAATAATGGAGGGTCTCAAAAGCCACCAGTATATTGTCTGAGATCAATCGACCCGAAAGAAATGCACTCTGAGAATCTGGAATAGTGTTAGCTAGAAACTTTTTCAACCGGTTAGCCACAACTTTAGCAATAAGTTTGTAAATAACATTACATAAGCTTATGGGTCTGAAATCAGAAACTTTCTTGGGATTTTTGATTTTTGGTATGAGGGTGATAAAGGTAGTATTTATGGAGTCTGGGACAATACCTGAGTTCAATGCACGAAGAGCAACAGCAGTCACATCTTCCCCCACAATATGCCAGAAAGACTTATAGAAAATAGGGGACATACCATCCGGGCCTGGAGCAGTAAGAGGGGCCATTTGGTTGAGAGCTTCTTTAACCTCACTTGCTTGGAAGTCTCCTTCTAACTGCGCAATCAAATCTACCTCACCAATGCTTTGCATTCCACTCAGAATATGATCAAAACCACTCGGGTTTGAGCTAGTGAAAATTTGCTCAAAATACCCCTCCACCACCTTCCCCAAACCGGCCTCATCCTCAATCCAAGTGCCATTGTCATCTTCTAGTCCTGTAATCAAATTTCTCCGGTTTCTTTGATTAGCCCTACAATGGAAGTAACTTGTGTTCCGGTCCCCTTCTTTAAGCCATCTGTTTCTGGATCTTTGCTTCCACATACACTCTTCCTTGGCTTGTAACTTCTGAATCTCATCTCTTAACACCTGGATTCTCAAAGGATTACTTCTGTAACCCCCACTTTCTTCTTCAGATTTCAGCTCTGCTAGTTTTTGCTTCAAAGAGTTTCTCACATGGCCAAAGGTTTTTTTGTTCCAATCTCTGAGATTTGATTGACAAGCCAAAACTTTGCTATTGAAACCCCAAGCCGTGGGTTGTGTCATTTCAACTCCCCAGGAATCACGGATGACCTCTTCACATGATCTATCCCTCAACCACATGGCTTCAAATCGGAATGGGCGCCCTTTTTTATAAAACCTGTTAACTTCTGAGTCGGGGCTTAGAAGAATAGGTTTGTGATCTGAGTGGAAAGCATCCAGATGATGTATTCTGGAAGATGGGAATTTCAAAATCCAGTCAACAGTAGCTACTCCTCTGTCTAGTCGGATCCACACATTCTGATTACCAGGACGTCGGTTACACCAGGTAAATGGGTAGCCATTATAGCCCAAATCCTTCAACCTGCAAAAATCAAGAGCATCACGAAAGCCCAGCATTTGTCTTTCTGGTCTATCCAGCCAACCCTGTTTCTCATCTGCATACAAGATTTCGTTAAAATCACCAATACACACCCACGGGAGAGTGAACCGTGTACTCAATCTTCTAAGCATGGACCAGGAGTTTTCCCGGTTGGCGGTCTCAGGGTCTCCGTAGAAACCTGTGAACCTCCAAGCGTCATCAACTCCATGGTCAATAATTGCATCAATGTGATTATCTGAAAAAGACTGAACATCTACATTAGAATCAACAACCCAAAATAAAGCTAAACCACCCCCAGTATTATGGCGTGGAACCTCAAAACAATTATTATACTGCATCTTTCTACCAATTCTGACTAAAACTGATTTCTCAACCTTCGTTTCCATTAAGAAAATCAGCTTGGGACCTTTGTTACGTACCAACGTAACTAACTCCTCTTCTGTCTGTGGGTTCCCAAGCCCACGACAGTTCCAGCTAAGGCAACTCATTGGGCTCGGTGGTGCTGGAAACCAGCCACCACCTTCATATTTTCTTTGTCATGAGAACTACCACCAACCATGCAAACTTTTTTCCCCTCCCTCATATCTACTACATCAATACTAGGCCTTCTATCAACAACCATAGAGGAAGAGTTTGGAACTGTAATACCTGGTTCGCGGGCTAACTTCTTCCAAGTTCTGACTGATGCATGGGAGTTTGACTTAGTGGCTGTGTTAGTGCAATCTTGGAGTGGGATAGTGTTAAGAATCGGCCTGGATTGCACTTGGGATTGCCGTGGAGAGTCATAGGGTCTAGCTCTGCAAGAAGGAGTATCCTGTTCCTGAAGAGATAGCCCAACAACCTGTTCGTCCAACTTCTCTACTTGGACCGACTTTCTTTGTTTCAAAACTTGCTCTCCTGTGAAAGCACTGCTCTGAGCATCACCCTGATCACCAACCACCTGCTTAGGCGCCACCCCTACCGTGCCAAAATTGTCCATATAGTGTTCAGCTTCCATCGCCGAATGAGAACCATAATTCTCCTCGCCCCGTCGTGGAGTTGAGGACTCATTCCCTTGACCCGGTTGGCCTTTCAACCACACTTCGCACTCCCGTTCGCCATGAGTAACTCTACCGCACCAATAACAGAAATTAGGGAGGCGTTCATATTTTAATCCCACCAACCCAATCTGTTTACCTCCTGACTTCAGCTTCGATACACGCGGCAAAGGCTTAGATATATCCATTGCTACACGAGCTCTCAAGAACTCACCACCTGCACCGTCGTCCTCCGGATCGGCAACCTGGATCACCGTTCCAATTGCTCGGGCTATAGCTTCACCAGACTCATGAGTCAGATTCTTCAATGGGATGTTGTGTAACTGCACCCAGAAAGTCACCTGATTATACACCAAGTGCGGAATCTGTTCCACGTCGTAAACCTGCTGGAAAGCTATTAAGCTTTTATCGTATGACCAAGGCTCATACTCTAGCACCCTCTCGAGGTCCATCACATCATCAAACTCAAAAACCAGCACGTTGTCCCCTGAATCGCGAATCTTCAACTCACCGACTGGTTTCCACAATGGTTTGAAGGTACGAGCCACTGCTTCGACATTCAAAACTCTCTTCGTGAAAAACTTCCCCGCCAAACGATGCACTTCCACTGCCTCTTGGTTCGGCACATCAGCGCCACCTTCTTCATCCTCTGTGAGAGTAAACTTAGCCCACAGATCTTCCAACCCAGCCATGATAATGTTTAACAGTGGAACTTAAAAAATAGTAGACTACCAACTATGACTGCGCTCACCGTCCTATCCGTCCGGAGACGTGAAGGGAACCAAAACCCTAAACTAGGTTAGGGACAATATTCTACGCGCGGCTAGAGAAAAAAAAACCCTAGCCAACGTGAGAAACTTTTTTTTTTGGTCTCGGAAAGTTGTTTACAAGTTAACTTCCTAGCTTTAATTAATTGTTCACGTGTTATGATAATTTTTTTTATTAAAACTTTCACCCTTTACAACATTTGAAATACTAACAAACATGTTGAATAAACTAGATTCTTAACATATATAACAATAATTTGACTAACAAATTTTATAAAAAATATTTCACTCACAAATAACAAAACTATACACTAATCAAGAATTATTTTAAGAAATAAAATTTTCAATAAATCTCTCAAAATAACTCTCTCTTCTTTCTTTTTTTTTTTCTTTTTTTCAATCAACATCTCATGTGACTTTTCCTTATTTTATGACCTAAAGATCAACAAAGTACTAGGACAAAAAAAGGAAAAAAAAAAATTGAGTAATCAAGAATTATTTTAAGAAATAAAAATTTCAATAAATCTCTCAAAATAACTCGTTTTTGTTTTCAATCAACATCTCATGTGACTTTTCCTTATTTTATGACCTAAAGATCAACAAAGTACTAGGACAAAAAAAGGAAAAAAAAAAAAAAAATTTGAGTATCATCGAAAATTACAAAAAAATCTATTTATAGATGACAATGAACAGTAAACTTTCCCATGGCCGAAAAGGAGTTGCCACTTGCCAAGAAGTCATAAAATAAAAAAGAAAAATATTAGCATAAAAGAAATAGAAAAGAGCTCATCATGGTCTTTGACTCTTTAAGACCAATTTGCAAGGAACGTATATCTTACAAGTGAGAAAGGTGTTGTAAAGTGGACACTCTTTTTAGTTTTTAGTTTCTACACACGGTTTATGCTTTGATGCTTTCAATACCCTCCCTTCAACACGGAAGGAAATTTTAAGAAAAGAAGAGAGAGACAGTTTCTTCTTCTTTCTTTTATTTATTTATTTATTATTTTGACAATTGACAATATATAACTGTTAGGTTCTAAAGATTTAAGAATTTATGTATTTAGAACTCTAATTTGTAATATTGGCAAACCATGATCAAAACAACATGTTTAGACTTGTTAAAGTATGCTCAAAGTTGATTAATTATTGTAAAGTTGGAATCGAGAGACTGTAGATGCATTGGGGCATTTCGGTCTGGCTCGATCGATCGAAGAATAGATTCGATCGATCGAAAATCGATCAAATTGCGTTTTTCTGCAGTTTTCCAACTCAGCCCTAACTCATTAAACGTTTAGGATTTTATGTTTTTTCCCTAGGTATATAAGGCAAAAACCCTAGCCACGTTTTTAGAGTTGCTTCAGTTGAGATCTAGAGGAGTTTTCCTTTACACAAAACTTAGGGTTTTCTAGATGGAGATTACTTCAACATCTTGATGATCAACTTGGTTGCTGCCTTTGAAGCTTAATGAATATCAAGTGTGGGTGCTTGTAACTGATTGAAGAATTCAAGAAAGAAGGAGTCCGTAGATTCGGAGCTTGCACGGGGTCGTGTCAGTAAGTTCTACTGGTAGGTAGCATTAGGAAGTCGAGCGGGGAGCTTGTAAGTCCTTTTGTATGAACTTCGATTCTTTCATAGTGGATTCAGGTTTGCCTTGAGGATCGGTGGGTCAAATCCTCCCCAGGTTTTTACCGGTTTGGTTTTCCTGGGTGATCATATCGTGTGTTATTTATTATTCCCCTGCTATATATTCTTGATATGATTGTTTAATTGTTTTAACCTATAATTGCTTAATTTGACTAAGTAACAACTTGGCTAATTAACTAGGCTACTCAATCTGGTTGTGTGTTAAGGGGTCTAAAACCGTTCAAGTGGTATCAGAGCAGGTAGCTCTTTTTGTCTGAGATTTTTGATCTCTGAGCTGATCCTTGACCCCTGTTGTCATGGAGCATGGACACTCTCTTGTTGTTCCTCCTCACTTTGATGGGAATAACTGTGCTTATTGGAAAGTAAGGATGAAAGCATTCCTGAAATCCATTGATGAGAGAGTTTGGAATTCCGTTGAGTACGGATGGCAAAAGCCCACTACTCTTGTGAGTGAGTGGCAAACTTCTAAAAAAGAAGCAGCAGGCTTCAATAGCAAAGCTATGAATGCCATCTTCAATGCTGTTTCTATGGAGGAATTTAAGAGGATCTCTAATGTTGAGGTTGCTCATACTGCTTGGAAAATCCTCCAAACTGTGCATGAAGGCACAAAGGCAGTTAAGATAAACAAACTGCAGCAATTAACTTCTAGGTTTGAGAGCATTAGGATGTCTGATGATGAATCCTTTGATGAATTTTATGCCAAACTGAATGATATTGTTTATTCTGCTTTTAACTTGGGTGAAATCTATGATCAACCTAAAATTGTTAAGAAGATTCTTAGATCGTTAACTGAAGACTTTAGACCCAAAGTGACTGTCATTACTGAGAGCAAGGATGTGAACTCCATCCCTGTTGATGAGCTTGTAGGATCTCTTCAATCCTATGAGTCTGACTTACCCAAAACAAACAAATCCAAATCAATGGCTCTTAAGTCTGTTGATGATGTTGAGGCTAGTGGATTTGATGATGAGCTCTCTGCTACAGAGATAGCTTACCTTGCCAAGAATTTTAGAAATTTTCTAAGAAATACAAATAGAAGGGCAAGAGGTACAAACACTGTTGAACCTAGAAACTTTAGGAAGAATGATCCCACTAAGGTTAATAACTTTGAAAAACCTAGAGAAAAAGTAGGTCAATCTTCAAATAATTCTTTGGGTGCTCAGTGTTTTGGTTGTCAAGGGTATGGTCATGTTAAATCTGAATGTCCTACATTCTTGAAAAATAAGGGTAAAGCTATGGCTGTAACCCTTAGTGATAATGAGGTTTTTGATGATGAGTCTGAATGTGACGGGGATGGAAACTTCATTGCTTTCACTGCTACTGCAGTAGTCAATGAAAGCATATCTGTTGAGGAGAACCCTTCTGATGGGGAACTCTCTGAGGATGCAGATCTTCAAGAGGCCTATAATAAACTTTGCAAAGTTGCTGCAAAGGATGCTATGAATGTTGAACTTGGCCTGAAGAAAATTGATTCTCTTGAGCTTGAAAAGAAAATTTTGCTTGTTAAATTATTTGATGCTAATGATCTTTTGAACCATGTGAAATCTGAGAACATGCTTCTACTTGATAAAGTTAAAACTTTAGAGCATGATTTATCTGTTGCTAGAACTGCTAGTTCTAAACTTGATCACATGCTGAATATTCAAAAGTATCCTTCTGATAAATCTGGAATAGGATATGTTGAGAGCATCTCTGTGTCTACTCCACATTCCACGAACTTTGTTCCTTCATCTTCTTCCGAACCTTCTGTGAGTGAGGTTGTGAGTGAAATTGTTAAACCACCTGTGAGTGAGATAGTCAAACCTGTAGAAGTTTCACCTCCTAAAAAGATTAGGGTTGATCTGAGAGAAACTAAACCTATCCTTTCTAAGGACAAGAAGCATGGTAAACCTGTTTGGGTTTGTCATTATTGTGGAAAGTCTGGACACACTCGTCCTAACTGTTACAAGCTTCAAGCTGCTAAGAGAGCAACTAAACCAAAGGTGCCTGTGCCTCAAGCACAAGATCCTATGGCACTTATTGGTGAATTGGTAGAGGCTTTGAACCTTTATTCCAATCCTGGAGTTGGAAATCACTCGAATGTGAATAAGAACTCCAATGGTCGGAGTACATCTAAAAGGCTTTGGATGCAAAAGACTTGACCTAATTGAGTCTTTCTGACATGGTTCTTGTGCTTCATTGCTCATTCCTCTGTGACCATTTTCTTTGTTTTTTTTTTTTTGTGTTTCTTTTGTTTTGTTTCTAGGATTTGCATTGCATTACATTCATGCATTTCATTCTAGGATTTATTTGTTTTCCCTTAATTAAATAAAAAAAAAAGAAAAAAAGAAAAAGAAAAGGAGAAAGAAAAAATGTGTTTGACATTGTTTTCTTGGTTTTTGAAAACAAGGCTGGTCAATTTATTTACACATATCATGTCCTATGTACCTTGTTTAGCTTTGATGAGCTTATTTATTGCACTTGACTAGTTGAAGCTTTGTAGTGCATGTTGTGTGGGAAAGATGTTTATGGTGTTTATCACTTTGTCTTAATCTTGATGTCACATGTTATTTAACTGACGGACTTGGTCCTTTTGAGAAAGGCATAAATAACCATCTCACCATTGTTCACTAGTCAATCATGAACACCTTAGTGCATATCATAAGATTTTGTGTACTTGTTACACATGCACAAAAAGAACATAAGGTGATGCCTCGGCTTAATTGCTTAATGCTTAAAACTGGTGTGTACTATTAGGCTTGATGCCATCTCACATAATTACAATTGGTGTGTACCATTAGGCTTGATGCCATTTCACATAATATATTTCACATTATAATGGGGCAAAATACAAGAAACTTACATGATTGCAAGCTTTTGTTCTAGGAGATGTGGGAGTTATAGGATGTAACTCTTTAGGTGATAGTCTCTTTTAAATTTTATGTGATAGATTGTGTAGACTCTGTGATTGATTGCTATTCACATATCACCTCACATGTTTCTCAAAGTTTTTTGCTAGTTGCACACACTACACAAGTTACTCTTTGCTAAACTTTGTACATGTTATTGTGTGTGTTTTTGGTCTGACCAACCAAGTTTGAAAATACTTTGATATGCAAAAAAATTTTTTGCTTGAGAATTTAAAAAGAGAATGGCTGAAATTTTCTTTGGAGAAACTGGGATTCAAATTGGGTTTTTGAAAAATCATTCCATCTCACGCTCATGCATTTTGTTTTCATTATTTAATGCTTTGAGGAGTTGTTTTCAAAATGGGATTTGTGTTTTTCAAAACTGTGATTTTTCTCAAAATTTTTGTGAGCCTCTGCCAAATTCGATCGATCCATTCTGATTTTCGATCGATCGAAAAAGTGCTTTAATTTGTTGAAAAATGACTGTCTCATTCGATCGATCGAATGTATTGTTCGATCAATCGAAAGTCGCGAATCAGGTTTTTAAAAACACTGTTCTTGACTTTTTCAAACACTTTTTTCAAAAGTTTTTCAAAGTCTTTTCTCTCTCTCCGACTTGGCAAGCTCAACTATTCAAATTTTTGTCGTTTTCCTCCGGATTTTTTGCAAGAAATCTCTTTCCTCAAGCCGGTATGTCTATCTTACCCTTCCTTTTTGAGTTTATTTACAAATTTCATGCTTTTTTCATGCATTTAGGCTCAAAATTTCGTACCTTATTTTTTGGGTTTGTTGTTGATATAGGCCCAATTTTGTGTAATTGGTCAATGGGTTTTTGTGGGGACACACTATAAACATGTTCTTCATGGTTTAATTTGATCAATTTTGGGTTTTGTGTGAAATTGAAAATTCTATGGTTTGTAATTGATTCAATTTGGGGATTTTTTTTCAATTGGGTTTAATTGATGAAATTGGCTTGTTGTTTTGATGAAATTGGTTATTATAATATGTTTTCCACAATATGTGATGATCAATTCATTGAATTGTTTCAAAATTTTCAAGTGGTATTTCAAATTTTTTAGGGTTTTTGTGAGAAACTCTATATTCGAGTCAATTTTGTGAAATTGAACCTAATTTGAACTGTGTTTACTGCATTAGTTCATGCATCACAACATTATTATTGTTCATGCATCATATAGATTTTATTTATATGTTTTTATTGTGCTAACTTGCAGTCTGCCATTGGTTTTGTTTTATTCTGTTCTTTTGGTTTTCTCTTTGTGTCTCTGTCATTTCCTTAGCATCATGCCTAGGAAAACTAGAGCCCGTAGGACTATTCCCTCCTCTTCTCCATCCCCTCCTTCCTTTGACCGTGAGAAGTTTCCACGTGAGAAAAACCAAGAGATTTTTGAGAAGCTAAACCTTAGGAGAAAGATTTGGGCTGAGCGTTCTGTTCTATTGGATGAACTTGATCCTGCCATTAGGGCAAACTTTGAGCGTCGGGGCTGGTTACCCTTGGTGGATGTTTTTGATCCTCCTCCACCTTCTGCCTTGATTAGAGAATTCTTTTCGAACATCTCTATCCGCATCTATGATTCCAACACTTTAGTAAAGAGTTGGGTATGAGGTGTAGAGTACACCATTACTCCTAAGATAGTGGCTGATGCTCTAGGAGTACCTTTGGTCCAGAATCCTGTCTATCCATATGACGAGTCTCCCGAGTTGAGCAATGTCTTGTCTTACATCTTTGGTACTACTGTCCAGTGGGGTTCTGATCCTAGGATCACTTCTGCTGAGCTCTCCGGGTTGCACTATCTCTTCTTTAGGATAGCCTGTCATTCTATCTGGCCCATCTCTCATGTTCACACCATTCCTCTTGAGAGGTGTGTATTTTTGTACATCCTGGTTACTGATGCTCCTATTAGTTTTCCTCATCTCTTTCTTCGTTCTTTGAACAATGTTTATAGGAGTTCATCCACTGCTCATGCTCTTGTACATCCTATTTTCATTCATAGGATTTTGCTTTATCTTGATCTTAGTGGCTTCCCTTCCTCTGAGCCCGTTCATGTGATTGCTCCCATAGGTGCGTCTTTTTTTAGACAGAGGGCTGCTCATCTTCGAGCAGGTTCTAAACACCCTAGGTCTGAGCCGTCTAGTAGCGCACCTCCTCCTTCTTCTTCTACAGGTCTTGCTGGTGAGGATGTTCCTGATCCAGTTGGTGATGATGCTGCTGCTGCTGATGTTTCTCCACCTCCTTCGGCCGACTTTGATGTTCATCGTACCCTGGAGACTGTCATGACCGTTCAGGCGGCTCATGGTCAGATTTTGGTGGACTTGCTAGATGAGATTCGTGCTCTGCGAGCCGACTTGGCGCGTCTTCATTCACCCTTACCACCTCCTTTTGACGACGTCTTGTGATTGCCCTTTGGCATTCCGTCACAAAAAGGGGGAGTGGAGCTTTTGACTTGTAGAGGAGTTTTTGTTGTTAGGGGGAGACTTTTTGTTACTTTTTGTTGTTGAGGAGCTTGTGAAGTTTTTAGATTGTATCTAGGTGCTTCACTTTGTATATCATTTTTGGGGATATTCATGTTAGGGGGAGTAACATTGATTGATATACATGTTATATTCATTGATTCTTGTTGCTTTGTGATTCACTGCTTATTGATTTATATTCATGAGTTGTTCATTCTTATATGTCTTTATTTTGTGTTGTGTGAATCTTACAAAAATGTTATACCTGTTGTTTTACTCTTTTCTGTCACACATGCGTTTATGCATTTGTTGAGTATTTCAGGAATATACAGGTTGATTCAACAAAGCTGTTGTCTACACTTGCAACCGATGGATAGTAGTTAAGGTTGAATTTGAGTTTATGAGCATTTTTTTTGTAAATGGCTTTTTACTTGTAAACTTTGAGCTTTTAATTAGGGTTTTGTCACGGATTGCCAAAGGGGGAGTTTGTTAGGTTCTAAAGGTTTAGGAATTTATGTATTTAGAACTCTAATTTGTAACATTGGCAAACCATGATCAAAACAACATGTTTAGACTTGTTAAAGTATGCTCAAAGTTGATTAATTATTGTAAAGTTGGAATCGAGAGACTGTAGATGCATTGGGGCATTTCGGTCTTGTAACACCCCGACCTAATTTTATAATTAACCTGTGTTCAAGTGATTAATTATTATTTTAAGCCACTTTATTTCAATAATTAATATAAGAGTATTTAATAAACATATTATTTTAAAATGCCATTAATAAGAATTATAAGGAGTATAAATAATTGAGTGGCTAATTGTATTATGTATATATATTAAGTATGTACAAAATTATATTAAGTTGTTTAAGTTATTAGATACATAGTTGTTGGTGTTTAATTAAGTGTATTAATTAATGAGAAGGGAGATAGGGAGATAGGGAGATATTTCAAGGACTAAATTAGACCTAAAATTTGAATCTGCTTCAGACTGGAGAGGAGGCTGCCTTATATAGAAGAAGGGAGCATCGGATCCTGCTGAAGACTGCTGAAATTCCGGAGGGTAAAATGCTTTTACTCGGGTGAATAATCATTTCAGCCGAAAGCAAATAGTAACCTCGTGATTATTTGTCGGGGTACTGTAGAGTGAACAGTAACGGTCACTGTACATGAATAGTGCTTTGTCCCCTTGCTTTTCAGAATTACTGTTCATCGTTACTGTTTGATGAATAGTGGTTTGTCCGGGTACTGTTCCTGTGCAGAATCTTGCATAGTAACCGGGTCTGGGAACTCTTCCAAATAGTGACTGGTGCTATTTGGAGAATCTAGTCTTCATCCAAATTGTAACCATCATAGGGATCCTGGGAATCCTGGAATGGGTCAAATGGATACTTGTTGACTGAAGCTGCTGAAGAGGCAGGAGAAACCTTTTCTTCTGACTCTAGCTTCTTTGCTTGGATCTGAATCTACTGGGCAAGATCTTTTAATTCTTTGCTAGATTTTCCGGTGATCTGGACGAAGTCTAGGCTTGACTGAGATCTTGTATTATAAGGAATGGCTTTCTGGATTGGGAGAGGGAAGTCTTTATTCATTTTGTGGATGACATCATTGAATCTGAAACTATCCCACCATTTTACAAAGAATTCCCTATCTAGCAGATTGGCATGGAGTGCATAATTCCACATGCTTATCCAGTGGATTCTGTACATAACTGTCATGTGCAAAATTGCTGGAAACTGTGAACCATGTGCTGAGGCTTGGAATCTGGAGCTGAAATACCTGAGGGCATCCTATAAAGGTTCTGGGAAAATTTGTGGAATTGAACTAAACATTTCCCACCACTTTAGGAACCATGAAGGTATCTGGCTAGAGAAAATTTTATCAAACATTATAAACCAGGAATGATCAAAGTCCTGGTTCTGGTAGAAGAGGATTTTTTCAAAGGCGTCCATGTAGTCATAATAGCTGTACTGGAGTTCTGTGAAACCTTTGGTATTTGTAAGATTTTTGAGAAGGGAGGGATGCTGTCCCCATTCAGAACAACTGACAAAATCTTTGATGATGAATTTGTGATAGAGAACCTGTGAAGGGTCTCTTTTGTTCATGATGTTTTCTATTCGAGCAGAATCTTCTTGAATAAGTATGCTCTTGTAGAATCTGATGTTTTTCCCCGGGCTTTTCGGGAGAAAGTGCCAACTGTTGGGAAGAATCTCCATGGCCAGGGCTAAGGGATCTGTTATATGGACCAGATGAGGTTCAATATAAAAGATATGCTGGACAAATGGTTTTTTTATATAGCAAGAGTTGGATTGCTTGGATTGGTAAGAAGGCTTTTGGGGTACAATGGGTCCAAAAGGGTCTTCAACAGTGTATGGGGTAATTTGCCTAGGAGGGGGGGAAGCTAAGGCCGAGCTATAACTGGGATGGCCTTGAGATGGTCTTTGTTAGTTGGGTCTTGGGATGGAAGAGACAACATATTTGTTGGCTATAGAAGAGGCAGGGATTGGAACTAATTGTTGACCAGGAGGGTTCTTTGCTTGACTGGTACTGGAGGTAGTTTGCTGTCTAGGAAGTTTTGGGGGTTGGGGTTGGGGTTGTACGGGCTTTTTCCCGGACATCTTGGTTTGGACACTGCAAAAATTCACGAGTTAGGAAGTCAGGGATACTGTTTTGAGTTCCTTCTATGAATTCAATGTCAAAGTCAAAAACTGGAAGAATGGCTTGCCATCTTGCAAAAATCTGTTTTGATGCAATGTTTTGAACATCTTTTTCTAAAACATGTTTTGCAGATTTACAATCAATTCGTATTAAAAATTTTTGATTCAAAAGATCACTTTGAAATTTTGAAATGCATAATACTATAGATAAAATTTCCTTTTTAATAGTACTGTAATTAATCTAAGTGGGAGTCCAAATTCCTGAGTGAAAACAGACAATCTGTTCAGGGGAAGTGGGACTAGCACGTTGAAGGAGAATGCCACCATAACCAATGTTAGAGGCATCAGTCTGGACAACTTTGAAGGAATTTTCTGAGGGTATGCCTAAACAAGGAAGGGTCTTGACATATTTTTTGGTTGCTTGGACAATAGCAGTATGATTTGGGGTCCAAGGAGGGGGATTGGCACGAAGTCTATCAAAAAAAGGCTTGCATTGCTGTCTGAGGTTTTGATAGAAGTCTGCTATGTAATTGAGAGATCCTAGAAACCTTTGGAGTTGGGTTCTTTCCAGGATTTCATCTGGGAACTTGTCAGCAAACTGAATAGCTCTGTCTATGGGTTTGATGACACCATGGTGGATATCAAAGTCTAAGAATCGAACTTTAGTTTGGAAAAGTTTGATTTTTGGAGCTGAAACAACAAGACCATTGAGCTTGATTGTATGAAAAAATGCTCTTAGGTGCTTCCGATGTTGGTCCAGGGATTCAGAGAAGATGAGTACATCATCAATGTACACAATGATATGACTGGAGAATGGATTGAATATCTCATTCATGATGTTTTGGAATTCAGAAGGTGCATTTTTCAGACCAAAGGGCATTACATTCCATTCATAATGGCCAAAGGGTGTGGTGAAGGCTGTTTTGTACCTATCAGACTCTCTGATTTGTATCTGCCAAAAACCACTCTTCATGTCAAACTTACTGAAGACCACTGCTTTGCTGAGCCTGTTAACTAAGTCTTTTTTGTTTGGGATAGGGTATCTTATCCATTCTAAGACTTTGTTAAGGGGCTTGTAATTGATAACTAATCTAGGGACTCCTCTCTCAATTTCAGCATTTTTCTGGACATAAAAGGCTGAACAAGACCAAGGGGATCTAGATTTTCTGATGATTCCCTTTCTGAGGAGATCCTCAATTTCTGCTCTACAAGTATCCATGAGTTCTTAATTCATTTGGATAGGTCGAGCTTTGGTTGGGACGTCCTTTTCTTGGAAATCTTTGACATAGGGAAGAGCAACTTCGTGCCTCTTCCTGTGCCAGAAGGCTGTTGGTAGATCAGAACAGACTTCCTTTTTAAGTTTTTCTTCAAACTTTCTGATCTCTTCTTGGATGGATTCACAGGCTAATTGCTCCTCAATTATCTTATATTTTAAGTCATCCTGAAGGTAATTGAGGTGTGAGTTTTGGCTTGTATAAGGCTAAGGGTCTTAGAGACAGCGACCTCCTAGAGAGTAGTAATATCTCTAGGTTCAGGGCTTCTAAGAAACTTAAACCTAACTGGTTGGCCAAAAGGATGGGTAGTGATTCCTTCACTATCCGTGGTGAACGGGTACAACAGACACATAAAGGGATTTCCTAATATCACTCTATCTGTCATGTTTTTTACGAGGAAAAATGTGGTTTTGAAACATGTGTTGTCCTGACACACATGAGCTTTAGGTATTTTGAATTCAATCTGCATTTTTCGTCCACTTGCAGAAGTTAACCTTTCTTTGGTTTTTCTGAAGTATTTAGAGGGAATGATTCCTTCTTGAATGCAGTTTAGATCAGCGCCTGAATCCATTAAGGCTATGACCTCGAATTCAAAGTCTTTGCTTATGACAATCCTGACTTTGGAGTGCCATTTCTGGAAGTTAATCCTACTGATGGTTACCAAGAACTTGTCATTGGATGGGACAGGGTCTTGATGTTGAACCATATCTGCAGTTGGGTTAACTGTTTCTTCAACTTCATCATCAGAAGGGTTCTGAAATGAGGTTCCTTCCTCATTGCCTTGATGAGAAGTACTTTCTAGATTTTTCAATCTTTGATCAAGGAAATTGTGATCAACTCTAAGGATGGTTAGTTCTTGCTTAAGGGTTCTAACCTCAGACTTAGTTTCCTTGATTTCCTTTTGAAGGTCGTTGACTGTAACGTCCTTCTTGGATTTGGTAAATCTCTTGTAGATTTGTTCCAAATCAACTTTGGGTTCAAGAAGCTTAGTTTCAGGCTTACTGGTTTCCTTAACTAAGATTCTCTTGAATTCTGTAAACTTTTGAGCTTTGATAACAGGGTCTTCAATCTGTTCTATGAGATCTAAGAGGAGCTCTTCTTGCTTAGAAAGAACATTGATAGTTTTGTTCCTGCAACAACTATCCATGCATGGTATGGGTTCATCTGGGCCACTAGAGGTGCTAGAAGAAACTCTAGAGGGTTCAGAGGATGATTGGTAAATCTGATGAATCTCACTACTAGATGACTCAGTTTCAGAGTGGTTGAGTTCTAGGAGTTTAAAGATTTCATCTTTTCCTGCTTGGTCACTGACGAGGGTATTGATAAGGGTTTTGGCCTTAGCTTTACACTCTTTTCTGAAATGACCTTTCTTACCACAGTTAAAGCATTTTCCAGATGCTTGGGGTATGAACTTGCCTGTGGATTTGAATTTACCTTTCTTATAGAAATCATCTTTGCTATACTTTTGTTTTCTATAATACTTGGCTTTGGTTTTCTACCTATGAAAATGCTCAGAGGGTTCCTTGCCACTGTATTTGGATTTTCTTTTGGGAAGGATGGAAGGTAAGCCGTACTGTGTACAGAAGTTTCCTACTTCGTACTTGGCTTTTCCTTTGTTGGCTTTGCTCTGGATCTTGAGATCTCTGCACATCTTCATTCCTTCACTTCGAATGGTGCTAGAGATGTCTCCATAGGTTAGGTTATCATAATCTATGACACCTAAGGGGTTACACAGGGTTTCTTTAACCTTTTCTCCAAAAAGGGTAGGTAAACCATTGATGAACTTCTCCTTCCAAAATGGAGAGTTACAATCACTTCTGTGCATGACTCTGGTAGTAAACACATCTTCGTACCACCTAAAGTCACCAAGGGTTTTACATCTAAGGTTACTCAACTGATCGTAAATCCTAGATGTGATGTTGCTAGGTTTTCCTACGAAGTGTTTCATGATCGTATAGATCAGGGTATTGACTCCGTCAGGGGTACCTCTTCCTAAGATGGTGTCAAAGATGGGGAGTCCTTCCTCATCTTTCTGGACAGCATGCTTGATGTCTTTCTTAGATTCTTCTGTAAGGCAATTGTTCCACCATTGGGGGAGTTTACTTGTGAATCCTAAGGAAATGAGATCTATGACTTCAGTATGGGGATGTCCTTCACTGAGGTAGTTATTGGCTACCATGGTCATATGCTGGAGTTTGTTTAGGATTTCCTGTTCAGACAAACCATCTATGTTCCATTCATAGAGTTTACCTGAAGAGACTGAGAATTGGTTACTAACATTTCTTTCCTCATATTGGAGGTCCGGAGGGGTAGGTCGGGGATACCAATTCCTGATTAGGCTAGTAGGGGTTACCTTTGGATGGGTAAGCCTTTTTACCTCTAAGTTTCTAAACTGGTTTTCTAGGTGTTCTATCTCCTTTTCATTGTCTAAAGAGGTTCTACTAGAACTACTAGAAGCTGTGTGTACGTCTAAAATAATTAATCTGTTGGTTTCTAGACGGGGATCAACACTGGTTGAAGTACTAATTGGTGGAGGGGTGACTGGTTCCTTCTTCACTAGTTCTTCAAGCTTTTGGTTGACAATTTCTAAGGCTGTTTGGTCCTTAGTTTTAAGGCTGGGTTGCTTAGTTGTAGAAAGCTTGACTAGAGGTTTCTCTAGGGCTTTGACAGGTTTGTTAGGGCTTCTTCCTTGGGGAATGACCTTGCTGTCTATTCTGTCTTCTATCCTATCAAGCTGTTTTCCTATGATGCCTAAGCACTGGTTGGTGTAGTTGTTTTGCTCTATGACCTTCTTCACTACCGTTTCCTCTTGGGTGGTAGGGGTTTTGAAGGGAGAGGCAACTAGATCTGTTCCACGGTGGTTGAAGACTATGGCTTCCTGAGGTGGATGGTGAGATCTAACAACTTCTGGGGGTTTGGGTTTGCCACTAGCATCCTTGCTAGGGGGTTTGGTCCAATTGGTTTTGGTGAGAACACAAGACTTCTTGTGCCACTCAAAATGGTTTTCAAAATATTCAAAGAAAGGGACATTACTTGATATCTCTTTCATGAATGTTGTCCAACTTGCGAGAACCTCTTTCTTTTGTTCAAGGGTATGGTTGGCTCTATAGGCTTCTCTTTTGAGTCTGTTTTCTTCTGACTCAAATTCTTTGCCTAGGGCATCCATATCAGGATTAAACTCTTTCCTGATAACCATAAGTTCATAATCTATTTCAGGTTCTGGCTGAAATGGATCTTGGGGTTCCTGTTGATACGGGTTTACCATATCACTACCAGATGGTGATGGGGGTTTCTGGCTTTTCTTTTCTTCCTCATCAACAACTGATTCTTGCTTGGCTGTGTAGCAAGGTGTGCTAACCTGGGATCTGGTCTGGACACCTTGGAGCTCTAGATCTGAATCTCTCCTAGATTTAGGAAATGGTGCTAGAGGTCTGGATGTACTACACTGGGATGCAGGTCTATCTCTTAAGAGATTAGTTGGCTGCCTAAAGGGTTGGTGTAGATCTACTGGGGATCTAAACCTAAGTTCATCATATCCTGATGGGGAGTATGATGGTGATCCTACGGGTGGTCTGAGTCTAGAATGGTCGAAGCTTATTCTAACCGTACCGTCGGCTAGCTGTTGGACAAAGTCTAGATCAGGATTCCGGGCTGGATTTTGGATCTGATGAGTGAAATTCTCATTTTCAATCATCCAATCAGAAGGGAAAGTAACCTGTGACCATTTCAGGGTTTTGGGTACCTGAATGTTAGATCTGGTATCTGTGGTCTGGATCAGGGTAGTTTCTCCTTTTACTTTTTTATCAAGTGCTTGAACATTGAAGTTCGTTCTCATGCACTTGTAGTAAACTCTGTATATCAAGGCCAATTGTCTAACTCCGGGTAACACTAGGGTACCATGGGTCTTGATATTGAGGGTGAGGGTTTTCATGACATGTGGGTCTTCAAGAGCCACTGAGAAATTGGGAAAGCAGTCAAAATGGACAGGTCCATTACTAAGACTGGTTTCTATGGTTCCTAAGAGGCTGTCATTAAATCTTATATGACGGGTGTCTCTAAGGGCCATAAGGATAGAAGCATTCAATCCTTCTCTGATTAAAGGTTTAACTCCGACCTGGACTAAACCTATGTGGATAAAATTATATCCATCTTTCATGTGCCTTACCAGGGTTGCTTCAGGTAACAAGTAGCACGTCTCGTACTCCTTGTTGATACTGTAAACCTGCTCTATGGTTCGGACATGGAAACTAGTTTTAAAAGCATTCTTAAGGGTCCAAGAAGATTTGTAGATCTTGTTTGTGGGAACCTTAGGGATGTTCCAATCTCCTAGTTTTAGATCTAGATCTGACAACTCATAACTCTCAGAATTTATAACTCCATCTGACTTAGGAATCTCCGGAGGGGATGTACTGGATGACCTAATGCTGGTGGAAGAGTTACTTCTAAACAATCTTTTCATATTCATGATTAAAAGCCTAGTTTAATCGATTATAACCTAGTTTTCTTTAACCTCAAACTTCTGGATCTATCCTTAGATCTGAAACAGGGGTACAACAAGACGATGCCTAACCTCGTGCAACTCAACTTCCTACTGCCACGATCCTTACTCTGAGATAACTCCCTTTCGCTCACGCCCTACCGTCGGGACTTATTGTTTGATGCGGGACACACACTCAGCCTGGGATTTACTGGACTTATTGGGTTGACAACGGCACAGATCACGGTCTTACTTGTCTCAACAGTACACATCTGCAACAAACTGGACGGATAAAACATAGAAATAGGAAGAAGCAGAAAGCTGGGAAATAATTGATCAACAAGAACAGTCAATCAAAGAATAAGAAGAAGATAGAGAAAGAAGTAATCAAGTTGTAAGTTACAGTTTATTTTGAATTAATCAAGTTGGCAGGTTCTACCGCCATAGTTATCCATTATTTTCTGCATTATTATCATTATTTTGAATGTTCTCTCCTAATTGTTTTATTTTGTTTTACATTTATTTCTTGATAACTCTTCAGTTACCATTCATTATCTTCTACATCTATTACATCTTCCAGATTTGTTGTTATTGGTACCCTGATGTTTTCTGGTATAATTGTTAGCCTTCTTCATCTATCTTCTTCTTATTCTTTGATTACCTGTTTATGTTAATCAATTATTTCCCAGCTTTCTGCTTCTTCCTATTTCTGTGTTTATCCGTCCAGTTTGTTGCAGATGTGTACTGTTGAGACAAGTAAGACCGTGATCTGTGCCGTTGTCAACCTAGTAAGTCCAGTAAATCCCAGGCTGAGTGTGTGTCCCGCATCAAACAATAAGTCCCGACGGTAGGGCGTGAGCGAAAGGGAGTTATCTCAAAGTAAGGACCGTGGCAATAGGAAGTTGAGTTGCACGAGGTTAGGCATCGTCTTGTTGTACCCCTGTTTCAGATCTAAGGATAGATCCAGAAGTTTGAGGTTAAAGAAAACTAGGTTATAATCGATTAAACTAGGCTTTTAATCATGAATATGAAAAGATTGTTTAGAAGTAACTCTTCCACCAGCATTAGGTCTTCCAGTACATCCCCCCCGGAGATTCCTAAGTCAGATGGAGTTATAATTTCTGAAAGTTATGAGTTGTCAGATCTAGATCTAAAACTAGGAGATTGGAACATCCCTAAGGTTCCCACAAACAGGATTTATAAATCCTCTTGGACCCTTAAGAATGCTTTTAAAACTAGTTACCATGTCCGAACCATAGAACAGGTTTACAGTATCAACAAGGAGTACGAGACGTGCTACTTGTTACCTGAAGCAACCCTGGTAAGACACATGAAAGATGGATATAATTATATCCACATAGGATTAGTCCAGGTCGGAGTTAAACCTTTAATCAGAGAAGGATTGAATGCATCCATCCTTATGGCCCTTAGAGACACCCGTCATATAAGATTCAATGACAGCCTCTTAGGAACCATAGAAACCAGTCTTAGTAATGGACCTGTCCATTTTGACTGCTTTCCCAACTTTTCAGTGGCTCTTGAAGACCCACATGTTATGAAAACTCTCACCCTCAATATCAAGACCTTTGGCACCCTAGTGTTACCTGGAGTTAGACAGTTGGCCTTGATATACAGAGTGTATTATAAGTGCATGAGGACGAACTTCAACGTGCAAGCACTTGACAAAAGAGTAAAAGGAGAAACTACCCTGATCCAGACCACAGACACCAGATCTAACATTTAGGTACCCAAAACCCTGAAATGGTCACAGGTTACTTTCCCTCCAGATTGGATAATTGAGAATGAGAATTTCGCTCATCAGATCCAAAACCCAGCCCGGAATCCTGATCTAGACTTCGTCCAACAACTAGCCGATGGTTTGGTTAGAATAAGTTTTGACCATTCTAGATTAAGACCACCAGTAGGTTCACCTTCATACTCCCCATCAGGATATGATGAACTCAGAAATAGATCACCAGTAGATCTACCCTTTAGGCAGCCAACTAATCTCTTAAGAGATAGACCTGCATCCTAGTGTAGTACATCCAGACCTCTAGCACCCTTTCCCAAGTCTAGAAGAGACTTAGATCTAGAGCTCCAAGGTGTCCAGACCAGATCTCAGGTTAGCACACCCTGCTACACAGCCAAGCAAGATTCAATTGTTGATGAGAAAGGAAAGAAAAGTCAGAAACCTCCATCACCATCTGGTAGTGATATGGTAAACCCATATCAGCAGGAACCCCAAGATCCTTTTCAGCCGGAACCTGAAATTGATTACCAACTTATGGTTATCAGGAAAGAGTTCACTCCTGATATGGATGCCTTAGGCAAAGAGTTTGAGTCCGAAGAAAACAGACTCAAAAGAGAAGCCTATAGAGCCAACCATACCCTTGAACAAAAGAAAGAAGTTCTCAAAAATTGGACAACATTCATGAAAGAAATATCTAGTAATGTCCCTTTCTTTGAATATTTTGAGAATCATTTTGAGTGGCACAAGAAGTCTTGTGTTCTCACCAAAACCAATTGGACAAAGCCCCCTAGCAAGGACGCTAGTGGCAAACCCAAGCCCCCAAAAGTTGTTAGATCTCACCATCCACCCCAGGAAGCCATAGTCTTCAACCACCGTGGAACAGATCTAGTTGCCTCTCCCTTCAAAACCCCTACCACCCAAGAGGAAACGGTAGTGAAGAAGGTCATAGAGCAAAACAACTACACCAACCAGTGTTTAGGTGTTATAGGTAAACAGCTTGATAGGATAGAAGACAGAATAGATAGCAAGGTCATTCCCCAACCAGGAAGCCCTAACAAACCTGTCAAAGCCCTAGAGAAACCTCTAGTCAAGCTCCCTACAACTAAGCAACCCAGCCTCAGAACCAAGGACCAAACAGCCTTAGAAATTGTCAACCAAAAGCTTGAAGAACTAGTGAAGAAGGAACCAGTTAGCCCTCCACCAGTTAGTACTTCAACCAGCGTTGATCCCCGTCTAGAAACCAATAGGTTAGTTGTTTTAGACGTACACACAGCTTCTAGTAGTTCTAGTAGAACCTCCTCAGACAATGAAAAGGAGATAGAACACCTAGAAAACCAGTTTAGAAACTTAGAGGTAAAAAGGCTTACCCATCCAAAGGTAACCCCTACTAGCCTAACCAGGAATTGGTATCCCAGACCGACCCCTCCGGACCTCCAATACGAGAAAAGGAATGTTAGTAACCAATTCTCTGTCTCTTCAGGTAAACTCTATGAATGGAACATAGATGGTTTGTCTGAACAAGAGATCCTAAACAAACTCCAGCATATGACCATGGTAGCCAACAACTACCTCAGTGAAGGACATCCCCATACTGAAGTCATAGATCTCATTTCCTTAGGATTCACAGGAAAACTCTTCCAATGGTGGAACAATTGCCTTACAGAAGAATCTAAGGAAGACATCAAGCATGCTGTCCAGAAAGATGAGGAAGGACTCCCCATCTTTGACACCATCTTAGGCAAAGGTACCCCTGACGGAGTCAATACCCTGATCTATACGATCATGAAACACTTCGTAGGAAAACCTAGCAACATCACATCTAGGATTTACGATCAGTTGAGTAACCTTAGATGTAAAACCCTTGGTGACTTTAGGTGGTACGAAGATGTGTTTACTACCAGAGTCATGCACAGAAGTGATTGTAACTCTCCATTTTGGAAGGAGAAGTTCATCAATGGTTTACCTACCCTTTTTGGAGAAAAGGTTAAAGAAACCCTATGTAACCCCTTAGGTGTCATAGATTATGATAACCTAACCTATGGAGATATCTCTAGCACCATTCGAAGTGAAGGAATGAAGATGTGCAAAGATCTCAAAATCCAGAGCAAAGCCAACAAAGGAAAAGCCAAGTACGAAGTAGGAAACTTTTGTACACAGTATGGCTTACCTTCCATCCTTCCCAAGAGAAAATCCAAATACAGAGGCAAGGAACCCTCTGAGCATTTTCATAGGAAGAAAACCAAAGCCAAGTATTATAGAAAGCAGAAGTACAGCAAAGGTGATTTCTATAAGAAAGGTAAATCCAAATCCACAGGAAAGTTCATACCCAAAGCATCAGGAAAATGCTTCAGCTGTGGAAAGAAAGGTCATTTCAAGAAAGAGTGCTAAGGCTAAAACCCTTATCAATACCCTCGTTAGTGACCAAGCCGGAAAAGATGAAATCTTTAAGCTCCTAGAACTTAATCACTTTGAAAGTGAGTCCTTTAGTAGTGAGATTCGTCAGATCTACCAGTCATCCTCTGAACCCTCTAGAGTTTCTTCTAGCACCTCTAGTGGCCTAGATGAACCCATACCATGCATGGATAGTTGTTGCAGGAACAAAACTATCAATGTTCTTTCTAAGCAAGAAAAGCTCCTCTTAGATCTCATAGAACAGATCGAAGATCCAGTTATCAAAACTCAGAAGCTTACAAAATTCAAGAGAACCTTAGTTAAGGAAACCAGTAAACCCGAAACTAAGCTTCAGGAACCCAAAGTTGATTTGGAACAAATCTACAAGAGATTTACCAAATCCAAGAAGGACGTTTCAGTCAACGACCTTCAAAAGGAAATCAAGAAAACTAAGTCTGAGGTTAGAACCCTTAAGCAAGAGCTAACCATCCTTAGAGTTGATCATAATTTCCTTGACCAAAGATTAAAAAATCTTGAAAGTACTTCTCATGAAGGCAATGAGGAAGGAACCTCATTACAGAACCCTTCTGACAATGAAGTCGATGAAACAGTTAACCCAATTGCCGATATGGTTCAACATCAAGACCCTGTCCCATCCAATGACAAGTTCTTGGTAACCATCAGTAGGATTAACTTCCAGAAATGGCACTCCAAAGTCAGGATTGTCATAAGCAAAGACTTTGAATTCGAGGTCATAGCCCTAATGGATTCAGGTGCTGATCTCAACTGCATTCAAGAAGGAATCATTCCCTCTAAGTACTTCAGAAAAACCAAAGAAAGGTTAACTTCTGCAAGTGGAGGAAAAATGCAGATTGAATTCAAGATCCCCAAAGCCCATGTATGCCAGGACAATACATGTTTCAAAACCACATTCGTTCTAGTAAAGAACATGACAGATAGAGTGATATTAGGAAATCCCTTTATGTGTCTGTTGTACACATTCGCCACGGATAGTGAAGGAATCACTACCCACCCTTTTGACCAACCAGTTAAGTTCAAGTTTCTTAGAAGCCCTGAGCCTAGAGATATTAGTACTCTCCAGGAAGTAGCTGTGTCTAAAACCCTTAACCTTATACAAGCCAAGACTCACCACCTTAATTCTCTTCAAGATGATTTAAAATACAAGAAAATTGAGGAACAATTAGCTTGTAAACCCATCCAAGAAGAGATCATAAAGTTTGAAGAAAAACTTAAAAATGAAGTATGTTCTGATCTACCAACAGCCTTCTGGCACAGGAAGAGGCACGAGGTTGCTTTTCCTTATGTCAAAGATTTCCAAGAAAAGGACATCCCAACCAAAGCTCGACCTATCCAAATGAATCAAGAACTAATGGATACTTGTAGAGCAGAAATTAAGGATCTCCTCAGAAAGGGAATTATCAGAAAATCTAGGTCCCCTTGGTCTTGTTCAGCCTTTTATGTCCAGAAAAATGCTGAAATTGAGAGAGGTGTCCCTAGAATAGTTATCAATTACAAGCCCCTTAACAAAGTCTTAGAATGGATAAGATACCCGATTCCAAACAAAAGAGACTTAGTTAACAGGCTTAGCAAAGCAGTGGTCTTCAGTAAGTTTGACATGAAGAGTGGTTTTTGGCAGATACAAATCAGAGAGTCTGATAGGTACAAAATAGCCTTTACCATACCCTTTGGCCATTATGAATGGAATGTGATGCCCTTTGGACTAAAAAACGCACCTTCTGAATTCCAAAATATCATGAATGAGATTTTCAATCCATTCTCCAGTCATATCATTGTGTACATTGATGATGTACTCATCTTCTCTGAATCCCTGGACCAACATCGGAAGCACCTAAGAGCATTTTTTCATACAATCAAGCTCAATGGTCTTGTTGTTTCAGCTCCAAAAATCAAACTTTTCCAAACCAAAGTTCGATTCTTAGGTTTTGATATCCACCATGGAGTCATCAAACCCATAGATAGGGCCATTCAGTTTGCCGATAAGTTTCCCGATGAAATCTTAGAAAAAACTCAACTTCAAAGGTTTCTAGGATCTCTGAACTACATAGCAGATTTCTATCAAAATCTCAGGCAACAATGCAAACCTCTTTTTGATAGACTTCGTGCTAATCCTCCTCCTTGGACCCCAAATCATACTGCTATTGTCCAAGCCACAAAAAAATATGTCAAGTCTCTCCCTTGTTTAGGAATTCCCTCTGACAATTCCTTCAAGATTGTCCAGACTGATGCCTCTAACATTGGTTACGGTGGCATCCTTCTCCAGCGTGCTAGTCCCACTTCCCCTGAACAGATTGTCTGTTTTCATTCAGGAATTTGGACTCCCACTCAGATTAATTATAGTACTATTAAAAAAGAAATTTTATCTATAGTACTATGCATTTCAAAATTTCAAAGTGATCTTTTGAATCAAAAGTTTTTAATAAGAATTGATTGTAAATCTGCAAAACATGTTTTAGAAAAAGATGTTCAAAACATTGCATCAAAACAGATTTTTGCACGATGGCAAGCCATCTTATCAGTTTTTGATTTCGACATTGAATTCATAGAAGGAACTCAAAACAGTATCCCTGACTTCCTAACCCGTGAATTTTTGCAGTGTCCAAACCAAGATGTCCGGGAAAAAGCCCGTACAACCCCAACCCCCAAAACTTCCTAGACAGCAAACTACCTCGAGTACCAGTCAGGCAAAGAACCCTCCTGGTCAACAGTTAGTTCCGATCCCTGCCTCTTCTATAGCCAACAGATATGTTGTCTCTTCCATCCCAAGACCCAACTACCAAAGACCATCCCAAGGCCATCCCAGTTATAGCTCGGCCTTAGCTTCCCCCCCTCCTAGGCAAATTACCCCATACACTGTTGAGGACCCTTTTGGACCCATTGTACCCCAAAAGCCTTCTTACCAGTCCAAGCAATCCACCTCTTGCTATATCAAAAAACCATTTGTCCAGCACATCTCTTATATTGAACCCCATCTGGTCCATATAACAGATCCCTTAGCCCTAGCCATGGAGATTCTACCCAACGGTTGGCACTTTCTCCCAAAAAACCCGGGAAAAAACATCAGATTCTACAAGAGCATCCTTATTCAAGAAAAGTCTGTTCGAATAGAAAACATCATGAACAAGAGAGACCCTTCACAGGTTCTCTATCACAAATTCATCATCAAAGGTTTTGTCAGCTGTTTTGAATGGGGACAGCATCCCTCCCTTCTCAAAACTCTCACAGACACCAAAGGTCTCACAGAACTCCAATACAGTTATTATGACTACATGGACGCCTTTGAGAAAATCCTCTTCTACCAGAATCAGGACTTTGATCATTCCTAGTTTATAATGTTTGATAAAAGTTTCTCCAACCAGATACCTTCATGGTTCCTAAAGTGGTTGGAAATGTTTGGTTCAATTCCACAAATCTTCCCAGAACCTTTACAGGATGCCCTCAGGTATTTCAGCTCAAGATTCCAAGTCTCAGCACACGGTTCCCAGTTTTCAGCAATTTTGCACATGACAGTTATGTACATAATCCACTGGATAAGCATGTGGAATTATGCACTCAACTCCAATCTGCTTGATAGGGAATTCTCAATAAAATGGTGGGATAGTTTCAGGTTCAATGATGTCATCCGCAAGATGAATAAAGACTTCCCTCTCCCAATTCAGAAAGCCATTCCTTACAATACAAGATCTCAGTCAAGCCTAGACTCCATCCAGATCATCGAAAAATCTAGCAAAGAATTAAAAGATCTTGCCCAGCAAATCCAGATCCAAGCAGAAAAGCTAGAGTCAGAAGAAAAGGTTTCTCCTGCCTCTTCAGCAGCTTCAGTCAACAAATACCCTTTTGACCCATTCCAGGATTCCTAGGATCCCTATGATGGTTACAATTTGGATGAAGATTAGATCCTTTGAATAGCACCAGTCACTATTTGGAACAGTTCCCAGACCCGGTTACTATGCAAGATTCTGCACAGGAACAGTACCCGGACAAATCACTATTCCTCAAACAGTAACGATGAACAGTGATTCTGAAAAAGCAAGGGGACAAAGCACTATTCATGTACAGTGACCGTTACTGTTCACTCTACAGTGCCCCGACAAATAATCACGAGGTTACTATTTGCTTTCGGCTGAAATGATTATTCACCCGAGTAAAAGCAGTTTACCCTCCGGAATTTCAGCAATCTTCAGCAGGATCCGATGCTCCCTTCTTCTATATAAGGCAACCTCCTCTCCAGTCTGAAGCAGATTCAAATTTTAGGTCTAATTTAGTCCCTGAAATATCTCCCTATCTCCCTTCTCATTACAACCCATAATCTTGTAATCAGATGGCAGTTTTATTTTGTATCACATTTTGCTTTTGTAACCTGTACCCTTTACATTTCTGCAATCAGATGGCAAGAACCCATCTCCTGTAACTTAGCCCCCCTTTTGGTATATATATATATATATATATATATATGCAAAGTGATATTATTTTTGTAAAAAAGTGTAAGTGTGAATGCAAAGAAAAAGAAAGGTTGAAAAGGTGAGTTATCCTTTCTTTCCTTAGCAATATACGTGAATCACCCAAGATATTTTGCTTGACTTCTTGGCTGCAGAAACTTTCTTGGTCTTCTTGCTTTGCTTCTTTGTTTTCTTCCTTCTTTGTTCTTATTGGCTACACCTTTATGTCTTCTCTGACTTTCTCAAAGAAAGAAGACTCAAGAAGCTCTCCCTCTCCATTCCCACGGGTCCAATTAAATCAGAAAATTCTCACATCACTTTACTCTCTTTTCTCTTAAGGAAAGAGCTAGAAGCTCTCTTGAGTCCAAGGGTTCACACACCATAAGAAATACAAGTCTCCATCTTATCTCATCTTTGACTCTTTCCAAGCAACTACAACAATCAATGACTCTCTCCCCCTTCTCATGCCCACGGCTCCAACATCAAAAAGAGAGAAAACTCTCTCAAGCTCTCTACCTCTAATTCCCCTCAAGAACAAGAAACTTGGTAAGGGCTAGCTACTCTTATCTTAGAATCCATGATTTCTTTAAAGAATTTTTGTAATGGTATTTGTGGTTTGTGAAATTAGGGAATCATGAACTTGTAAGTTTATATATATATATATATATATATACATGCTGTTTTAAGAAGCTTTGAAATTGTTTTGGTGATTTGTTGAAGGTAGCTTAGGGTTTTTACTAATTAAGGATTGTGTATGATTAAGGAAGTGAGAAAAAGTTAGGATGAGTACTATGGATGTTACTGCTGGGATTTTTGGTTGTATGTAATTTTGCTCTAAATGGTTAAATGACTGTATATAAGTGTTTTATAACATGTTTAATGAGTGCATAAAAATCCTCATATGAAAATACCATCATTTGATAATTGTTTGTGAATTTACCAGAAAATGTTGCAAAGCTGTCACTGTGACAGATTCCGTGTTCATGCATTATAAATTATGTATTAAATTATATATAGTGAATTTGGATGCTAGGGTTATTTTATATGAAAGCTAAGACATATACGGTTGTTATGGAATTGGTCTCACAGTATTTGGATGAGTAGAAAAATAATGATTTAAATTTGAAGTTGCAAGAAATTCTGTCATGACAGATTTGAGTATTCTGGATTGTATGATTTTTAGTAAATTATTCTTTTATTCTTTGACTATGAAATTTTTATGGTATATACTGGACATACAGAGGAGTTGCTCTGTAAAATTTTATGAGGTTTGGATGTGATTTGATGGTCCGTTTGTATTTTATAATTGAAGTATATGCTGCTGGAATAAAACAGTGAACAGTAAGGGGTATGCCTAATTTTGAGGATTTGATTCTAAAGTTAAGGTGAATGATTTGAGCTATAATTTATTATGCTCATCATTTGGTATGTCTGGATCATAACTAAATTTTGTATACCTTGGTTCAAGGTTTAGTACTCAAAGGAGGGGTTCTAAACCATTCGACGGTTGTATTTATGAAGCTGTTTTATTCAGCATGCTATATGTTTCCTTAAGAGTGTTTATGATTACATGACAATGCTTAAAACAATGTATATTTATGCATGCATTATTGTCCTAAGCTCAAAGTACCCTTTGAAATGAAGTTGGCTCTTCTAGAGTTATGAGATAAATATGAGAATGATGGCATTTCTTTAAATTGGTACATCATTTGTTGATGTGTGCATAATATGTTTGTTGGAACCTCATTGAGGTGGGATTAGGATTTCATTTATTATGAGAGATAGGCTTTGGGATAGATGTGTAAGTTATGATAAGGAGTAATGGATAGTAATGAGCTTTGATTTTGGTTTAGGTGTTACCAGTCGTCAGGTCTAAGCTCCTTCAACTGTAGGCTCTCGGTTCCTCTGCTTTCAGGTAAGGGATAAGTTATATGAGCATTTGGTAAGTCATGAGGTTATTTTAAGGTATATTATGCATTAAAATGTTTTTGATTAGAGATATGGCATGTAAGCATTATCAGACAAAGATATGTTCGTGGGCTTCCGAAACCCTATGTATATGATTTAAGCATATTAATGCTATTACTAATTCCATGAACATGATGATTAAAGAAAACAATGGAAATGCTTTTGTTATGAAATGTTATACAAAATAAGAAAATTCAGTATGATGTAAAGTATGAAATGTTTTCGGGTTATGTCCTCTGGTGATTTGAACTCTGCTAGTAGGGGTTAATTACTAGCTTTCCATGGAAAACGTTATCTGATTGGCCATTATAAGTGGGACTGGCTTGCTGTACTCGCCCCTTGTTGGTTACGGCCAACTTGTGGGGGAAGCCAACCTACCCCCATGGTTGGAAGATATGTATTATGATGTGATCCCGGGAATACCTAGCATTGTGGGGAATGCTGGATGCCTAGCACCGTGGTGCTAGAAGCCTCCCAAATAGGTATAGACTTATCCGCTAGGAACTAACCAACAAGTTATTTATGAACAGCTATGTTATGTTATTAATCATGAGAGAAGTATTTTGTTTAAATGCATTGTGAAAAGTAAAAGCTCTCGTGAAAATAAGAAGTTTCTGATGAAAAGAAAGCTGTTCATTAAAGATAAAAGTTTCTGAAGTTCCGTTATGCTATAAAGATAAAGTTTCTGAAGAAAGTACAAGTTTATGTTAAGAAGTTATCAGATATCTGTTTTTTTATGAAACGTTAAGTTTTATGATTATGAAAGTTATAATATTTTACAAGAAGAAGTTTATGAAGGAAAGTTTTATTATTCTTTAAGATGCTTCTAGTTTAAGACAAAGTTACCGATTATCTGATTTTAAGTTAAAATGATCATTTTGTAATGAAAATATATATATGGTAACTTTGTAAGAAATGAAAGAAATTCAATTCGAAAGGCTTTGATAATATTATTCTGATAATAAAAGGGAGAACAATTATTTTCCTACGAAGAGCGTATAAGTTATTATTATACATAGTATAAGATACTATGCATGAAAAGATGTTCTCCTATTCGAATACTCATAGAATGAAATGATTTGATTTACATGCATACTTATTGAATTCTCATATATCTTACCTTTACTGAGCTGTGTAGCTCACCCCTTCCACTCTTTCAGTTAGCAGGTTTTATTTTGGAGCAGAGGGAGCCTTAGTCGAGTTTTGGAAGGAGCTGGTTTTAGTTTTATATGTATAAATCCTAAATTAGGAATTTGATGTTAGTTTTGTAGTATTGTGTATTTTAGGATCTAATGAAAATTGTGTACCTCAAAGCATTAAGAGATGTATTATGTGGAATTTAGAATTTGAGTAATTGGTGGATTATGTTATTCTTTGAGTACAGTGTAGATGCTCTGAATGTCAAGTGAAAAGTTATATCTTTTAAGTAAAGAAACAAGGATTTAAATAAAGAGGGAAGCTTTTGTAAAAGCTTTTGATAAAGTTTTGAAGTAAAAGTTAAGTTGGTTCTTGTTAATATCAGGTTTAAACTTGATATTAGCATGCCGGTCATGGTCACAAATCCGGGTATCGGGTTTGGGGCGTGACAGGTCTGGCTCGATCGATCAAAGAATAGATTCGATCGATCGAAAATCGATCAAATTGCGTTTTTCTGCAGTTTTCCAACTCAGCCCTAACTCATTAAACGTTTAGGGTTTTATGTTTTTGCCCTAGGTATATAAGGCAAAAACCCTAGCCACGTTTTTAGAGTTGCTTCAGTTGTATTGTTGCTCATACATTGCTGTTTTGTGTAAATCTCTTGTGAGATCTAGAGGAGCTTTCCTTTACACAAAGTTTAGGGTTTTCTAGATGGAGATTACTTCAACATCTTGATGATCAACTTGGTTGCTGCCTTTGAAGCTTAATGAATATCAAGCGTGGGTGCTTGTAGCTGATTGAAAAATTCAAGAAAGAAGGAGTCCGTGGATTCGGAGCTTGCACGGGGTCGTGTTAGTAAGTTCTACTGGTAGGTAGCATTAGGAAGTCGAGCGGGGAGCTTGTAAGTCCTTTTGTATGAACTTCGATTCTTTCATAGTGGATTCAGGTTTGCCTAGAGGATTGGTGGGTCAAATCCTCCTCAGGTTTTTACCGGTTTGGTTTTCCTGGGTGATCATATCGTGTGTTATTTATTATTCCGCTGCTATATATTCTTGATATGATTGTTTGATTGTTTTAACCTAGAATTACTTAATTTGACTGAGTAACAACTTGGCTAATTAACTAGGCTACTCAATCTGGTTATGTGTTAAGGGGTCTAAAACCGTTCAATAACCCCACCTTGAAACCACTTGAACTTGGGTCTATGAACTCCTCCAGCCTTTAAAATCTTAGGAAAGTACCAACTCGCCTAATGTGGGCGGTGGTGAGAGAGAGAGAGTCTTTAGTACAACATTTTTTTTTTTTTGGTAATAATAAAAAATTAGTAATAAGTTAGGGTATTTCAATACAGAATTGTGTAAAAAATGCATATATAGCTTGTTTCATCTTTTGCAGCACATATCTACATACTACATAATTTGTGTAGTATAATTCTGATTTCTGACCACATTTGATAATAAAATCATAAAATACAGTTTTTTCTTTCAAATTTTGCCTTTAACTATCAATTTGAATCCCTAAAATTTTAATATGATCCTTAAAACTCATCCTTTCGTCTAGTAACACTAGAAAATACCGGTGTATTAAAAAAGTAAAAATAAAAAACCATGACTTTCCTCGTCCCTAAATTATGAGAAATTATACAATTCTCTGGTGGACTACGTCACTTGTTCACCATTCCACTAAAAGACTCTCACTTGTTTAAAATTGTTGAGTCAGTAATCAGTTTCTGTTTAAAAAAAATTCCTAATTCAACAATCTTAAACAAGTTTGAGTCTTTTAATAGGATGGTGGACTACGTCACTTGTCTACTATATGTGCCTTATAATTTCTCCTAAATTATGACCATAATGCAAAAAATGCTTTTACGCGCTACTGACTACCGGGTCTGAGACGTGGCCCTTGGGATGGACCTTTACTTGGATTTTGCTATAAACCCAATTACAAGAAACTTCCTTAAAATTACATGGACATTAACTTTTATTATTATTGTTATTATTATTTTATTTTTTATTGCTGAGTGGCAAGTTGGTTTTGGAATACCGATCTCACGGGCCATTTCTGTTTTTTTTTTTTTTTTTAAGTATTTTTCAAAAAAATTTGTTAAAATAACAGTCTTTAAAAGTTTTTGCCTTTTTGGAGTTTCGGAGATGAATGGGCCCAGAAATTTTGAATTTTTTTAAAAAAAATTTCTTTTAAAATATAATTATATTTTTAAGTAGTTTTTAGGAAAATTATCATTCAATCCACTCAAAATTTTTAAACATTTATATTCCTTTTAACCTAAGCAAATTTATAGAATACTCAAACAAATTATATCATAACCCTCCCAATATATACGTCAGGTGATGATACATGTGATAGATTATAATTTTAGAAGAAGAGGTTTTTGTGAAAAATGCAATATGTCTTTAACATTGATTCCTTTCTTATTATGCCATTTAAATTTCAATTGTTTTCATCACATATTTATGATTTATAATTGATTTAATCATAATCTTAGTATTACCTACTATTAGCAAATTGTTAAAAAAGTATTTCATACTTTCATATAATATTCATGTAGTGCACATAAATCATTGAGCACATGACATGTGATTTTAGAATATATATAATATTTTTAACCTAAAATTTCTAAATAAAAAGTAATATATAAAATAACTAAAGTTCAAAGTTGAAAATAAAAAAATCATACACATAGAAAATCGTAATTGGTGGAATATAAATTAGTACACAAAAAGTATTATAGAGGACTTGTCTTTTTTTTATTTGAGGGTTGAGGTAATTGCTCAAGAATACAAATCATCTGTACTATTTTATGTATTCCAGTTTATGTTCCTCCAATCACAATTTACCGTGTATTTGTTTAATTTTCCTTATAAAATAGTCAAAGTTTAAAATAGAAAAAAATAAACACATATCAAGTTGTAATTAATAGAGTACAAAAAATGATACAAAAGATTTTTATTCATTGCTCAGGGATGGAGCGGGCATTGAAAATAAGCTAAATAACCAATTAAAATTATAAAATCTTATTGGCTTACTCATAGAAAGTTCGAGGAAAAAAAGAAGAAGATGAAGAGCAGCTCTAGTTGCTCCTACTGAAAGAATGCTAGGCCAAGTTTGGCCAATAACGCAAGCCTGAGCTGCTCTTGTGTGTAAAATCCACTTTCCATGTTCACCACAGCATGCAGCATCATCAAATCGTTCACCACTGTCCAGGTCGCATTGTACACATCTAACTTTAGCTCCATCAATGCCAACATTAAGGTCGAGGGTGAGTGATTCTTACTGCATTGGATCAAAATCGTCGCATTCCTTCCCGCTATCCCCACGTTGATATTATTAACCAAGCTCTCCAACTGCTTCTGCAAGTACTCCTTATGGCATTCCGAACTCTGGTGCTTCCCCTTCAGCTCGTTTATATACGTTTTCGTGCTGTCGAGGAGGCATTCCACGCTCGTTTTTGAATTGGCTGGAACCATGACTCGAAGCATATGTATCAGCTGCTTAATCTGATCTCTGCTCAGCCTTTCTTCCACTCTATTCAGAGGAACTCTTTCAGGTTCAGACAATCGGATTGAAGTACTGTGTTGGATTGATTCAGTAGAATGTTCCAATTTATTTGATCGGAAATGTGCTTGTATTGAAGTAGAAGAAGAACAATTATGCAGGCTATCCGAACTGCTTGTATGCGACTTGGTTGGCTGGAAGATTGACTGTATGGGATGAGTCTGTTGTGGTTGTAGGTTTCTTTCATTGGATTCTGAACTCTCAGACTGAGACTTGGTTGGTGGGAAGACTGATGCTATGGAATGAGAGATTTGTGGAATTGTTTCATTAGGTGCTGAACCAGAAGACTCAGAATTGTTTGGTGGAAAGATTGAAGCTATGGAAGCAGTAGCTTCTGGAACTCTATCTTCACTAATTGGTTTACTAGGCTGAGACATGGTAAGTGGGGCAATTGATTCTATCAAAGAACCCAAAGGTGGATAATTTATAAACGCAAACAGTTTCTAAACATATCTTTCAACTGCGTCCATGATTTCCATCTCCCTTCAAATGAAAACACACATAACCAACAATTATGAAATCAAATAAATGATGAATTTCAATTAATATCTCATTCAACTAAAACTTGCTTTTAAATCATTACCTCATGAGTGGTTCTAGCCTTATTGGTTCCAACAGACTAAACTTTGATAACGTCTGGGAAAGATTGATGCAAGTACTAACTAGTAGGGATCCACATATGGAGTTGCCGTGCATATCAATAATAGAATAAAAAAAAGGATCGTACATATAAAAGCAAAAGGCAAGCCAAGTGATCAAAAGTCTTCCACCAATTAAAGAAAGAAAAAACAATGACCAAGACAAAAGTAGTGAAAATTTACCGGAAAATATCTTTCACCTACCATATTTTTATAACACTTTCATTGTAAATTCTAGATGGTAAGTTGTTTATTAGTTTTAATTTAAATCAACTACTAAAATTATTTTTTTGCCAACCAATAATAATTTACCATTTGTTATAAAAGTGTTGTGAAAATATTGTAAAAATAGAAAAATAGCATTTCTAAAAAATATATAGCTAAGATAACTCTTGAGATTTCTTTGTAGCTCCCTTCGTAATTTCCTCAAGAGTGCCCCCACGTCCTCATTGACTCACTCCCAAAACGCCAAAAAATATTAGGTTCGTTTATTGGAATTGTAACCTAGCTTTTATTTATATATTGTAACTTTGAAACAATATATACTGGTATTGAAATAATTTCATTCCCCTGTCTAAATCAAAACAGCCCCTGATACAAAATTGGCTGAAACCATGGTTTGGAGCTTATGTATCAGCTGCTCAATCTGATCTCTGCTCAGCCTTTCTTCAATTAGAAGAACTCTTTCAGGTTCCGCCAATCGGATTGAAGTACACTGTTGGATTGATTAAGCGGTTCAATATTCCAATTTATTTGATTGAAAATGTGCTTGTATTGAAGTAGAAGAAGAAAATTTATGCAGGCTATCGGAACCCATTAGAATGTGACTTGGTTGGCTGGAAGATTGACCGTATGGGATGAGACAGTTGTGGTTTTGGGTGTCTATTATTGGATTATGAACTCTCAGACTGAGACCTGGTTGGTGGGAAGACTGACGCTATGGATTGAAGTACGCTATGGTGGGAAGGCTGAGACATGGTGGGTGAGGAAATTGATCCTATCAAAGAACCCAAAGGTGGAGAATTTATAAATATAACCAACAACTATGAAATCAAATATAGTATGAATTTCAATTCTCTCATTCAACTAAAAGTTTCTTTTAAATCATTACGTGGTGAGTGTTTCCAAGTTCCAATAGACTAGAATTTCGGTCAATGTTTTGAACCAAAATTACAACAATTGTGGAAGATAGGGAGTTTCCGTGCGTATAAATAATTAGGAAACTTCCTTGCCTCTTCGTATTCCGCTTAAGATTTCCTTGCACTTTCCTTCTTCTTCTTCTTCTTCTTCTCCTGGACAGTACGTGCTCCCCACGTCCTCAAACCCAAAACGCCAAAACCCTCACCTTCATTCCAGAAGTATCAGCATTCTCTCCATTTGAGATGGGTCACAAAAATTATCTATAAACTCCACTCACGGTTGACACCAACAAAAAGTTTGAGGGTCAAATAGAAGACGTTCTACTTGCACCTAAAGATGGTGGACTACTTAATATCTTTTTACTGGATACGAATTTGGATAAATCTATTGTTTGATTAAAATTTTTTCTTATATTCTATATGTTTGCAAAATTTTAAGGTAATCTTATATCAATAACTATGTTCTTCATCAAGTGTTTAAATTTAAATAAATTTTTATATTTAAAATTGTGAATAAAATATGAATTTTTAGATCAAATAGTAAATAACATTCGATTGATATAAATCTTAATATTCTTATTAAGAATATAGAGAATATGTAATTCAATGATGAGGTTTTTCAAATATTTTAACAAAAAAAGTTATTTGGTTAAACTAGGTGTATTTTGTTAAACTAGGTGTAACTTAAATACAACCAATCAAAAGTACGAGAAGTTTGTTTTTGTTTTTGTTTTTTTTTTTTTCTTTTTTTTCTTTTTCATAACACTAATTATTTTTTAGTTCAAAAAATATTTAACATATAATTAGATGATAAATATGACATTTATTTGATTGAAAAGTTTATTGAAATGACTTTTGATTGACCTCATAATATTATGTTATATAAATAAGCTTTTGAGGCCTAAAAAAAAAAATCACTATTCTCATTTATATTTTTAATTGAATTTAAATTATTTTTCTTAATTAAACCCTTCCATTCAAATTTTGTTACATTATATTAATTTTAAATACTAGAATATATAATTATATATACAAATATAAACATAATAAATGTCTAATGTATTAATATATAATTCTGAATACAAACACAATTATAATAAATGTCAAGTAATAATTATTATCATTATCAAATTTCATATTTAGACCAAAAAATTTTGAATTATGATTTACCTCGTTCAAATATACTTTATCATACTTTTAGCATAAACAGAAATTAGTTTAATATACCTCATTCAAATTTCATCTTCTGAACATTTAAAAATAAAAAAATAAAAAAATAAAAAAATAAAAAAAGGGGAAGAATTATCTATTGTACGTGCGGCCCTTCTCTTCTTGGGGTTCTTAGAAGGATTGAAGTGCTCGAGCTTCCTGCATTCATTAACAGTAAATTAAGCAAACGAATAAGAAATATACAATCTTGAAATATGAACATCATATTTAGCTTTGTGCTGCTCAAGCACGTTTGGGAACAAGTTTTCCACACTCCATTTTTGGACACAGTGGTCCGAAACCATGCTTGACCATAGTGTGATCACTAACGCCAGTTATTGACCCGAATCTAGTCCCACAATGTACATATGATATCTCTAATGCTGATACTTATTATGTACTACTACATATCTACTAGTTAAGTTCTCAAGTCCACACATATAAGGAGCATTTGTTATTAGTTCACTCCAATATTTCAATAATTTTTCTAGTAAAAATTTGTAAATTTAGTGTTTTGTTTTATAGAAAAAAGAAAAAGAAAAATAAAGGAAGACAATAAGAGTAGTGTAGTGATTTAATCTTGCAATATCTATTTACAAATTAGAAAATTACATGATATAATGATTGACACACACACATATGTAGGCATGTTTCACGCCTATAAAAAATACAAATATTATATTTCTTAAATAAAAATGCAAATATTATTGAGCTATTTAATTACATTCTAGATTGTGTGATTATTATTTTATTTTATTTTTTCTTTTGTTGGACTTTGTTTCAATGGCTGCAAAAGCAACTAAATTTGAGCAAAATACAATATTTTAAATCGATTGTTTTTAACATAAATCATAGAAAAATAACATCGGAATTTCACTATACTTAAAAAATTAATGCACTGACTAAAATAATTAATATAACAAAATAAATATATTTATCTTATTAATAATCTTTTTAATTACATAAAATAAATAAAAAATTTAATTTCATAAATATATAAATATATATATATATATATATATATATATGGATTGAGTTCAAGTTACACCTAGTGTAACATTTTTTAGAGTTACACTAAGCAATGTTACACTAGGTGTAACATTGCTTAGAGTTACAATAGAGTTACACCACCCAATAACTTGTTATTGAATTAATATTTTGAAAATCCAACCGTTGAATTACATGTTCTATATGTTCTTAACATGTATGCCAATTTTCATATCAATCGGATGCCATTTACCATTTGATCTATAAACTCATCTTTTATGCATTATTTTAAACTACAAAAATTTGAATTTTAAAAACTAATTGATGACATGGCTATTAATCTTTGATCACCTCGAAATTTTGCAAGCATGAAGAATGTACAAAGATAATGTAATCTAACGGTGGATTTGTCAATATTCGCATCCAATTAAAAAATATTGAGGAGTGTAATATTGTTTAGAGTTACACCAAGTGTAACTTGAACCCAACCCTATATATATATATATATATATATCAATTTTTTCTCACATAAATCATAGAAAAATAATAACCTTAGAATTTCACTATACTTAAATAAATGATTGCACTGATTAAAATAATTAATATAAAAAAATAAATATACTTAATCTTATTAATAACATTTTTAATTACATAGAATAAATTAAAAAAATTTAATTTCATGTGTGTGTGTGTGTATATTACATCACTTAAAAAATTAAGAAAATTAAATGGTCAAGATTCATTTTAGTTAATTCACAAATAATTAATTTTTGATGGCTTTTGTGTTAAATTGTTGTTTTATAGCAATTAAACATGAGGAAAAATTTCATTTCTAAATCAATTATTATTTTTACAAACAAAAATAGTTTGTTATATAAAATTTATAACAATAATTATATAAACTCTTTTAACTTAACAAATTAATGCACAACTATTGATAATTAATATTGTGGGGCCAGTGGTCCAAGAAGATAACATAGAAATCATGGGAAATGGGCTTGTGGCCCAGCGGCCCAGTCCGAGGACATCCACTTATCCGAGGATGGTTAACAAATGGCATTTTGAGAATAACACAAGGCAAAGAGACGTAAGTCGTGCATAGTGGCCCAAACCACGTCCGAGGATAAGATTTACCTCTGATATCAATGTCCGAGGTGGATGTAACTATTTTAGTATTCAAGGAACTTCACAAAGTTGCATATGAATTGAAAAATGAATATTGAACAAAGAAGGAACCGGGATAGGTAGCAAATATCTTCTAAAAGCTGCTATCTCCACATTAAATGCTTCCTAGCTAACTCTTTAGTCGCATTAATGTGGAGGTGATACCTGAACAGTAACCAAGCAGCCTTATGGCCACTGAGCAAAGGTTCCAGAAGTGCTGGATGTGACAGAAAGAAGTTCCCAGAATGGAGCCTACACGTGTATGGTGAAAACAGGGTGAAGAACGCAGTATATAAGGGGAAATCAGAGGACATTAGAGAGGGCGCTCGGAAAAATAGAGAAGAAAAAAGAGGAGAGAATCCAGAAAGATTTCCCTGAAACCTAGCCGAGGATAGTGGATATCGTTTAGTTAATTTGAAGCTTCTTTTGCTGCATAATGATCATGTCTTTTTCCACCAACTGGAATTAGCTCTTACACCCACTCTTTAGAAATTTTATTATTTAGGCTTGTTGGGCTAAAAACTCATCCCTTTTTTGGGTCCAATCCAATTTGAGTCCTTACAAATATTATATGCATTTACTAGATTTGCTAATTCAATGAACTATTATTTTGATATAAATGCGAGCTTTGTTGAGATGGAAGCTTAAATTAAGAAAATATTAAAGAATTTTTCACATGGCAGAACCTCATACTTTTCCAAATGGTGTCTTTATTTTCATATTGACTTATCTGGCTTTGCCTTCACAATAAAAAAAAAAAAAAACTTTACAAATGTCAATATGCATAATGGTAGTTTATTTAAGAGTATTTAACAATACTCATTATAATGTGTCAAGTATTTATAACGTGTACAAAATCCTTGTTTGTCATATGACATTGTTGGTCTATAACTCTACATGAGTCCAAATATTTTATATCACACTCTTTTCCTAGTCCACTTTATACTCTACAAATAAAAATGTCACGTCCATCAATTTAGTTAAAATGAGCACTTCAGTCAGTTCAGAGTGGGCTGGACCATGGTGCTTGACGCACCCAATAGCAACCATCAACACAACTTCCCCTTGTCTTGGTTATTGCTTCATCGAAATACTGATTGATGGTCACAACTTGAATAAGTTAAGCAGTGAGCAACCCACAGATTAGACCTAGCTAGCTCAAGTTGGTACAAGTTATTCAGCAAATATAAGGCATAATTGTGAGCCCAGTGTTATCATTTTTCTTTTTACTGACTTCATATTTATCGCCTTCACAGATGGACTCAAGCCAAGCTTTGACTTGTCATCTTCAACTTACTACCAAGCAAATCATTTTTTCACTTCCTTTGCACTTTAAATTAACGAATAACTCTAGATCGAGTATGGCAGGATCATGGACCCAAGTCATTATTTATACTGTCAAGGAATATCTCAAACTTATGAAATCAAGCACATGATGGCATACAACTAATTAACTACTTTGACATTGCTAAAAGTCGTGGTAATCCCACGCATTTAAAGCCATAGTGACCCATGCACCTACAACTTATATTACTATCAAAATCTTTTTCTACTAATTGAAGCGCATGGAATTGTGAATTCCTCAGTCTTATGTGTTTTTACATGGCCACAATTACTAAAAGAGAAATTTTAGAGCTCATAGACTCATCTATATGAAGTGATTCTCATTGCCAAAGGTCCTTAAGGGGGGAAAAGTGTGATTACCCAGGGGCGGCTCTACGTAAAGTTCAAGGTGGTCATAGAACCACCTTGACCTAGAAAAAAAAACAATTATTATGTATAAATTTTAAAAATTTATGATTTTTTTTTTAATCTTTGAAAAAATTTTGTGACCATCCTAAACTTTTCTTTTAGGCCCAACATAATTAAATTTTGGACAAAATTTGACAACAAGCATGGTTGTAGACTAAAGCTATAACTCTATTCAGGGTCCGTTTGGATACAACTGAAAACTGAAAACTGAAAACACTATAGCAAAATAATTTTTAAATGTGTAAATAATATTGTGGGACCCATTTTTAATGAAAAATTTGTTAAAAAGTGATTTGTGGATCCGTGAACAGTGCACGAATGCACTGTTCACAGTGGAAAAGTCAGCCTTTGCGGCTGAAAGAAAAAAAAAATAGCAGAAACGCGTTTTCATCAAAACGCAGACGCTAAACGCTGAACCCAAACGGCCACTCAATATATATATATTTTAATTGAATGTGAATTTTAACAAATCCACCATTTAATTACATTTTCTTCTTAAATCCTCCATACTTGCAACATTTCAAGAAGATAAAAAATCAATAAGTATGCCGTCAATCAAATATTTAAATTTCGAGTTTTTGTAGTCTAAAATTATACATAAAAAATAATTTTATGAATCGAATGGCAAATAACATCTGATTGGCATGAAATTTTAACGTGTTTTAAGAATATAGAAAACATGTAATTTATTGATTAGATTTTCAAAAATATGTAACGATGTTAATTTATTTAGTGAGAGTAACTACAATTAAGTTTGTAGCCAAAATTGTTCTTAAACTTTGGTCTCCTTACACATAAAAAGAAAAATTCCAAGAAAATTTTTATTTAACTAAACTTTTGAAGAAATGTAGCTTGTAATATTGATAATGAGATTATCATGTAACAATTTCAAAATAAAAAAATGTGTAGAAGGAAATTGTAAGATTTTATGTATTTGCATGTATGTGTGTGTGTTTTTTTAGTCAATGTATGAAATTCTCCTTTTATTAGATTTTGTATTATTTAAGTTTCTTAACGATCACTCTAAAAAAAATTTCTCAAGCCGCCACTGTGATTAACCCTATTGTTTTTTTTGCCTACTATGTTACTTCGTCTTAAGTAACTAATCAAACATATCTAATTAACTTTGCTATGATTGTGTTCAATAAAAAGAGAATTTTCTAGTTGAACTAACTAAAATTCACTAAGTAAGATTATTTTATTTTATTTTATGTGTTTTAGGCACTTTTTTAACAAACGACATTGAAGAAAAATAAACGAAAATGTTAATGTTAAATTAAAAGGCTTTAAGAAAATAACTTTAACTAAAATATTTTATGGGTTGATGCCCCTTGTGTGGTAGATCCATATCTTAAAAACATGATAAAGAGGCTTCATTCTTCATGGACCCAATCACAAAATTCAAGGCTTCAAGAGTGATGCCCGTGGGAATTCGGATTTGATTCAATAACTTGAGCAGGGATTATCAATGAGTATAAGATGTTGCAAGTAATCTCCACATAGAAATAGTCTGTTGGGTCTTTTGCAGTTGGTATATAACTCTACTTCATCTTCAGTATATTTCCTTTTGGATACAACTTATTTTTGCTAAAACTGAAAATTGAAAACACTGTAACAAAATAATTTTTAAATGTGTGAATAGTATCGTGAGACCCATTTTTAATATTTTTAAATGTGTGAACAGTGCATAAACAGTGTGTGAATAGTATTTTTTTGTCTCCTGCAAAGTAAATTCATGTGATGTTACTATTCACACGAAAAAAAAAAAAAGAAGTCTGAAAACACAAACGTGGGTTTGGAAACGCCATATCCAAACCCACACTAAGGAGGCTTGGCCTTTTGGTTCAAGGCTTTTCAAGGGTGGTCCAAGTTGTGGTTATAGCAAAACCACATCAGTATACAGCAATCTCTTAAAATCTTCATAATCATAGTAACCTCCTCCCAATATAATAATTAATTAGCAACTTCTCTAAGCTGATACAGTGCCCATAGACCTACCAAAGTAATTCAAATCCATCAAAAACATTTTAGGCCCACAGCTCACTTGAAACTCTTTTTAGGCCCAACCCGTGTCATTAGGTCCACTCATGATTTGGGCCACCTTCAATCAAAGCAAACCCACTCACACCAAAGGCCATGCCTCTCTATAGAACCAGGGTTGAGAAGACTTGTACGAGATTACTGCCGGTGGCTTCCCCAGAACTTCAAATGGTTTTAGTGTTTGAGAAGTGTGAACAATCAAACACTAACTGATCATATATAATTGACAATTTTACTTGCACATAGAAAATACAAAATAAAATATTATACAATCTTTGGTAATGAGTTGTACACACTCATTAAAATGCCCGGGAAAAAAAAAAAGATAACTCTTTTTTGTTTGAAAATTTTTCGATTTATTTATATAAACCTGACTCACACCTACATAGGTGTAGTCACCATTTCATTAGTTTGGGAGAACTATTTTAGCGGTTCTTCTAGTGAACCTAATAATTCAGAAGAGGCAATTTCCCTCTCACCTGACAAGAAGTTATAAATTAGTAATTACTTTTCGAGTTCCAACTATTGTTTTCCTTTCCAGTTTTCATTTGAATATTTTTTTTATTTTCTTAATTTTTTGGTGAATTTATTATTATTATTATTATTATTATTATCATTGCCAAGCATACTGCCAGGAGCACTTATTGCATTCATCGCTTGCCCAAATGATTTTTCAATAATTACTCCAGAAAAGGACCTTCATTTATCCAAAGTGGATCTTCGCAGTGAGACTATTAATAGAAAAGGGGAAATTTATTGAGTATTTTGGAGTTAGCATTGCTCCCAAAGCAATACTTCCAAACTACACAATAATTACTCTAGAAAAGGGCCTTAATTCATCTAAAGTGGATCTTCCCAAAAGTTCATGTCAGTTTTTTCAATTTGTAACCAATATCTATTCCATAGGGGAAAAATCATATAACACCTTGGGAGGTGATATTCTCATATTGAATTGTTGAGGAAAAAAATTTTTAGGGTTTTTTTTTTTTTTTTTCCCTAGAATTTGAGGATGCTGAGAATGAAAGTGGAAAATTCCTAGGAAATCTTCTAGTTTTATTGATCTTGAATTTAACTATATGTGAGATGTTTTATTGATCAATTATTAGCATAATTTGATTAGCATAGTTCTTTAAAAAATAGGACTATTTTTATTATTATTGATATATAGTTTAAAAAAAAGGAACTTTAGCAATATTCAACTTTTTTTTATCGATCAACACTTAAAAAAAAATAGGAACTTTAAATCAAATTATTGATCTTTTTGGGCAAATTATGCTTTAAATCTTGAATTTAACAATGTACTGTTGTAGATTAAAAAAAGTACATTTTTTTTTTTTATGGAAAATACTAAAGTTACAAATTTTTTTATAAACTATTGACATGGTTAGCGGTTATTGGGAAGAAAAAAATTACATCAATGATGTACTTAAACGAGAACCAGTTAGAATTTACTACATCAACTGTTTATTTATAGGACTTCAAGTTCTTAGAGAGGTTAGATAATTAGAAAATATTAGAGAGGTGCAGGTGAAAAGAGAGATATGGAAGTAGAAAACAGGGTTAAGGCTTGAGGGTGGAGAATTTTATTTTTATTATTATTATTTTAAATTTTGGAGTTAATGACTTGATGTTGATTTCTAGAAGGTTGTTGATATGATAATTAGTGTTTTCTTGACCATTAAATTTAAAAGAAATGTGTAATGATTTAAAAAATGTGTGATATATTCTTAAACCCCATTTCGTATATATATATATATATATATATATTCATTTTTTGGGACAGATTTTATTTTAAATTTTATAATTTGAGGGTGCTCTCAAATTAAACCCTAAACTTGAATTATTTTAAACTTTTTTAAGAGGATTCAATTCACCCATTTTTCTATATTTCTCTAATGTTGTTTGCTAAACACATGTGCCTAACAAACGCCCACACCCGTTTGTTGCTTGGTAAGCCAAAGTTTCTTTCTCTCTATTTTTAGCCTTTGGTCAGACACAAAAATGGTTGGAGTCTTCGTACCAACGACAATGCTGGTGTTGGACGCAGGGAAGTCAGTTTCGTACCGTACCGGCCGGTACCTCCAGTATTTACCGTTCCGGTACCTTGGCCGGTACAGAAACAAGGTTGTTTCGTACCGGAAAATATACCAGCCTATACCGGGTCATTTCGGCCATACCGGAGAAAATATCAAATTTCGGCCGGTAAATGGATACCGGACCGGAAAAAGAAAATTGTTTCTTCCTCACTCTCACCTTCCACCGGCGACGATCTCTACATTCTCGACCTCAAGTCGGGGCCGTGTAGGCTGCTGCTACTTCATCTTCATCTTCTTCTCCTCTCTGTCTCTCTCTCTCTCTGTCCGTCTACCTTTCTCTTTCTCTCTCTCTTTCTCAGTTTTTCAAACCTCTCAAATGATATTTGCAGTTTGCACGCCCAAGAATTAGACTTTACAGCTAGCATTTTTTTTACTGATAGTTGTTGCTTTACAGCTAGCATGTTTTGACTTTTGTTATCATATGAATTGAAATTTTAAAAGCCTCACGTGTTGGACTGATGGCAGATTGGCTCTTATTTTTAATAAAATATAATATTAATTTGATTGTTATTATTTCTATTGGGCTTGGATTAGATTGAGTCATTAACAATTTTGTTATATAACTTATATTTATGAGATTTAATCAATAAAACTTAAATTAATGAATATATATTTATTTATAGCGGTAAATCCGAAACGGTACACCAGTATTGACCGGTATCCGAAATATATTGTACCGTTGGCCAAACCGGTACAGCCTCCGGTACGGTATTGACTCCCTTGGTTGGACGTTGGAGGAGACCGCATTGTTGGTAAAAATTTCGTCTTTTTTTTTTTAAATAGTTTTATTAGCACCAAATTAAGGGTGTGCATAAGTCGGATTGAGAGGTTTTTCGACTCAACCTATCATAGGGGTTCAACCCAACCCATACGGATTGGGTTGGGTCGAGTTGAACCAATGGGTTGGACATTTTTTTTTTTTTTTTAATTTCTATTATTATTAACTTGGGCAGAAAATTATATATCCCACCTACTACTTGAGTAAATAAAATATTCATAAATTAGCATTCCAACTCAATTATAATCAAAACAGATCCAATTGACTTATTATACAAAATATACATGAACTAGTATTCAAACTCAGTTATAAATAAATAGAAGTGGAGTGGAAGTGGGAGGCGGCAGAGAGAAAAATAAGATTGTTAGGGTTTGTAAGATAATTGGGTTTTAGATAGGAATAGCCAAATAGGAGAAAAATTACTAATTATGTAATATATTTCTAAATATATATTTTAAAATTTAAATATATAGGTGGGTCGGGTCATGTTAGGCGAGTTTAAAATTGTTATGACCCGCATTCAATCTGACCCACTAAAAACTGATCCAACCCGGCAAGTTGGGTTGGGGTAGGCCGGTTTTGGCAGATTGGTAGGTTGGCTACTCACTCCTACACCAAACAATGTTGTTTTCTTCTATTATTTGTGCAGTTATTTTTTGTGTTTTAGGGACAGTCTTTTAGAAAATGACATTATCAATGAGAATAAATTAAAACGATTTAAAAAAGACAATTTTAATTGAAATTTTTTTAAAATTTAAAACTTAATTTAAAATTAATTCAAGTTTATACAGTTTCCTTGATGGATAGATAAGTTATAGAGTTTAAAATGAATTTTTTTTCCCTTGCTTATTGAACTATACCATGCATTATTTCTTTTTTGGGGAGACTCGAAGTCGTTCAATAAAGCAAAATGTGTGGCGATGTTTACGTCTCTTTTGGGTAAAATTTCCTTTTTTGCTTTCCTAAAATTGGACAATGAGTTGTTAAAAAGAAAAAAATGGACAATGATCTTTGGCATGTTGCGGTAATTTTAAAGTGAGGATTAGAATGTGGACAACAACAACTAGTTGTTTCTTTGTTTTTTTTTTTTTTAATCTAAAAACTGAGAGTATTTGGTAGAGTAGTTTGAGATGAGATTTTTGTAAATTTTTGAAATACGTGGGTAAAAAAGTGTATAAAAATGTGTGTAATGTTGTTTAAATTGTAAAAATGTGAGTTTGAAATAGGAAAACAAACATACCCTTAAAGGGAAACGCAAATTAACCCCTGGAGATTAAAATAGAACAATTTATACCATTGAACTTTCTAAGGCATCAGCCAAACGCCAGTACTCACAAAGTGAGCAAAGAAAACATATTGTACCATGGAGAAAGAATTACCAAATAAAGATTTACAATGCGTATATGGTCTATATAGCAGTGATACTTACAGTAACAGGGTAACAAAGAGAAACTAGTTGAAAGAATCTTCTTTTTTCTTCTGAACTTTTTACAAAAACATAATATCTAACGAGCCGGTTTTCTCTTCTTTGCCCTCTTGGTGTCTTAAATTGAATCAGTTTCCAGAATTCATTAACATATAATTAACCAATATTCTTGAAAATATAAAATATAGGAGATAGGTTCAAGTTACACCTGGTGTAACTTTTTAGAGTTACACCTTTTTTAAACCATTGGATTTAAGTAGATCCAACGATTAAAAAAAAGATCATCATTATTAAAATATTTTTATTAAAATCTCATTAATTACTCTCATTTATTACCTTCTAAAGCTGTCTCTAAACCCAACAAAAGAAAACGTCTGACTCTCTCTCCCTACGTTTGGTGTTCAAGCCGTTAATCTCTCCGTTTGTCTCTCTCTCTCTACATTCTAAACCTCCGTTTCTCTCTCTCTATCTCCTCATCCATTGCTCCTCCACCATTGTTCCACCTCCACAGGTTGCCAGCAAAAAAAAAAAAAAAAAAAAAAAAAAAAAAAAAAAAAAACCCAAGCTAAACTGTTTCTATTTGTGAATACTCTATTTCTATTTTTCCTTTCTTTTCTATTGTGAGTGCTCTGTTTTTTTTTTCTTTTCTTTTCTTTTCTGGTCTGACTCTGTCTAGAACTCTACGTTTCTTTTCTGGTATGTTCTTTTCTGGTCTTACATTTTTCTTGGTGATGGTTGTTTTTTTTTTCAAAGACTCTAGCATCTATAGTTGAAGTGCCTAAGCTTTTCATAGGCTTTGCAGTTTTGTTTTTCTGGTACTAACTGTTGACTGTCATCATATACAGTATATATTTTGTTTAATTTATGCTAGTTCCAATATATTCGACCATATTAAATAGAGCAACTTGAGCTGGATAGTTGAATAATTTTGGTAGCTTATGCTGAATCATTCATTTATTTAAGTAGTCTATTCATTGGTCTATTGGTTGGTTGTTAGTGCTTCGTTTTCTATTACTTGATTCATTCATTTTTCTTTGGTGATGGTTGTTTTTTTTAATTAAAAAAAAAATGCGTTCTATGTGTATGATCAAATGCTGCTTAGAAGTTCTTATCTTTTTTTTTTCCCTATACTAATGTTGTATTCCATATGGGTTTTCTACATGTTTTTATGTAGTGTCTCTAATGAAGCTATGCTGCTCTAGGTCTAGACCATGTGATGGTGTTTACTAATGGGGATTACTCCCAAGCTTTGGAAGAATTATCAAGAGAGTAGTAAGGTTGGAGACACGAAAAGGCAATTACGGGGTTGCAGTGGGAGTGGTGTTTACAGAGGTTGATGACAATGATATTGATGATTTAGCATAAAGTGAGTTTTTTCATTACATTTTTCGAGTTTTTTTTTTTTTTTTTTTTTAAAGAATTTTTTATTGTAATAATATATATCTCATGTTTCAAATTTACTTATACCTTTTTTTGTTCTACTTTAGGTACATGTGGCTGAAGAGAATCACAAAATGAGCATTCTTTGGTGGAATTTATATATATATATCGAGCCCAAGTAGTTGAAGGAACTATGTTTAAGGACCTATGTTGTTAATCATGATGAAATAGTTTTATTTGTTTTTTTGTTTTTTTTTTTTAAGGACCTATGTTGGAATATTGTTTTTGCTTCAATTTAATGTCATTAACAGTGTGTTTTTAAGGACCTATGTTGGAATACTGTTATTTAAGAACATATACCTCATTTTTTCAGATTTTCTAGTGGTCACCTCTTGTTTTGAGGGGTTACCTGCAGCTTTGTGTTTGCTTTTTTAATAACGGTTTCTTAGGGATGATCTATCTTTGTTTGTGGTTCTAAATAACAAGTAGTATAGCTGCACTGTTTACTGCACTATTTACAGCACTGTTTACTACACTTTACTGCACTGCATTAGTATAGCTGCACTGCACTGCACTTTACTGCCTCTGAATCCTCTTATGTTAGGAAATGCAAGATAATGTCTAGTCATGGAGTTCCAAGATAGTTTGCTACGTCATTGAGTTATAAAATTTACATATTGCAGGTATATTATCCATAATGCCAAATTATGAAATAAAAATTCTTTAAATACATATACAATTTATTGTTTGAATTTGCATTTTTAACTTTATTGTTCTGTTTGAGCTAACACTTTAGCAGGTTATTCACACAGGACAATGTGTCTCCACCTCCGGAGAAGCTGTAACAGTAGCTCAGGAAGTTGTCAAAACAATGCTAGCCAAGGGATATGTTATGGGCAAAGACGCATTAATCAAGGCCAAAGCTTTTAATGAGTACCATGGAGTCTCAGCTACTGCAGCAGCCAAGATTGCTGAGCTTAGCGATAGAATTGGACTCACTGATAAAATTCATGTTGGCATGGAAACTCTTAAGTCTGTGGACGAAAAATTCCATGTTTCAAAAATCATCAAGTCAGCTGCAACAGTCACTGGGACAGCAGCTGTTGCAGCTGGTCATGCTGTAGTCAACAGCACTTACTTTGCCAAAGGAGCACTTTGGGTTTCAGACACATTGAATCGTGCAGCTAAAGCTGTAGCTGATTTTGGTAGCCATGGTACTGATGGTAGTAAACAAATAGATTGATACTATAGCAACTCTTATAGTTGGCTTTACCCTTGATATTGTATACAAATAGATAGTTTTATTTTTTTGGCATAAGTAACTAGGGCTGTCCAACGGGCCAGAGACCCGATCAAACCGACCGAATCCGACCGAACTGAAGCCCAGCAAGTGAATCCAAATGGCCTGGTCGGTCGGATACGGGTCTACTTTCTTTCAAAATCGAAATTTCGGTTCGGGTGGCAGGTTGAAGAATCAAAGACCCGTATAAACCGAACACCCGAAGTGCATTTGAAATGTTTTTAAAATTTATCTCCCCTCATGTGTCTTCCTCTCATTGGTAGAGAATCTACCACCTTATCTTCCAAAAGTTATATTTTTTTTCAGCCATCACCGATTTTAAGGCAAAGTGATAAGGTTTAAAAATTTCCCCAGCACATGTCTTTCTCTCATTGGTAGAAAATCTACCACCTATCATCAAAAATTATTATTTTTTTCATCTTATTAGTTTCTAGGCAAGTTGTATACAGCTAGCTTGCACGCAAAATAAAAACATCAGCTCAAAGTAAAAATTAAAAAAAATCCGGATCTCTCTCTTCCACTTTCTCAGTTTTCAAGCTCTCTCCTCCTGTCTTTAGTTCCACTTTTCACTTCAACCTTTTCAAGCTCTCTCCAGTTTTGAGAATCTCTTTTTCCAGCTGTGGCTGTCATCACCATGTCTCTACCTCACTCCCTTACCACCGTGTCTCTACCTCTATTGGCTTACTGACGGAGTACCAACACCTTATGGCAACACAACAAAGCTCCTAAGAAGAGACTAGTGGTGGACTTCCTTATAGCTGATTGCTGGCACGGCTTTGGCAGTTTATTTTTTCATTTTGCTGGTATGGGGATTTTTTTAGGTGGGTTGTGTTGTTTTTGAAAATGGGCCTCTCCTTGTAAACTCTTTTTTTCTTTTAATAATATTCCTATCTTTTATCTAAAAAAAAAATTTATAGTTATTGATTTGATTTGTTTAGTCATAGATTTGAGTTATCACTTAGCAAACTCAAAACATTAACTTAAAAAATTAAAACCCAAACTTAAAATAAATCATTTGTTTGATGTATTTTATTGATAATTTGTTTTATTTATTTTGTTACCTAATCTGAAGTTCAGACCCGCCAAACCGACGGTTCCAACCCGCCCAACCGACGACCCGAAACGTCGGGTTCGACCCGTATGTTTGGTCGAGTACGGGTCTAATTTTTAGTCACCCGACTCCAACGGGTCGAGTACGGGTCAGCTCCAAACCCGATCCGACTCGACCCGTGGACAGCCCTATAAGTAACAACCTTTCTTATCGGTTGTCTTGTTGTGGAAACGGTTCAGTTTTAGATTGAATCTTTTTGGATTAGTCAATACAAATCACAATATCTTGTGATTTTGAGGAAATGAAATATTAGATTATTGATTGATTAGAATCCCCATGGCTAGGAGGAACAGTTGTGGATTGGTTTCTTCAAAAAAAAATTTAAAAGGTTGTATCAATTTGTCATAGCTCATATGCTATAGTGTTACCCCCTGCCTCAAGCAAACATAGACTTGGTTTATAGTGGTTCTATTGTGTTTCAATGAAATTCATCTTGATTTAAAAAAAAAAAAAAACTGTGTTGAGGATTAGCATGGAACCAGACGCAATCATCACCACAAAAAGTTGTTTGACAATCATAGAAAGTCATTACAAGAAATTAAAGTATAACAAATCAACAATGTCTGTAGCCTTACATTCATCATATGGTAACATCAATGGGTTACTTAATTTTCCAGGAGAAACATTTCGATTTCATACCTGCTCAATAAGATTGGCAGCTAATAGGAGAAAAAAGTTGTTCATTGAAATCCATTTTAATTTTTTTTTTCCACTCTAAATGTGAAATATGTTTGAATCATAATGATGCCAAGTAAATGGACAATCAAAGGAAAACTTCAAATCTTATTTTATTTCTTCTTTCTATAAAAGAGGGGGGAAATAAAGCCATTATCCATGAGCACTATAGGAATCCTCTCATCTCCTAGCATACTTTTGAGGAACATTTCCTTTATAACAGCCCCTTTGCATTGAATCTCATCTACAATTTTTTAGGGGTGCCAAGCACAAGTGTTAAGCTCAAATGTTGAAAGATGATTGTGCTAACCACATCAACATATGCAACTGCAACCCTGTAACTGCCTTTTCGTGTCTCCAACTTTATTGCTCTCTTGATAATTCTTCCAAAGCTTGGGAGTAATCCCCCATTAGCAAACAACATCACATGGTCTAGAACTATGTAGTCAATTCCCATGAGTATGGATCCAATTGCGGATAAAGGACCTGTAAATCCAATTAGAGCAGCATAGCTTCATTAGAGACACTACATAAAAACATGTAGAAAACCCATATGGAATACAACATTAGTATAGGAAAAGAAAGATAAGAACTTCTAAGCGGCATTTGATCATACACATAGAATGCATTTTTTTTTTTAATAAAAAAAAAGACCATCACCAAAGAAAAATGAATGAATCAAGTAATAGAAAACGAAGCACTAACAACCAACCAATAGACCAATGAATAGACTACTTAAATAAATGAATGATTCAGCATAAGCTACCAAAATTATTCAACTATCTAGCTCAAGTTGCTCTATTCAATATGGTCGAATATATTGGAACTAGCATAAATTAAACAAAATATATATTGTATATGATGATAGTCAACAATTAGTACCAGAAAAACAAAACTGCAAAGCCTATGAAAAGCTTAGGCACTTCAACTATAGATGCTAGAGTCTTTAGGAAAAAAAAAAAAAACAACCATCACCAAAGAAAAATGTAAGACCAGAAAAGAACATACCAAAAAAGAAACGTAGAGTTCTGGAGAGAGTTAGACCAGAAAAGAAAAAAAAAAAAAACAGAGCACTCACAACAGAAAAGAAAGGAAAAATAGAAACAGAGTACTCACAAATAGAAATAGTTCGACTTGGTTATTTTTTTTTTATTATTATTTTTTTCTGCTGGCAACTTGTGGAGGTGGAACAATGGTGGAGGAGCAATGGATGAGGAGATAGAGAGAGAGAAACGTAGGTTTAGAATGTAGAGAGAGAGACAAATGGAGAGATTAACGGCTTGAACACCAAACGTAGAGAGAGAGAGAGTCAGACGTTTTCTTTTGTTGGGTTTAGAGATAGGTTTAGAATGTAATAAATGAGAGTAATTAATGATATTTTAATAAAAATATTTGTAATAATGAGGATATTTTTTTAACCGTTGGATCTACTTAAATCTAATGGTTTAAAAAAGGTGTAACTCTTTAGAGTTACACCAAGTGTAACTTGAACCCATCTCAAAATATAAAATATCATACTTTGAGTGGAAATCAACTTTGTGTTGCTCCAAGTTGTTGACGTCTGCAAACATATTTCTGCAATTCTTTTTCGGATACGGCACTTGGAATCTGTGACTGTATTTGTTGTGATTAATGATGCCATCCACCAATCGGAAGCTACTTCCACAATGCGCCCAGAGGAGTGTTTCTTGAAAATCTTGCTGCTCCATATTAGTATCTCTAATGCTTGGAATCTTGTTGTTATTATTATTATTATTATCATTATTATAATATATAGGATTTTTGTGAAAGTTTAGACACGAAAACAAATTTTTTTTGTTATAGATGTATTCTTATTATGTACTACTACGTATCTACTAGCTAAGCTCCTAATTCCGCATATGTATGGATCATTTGTTATTAGTTTCCACCAATATTTCAATAATGTTTTTAGTAAAAATTTGTAAATTTTAGTCTTTTGTTTTATAGACAAAAAATAGGAAGATGATAGGAGTGGTGTAGTAATTTAATCTTGCTATATCTATTTACAAATTAGAAAATTACATGATATAATGATTGATATATATATATATATATATATATGTGTGTGTGTGTGTGTGTGTGTGTGTGTGTGTGTGTATATATATATATATATATATATATATAGAGAGAGAGAGAGAGAGAGAGAGAGAGAGAGAGAGAGGCATGTTTCATGCCTATAAAGAATGCAAATATTATTTTTCTTAAATAAAAATGCAAATATTATTGAGTTATTTTTTTACATTCTAGATTGTGATTATTTTTTTTTCTTTTGTTGGACTTTTTTTCAATAGCTGCAAAATCAACTAAATTTGAGCAAAAATATAATATTTCAAATAAATTTTCTCACATAAATCATAGAAAAATAACATCATAATTGTTGGAAAATCTGGTTTTGCATCTCATACAAAACACACAGTAGAAGTAACAATCATAGATCTACTTCATTTATGAGAGATAACATGTAACTTTGAATTCTAGAACAAAGAATAGGAAGTGTACCTTGATGCAGTGAAATTCAAAATCATGACTTGAGAATACCTTTAATCTTCATCTCAATTCCACATGGTGCCCAAGAAGTATGGTCTCTCAATCAGTCTTTTGTATGTTGATTCTCAAAGAAAGTTCTTCATTTTCTCCTTGTGGGGAAAAACTGATTTCTTTTCTTTTCATCATACGTACTTTTTTAACTATCTTGGTAGCTACTTTATTTAATAATTCTGATTAAATAAAAACTTATTATCTAATTGGATTATCCTTTTGGGCTTACCCAATTGGGCTTTAGTTTGTGGCTTGAGATGGGACCAAAGAGAAGAAATAAGACTTTAGCTCTAATGGGCCTTGGGCTTTTCTGTCAACTCTTGACAAGTCCAAAGTTACCATTAATTATATTCAATACCAGTATAAGAATATAATTACACTCTAGGCCTTATTAATAAATTATATCCCAAGACTTTATTATACATACAACTCTTCATTAAAATATTTGTAGTAATACAAAGTCACGAATGTAGACTGCCACTTTGAAGATGACTATATCTTAATCCTTGAGTACCCGGTTTAATTATTTATGTTATTCATCATATATTTATGAAATCCAAATATATACTTTAGTAACTTCTTACTAAAGTGGTTGGGCCCAACACTCTGAATAACCAAACCCATTAAACTTATCTCAATGGAATATTTTATATCTCCATTAAGAGATTATGAATTCCATCTTGAGAATATATGTTCTATCAACACTAAATGCGGCTGCCCAACATACTGAGATTTTGACCGTGACTTATAGATCTTACTCCTAGTATATCAAAGCAACTTACATCTCATAATCAGGTCCATTATTCTCTCAGGATTTAGAGTTGATGTAAATAGAAGTCATGAGATGTATTATTCATTTAAAAGTCGTTAGGAGAATAATAAATCTCACAGCGGTCTAGTTCAATATATTTTAACTTTTAAAACATATCAACATATCAACTAGAAATCTCCACTTCCATGATCAAGACAAATCATCTTAGTTGATATGTTACAGTCTTTGCAGATAAAATGTCCAATTTCATTACCGACTATGAACTTAAATTCTGAGTTTACAAAGAACTTGTGATTTATATCTTCTATGACTTTTCACATAAATCACATACTATGCATTTCATAGACTAAGATAATGTCCCATTAGTTCATTTATAGATAATCTCATATAATTAAACAATTTAATTATTTATGTCATGCCAATATATTGGATTTTAGGGCATAAACTCCAACAATAATTTCACTATACTTAAATAATTAATGCACTGATTAAAGTAATTAATATAACAAAATAAATATATTTATCTTTGTAAACGACTAAATTTCTAGTTTGAAATAAATCAAACAAGTAAAATAGTTTCACAAATGCGGATTTGTATTGATGAATACGTGGTACAATTCTCTGTGATTACAAAAGAGTGATCATCTGATTCGATCTCCTTGAAAGACTTATTGATTGGAATTGTAATGATGTGATTTTGACTCGAACACCAAATATCCTTCAATTTGGCTGAAGGATGGATCAAAGACCCTTGAAACAGAATTACAATGAATCTCTAGCTATGAGCTTGTTAGAAATTCTTTGTTCTTCGTGTTCTTCATGTTCTTCATATGTTCTTCATGTTCTTCGTGTGTTCTTCGTCTTCGAAGGTTTGTGGTGGAAGTTCTTCTGTGTTTAATTTGGAGGCTTGAATTCGTAGAGCTTCACTGATTTGTGATTCGTTAAGGTTTCTAGAGGCTTTTGAGCTTGATTCTAGCAAACTTTAAGATCTAGGCAGATAGTTTGGATGGTTCTGCTTCGAATGTCCTTCGATTTTGAGGTTGAAGTTCTTGAAATTCTTGAAGGCTTTGAGGCTTGATTCCTGCAGGGCTTCTGTACTTCCGAGTGCTTCTGAATCTTCTTTGATGCTGCTTGTGCTCTAGATCTCCTGGTATCTGAAAATGCCTTAGGAAGGCTTCTATTTATAGGAGTTTGGGGGTGGGTGAGCGACACGTGGCAAAGCTTGATTGGTGACACGTGTCACAATGTTTTGGTAAGTTAACCGCATAAACTAATAGCATATTAATAGAAGACTTATATCCATGATGACACTGTTTTGCATTGAATTTGCTTCGAATTTTGTTTTCCATTGATCCATTCTAAGTATGGGGAGAATATTTAAATTTGTAATCATGAATTTTCTCTATTCCTCTTAGAGTTAATTCTGTGAAGTTCTTAGTGGATCCTAATCCAAGGTAGAACCTACTTGTACAGCAAGAACATTTTGCTATAAATGAAGAATATACATCCATGATAGCTTCCACGTGTGGTAGAGGATGATATAAGTTCGATTTTAAAGATAGTAACTGAGAATTATTTTCCTACAGTTTCTGCTCTGTTTTCTCAAGGATACCTAAAGGACTCTTTTAGGTGGTCTCGGTACTCTTCTACCTATTTTTGTGGATGTTCCTTTTAGCGTACATTCAATGGTGTTTCTTTTCTTTTGTTTGCACTCTTCTTTTGTTTGAGAGTTTTATTTCTCTTTGTCTCTCTGTATAAGATGGCATATCTTGATTGTAATTAAGAAATTTTTAGGGCAAACGAAAGATGCTGATTTGATATGGAAGGATTAAATTAGGTACATGATATGGACGTCACAGTTTCATTCACTCTCAAGGATTATTTATCATCCATGAAAATTTTAAATGCATGATAAAACAACTACAATAAACATTTCCTCGATAGATAAATTAGGGTCGACCACATGCATTTTTTTGCTCCTTTTAAATGCATGAAAGGACTTTAAAAGTTTTGAAGTGAAATTAAAATAAAACTTCAGGAATTTAATGATCATTAAAATAGAGGAATTTATATAAAAAAATACTTAAAATAATAATCCTGACTGCGTTGAAGTTTCCACCAATACCGCCCTATATCCTTCATAAACATTTGAGCATAGTATCTTTTTCCATCAAATTTTGATACTGAAATTTGGACTTAAATATGCTCCACTTCGTATGCCCCTTAGTTGCTTCTAGTCTTGGATAAGAGGTTTTTTAAGTTTATTATTAAAATCTTATCCCACAAATTGAAGTGCAATTGTTAAATTCCTCGCAAGTCTTATGTGTTAAAATAGAGGAATTTAGATGTTGTCATTTTAATCCATTGAAGTCTAAAATGTTAGAATTATTTCTTGATTCCTTTATATGTATTTAAGCTTTTTTAAATTTTTAATTGTCAAATCATCTGCATCATCATTATGGTTTGGTAAGAATCTAAAATCCATAAGGATTACAAAAGTCATGACATTAATAAATTGCTTTTTTATTTCTATTCAGATAAAAGCGGATGTCAATTGTTAGATCTTCCAGAGCATTTGATATTTGAGATTGGGAAGCGACTCATAATCTATGCTGATTATGTCCGATTGCGCTCAACTTGTAAGTCATTGCATTCCATGCTACCAAAGGTGCCAAACCACCAGCTTAGTCAAGTTCCATGGTTAATGATTCCAAATGCAAGTAAAACCTGTTGTAGATTTTTCAGCATATTAGAAAATAAGATATATAACTTGGAAATCCCAGAATTGAGGGGAAAGTTATTACGAGGATCTTCATATGGTTGGATACTCATGGTCGATGGGTCTCCATAATAGACTCTAATAAATCCACTCACCAGGGCTCAAATTCAGCTACCACCAATTGACACCTTTCTTGATGTATTAAAATATCGCCCAAATGTGTCTGGTAAAGAGTATTTAATTTTTCGGGTAAGATCACACCAACCTATTCCTACAAAATTAAAGAAATTCAAGACTGCAAGTATAAAATACATTCGAGATAGTTTCATAGATAAGGTTGTGTTGTCATCGAGCCCTACTTCAAATGAGTACATGGCCATGGCCATCTCACTATTCTCATCTCAGTCACTTTTCTCCCTCTCTCTCCCAATTGCAAAAGCTCCAAGCTCTTCCCATACCGCTCAATCACTCTCTTTCCCTCTACTTTTTTTTTCTCTTTAAGATTCAGATCTGCTTTGGGTGGCTTTGTGGGAGTGATGCGGTTTTTGAAGCGTTCAAGACAGCGTTGAGGGAGCTGGCGCTGTTTGCTAGGACCTCCACTTAGGGCCGAACTTGGGCTTAGGTGGAGGCTTGCCATTGACGAGACGGAAGGAGGAGTCGTCATCGGCGGCACCAGAGGAAGGGGAGGAGTCGTCATTGAGGAGTCATCGTTGGAGAAGTCGAAGACGGAATCAGAAGGGTTCTTGGAGTGGTTATGGTTCTGGTTGTTGAAGTTGGCGCAGATCAGCGTGGGGTCGTCGAGGCTGTGGGTGGCCATGTGTAGGCGTGGGTTCGTGGGGGCGTGTGTGGCCGTGGGTGGGTGGTTTGCTCGCCATGAGGTCGTGGGTTTTGCTCGCCTGGGTTTTTGTGGATCTTGCGTGTTTGGTTTACCTGGGTTTTTGGTGGGTCTTGTGGGTTTTTGTGGGTCTTGGCTGTGATTTGTTCTGTGGGTTTGGATTTTGGATTTCAGTTTGGTGTTACAATGGTGGGTTTGGGGGTTTGGTTTGGTGTTTTAATGGAATTTCAAAGGTGGTGGTGGTTGTGGTGGTGTTGTTTGGTGTTTCTGGTTCAGTGGTGTTAATGTGTAGAGACAGAGATGAAGCGATGGAAGGGATAATAATTTTTAATATTATTTGTAGGTATGTTTTATCCGCATGTGATAAGGGTATCAGAAAGTTAGTTATTGTTTTTTTTTTTGTCAAAAATATTCTTAAATTAATTAATTAACAATTTAAAAATGAAGTTAAAATAGTAAATTGGCAAAAGAAAGTTAGTTATTATTTTTTTTATTGTCAAAAATATCCTTACCTAAATCTTAAAAATGAGGTTAAAATAATAAATTGACAAAAATAATAAATTCCTTCCTCTACGTTGAAATGACTTTCTTTTTCTAATAAACTCCTATTTTTACATTGATTTAAATTCTTACTTTTACTCACTAACTCCTTACAAAATAGAATCACTTTTTTGTTAGTTTTAAAACTCTTCCAATCTACAAAACTCACCCAACGTATTCATTTTTTTTTCCACCAAAAAATAGAAGAGCTTTTGAGCACACGCATGGGCGTGTACTCAGAAGCTAGTATTGTTTTAATGAGTTGTTTGTAAAAATAAAATTGAAATGTTGAAAAAGTAGTAAAATAAATAAAGTAAGTTTTAGGAGGTAAAATAGAATTTTTTTGAAAATCGGCTACTAATGCTCTTAGCAAGAACAAGGGATTGGGATGTACTTAGCACTCAAGTGTAAAGTTTATTTTTTTTAATTTTTTTTTTGTTTTTTTTTCCAGTAAAAAGAATATTTTGTACTTGGTATTTTCATTTCATGCCTACTCCAAATAGTATTGTTGCAAATCCAACATGGATAAAAAAGAATTTATTTCCACCTTCCTTGTAAACTTTGACATTGCTAAGAGTTGTTTGGTACATATATTTAAACATATACTTTTAGTTTTTAAACAATATTACACGCATTTTTACACACTTTTTCACTCACACGTATTTTCAAAAAAAACTAAAAATTATTGTTTAAACACACGTATCCAACTGAAAATTGTTGTTTAAAAAACTGAAAATTGTTATTTAAATGTCGTTATAATTCCACGCATTTAAAGCCATATTGACCCCATGCACCAACAACTTATTATACTATTAAAATCTCATCCTACTAATTGAATTGGAATTGCTAAATTCCTCACAAGTCTTATGTGTTCTTCTTACATGGCCAATTACTAAAAGAGAAATTTTGGAGCTCATATATTCTCATTTATATGAAGTGATTCTCATTGCCCAAGCTCCTTTAAGGGGGGAAAAGTGTGATTAACCCTATTGTTTTCTTTCCCAACTATATATTTTTCTTCCTCTTAAGTAACTAATCAAACATATCTAATCAACTTTGATATGATTGTGTTCAATGATAAAAAATTTTACTACTTGAGCTAAATGAAACTTTACGTACCCAAAAATCTCCTTAATGGACTGGACTTAGGTTTGGGCTCACAATTTATTTGTAAGGTGGGTTTTGAATTTCCTACTAAGGGTCGTTCCTTACCAGGTATATTAACTGCACCCTCTAACCCTCATGAATTTCTCTCCTCACCCCTTCAAACTTCTCTTTATGGACAAAGCTCTCTCTCGCTCTCTCTCTTTCACTCTCTCTTTTTACTCCGAATCAACAACCCTTTCTCTCTACTCACTCCTACTATTTATAGCTTGAGGTTGGTGGGGTGTTCATGATTGTGTTTTGGCCTCACTCGTGTGGGTGGGGTCCGATTTAATCATTCTTGCCAAGGAATATGCCTCATTGGAAACAGTAGTAATGGCATTGGAACTGGTTCTAGTCTCCAAAATATTGCTCGCAGCGATACTCCCTAAGGCAATACCGAACTGCCGAGATCATGAGCTGTTCGGAGTAAATGTATCCCAGACCAAGTCATACCTGGTCGTTATGGGATTGTCTATCATGCATCCAAAACGAAATGGGCTTACCATTAGACTTGGGCTTGGTGATGTTTCTAGAGATTGTTCGGGCCAAGGCCCAAGGCCTAATGGGCCCAGGATCATGTCTTGTACAAAAGCCCCCCCTTGATTCGTGTCCGACTACCGAGAACGAATCAAGGACAATCTGACAGGCCGAAGACTCCTCGGGAAGTTTAACCATCAATCACAAGCTAGAGACTCCTCGGGAAGCTTAACCGTCAGTCATTAAATGAAGGGCATGATGGTTATTAATGCCCTCTTAAAAAGAGTGTTATGTCAGGCTATCAAGTCTAACTGCAATCATGACCTAACGGTTTGTGAACCGAGGCCACGCGTGTGAGAGTTACGAAAAAGAATTTAAAAAGATTTTCCCGCTTCTTTTTCATTAAATGCTTTCCCCCTATAAATAGTTCCTTCTGACTCTTCATACTACTTTTTTACTCCCCTACTCCTTCAACTTTCTCTCTGCCGAGCATATTCCTCTCGTGCATAGATTCTCCAACCAAGATCACCAATTCCTAGAGCCCACAGTAAGTTTCCTCATTCCTTCCTTCTTTTTCTTCAATTTCTTTTCCTCACTCTAGAATTAGGAATGGGTTACTCATATCTTCTTAACACTGAAGCATCTTTGGCTAATTTTAAAGCAGTTTATGATATTCCTGAGGACGTAGATGTTGCTTATTGCCATTAGGGTGACATCGCTCTTCAGCGACGCCCTCATATAGTGTTTTTTCCTTTAATGGCCATTTTAAAGGGAGGGGTTAGGTTTCCCGTGAACCTCCTAATACTCAGTACCCTTAGATTTTATGGTTTATGTCCGGACCAACTTCCCCCTAATATTTACCGAGTAATAAGTTGCGTCAGTCGGTTAAACCAATTATACGGACTACAACTAAACCACCATGATATAAACTGTATGTATAGTTTATGTGGTAACATTAGATTTGACTACTACCTTAAGATTAGGGATGTATGGGTACGGCTCATATTGTGCTTTCTAGATTCTAATAGAAACTCGGCGGGAGAGTATGTCTGGGTGAGCGGTAATTGGCTTGCTGACAAGCTCACCTGTCCAACTTCGCCTCGTGATGTTGGTCAGTACCATCCACATTTAACTTTGTTTTCATTTCAATGTGTTTTGCTCGCCCTTATATTTGTTCAAACAGGTATTAACCAATTTTCGTCTTATTTTGGTGCAAAAAGCAAAAGGTTTAGGCCAAACATTAGAGTTGTGCACATGGGAGACCTAAATTTTGTGCTCCGATCAGAGATATTTGTGAATTATGACAGGAAGCTCCAGGCATTTCATCTCATACTCGGTTGTAATCCAGTCTACTCCACCTGGCAGCCTTTCAGACAAGCCCTGTTGGTAGACAACCCTTTATTGTCGTACATTAACGTGCAACATCCTAATTTCCTTCCCCCCAAACTCACGGTAGGTGAAGCTCGAGACTTTGGCCCTCGGCTAGTGAGAGCAAAGTCACTAGTACTAGTGAGGGACGATTTAGCAGATTCAATCTCCCAAAATCGTACTGTCCATAGACCTGTTGAGGAGTCCCAAGCCCAAGTTCAGCCAGCCGGGCAAGCAGCAACCGAGTCAGTGAACTCCTCCGAAGTAGAAACCGAAAAAGTTAAGGATGAAATGGTGGTCAAACGAACAATGACCATTGACCGTTTTCTGCCCAGCACCAGTCTAGCGGCGCAATAGCAACAAACCCAGGGCAAGAGTCAGACTCCCCCTTTTCCTCCTCCTACCCGCACTCGGAAAAGGAAGCGCACAACCGACCAACCACTAAGAGTCTTGGGGGATGCTCCTCCGAAAACCCCACCACTCGGGTAGGGGTGGCAAAATCCGACACGACCCGTGAACCCGACACGACTAACCCGTTTATAAACAGGTCATGGGTTGAGGCTAAACGGGTTCGAGTCATATTCGGGTTGACACGGCTAACCCATTTATTAAACGGGTCGTGTTCGTGTTTAACATGTTTAACCCGTTTGACCCGATTAGCTTATAAAGGTAATTTTACTGGTTTACCCTTATAACCTAGGTATATAAGCTTATTTATCATCTCTTCTCTTGAGTCAGAACCTAACCTCATGCCTCTCTCAGTCTATTGTCTCTTCGTTTTCATCGTCAGTCTTTACTCTTCGTCTCCGACTCTTCTTCTTCTCCTCAAAACTCCAACCACTCCTCTTTACACTTCTACAGATACATTGAATCTACAATATAAAATCAAAACCCTAGTCTTCCCATGTCTCTCAATCCTCTACTCTCTCTTCCCCTCAAATCCCTAGCCGACCCTTTTAGTTTCTCTTCCCCTCAAAACCGTGGCTGGCCTCTCTGCTCTCTGTTCTTCTTCACGACTTCACAGCTTCACCTGTTCTCTTTCTTTAGCTTTCAACCACCGAATCCACCACTAGCAAGGTATATATGTTATATATTTTTATTTTGTTTTCTTACTAATGAAATTTTCAATAATTGTAGATCTTTTTTATTGTGTCAATCATTGTTTTTTTTATTGATTTTTAAATAGTTGGGTCTTGCTCTGATTTATTTTCAAATTTCTTTGTATCTATCATCTTAAAATAAAATAATTGTAGATCCGTTCATTTATTTCGTTAATCACTATTATGTTGATTATTTTCTCTTTTTTAAAATAGAAAATAGAAATTTTATTACATTAAGTATCAGTACATAAGAACCATATACTATAGAAAACCAACAAGATAATAAACAGTACAGGGGAAATTAGACCTAATTCTGCAAAAAAAAAAAAACTGCAGAAAACGATACTGCAGAAAAACAAACACAGCAGAAAAACTGTGCAGAAAAACAGACAGAGAAAAAACACAGCATAAAAATTGTGCAGAAAAATAGACATAGAAAAAAAACTATGCAGAAAAACAGATTGCAAAAAAATCCATTTGTTTTTTGTGTTAATCACCATACTGCTGATTTTTAGTACTAATGGGAGATCTATTTATTGATAAAAACAAAAAATAAAAGTAGATCTGTTTATCTCTTTTTTTATTTTAAAATAATCTGTCTTGCTCTCTAATTTCTTTTCAATTATTTTCTGTTTTAATCATCTTAAAATAAAATAATTGAAGATCAATTTGTATTTTGTGTTAATCACTATAATGTTGATTGTTTAGTACTAATAGGCATAGTAGATTTGTTTGTTTGTTTTGTTGATTTTAAATTTATTTGTCGTTCTTTATGATTTATTTTCAAATTTATTTGTTTTTGTCATCTTAGAATTACTAAATTTCTAATCAATAATTTTTCTTTAAATTGGCCTAGATGGAAAGTGATGAGATGATACCTATTGAAATTAAGTATGAAGGAGAGGACATTGACTTAGAAGATGAACTTGATGAAGTGGCTGAACTTCCTCTGCCAAAGAAGGCTAAGACTAAGTCTAAGAATAAGACAAATAACAAAGACAACAAAAGGAGGAGGACTTCATATGTTTGGAGTTTCTTTGAGCTGCTTCCTACAAAAGATAAAGAAAATCCTACATGTAAATGCAAGAAGTGTGGAAAGGAATATATTGCTGCCGGAGCATACGGTACAGGAAATTTGAAGCGCCATTTGAATGTATGTCCAAGAAAAGACACAAGGGATGTTGGCCAGCTTATACTTGGCCAAAATGTAATGTCTGTAAGTTCACCTAAATTTGATCTTGCAAAATTTAGGGATCAAATTTAGGGAGTTGTTATGTGCTGTTATTACAATGCATGAATTACCTTTCCGGTTTGTTAAGTATGTTGGTATACGTGCAATTTTTTCTTACTTGTGTGTTGATGTCCCTAATATCTCTAAAAATACTGCTAAGAATGATTTGGTTAAGATGTATAAGAGGGAAAAAGAAAGGATGAAATCTGTCTTGACATCTGCTCCTGGTAGAGTTTGTTTGACATTTGATTTGTGGACTTCTATAGCTACTGATGGTTATATGCGTGTTATAGCTCATTTTATTGATGCTAATTAGGTCTTACAGAAAAGAATGTTGAACTTTTGTCATATGCCACTACCACATAATGGTGTGTCTTTGTTTAAAAAGGTCTATAAATTGCTATCTATGTGGGGTATTGAGAATAAGATTTTTAGTGTGACATTGGACAATGCTTCTTCTAATGATGTTTCTATTGACATACTAAGAACTCGATTGATAAATAAGAAAGCACTTATTTGTAATGGTGAATTTTTTCATCTTCGTTGTTGTGCTTATATTCTCAATTTGGTTGTTCAAGATGGTTTGAAAGAAATTGATGTTATTGTCCAAACAATTTGTGAAAGCATTAAGTATGTAAGAGGCTCACGAGGGAAGAAAAAAAGTTTTTATGAATCTGTTAAACAAATGGATTTGGATGGTAAGAAAGGTTTAAGGCAAGATGTGCCTACTAGATGGAATTCTACATTTTTAATGCTTCAAAGTGCTCTCTATCATCGACATGCTTTTCAACACCTAGAGTTAACTTACTATAATTTTAAGCATTGTCCTATTGTTGATGAGTGGAAAAAGGCAGAAAAAATTATGAAGTTCTTGGCTGTTTTTTATGATGCTACATTGGTCTTTTTTGGCACAAAATATCCAACAACTAACTTGTATTTTCCACAAGTTTTTATTATTTATTTTACCTTGAAGCAAGAAAGTGATAGTGAGGATAAGTATATGAGAAAAATGGCAGATCAAATGTTTTGAAATTTGAGAAGTATTGGATAGAGTTTAGTGTTGTGTTGGCCATAGCAGTGGTCTTGGACCCTAGGTATAAGCTGCCTTTGATTGGTGCTATCAAAAGCTTAATGGGTATGCTAGTTCACTCCAATATTTGAAGGTTCGTGAAAAATTATTTGCTTTGTTTGGAGAATATGTGAGTAATGTTGCTACATCTTCAACATCTTCCGAAATGGCTGGTCAAGCTACTTAAGAAACTGAAGAACAATATGCTAATGAGAGATCTTTGTCTATGATGCAAGTATGTTATTTTATTATTATTCTTTTTTTTTTTTAATTTATATTATGACATTTATATTCTGCTTAGATTAACATTTATTATATTGTTTTTATATGTAGGAATTTGATTCCTTTCATAATATGGATGTGGGTAGGCAGGCACAAAAAACACAATTGGAGCTCTACTTGGATGAACCAAGAGTGGATAGGAATGCAAAACTAGACATACTAGCTTTTTGGAAAGGAAATGAATTTCGGTATCCAGAACTTGCTGCCATGGATCGTGATATTTTGAGCATTCCTATTTCTACGGTTGCTTCGAAATCCACTTTTAGTGTTGGGGGATGAGTCATTGATCAATTCAAGAGTGCACTTAAGCCTGATGTGTCTCAGGTGAGATGATTCACCTGATTGTGCTTCAGTGCAAACAACATTCCATATTATTATCTTTAAAAGTAAATTTTCATTTTGATGATAAAGCTGGTAGAATGCTTCATTTTCCCTTTCAATGTTCTACTCCACTACCCATTTTATGGTCTGATATACGTTATGAATCATGGCTGCAAGGTTTGATTGACGTTATGAGTCATGGCAGCAACTTATGACCCAATCTCCAATGAATTTACAGATTAAGGAAAGAATGAATATTGGCCTAATCAACTTTTTCTTCTATGTTCATGTTAAATGAAAATGTTATTGTTAATGCCCCTTTCACTAGAACACTATAACAGTAAGTTATTGTTCATTTTAAATGAAAATGTTATTGTTAATGTTATTGTCTTGTATAACACTATAACAGTAAGTTAGAGAAACCTACTAGAAATTTGTGTTGGGTTCTAATAGGTTCTAATTTTGTTTTGTTTTTCTGTAATTTAGTGTATGATATGATACCTTCATTTCCATAAAATGTCAAATAGTAGTATAGAACAATAAACCAAGGTCTTAGTTTCCCCTGGATAAAATTGTTGTATAGATGTTGTTTTGGCAGAATACATTTGTTTATAGATGTTGTTTTGGCAGACTTGGTAGACATCACAAGTTCATTACCAGTAATTACTACTATGCGAATGACTATTATTTATTTAATTGATTCAATTGCTTGATTATCCACAGTTTCTAAATTTCTTATTTATAATGCTTTGATAAATTTTTAATGTTTCATTAATTTTTTTTTGATGTAGAACTTGCACAATCACAATTGGAAGAGCTCACAAAAGATATAATGAACACGAATATCAATAAGGATGAGCACAAGGAAGACATATCTTCAATGGAACCCTCAATGGATCCAGTCCCTTAATCAATGATGACTTTTACTTTTTGATATGGCACTTGGATGTTTGGACTTAGATTTTTCCATCATGGATATTTTGATATGCCATATATGTAATCATGCAGGTTTTTAATTTCTTAATATGTAATGTCTTTAAAGTTTTTTATATGGCACTTGGATGCCATGTCATAATTTTGGTTTTTATTATTATGGAACTTTGACATATTATTGAATTTGATTATATGGAGGTTGGAACCTTTTGGACTAGTAATTTTATTTTGAAGGAATGAAAGAATATTTTCTTTCATTATTATTTAAATTTGTATTACTTGATTTATGGTTGAATTATAATTTTAGATATATGAGAGTTGATAATAGGTTATTCGGGTTAAGTTTAACCTATTAATTAAATAGGTTGTTCAAGTCAGTTAGGATTTATTATTTAAACAGGTTATTAACAGGTCATTTGTGTCAACCCTATTATGACCTACTAATTAAACGGGTTAAACGTGTCGTGTCGGGTTACCCGTTTAATAAACAGGTCGTGTTAGGGTAGAGGAATCCTAACCCGTTTATTAAACAGGTCGGGTTCAGGTTGACCCATATATCGTAATACTTACAGCTCAACCCGACACTCGAACATGAATTGCCACCCCTACACCCGGGCATAGTCATCTAGGAACCTACTGGTGGCACCCACTCAACTGCGCAAGTCGGGTCTAATGTGGCGTCCTCTTCCCGCCCAGATGTGGGTTGGTAGACCATCTTCAAGCTCGAGAATGAGCCTCTTCCCGTGATGGCCAGTGTTAGGACCTAGGCACAAGGTGAGGGTGGTCGAATCGCTCAAAGTCTGGCGCAGGGCCTTCAACTTCTTAAGGATGTGCACTTTTTCTCGGGCGGCACCGATGCGTCTCTAACTGCCCAGTTGCAGTGGCATACAATAGCGGTAATACACTACTTTTTCTCTCTTGCACAAATGTACTTGTATTTCTTTTTCTTTTCATGCTTATCGTTATTGTATTATCAGGCCACACAGTTGGCTCATGTAATAGAAGACAGGTTGAAGGAGGCTGCTAAGGACGCTGACCGGGAAAAGGCTTTGAAGGATGTTGCTGTAGCCACTGCAAAGGATAAGGGCAAGGCTGCCAAGAAGAGGGCACAGGCATCTGCAAAGGTCTGGATACTGGCAAAGTAGAAGCTGACAGAGATGGACGTGAAGCTGGGGGAACAGAGCTTAAGTTGGTTGAAGCAGAGAGTCTAAATTTGGCACAAGTCGATGAGATTGCCGATCTAAAGGCAGCCCTTGAAGCTTGTGAAGAAAAGTGGTGCAACGAGGGCTTCACGGACACTAAAAACTCTGTGGAATTGATTTTCTATCAAGCACGGAGGCACGGGGTTTGGGGAAGGATGGATGGCCGCTCTACAAGCTATGGGGGTGCCCGATGATTCCCCGCTAAGGAATCACGAGCAAATACCCTTTTCGGAGCCTCTTCCCCCCATTCATAATCCCTTCGGTGCCGACGACGAAGAGGATACTCCAGCATAAGGGAGCTGGTGCAAGAAATTAACTCTCATGTAGAGTTAGTTTATCTTGAAGTCACCAGCAACTTTAATGCTGCGCTGCAAACGGCTTCATTACCACTTCTAGACTCGGGTGCCCAGCCTGCCGAGGATGTTCAAGCTCAGCCATACTTTGCTGCTCAGCTTACCGGGGATGTATCAGCTCAGCCTACCGAGGACACTATCCCACCTCAGCCCACTGACCCTGCTGCTTAAGCCCGTAGAAAATGTTTAACTTACCTTACTCTTTTGCTTTCTCTTTTCTTTATTTATTATTTTTTCTTTGCTGGGTTTGCTTATGGTCACCGAGATGTGGTGACAGAACACTGATTTTACTTTAGTTTGTGTTAATTTTATTTCATTTATTTAGTCAGGATGATGTGGTGACAGGACATCTATTTTGGTTATATCTATGAATAATTTCTACATTGCTATTAAATTATTTCTGCTATATTTTACTCTTGTGCATTTGTGGGGATCATGTAACCAAATTAAGGTTTGCTCATGGTTGGTGATAAGGGTTAAATTAATCAAAGGTTACCTTAACCGAGCACATTTGCCATAAGTAAAACATAGATAAGGACTTTACCTGTTCGGTGAGCCTTTCTGTCCTTAGAAAAAATAGAGATTAGGTTTCCACCTATTCGGTGATAGGGATCGAACCGAGCACAGGCTTCTGTCCTTGGTAAAAATAGGAACAAGGTTTCCACCTATTCGGTGATAGGGATCGAACCGAGTACAGGCTTCTGTCCTTGGTAAAAATACAAATATTAGCATGGTAATTCAACTTCTATATACTACGTGCGTAAACATATTTCTTTTTACAACATATGTACATAACTGGCAACTCCTTCCACAGTTAATGATAAAACTTTCTTAAATTTTGAACATTCCATGGCTGGGGAAGTGGCCTCTCATCCATGTCCTCCAAATAATACGCCCTAGATCCAGCAATAACAGTAACACTATACAGACCCTCCCAATTTGGAGCTAACTTTCCAGCGTTGGCATCTCGGGCATTCCCCACTGCTTTCCGCAACACTAAATCTCTAGCTCTGAATTCTCTACTCTTGACATCCTTGTTGTATCGACAAGTGAGCTTTTGTTGATACTCGACCAACCTTGTGGTTGTTGATTCCCCGGATTCTTCTAACGAGTCTAACTGCTTTATTAGTAGCTCCTCATTTTCGGCAGGGACAAATCCTGAGACCCAAGCACTACATAAGCTTACTTCAGTTGGTATCACTGCTTCCCCCCTTATGTCAGTGAAAATGGGGTTTCCCCCGTGGATCTCTTAGGGGTTGTCCGGTATGCCCACAATACATTCGGTAACTCCTTGGCCCACATTCCCTTAGTGCCTTCCAATCTCTTCTTCAACCCATTCACAATCGTCTTGTTAGTAGCCTCAGCCTGGCCATTACTTTGTGGATACGTCAAGGTGGAATATCAATTCTTAATACCGAGGTCGCTACAGAACCTTCGAAAAGCATTACTGTCAAACTGCAACCCATTGTCAGACACCAAGGATTCTGGCACTCCAAATCTCGTTACTATATTTCTCCAGAAAAACTTCTTAATGTCTACATCCCAGGTATTGGCTAATGCCTCGGCCTCGGCCCACTTTGTGAAATAGTCCACGGCTACCAAAACAAATCTTTGGTTTCCTGTAGCTCGAGGGAATGGACCAATAATATTTATCCCCCACTATGCAAAGGGCCATGGGCTACTGATAGGGTTCAAACTCCCTGCTGGCTGATGTATCAAAGGGGCATACTTCTGACATTGCTCACATTTTTGGACGTACTCGGCAGCATCCTTGTTGAACGGTTTTAGACCCCTTAAAAACAACCAGATTGGTTAGCCTAGATTAATTAGCCAAGTTGTTACTTAGTCAAATTATGCAATACTAGGTTAAAGCAATCAAATAATCATATCAAAAGAATAAAGCAGCAGAATAATAAAAGACACAATGATATGATCACCTAGGAAACCACACGGTAAAAACCTGGGGAGGATTTGACCCACCGATCCTCAAGGCAAACCTGAATTCACTATGAAAGAATCGAAGTTCATACAGAAGGACTACAAGCTCCCCGCTCGACTTCCTAATGCTACCCACTAGTAGAACTTACTGACACGACCACGTGCAAGCTTCGAATCCACGGACTCCTTCTTTCTTGAATTTTTCAATCAGCTACAAGCACCCACGCTTGATATTCTTTAAGCTTCAAAGGCAGCAACCAAGTTGATCATCAAGATGTTGAAGTAATCTCCATCTAGAAAACCCTAAGCTTTGTGTAAAGGAAAGCTCCTCTAGATCTCACAAGAGATTTACACAAAACAGTAATGTATGAGCAACACTACAACTGGAGCAACTCTAAAAACGTGGCTAGGGTTTTGCCTTATATACCTAGGGAAAAAACATAAAACCCTAAACGTTTAATGAGTTAGGGCTGAGTTGGAAAACTGCAGAAAAACGCAATCTGATCGATTTTCGATCGATCGAATCTATTCTTCAATCGATCGAGACAGACTGAAATGCTCCAATGCATCTACAGTCTCTCGATTCCAACTTTACAATAATTAAACAACTTTGAGCACACTTTAACAAGACTAAACATATTGTTTTGATCATGGTTTGCCAATATTACAAATTAGAGTTCTAAATACATAAATTCCTAAACCTTTAGAACCTAACAAACTCCCCCTTTGGCAATCCGTGACAAAACACAAATTAAAAGCTCAAAGTTTACAAGTAAAAAGCCCTCTACAAAAATAATGCTCATAAACTCAAATTCAACCCTAACTACTATCCATCGATTGCAAGTGTAGACAGCAGCTTTGTTGAATCAACTTGTATATTCCTGAAATACTCAACAAATGCATAAACGCATGTGTGACAGAAAAAAGTAAAGCAACAGGTATAACATTCTTGTAAGATTCACACAACACAAAATAAAGACATATATGAATGAACAACTCATAAATATAAATCAATAAGCAGTGAATCACAAAGCAACAAGAATCAATGAATATAACATGTATATCAATCAATGTTACTCCCCCTAACATGAATATCCCCAAAAATGATATACAAAGTGAAGCACCTAGATACAATCTAAAAAAAAAACTCCACAAGCTCCTCAAAAACACAAAGTAACAAAAAGTCTCCCCCTAACTACAAAAACACTCCTCTACAAGTCAAAAACTCCACTCCTCCTTTTTGTGATGGAATGCCAAAGGGCAATCACAAGTCGCCATCAAAAGGAGGTGGTGAGGGTGAATGAAGACGCGCAAAGTCGGCTCGCAGAGCACGAATCTCATCTAGCAAGTCCACCAAAATCTGACCATGAGCCGCCTGAACGGTCATGACAGTCTCCAGGGTATGAAGAACATCGAAGTCATCCGAAGAAGGTGGAGGAGCAGCAGCAGCAGAATCAAGAACATCCTCACCAGCAGGACCTGTAGAAGAAGAAGGAGGAGGTGCGCTACCAGACGGCTCAGACCTAGGGTGTTTAGAACCAGCTCGAAGATGAGCGGCCCTCTGTCTAAGAAAAGACACACCTATGGGAGCTATCACATGAACGGGCTCGGAGGAAGGGAAGCCACTAAGATCAAGATAAAGCAAAATCCTATGAATAAAAATAGGATGCACAAGAGCATGAGTAGTAGATGAACTCCTATAAACATCGTTCAAAGAACGAAGAAAGAGATGATGAAAACTAATAGGAGCATTAGAAACTAGGGCGTATAAAAATACACACCTCTCAAGAGGAATGTTGTGAACATGAGAGATGGGCCAGATAGAATGACAGGCTATCCTAAAGAACAGATAGTGCAACCCGGAGAGCTCAGCAGAAGTGATCCTAGGATCAGAACCCCACTGGACAGTAGTCCCAGTGATGTAAGACAAGACATCACTCAACTCGGGAGACTCAGCATAAGGATAGATAAGATGACGTACCAAAGGTACCCCTAGAGCATTAGCCACTACCTGAGGAGTAATGGAGTACTCTACGCCTCGTATCCAACTTTTAACTAGAGTGTTGGAATCATAGACGTGGATAGAGATGTTCGAGAAGAACTCTCTAATCAGGGTAGCTGGAGGAGGAGGATCAGACACATCCAACAAAGGTAACCAGCCCCTACGCTCAAAATTTGCCCTAATGGCAGGATCAACCTTATCTAGGATAACATAACGCTCAGCCCAAATCTTCCTCTGAAGATTCAGCTTCTCAAAAGTCTCTTGGTTTTTCTCACTCGGAAACCTCTCACGGTTAAAGGAAGGTGGGGGAGGAGAAGGAGAGGGAACAGACCTACGGGCTCTAGTCTTCCTAGGCATGATATTAAGGAAAGGACAGAGACACAAGGAAAAACCAGAAAGAATAAAACAAAAAAAAATCAAAGGGCAGACTGCAAGTTAGCACAAAAATCAATAGAATAAAAATCTATATGATGCATGAACAATTACAATGCCATGATGCATGTACTAATGCAGTAAACACAATTCAAATTAAGTTCAATTACACAAAATTGGCTTGAACATAGAGTTTCTTAACAAAAACCCTAAAAATTTGAAAACCACTTGAAAAATTTTGCAACAAATTGATGAATTGATCATTACACAAGGTTGAAAACAGATTAGAATAACCAATTTCATCAATACAACAAGCCAATTTCATCAATTAAACCTCAATTGAACAAAATCCCCAATTCAGATCAAATAGAAACCCTAGAATTTGAAATTTTTCACAAAACCCAAAATTGATCAAATTAAACTATCAAGATCATGTTTAGAGCATGTCCCCACAAAAACCCATTGATCAATTTCACAAAATTAGGTTTGAATCAACACAAATCCCAAATAGAAAAAGTTCTGAAATTTTGAGCAAAAATGCATGAAATATGTAAATAAACTCAAAAAGGAAGGACAAAACAGACTTACCGGCTTGAGGAAAGAGAAATTTTGCAAAATTTCGGAGGAAAACGACAAAAATTGGACAGTGGAGCCTTGCCTCGTTGGAGAGAGAAAGAAAGTTTGAAAAAAAAAACTTTTGAAAAGTGTTTGGAATCAGTCAAAGAACAGTGTTTTAACACCTGATTCGCGACTTTCGATTGATCGAAAAACACATTCGATCGATCGAATCAAACAGTCATTTTGAAACAAATTAGAGCACTTTTTCGATTGATCGAAAATCAGACTAGATCGATCGAAATAGGCAGAGGCTCACAAAAGTTTTAGAAAAATCACAGTTTTGAAAAACACAAACAATATTTTGAAAATAACTCCTCAAAGTATTAAACTACAGAAACAAAATGCATGAGTATGAGATGGAATGCTTTTTCAAAAACCCAAGTTTTAATCCCAGTTTCTTCAAAGAAAATTTCAACCACTCTTCCTTTCAAATTCTCAAGCAAAAAAAATGTTTTGCATGACTCTCAAAGTATTATCAAACTCGGTTGGTCAGACCAAAAACACACACAATAACATGTACAAAATTTAGCAAAGAATAACTTGTGTAATGTGTGCAACTAGCAAAAACTTGAGATACATGTGAGGTGATATGTGAATAGCAATCAATCACAAAGTCTACAAAATCCATCACATAGAATTTAAAAGAGACTATCACCTAAAGAGTTACATCCTATAACTCCCACATCTCCTAGAACAGAAGCTTGCAATCATGTAAGTTTCTTGAATTTTGCTCCATTATTAGGTGAAATTTGGCATCAAGCCTAATAGTACACACCAGTTTTAATTATGTGAATTGGCATCAAGCCTAATAGTACACACCAATTTTAAGCATTAAGCATTTAACAGAGGCTACACCTTATGTTCTTTTTGTGCATGTGCTACACTTTCTCGAGCACAAAATCTTATGATATGCACTAAGGTGTTCATGATTGGCTAGTGAACAGTGGTGAGATGGTTATTTATGCCTTTCTCAAAAAGATCAAGTCCGACAGTCAAATAACATATGACTTCAAGATCAAGACAAAGTGATTAATAACCACAAACATCTTTCCCACACAACATGCACTACAAAGTTTCAACTAGTCAAGTGTAATATATAAGCTCATCAAAACTAAACAAGGTACATAAGACATGTTATGTGTAAATAAATTGACCAACCTTGTTTTCAAAAACCAAGAAACATAATGTCAAACATATTTTTGCTTTCTCCTTTTCTCCATTTTTTTTTTATTAAAAGAGAAAACAAATAAATCCTAGAATGTAATGCAATGCAAATCCTAGAAAAAAAAAAAAAAACACAAATACCAAAGAACAATGGTCACAGAGGATAGAGCAATGAAGCACAAGGACCATGTCAGAAAGACTCAATTAGGACGAGTCTTTTGCATCCAAAACCTTTTAGATGCATCACGAGCATTGGAGTTCTTATTCATATTCGAGTGATTTCCAACTCCAGGATTGGAATAAAGGTTCAACACCTTTACCAATTCACCAATAAGTGCCATAGGATCTTGTGCTTGAGGCACAGACACTTTTGGTTTGTTTGCTCTCTTAGCAGCTTGAAGCTTGTAACAGTTAGGACGAATGTGTCCAGACTTACCACAATAATGACAAACCCAAGCAGGTTTACCATGCATCTTGTCCTTAGAAGGGGTAGAATCCTTAGGTTTAGACTCTCTCACATCAACCCTAATCTTCCTAGGAGGTGAAACTTCTACAGGTTTAACAACCTCACTCACAGGGGGTTTGACAGTTTCACTCACAACCTCACTCACGGAAGGTTCAGAAGAAGAAGAAGGAACAAAATTCGTGGAATGTGGTCCAGAATCAAAGATGCTTTCAACATATCCTAACCCAGATTTATCAGAATGATACTTTTGAACATTCAGCATGTGATCAAGTTTAGAACTAGCAGATCTAGCAACAGATAAATCATGTTCCAAAGTTTTAACTTTATCAAGCAAAAGCATGTTCTCAGATTTAACATTGTTCAAAAGATCATTAGCATCAAACAGTTTAACAAGCAAATTTTCTTTTCAAGCTCAAGAGATTCAATTTTCTTCAGGCCAAGTTCAACATTCATAGCATCCCTTGCAGCAATTTTGCAAAGTTTATTGTAGGCCTCTTGAAGATCTGCATCCTCAGAGAGTTCTCCATCAGAAGGGTTCTCTTCAACATATATGCTTTCATTGACTACAGCTGTAGCAGTGAAAGTAATGAAGTTTCCATCCTCATCACATCCGGACTCATCATCAGAAACCTCATTATCACTAAGGGTTACAGCCATAGCTTTACCCTTAGTCCTCAAGAATGTAGGACATTCAAATTTCACATGACTATACCCTTGATAGCCAAAACACTGAGGACCCAAAGAATTATTTGAAGATTGGCCAACTTTTGCTCTAGGTTTTTCAAAGTTATTAACCTTAGTGGGATCATTCTTCCTAAAATTTCTAGGTTCAGCAGTGTAAGTACCTCTTGCCTTTCTGTTGGTATTCCTAAGAAAGTTTTTAAAGTTTTTGGCAAGATACGCAATCTCTGTAGCAAAGAGCTCATCATCAAATCCACCACCATCAACATCATCAACTGACTTAAGAGCCATTGATTTGGATTTGTTCACTTTAGGTAGGTCAGACTCATAGGACTGAAGAGATCCTACAAGCTTATCAACAGGGATGGAGTCCACATCCTTGCTTTCAGTGATGGCAGTCACTTTGGGTCTAAAGTTTTCAGTTAAAGATCTAAGTATCTTCCTAACAATTTTAGGTTAATCATAGATTTCACTCAAATTAAAAGCAGAATTAACAATATCATTCAATTTGGCATAAAATTCATCAAAGGATTCATCATCAGACATCCTAATGCTTTCAAACCTAGAAGTTAATTGCTGCAGTTTGTTTATCTTAACTGCCTTTGTGCCTTCATGCACAGTTTGGAGGATTTTCCAAGCAGTATGAGCAACCTCAACATTTGAGATCCTCTTAAATTCCTCCATTGAAACAGCATTGAAGATGGCATTCATAGCTTTGCTATTGAAGCCTGCTGCTTCTTTTTCAGAAGTTTGCCACTCACTCATAGGAGTAGTGGGCTTCTACCATCCGTATTCAATGAAATTCCAAACCCTCTCATCAATTGATTTCAGGAATGCTTTCATCCTTACTTTCCAATAAGCATAGTTGTTCCCATCAAAATGAGGAGGAACAACAAGAGAGTGTCTATGCTCCATGACAACAGGGGTCAAGGATCAGCTCAGAGATAAAACAATCTCTAACAAGAGAGCTACCTGCTCTGATACCACTTGAACAGTTTTAGACCCCTTAAAAACAACCAGATTGGTTAGCCTAGATTAATTAGCCAAGTTGTTACTTAGTCAAATTATGCAATTCTAGGTTAAAGCAATCAAATAATCATATCAAAAGAATAAAGCAGCGGAATAATAAAAGACACAATGATATGATCACCCAGGAAACCACACGGTAAAAACCTGGGGAGGATTTGACCCATCGATTCTCAAGGCAATCCTGAATCCACTATGAAAGAATCGAAGTTCATACAAAAGGACTACAAGCTCCCCGCTTGACTTCCTAATGCTACCCACCAGTAGAACTTACTGACACGACCACGTGCAAGCTCCGAATTCACGGACTCTTTCTTTCTTGAATTCTTCAATCAGCTACAAGCACCCACGCATGATATTCTTTAAGTTTCAATGGTAGCAACCAAGTTGATCATCAAGACGTTGAAGTAATCTCAATCTTGAAAACCCTAAGCTTTGTGTAAAGGAAAGCTCCTCTAGATCTCACAGGAGATTTACACAAAATAGCAATGTATGAGCAACAATACAACTGAAGCAACTCCAAAAACGTGGCTAGGGTTTTGCCTTATATACCTAGGGCAAAAACATAAAACCCTAAACGTTTAATGAGTTAGGGCTGAGTTGGAAAACTGCAGAAAAACGCAATCTGATCGATTTTTGATCGGTCGAATCTATTCTTCGATTGATCGAGCCAGACCGAAATGCTCCAATGCATCTACAGTCTCTCGATTCCAACTTTACAATAATTAAACAACTTTGAGCACACTTTAATAAGACTAAACATATTGTTTTGATCATGGTTTGCCAACATTACAAATTAGAGTTCTAAATACATAAATTCCTAAACCTTTAGAACCTAACACTTGTGCATTTGTGGCCACCAGAATCCCTAGGTCATTGCTCGGTGGGCCAATGAACGTCTTTCAACTTGACTGCCACACACCCCCTTGTGGAGCTCAATCAAGAGCTCTTCAACTTTGCTGGGGTGCAAACATTGTAGATATGGTCCCCCGAAAGATCTTCGGTACAGTTTACTGTTTACCGATAACCAATACCGAGCAGCCATCTGACGCACTCTGTCTGCTTCTTTTCCATCGGCTGATACTTGGTCATCGACCAAAAAATCAATGATTGGATCCATCCAATATGGCTCAGATACTGCCACTATTGAAACATTTAACCTTGCATCAACACTTGGTTCTGCCACCACCTCCACCTTGATTAGCCGGGGCACCTCCTTGGTCAATGATGACGCCAAGGTAGCTAGAGAGTCGGCATGCCGATTTTGCCCCCTAGTAATTTGAATGACTTTTACCATCTGAAACTGATTCATAATCTGCTTTACCAACCGAAAATAGTCAATCATCCGAGTATCTTTGGCTTCAAAGCTTCCCTGCACCTGATTAACAACTAATCGAGAATCCGAGTAAACCTCCACCTCCCGGGCACCCAAATTCAAAACAGCTCTTAGTCCGGCAAGTAAGGCTTCATACTCAGCCTCATTGTTAGAAACCTTAAAACCCAACCTAAAGGAATGTTCCACCCTTATCCCTTCTGGCGTGATGATAACGATTCCTGCCCCAGCCCTCAGTGCACTAGACGCATCGTCCACAAATACTTTCCACGGTTGGACTTCCATACGACAAATAATCTCCACCTCCCTTCTCGGGGAAATTTCTGCAACAAAGTCAGCAAGAATTTGACCCTTCACTGAACTCCTAGGTCTGTACCTTATATCAAAAGCGCTCATTCAGGTTCCCCACTTGGCTATCCTACCCGTGAAATCAAATCTCTTCAACAATGACTGCAGGGGATACTCAGTTAACACATAGACAGTATGAGCTTGAAAATAATGAGACAGTTTCCTTGTGGCATGCACCAAGGCTAACACCAACTTCTCTAGGGGTAAATATTTGGTCTTGGCGTCGACCAGAGTTTTGCTGACATAATATACTGGTAGTTGTACACCTTGATCCCTCAGCAACACGACACTTATAGCATGCTCGAACATCGAAAGATACATGAACAAATTCTCACCGGTCTTTGAAGCTGACAACATAGATGCCTGCATCAAATACTCCTTTAAATCTTGGAAAACCTTTTCACATTCCTCGGTCCACTAAAATCCCTTCCATTTTTTCAGAAGTTGATAGAATGGACGGCATCGATCGACAAACTTAGAAATGAACCGGTTTAGTGTAGCAAGCATGCTGGTCAGCACTTGGACTTCCTTTTGATTGCTTGGCAATTGGAGGCATTCTACAAATTTGATTTGATCGAGATTGACTTCTATTCCTCGGTGAGTGATCATGTACTCGAGGAACTTGCCAGCCCCCACTTTGAAAGCACATTTGTCGACGTTGAGACTCAACTTATGTCGTTAAAGTACTCGACATGCCCCTACTCCTCTTTACTCTTAACCACCATATCATCAATGTATACCTCCACCATATGCCCAATCTTATCCCTAGACATTCTCGACATCATCCGTTGATAAGTGGCCCCCACATTTTTTAGACCAAATGGTATCACGGTATAGTGATAATTAGCATCGGGAGAGATGAACACTGTCTTTTCTTGGTCCTCGGCGGCCAGGGCAATTTGATGGTAACCCTAAAAAGCATACAGGAAACTCATCCTCGGGTGTCCATATGTTGCATCCACCAGCTGATCAATCTTTGTTACAGGGAAAGGGTCCTTTGGACACGCTCGATTTAGATCGATAAAATCTACACAAACCCTCAATTTCCCATTCTTCTTTTTTACCACCACATTATTCGTAAGCCATTCCGGGAAGAAAACTTCCTTTATTGCTCCTACTTCTTTTAGCCTTTTTACCTCTTACTTGAGAGCCTCAACGTGCTCTTTAGCTGACCTTTTTGGCTTTTTCTTCTTGGGGGGAAATAGTGGATCCACGTTGAGCTTATGAACTATAAACTTAGGATCTACCTCGAGCACCTCGTATGGGCTCCAAGCAAATACATCTATATTTTGTACAAGCAATAACAGCATCTCTACCCTATCTTTGTCTGTCATTCCTGCTCCTATATGAAAACTCCTATCCTCATCTGACAATATCTTCACTCTTATTAAATCCTCGGCACAGCTAGCCCCCTTTTTTTTCTTGGGGTTTCTATGATTGCTATAAGGAAACCTCCTCAGTAGGTTCCTTCTGCTTAATCTCCAGGTTAACAGCAGCTACCAAGCATTGTCTGGCCACTTGCTGGTTTCCCCTTACTGTAGCAATACAGTGCTCGGTATGGAATTTGACATTTACATGCAATGTAGATGGAACTGCTCCCATTGCATGAATTCACGACCTTCCGAGAATTTCCGTATACGGAGAGAATGAATTAACCACTATAAAAGTCACCATCACTTCTTTGCCTTCCATGTTCACGGGGTGCGAAATCTGCCCCTCTGAGACCACCATCAGGCCATCAAACCCAATTAAGGGTGTATCATACTTCGACAAATCTTCATTCTTCAAACCAAGCCCCCTGAACAAGTCAAGATACGTTACCTCGACGCCACTTCCTTGGTCTATCAACACCCTCTTCACTATAAAACCTTTTATTCAGGCTATGACCACCAAAGCGTCATCATGTGGCTCAGTCCTTCCTTCTAGATCATCATCATTAAAAGCAATGGGCTCCCGAGTATACTTCATCTTCTTCTAGGTGGGTTGCTCATCCTGACAACTCTCCAACGGAACCATTGTCAGTACTCCTTCCCTCCGGGTCATTAAGGTACTCCTTGAAGTAGCATAGATAACTTCTATCACCCCTAAAGGGGGTGGAAGAAGATTCCCATAGTGTCGGGCACCTTGTCCGACTTCTTGATTCCTTGGCTCTACAACAACCTCTTTTAAATGCCTTGACTTTACTAATTGCTCCAAATGGTCTTTCAACACCCTGCATTGTTCGGTGGTATGCCCTTTTATCCCGGTGATAAGTGCAGTATATATTCTGATTTCTTCTCGATGGGTTACCCCTTATCTTGTTCGGCCACCGAAAATATGGCTCGTTATTGATCCGATCCAAAATCTTGTGCATCGGCTCCTTGAATGTCACGTTTACTTCTCCTGCCTGAGCACCAGGTTCCTGGATCCTTAGGTCCCTTCTGGGTCTTGGTTGAAAACCCCATTGTCAGAACTTTTTCGTAATCGGCGCCTTCCCCTTGCTTTGCTGCCAATCGTCCTCTAACCTCTTGTACTCCTCAATACGCCTCATTAATTGCCTTATATCCTTAGGAGGCCTCATCATCAGCGAATCTCGTAATTCAAAATTCTCGGGCAATCCCAATTGAAAAGTGCTTGCCGCGATCTTTTCATTATCCCCACCGATCTCGTTGTACAGTTCCTAGTACCTATTAGTGTAACTCTATAGGGTTTCCCTAACTCTCATCTTCATAGACAGCAACGCGTCCACTGGTTGTGATACCCGGCTACAGGTTATAAACCGGACCCCAAACTCTTGAATAAGCTCTGCAAAACTATGAATCGAGCCCTTCCTCAACCCATTGAACCACCTCAGAGTAGTGGGCCCGATACTTGAAGGAAACACCTTACACATCAGTGCGTCGTTATGACTATGCAAAGACATCATCTAGATATAATGGCTCACATGCTCTACTGGGTCCGTCTTCCCGTCATAAGAGTTAAATGGAGGTCTAGTAAACCTGCTCGGCATCGGTGCCTGTTCGATATCTCCTGAGAATGGTGACCGAGTAGCTCGGCTCATAGCATCCATTGTAGCATTCCTGGGTCGTCGCCCTTCCGGGGAAATTGAGTCTCTATCTGCATACTCTTGAGACTGGTCTCTGTGTTGATGGGAACCGGATTGATGGGACGCCTCTCCATGACTACTCCCTACACTTGTTGACCCATCTGCGTGCTTTTCACGGTTTCTTCTCTGACGCTTACCTCTTGCCTCCAACTCCAAATCCCTTACAAATCTACGCAAGTGTTCAAGTTCTTCATCCCTCCTGTCAAAATGTTTGTGTCCGGAGGCACCTGACATTGATTGAGACGTTTGAAACGATCCTTCCCCTGGGCCAGAATGTTCTTCCTCTTGCTCATATCTCCAGTCTTCGTCTCTCTTGTGCCTCCTTTCTTGCCAACTAGAGCCCCAAGAAGATCCTCCAGAGCCATTTTCGGCGTAACTTTCCGAGTACCTCCCAGACATCTTTCTTGTGCAAACCTCGGCAGAACTACAGCTACGTAGGAGATTCCCACAGACAGCGCCAATTGGACGTACCCAAAAATATCCTTAATGGACTAGACTTAGGTTTGGGCTCACAATTTATTTGTAAGGTGGGTTTTGAATTTCCTACTAAGGGTAGTTCCTTACCGGGTATATTAACTGCACCCTCTAACCCTCATGAATTCCTCTCCTCACCCCTTCAAACTTCTCTTTATGGACAAAGCTCTCTCTCTCTCTTTCACTCTTTCTTTTTACTCTGGATCAACAACCCTTTCTCTCTACTCACTCCTACTATTTATAACTTGAGGTTGGTGGGGTGTTCATGATTGCGTTCTGGCCTCACTTGTGTGGGTGGGATCCGATTTAACCATTCCTGCCAAGGAATATGCTTCATTAGTAACAGTAGTAATGGCATTAGAACTGGTTCCAACCTTCAAAAGATTGCTCGGCAGTGATACTCCCTAAAGCAATACAAAGCTGTTGAGATCATGGACTATTCCGAGTAAATGTATCCTTGACCAAGTCATACCTGATCGATATGAAATTGTCTATCATGCATCCAAAACGAAATGGGCTTACCATTAGACTTGGGCTTGGTGATGTTCCTAGAGATTGTTCGAGCCAAGGCCCAACGGGCCTGGGATCATGTCCCGTAGAGAAACCCACTAAACAAGATTGTTTTATCTTATTTTATTTTATGTGTTTTAGGCACACTCTTTTAACAAATGACATTGAAGAACAATAAACAAAAATGTTAATGTTAAATTAAAAGGCTTTAAGAAAATCTCATAACTTTAATTAAAATATTTTGGGTTGAAGCCCCTTGTGTGGTAGATCTATATCATAAAACATGATAGAGGTTTCATACTTTCATTTTTCAAGAGTGATGCCCGTGGGATTTCGGATTTGATTTAATAACTTGAGCAAGGATTATCAATGAGTATAAGACGTCGTAAGTAATCTCTACATAGAAATATTATGTTGGGGCTTTTGCAGCGGGTATATAAGTACTTCATCTTCAGTGTATTAAGGAGGCTTGGCCTTTTGGTTCACGGCCTTTCAAGGGTGGTCCAAGTTGTGGTTATAGCAAAACCACCTCAGTAATCAGCGATCTCTTAAAATCTAACAATCTCTTAAAATCTTCACAACCGTAGCAACTAATTAGCAACTTCTCTATGCTGCTACACTACCCATAGACCTACCTAAGTAATTCAAATCCATTAAAAACATTTTAGGCCCACGGCTCACTAGAAACTCTCTTTAGGCCCAACCCGTGTCATCAGGTCTACTCATGATCTGGGCCACCTTCAATCAAAGCAAACCCACTCACACCAAATTCCAGGCCTCTCTATTGATCCAGGGTTGAGAAGACTTGTACGAGATGGTTATAGTGTTTGAGAAGTGTGAATAATCAAACACTTACTGATCACATATAATTGACAATTTTACTTGCACATAGACAATACAAAAATAAAATAGTATACAATCTTTGGTAATGTGTTGTGCGCACTCATTAAAATGCCCCGGAAAAAAAAAAAAAAAATTTTTTTTTTTTTTTTTCCTGCTTAATAGAAACAAACACAAATAAGAGAAAAAGAAAATGAGATTCTATCACCAAGGTGAGTCAATAACAAATGCATACCAAGAAGTCCTCTTAGTGGACCTAATAATTTAGAGGAGGCAATTTCCCTCTCAATTGCCAAAAGGTTATAAATTAAGGTTTTTACTAATGTATACCCTTTGAGTATACATTAGTAAACTATTTTAGGAAAATTTTATGGGAAAATGAAAAAAGTTATCAACTTTTTTAATAACTTTTTTTTTTTTTTAATTTCGCATAAAATTTTTCCAAAAATAGATAATTAATGTGTGCCTTAAGGGCATACATTAACCTGACCCAAAAGTTAATAATAACTTTTCGAGTTCCAACCATTATTTTCCTTTCCAATTTTCATTAGAATATTTTTATTTTCCTAAATTTTTTTGGTGAATTTATTATTATTATTATTTTTTTTTTTATAATTGCCTAGCATACTGCCAAGAGCACTTATTGCATGCATCACTTGCATAAATGATTTTTCAATAATTACTCCAAAAATGGACCTTCATTTATCCAAAGTGGATCTTTGTAGTAAGACCACTAACAGTCTCAACAGAAAAGGGGCAATTTATTGAGTAATCCGGGATTAGCATTGCTCCCAGTAAGGCTATTCACGGGTCAAGCTTGTGTCTGACTTGAAATATTTGGGTGGATAAAAACAAGACCCAAAACTGACCTCAAATTCTCATCGGATCGGCCGGTTCGGGTTGTACCAGTTGGTTTCGGGTTTTATCACTAGGCCGAGATTTGGTCAGATCCATCAAGATCTCGCTGGATCTCGAAGGATTTGGACTAGATCTCGATGGATCTCGCTAGATCTGGTCTAGATCTTGACGGACTAAGGATGAGAGAGAGATGGCGTCAAGTCGGTTTGGTTCTCGTCAAATTTCAAAACCCAAAACTGTCACTCGACCTACACCCCTCCGGTTCTGACGTCAGAGACCTGCCGTCGACCGCGGGTTGCTTTGAATGGGTCAGCCCCGGTTCAGGCATCCCCGGGTCGGTCAATTCCGGCGGGTTGCCAATTCACATGAACACCCCTAGCTCCCAAACTACACAATAATTAATCTAGAAAAGAGCCTTAATTCATCCAAAGTGGATCTTCCCAAAATTTCATGTCTATCTTTTCAATTTGTAACCAATATCTATCAGGAGATGGAAACTAGTGAAATTCCATGGGGGGCAATAATATAACAATCCGCCTTGGGAGGTATTATTCTCATATGTAAACTGATAGTAAATTGTTGAGGAAAATATTTTTTAGGGCTTTTTTTTTTTTTTTTTTTATTTTTCTAGAATTTGAGGATGCTGAGAATGAAAGTGGAAATTGCCTAGGAAATCTTCTAGTTTTATTGATCTTGAATTTAACTATATATGAGATGTTTTATTGATCAACCATCAGCATAATTTGATTAGCATAGTTCTTTAAAAAATAAGACTATGTTTTTTTTTTTATTGATATATATTTTTAAAAAAATGAAATTTAAGAAATATTGAACTATTGTTATTGATCAACGCTTAAAAGACATAGGAACTTTAAATTAGGGATGACAATTTTTCCCCGCCTCGCTTAACCCGCCCCTCCCTGCTTCGCCCCGCACGGATTTTTCACGCCCCGCAAAGGCGGTGGGGCGGGGATGGAGCAAGATTTTAGCCTCGCACCACAGGGCGGGGCGGGGATGGGTTTAGACTTTTTAAACCCACCCCGCCTCGCCCCTCCCCGTCCCCGCCCAGCCCCGCGTTACTAAGGGTTATAATTGTAAATTTTTCATACCCTAAAACCCTACTATTTAAGTAAACATATTAATATTAGCATATTTTATTCTACCCAATGTGATTCTCTGCCTTTATTTTGTTATATGTCATACTACGAGATTTTTTTTATTATTTTTTTTATGATTGTCTTGTTAAACACTTGGATATATTATTCGGTTTTTTCTAAAAATTGATTTGATTTGATGGGATAAATTTAGTTGTAATTTCAAGTATATTTTTATTAATGAAATAGGTTTCATTAAAAAAATTGTACTAGTTGTAGGGCAACTTAACAAAAAGTAGAGTTTTATAGGGTAGGGCGAGGATTCGCGGGGCCCCAAGGGGCGGGGATGGGGTGAGAAAGTATTCCCCGTCATGCGGGGCGGGGCGGGGATGGGGCAAGACAAAACCATGCGGGGCGGGGACGAAGACCCCATCCTTCGGCCCCGCCCCGCCCCATTGCCATCCCTACTTTAAATCAAATTATTGATCTTTTTGGGCAAATTATGTTTTAAATCTTGAATTTAACTATGTACTATTGTAGATTAAAAAAAAGTTCCTTATTTTTTTTTTATGGAAAATACTAAAGTTATAAACTTCTTTACAATTTTTTTTACAAATTATTAAAATGGTAAGTAGTTATTGGGAAGAAAAAAAATTACGTCAGTGATGTACTTAAATGAGAACTAGTTAGAATTTACCACATCAACTGTTTATTTATAAGACTTCTAGTTCTTAGAGAGGTTAGATAATTAGAAAACATTAGAGAGGTCCAGGTGAAAAGAGAGACGTGGAAGAAGAAAATAGGGTTGAGCCTTGAGGGTGGAGAATTTTTATTTTTATTAAATTTTGGAGTTAATGACTTGATGTTGATTCCTAGAAGGTTGTTGATATGACAATTAGTGTTTTCTTGACCATTAAAGTATTTTTTTTTAAAATGTGTAATGATCTAAAAAATGTGTGATATATTCTTAAACCCCATCTCGCACATGTATTCATTTTTTTGGACAGATTTTATTTTAAATTTTATAATTTCAGGGTGCTCTTATATTAAACCCTAAACTTGAATTATTTTAAATTTTTTTGAGAGGATTCAATTCACCCATTTGTCTATTTTTCTTTAAATGTTGTTTGCTAAACACATTTGCCTAACAAATACCCACACCCGTTTGTTGCTTGGTAAGCCAAAGTCTCTCTCTCTCTCTCTCTCTCTCTCTCTCTCATTTTTGGTAAAGATTTTGAGCTTTTTTTTTTCTTGTTTGTTTTATTGGTACACCAAACAATGTTGTTTTCTCCTATTATTTATGAGAAGTCATAGGTGGTTAGTTGTTATAGGTTCTATTATTGAAATTATTTTTTTGCCTCACTAATAACAACCAGTAACAACTTACTACTTAGAATTTATTATAAAAATATTGTAAAAATATTGTGAAAATTTCTCATTTTTTTAATGTGTTTTTCTTTTTTGTGCAGTTCTTTTTTGTGTTTTAAAATTAATTCAAGTAAATAAGTTATACAGTTTAAAATGATTTTTTTTTTCCCTTGCTTATTGAACGATACTATTCGCTATTTATTTTTTGGTGGGAGACTCGAAGTCGTTCAATAAAGCAAAACGTGTGGCGATATTTACGTCTTTTTTGGGTAAAATTTCATTTTTTTGCTTTCCAAAAGGATAGAACTTTTGCTAAACCTAAAATTGGACAATGATCTTTGGCTTGTTGCAGTAATTTTAAAGTGAGGATTAGAATGTGGGCCAACATCAATGGACATACCGCACATTCAATACGTAAAAATTAAAAAATTTAGCCGCTACGTACTTTATATAAAAATAAGATATTCATCTAAAAAAAAGCAGAAGAACAAGATTGGTACTTTATGGTTCTCAAAAAGATAAAAACTTTATAAAAAAGCACATTCTACTTTATCATTAAGAATTCTGATTCAATTATTTACCCATTAGGTACGTTATGACTTATGAAAAGAAAAGATTTAGATGGTTCACTATCAATGGTTGTTGCAAAAGTTAGATTCTAGTTTTGTGAAAATCATTAGTAATAATGATATTATTATTATTATTATGAAAATAATTAGAAATATATACATTAAATGCTGATGACCATGCAACTCAAAATCCTCCATTCTAAACTTCCAAGCACTTTTTGCATTGTAGGTTACCATTCTACAACAATAACATGCGGTAATAATAATGTGTTCAAGAATCATCAACTTAGATTATAAAATCTTATTTGATAGAAAATAAAAATGATAATCTAAAATATATCAAATAAAATTTTAGAAAGGCAGAGTATATATCATCATATATAAATAATTTTTAATTATAAAACATTATAGAATAATAAAATCAACATATTTTGAATTATAAAAACATGATTTCAATTAAATAGAAGCATTAATCACTAAATTGTATTGCCTTAATTTCTTTTATCACATGCCAAATATAGAGAGAGAAAAGAGAGTTTCTCGTCTTAGTGGATGCTTTAATGGGATGTTGAATATTAAAGTTAACAGAATATCTATGTACAATATCAAAATTTTCTTTTGTTTTTGAGGGAAATGTGCAATATCAATTAAAGGAAAAAAAATATTTTATATTAAATGAAACTACATCACTCATGTCAAAATATAATAAATGAGAGACATCTGAGTAAAAGTAACTACACATTAATATGTGTGTCTCATTCATTAATGGGGCAATAATTTTTCATACATATCTCTTTTTATTGAATTTTGTTATCATTAGAACTGCATATTAATTTTGGAGAAGTGATCACAAGGAATAAAATGCCACTAGTATCATCCAAAAACGTTTCTGCAAGCATTGGCAAAATATTATAGTCTATTCAAGTCTCAACCACGCATTGATGTTGTTTGGCCTCATGCGCTTACACGTGTAGCCTACATATATACATCCTAGCCAACTAATAATTACATCTACTGCCACATGTCACAACCAAGCTCGCTGTCACGTAAGAATATTATCACATTAGCTGGTCATGTCATCCTACCACATCAACACTATGCCACATGGCTCACATCACCTAGCCCCATCAATATTGACATGTCATCATCTTAGGCCATGTCAGCACACATGTTAACATTTTATGCCATGTCAACAGCGATGATTATTGCACTGTTGTTGAATGTTGATTGGCGCCCTTGATTGTTAAATTTTTCTAGCAAGTAATTGTTTCCAATTAGGGAACTTTCAATTCCAACTTGATTTTCACGTTAGTTCTAGATTTGAGATCAGTTTTACATTTGAATGTCCCAAATGGCCCAAGTTCAGAGAGACTTCATTGCTGACTACATTAGCATCTCTGGAATGTTATCCATAACCACATTTATTGCCACGTACAATAGTTGATCTAGTAGCTTTGATCAAATAAGACCTTCTTCAAATTGCATCAACCAAACTTGTTGCATGTAATTTTTTACTTGTGTACTAATAGTTCTAAACTCTACTTCTCTCTCTCTCTCTCTCTCTCTCGTTTAGGCTAAGTGTATATACTTTTTTTTTTTTAGAGATAATTACAACATGCTGCTAATCTCGCAGTTCAAACACTTTTTCCCCTAAACTCCCAAACACTTTGTGCATGGAGAAGTGCCAATGCAGGTACAAGGCATTTGGCAGCTAAGTGTATATATCATATAGGCCTCCTCCATACGTTAGATTGTGATCCAATAATACATTATCAGTTTCAACAAGGTTAAGAAGAAAAATGAAGAGAGATAAAACAAAATTGGACTTATTATTATGCGATTGCTTAATGCTTCCATTAAAGTTAGGTAGAACATGCAAGTCTTTAATTCTTTTTGGTGCAAGACTTCGTGAACCGCATGTAACTAGCTTTATTGAACCACAACTTTGCATGAAGAAGAAGTCAAGGCGAGGAAAAGCAAGCAACTTTTTTCTCTTGAATTGGAAAGTCACGTCCTCTTTCCAACATCTTGGGGCTACACTTTATTTTAGATTGTTGAATTGATAGGAGACTACGACAAAGTTCTATTATATAAACACAAGTAAGGGTCATCAAATAGCCCATGGCCCACGGGCCGACCCAAAAACCCGGCAGCCTATCGGGCTAATAGGCGGCCCAACCTGTTGTTATTGAGGCCCATGGGTAGCCCACTAGCCCAGTGGGTTAGGCCGTGGGCTTGTTTTTATGCCCATGGGCACCCGGTGGGCTAGCCCAGTAGCCCAGCCCGTTGGCCCAACCCGTTGCCCAGTCCAATAACTTAGAATTTTTAACAAAAAGATATAGGAAGTGTATGAAGAATTGATCTTGAGATATTGTAATAGAATTTCTTAAGAAAACTCTCCAAACCACTAAGATACTTAAAGTAATTGTGCTAAACTTAGTTTACTAAATATATATTTTCCTAGTAGTCTAGCAAATTTGAATTAACCATTTGATTTTTTTTATTAAAGATAAAAATAAAAAACTATTTGAAGCCTTATTTAAAAAAAAATTAAATATATTTGACGATAAAAAAAATTGTAATTAAGTATTAAATTCTTTGATTCTTTCCTTTAAAAAAAACTAGATTGATTATTCCCTTATTCAAAATTGATTATTTATTTCTAAAAATAATAAAATAATATGCTAACACAATCTCATGGGTAATTAGGCCTAACTTAGTAACCTAGCCCATTAAAGACAAAATGGGCATTGCCCATGGGCAGGGTCATGGGCTGGGGTTTTCTCTTTTGGCCCAACCCGACCCGGCCCGTTAACTAGTTAATAGCCCATTACGCCCAACCCATTATGCCCTTGGGCCAAGTAAAAATAGGCCAGGCCAGCCCGACCCGGCCCATTGACGACCCTTAAACACAAGTTAGTTTTATCATATTCCTTCTTTTTGACGAAGTATTAAAACCCACCCTGGACGTTCGATTAAAAGAAAAGGAAAAGCATGACTTCTCGGATACTCAGAGGCGACTATCAAAACAGGAAAGTAACTCTGTTCCACCAAAAAATAAAATAAAAATAATGTTTAGTTATAGCCAACATATATCACTATATGAATCCACACAAGTGGTCTTAGAATTTAACAAAATCATATACTATATGTTGGAGAACAAAGGGTGTAAAAAAAAAAGGAGATTTAAAAACAAATAGAAAATTTGAAAACTTGGAGGCACAATGTGGAAAGTTTTCCTTAGACAATATTTGTCCCCACACAAATATTGCAAATGTTTAAATTATTATTAATTAGGATGGTTCCTTTTAGGTAAAACTCTATATAGAGTTTTACCTAAAAAGATCTATCCTAATTAATTTGAAATTCAAATTCTATTAGCAAAGTTCTAAGAAATTTAAAATTCTATTTTATTTCAAAAAAAATTTCAAGAATTTAAACTAAAATTAAAAAATTTATTTTAAAATTAATGTATTTTGCATTTTGATAATTTAATTCAAATGAAACTTAGTTTTAAGTTACTCAGTATAGCTTTGATAGTGTTTTTAAAATATATTTTTCTTTTAATACATAATTTTTAATTAATCTATGGATCATATATACTACTAGTTAGTGATTATAAGAAAATGATGATACTTGTCAAAAGTTGTAATTCTGTCACATATATAGTCTCCTCAAAGTTTAAATTGCCCGTCATTCACTAGTCAAATAATCAAATTTGTTAGGTTCTAAACATTAAGGTATAAATATTTAGTTTTTAAATGATTTGTTTGTTGGCAAACTGTGTACATAAACTTGTCTAGGTATAGATCTTAGTGTTTATGAAGTGTATTAGACATTGCTCAAAGTGTTACAAGTCATAATTCAAAAACATACAAGCTGCAGGTTTAGGAATTGAAATTTAGGCTGGCTCTCCTGATCGGGAGAATCCTTCGATCGATTGAGATGCAATCTGTAAAATTTTAATTGAAGCCCAACAGCCCATTAAAAGTTTAGGGTTTCGATCTAGATTTACTTGGTATATAAGGAAAACCCTAAAGCATGTTTTCAAGTCTTGGAAAGCTACTCTTTTGAGATCTGAGAGGTCTTGTGCTTTCTACTCTTTTAAAGCATTTACCGAAGATCAATCTGATTTCATAAGTACCCGTGAAACAAAGTTTCAACCCAAGCTTCAGAAATCAAGTGTATTGAAGATCAAAGGCATGAACTGGAGGTTCATGTTGGAATAGATCCATATGAAAGAAGTCTGAAGTTTTCAGAGCTAGATTTGCTAATCACAGTTATGTTTACTATGAATTAAATATTCTTAACTATAAACTTCTATTTGATATACTAGATTGATCTTATTGAGATTAGTCCCCCAAGTTTTTTTACCTTGAAATTTGTTTGTTTTATTTTGTTGAGTCATCATATTTGTGTCTTATTTACTTTTCCGCTGCATGACATGATATGATATGATTGATTTATGTTTAACCTAAGATCTACATAATTGACTTAAGCAACAACTTGGCAGTAAAATCAGGTTAAACATGGTGTGTTCAGGGGTCTAAAAACTAACAATATTATAAAAAAAATAAAAAATAAATAAAAAAGTAGAAAAAGAAAAAAAAAAGAAAAAAAAAGAAAAGAAAAGAAAAGAAAAAATGATGCCTTAGAGGCTTCTCACAATTTTGATTGATGTTAATTACGTATGCATGCACAACCTTACTGAAGAACAGCTTCCTGTATATGCAGGCAAGGGTGTAATATATACATATATGTGTGTGTATATACACATAAGTAAAAAATTATACACATTTATAATATTACATAGAAATATAATACATTAAAATTGAGTCTTTTTATATTTTCTAAATTTAAGTTTAGGCACATAAATTTAGTCAATTTATATGTAAATATGATTAACACACAATTAGAGTATAAGTGGAATGTGCCAAACAATTAAGTTAGAAAGCTCTTGGCAATATTATTATAGAAGTTTATAGCTAAAACGTTTCTTAATAAAAATATAGAGTGTCTAATAAGTAATAACCTACCAAAAAGAATTTAATGTTCCCCTTCAACGTCCATAAAAAAATAAAATAAAAAGAAGTTGAAATTTAGAGTTTTGAAGGAAAAAAATGACTACATTTTGTAAATACTTTATAAATTAAAAACTTAAAATACTATTCATTATCATCCATACAATACTCAATGCATAAAATAGCTTTTCAACTAAAATTATATATATGTAAAAGCTCTGCCTTTGAAGCAGTGCACTTAAAACTTTACTTACTATACTAGCCTCATCATCCGCACTTTGCGCATGCGATGAGGCTTTTTTTGGGTTAGTGTTATAATTTTCCATTCATCTCAATTTGAGAGGAACAAAAAAAAAAAAAAAAAAGTGAAAACGTTGGGCTTAGTGGTCCTATTTTATAGCAAAAAAAATACAAAAAACTTGTGTCTTTATTTTTTATATATAATTTTTATTTTGAGAATCTAATTTAAAAATGGATAAAGTAATTTGAAAATCAACAGGAAAGTGATCATATTTTTTAGGCAATGTTTAAGTGGGAGTTAGAGTTATATTTTTACTAAAATTATCCTTTAGTTTTGTCTATACTTAAACATAAAGGTGTAGAGGTATTTTTGAACAAAAAAAATTGAGGATCCCAAATAAGAGAAACCCTTTAAATAGTAGTATAGATAATCACGGTTTTAAAAAACCACACCATACCGGTCAATTCAATCGGGAACTGGACAACAATCTGATTTGGTAAAATTCCTAAAAATCGGTATAAAACCAGTCAAAAATCAGGTTGAACCTAAAACCGGGGCACAAACCAATTCTTTGACTGTACCAATTTTTAAAACTATGTATATAATAACAATACCAAATGGGCACACTATGCATAAATCATAATACCATTCAATATGAGAAGCCATAAATAAGTTTCCACGATGTTCAATATTGTATCTAATAATTGAACATAAGTGTATTTTTACCATAAGTATTTTGTCAAATTTAATGTATGGTGTCTATTTCATGATGATTTCTCTTATTATCACGTTAAAATACCAATTGATTTTTGGTACCCCAAGTGAACAAAAAAATTTACCAATTGAGCTAACTATAACCCCACAAAGTCATAATCATCATGTGAGTTCCAGTTAGCTTAATTAGTAAAGTCTCTTATGGTTGAATAAGAGATCTGGAGTTCAATCCCCGCCTACACCAAAAACTGATTGGTGTTTTGGTCTGATGATAAAGAGCTATCATCAAGAACGGACGCTATATGTGAATCTCTCTCTCTCTCAAAAAAAAAAAAAAAAAGGTCATAATCATCATTGATTCTCTAGTTTTTTTTTTTCCCTCATAATTAATCCCACCAAAACGGTTCATGATGACTATCCTAACCTTTATTGAACTTTTTAACTTAACCAAAAGAGAGATAAAAAAGGGGAAATGAATAGAAGAAACCGATGCCATGAAACTGTTGTATCAAACTTTAAAATCCAATACCTTGCTCATATGTACCCTCAAACGACAAAAGACATAACAAAATTTGTTTTTTTTAGATGAAAGAATGTTTTGATACCACTTATTTTGCTGAAAACCGAAAACTAAAAATTATGTAGTAAAATAATTTTTAAATGTGTAAATAGTGTCGTGAGACTTATTTTTAATGAAAGTTTTGTTAAAAATGAGATTTGTGGGTCTTGTGAACAGTGCATAAGACTCACTAAAAGTGCATTGGCTTTGCTAAAACGCGCTTCTAAAAAAAAAAAAAAAAAGTGAAACGCATGCAGGCGCTTCCAGCACTATCCAAACCAAGGCAAAGACTAAAAAAAGTTGAATGTTGATTCAGTCATCCTCTTCTTTTTCTTTGTAATTCAACAAAAGTTGATTTCTCCATGTATAAAAACATCATCCAGCCACACTTGTTTGATACAATAATTAGCTTCACATATCAACCTACACAGAAACTCATGGAGATTGCAGCCTTTTTCCTCTTTTTTGTGGTGTTGTTGGTACACTGTTTAATGGCTAGCTCAGCTGTGGCAGTAAGGACCAACATTAACACAGACCAATCAGCTCTCCTTGCTCTCAAAGACCATATCACTGATGATCCTCACAAAATCTTGGCAAGCAATTGGTCTACCTCTACCTCTGTTTGCAACTGGATTGGGATCATTTGTGGTGCCAAACACCATAGAGTCACTACCTTGAATCTTGCTCACATGGGTCTTTCAGGAGCCATTGCTCCACAAGTGGGAAACCTAACATTCCTGTCTCATTTATCCTTCAGAAACAACAATTTCCATGGTTCTCTTCCAAACGAGTTGGCTGCTTTGCGTCGGTTGGAAAATGTCAGCTTTGGATTGAACGTCTTTTCGGGAGTGTTACCATCATGGCTTGGGTTCTTACCTAAACTTCAAGAGTTGTATGCTTATACGAACAGTTTTGAAGGTAGTATTCCAGAATCTCTAGGCAACATATCGTCACTGAAAGTACTTCATCTCAGCGAAAACAATCTTTCAGGTTGGATGCCCTATCTACAACTTTTTATTATCTTAAATTATTTTATTTTGGTACCCAACATTTTTTCCTTTTTCTTTTATCTCATGCATAAAATATTTGGAGAATAACTAGTGTGCACACACTATTAACACAAAATACACATACAAGTCATTCAAAATATTTATATATCATATTTTATCTCGAGAAGGTATCTCATTTATAAAAGAAAGATGTGTATATTTAATTGATACGAAAAATTATTGCTCACATTCTCACTCGGAAAAGAGAAAAGTAGACGGCGGAAAATGCACATATATCTTTTTTTGTGTTGACTAGCTTCACAAATAAGTCACAATATATATCAACAACCTCCCTATCCTTCTTTAGTTCTATAAGCGTCAGCTTTTTGCTGGCCTTGTCCTCATAAAATGGAGAGTACTTTTTTATTTATTTATTTTCTATTATATACTAGTAGCTAACTCGTGCGATTCACGAGATAGTTAAATAAAAATTAAAAGTATTTATTTTGCTTAAAAGTTTATGACTTGACTTAAAAAAATGTATAACTTGAAAATGAATGAAAATAAGTAATTTTTTTGTTCAATATAATGGTTTAGAAAAATTCTTTTTCTTTTCTATCATTGGTTCCACATAATACATTCCGGCGTGGGCTATTCTATAGTATTGACTTCACACAATACTCAACTACAATTAAATCTACTATCCACCACCTAATCTATGTTATCTTGATAGTAGATCTACAAATTGCATTCTTATATCCTCCATCATTTAGAAGACAATTGAAGTAATGATTGTATGTAATGTATAAATTTTAATATTTTACAATATGAAATTATTAAAATAATTAAAATAAAATCTAATGTTCTGAAAATTTTTTGAAATAGAATTTTAAATTTCTTAAAACTTAGTTAATAGAGTTTCTATTTTACCTAAAAATGAACTATTACAATTAATGAGAATTTAACCATTTTTTTGCAAAGAGAAGATAGCCATAAGCCCAATTTTTATTTTATAACATCAAATGTTATAGTTAGATCCGTACCATGTATAATACATTAATCCATTATGACAGTTCTAAATAATATCATAATACCTATCTGTAGGGTCAGATTCTGCAGCCCAAGCCCAAGAAGGTGTGGATTTGGAGCCCACTGAACCCAAAACAATAAATTTGTAGAGAGTGGGTGAAAGAGCTAGGCTAATAATGATAATAACAGTATTAAACGGCAATGTTGACAGGAAGATTTGAATTAATGTGTTCGGACGGGTGTAAATGTCTCGTCCGAAGAGGTGATTTTCATTGATGAACTTCGGTTACAATCGTTGGAGCTATATTAGAGTAATACACTCTTTTTCTCTCTTCTCGTTCGATCCCCCCTATCAGAGACCCCTCTCTCTTATATAGTACTGCCTTTCTACATCTTCACCGTCCACTTGTTCATCATCTAGGTGCCCACTTGAGTGCATGTCCCATCACACTCTCCCTTTAGCTCTGTCTGAGTGGCGGTAGCTGAGGATGCACTGTTCAGGAGTCTTCTCCACATAAATGCGGCCAGGAGGGTAGGTGCAGTGCATTAAATGCGGTGGTTGAAGTCTGTCTCCTTGATATTTCTCTGTTCCTGTTACCTTCTTGTGTGTCCGAGGCCCCCTTTCTCCCTTAACACTTGTCAAACAGATCACTTGAACCTCCCATACACGTGTCGGGCAAAAAACCTTGTCGGATCTGAGGGTATCGGTCTTCTCGGACATATGAACATCTCCTCGGATAGTGCACGTACTCATCTCTAGACATTCTCCTTTCACATGGGCCTCTGACTGAGTGTCTTGGTCTCCTCGAACGAACAGTATTCCTCGTATAGGGCCTTGGGCCCAATACGTTGGGTTGGGCTTTCTCCCCCTACACTATCTATATGAGTTTTCTTTTTAATGATGCCATAAAGGATGGAGTTTAATAGAAGTCATTTAAGATCCAACGTATCCAATAAAAATGTAATTTCAAAAGTCTTTTAATTGTAAATTTTTTTAATTATAAAATAGACTCTATCTAAGCTCTAAAGGAAAGCATTCAGAATGATCACATCATTGATACCATATCATGATGGTTGCAAACAGAAATATTATTATTCATGATTAATAGATGAACAATGAAACTGTGAATTAACAATTTAACAATTCAAATACCAAGTTTAAACTACAACAATACATATAGAAGACTCCAAATATTGGAACATACTTCTTCTGCCATTTTCATTATTCAATCAAAACTAAGGTTTCAAAGATAATTCCAATTCAATTAAACCCAATACATACATACACATGAACGTAAAGAATTCCAAAAATAAAAACAACAATCTCCAAAAGCCTCTACCTAATACAGTCAATTTTTTTTTTCCCCAAATTGTGCGTTCTTTAGTTCTTTTTCCTTTTATGTTTCATCAAACTTTTTCTAATTTACCAAAATATCTGTCATATATGTTAATATTAAACATGATAAGAAAACTTTATATACCTTTTGTTTTGAAGGCGTTCCAAGAACCAAAATCAATGCAAGAGACTATACAGCAGAATGGTGTTGGAAAGATAATCCAAATATATATATATATATATATTAAAAATATAATATAGGAATGAAAATCTGAGTTGAAATTGTAACAAATAATCCCTAAAAAAAAAAACTATTTATAATATAATATAGGGTTATGGGGATTCCTAATTTGGTTAGGGTTATGGATTCCTAATCAAATTTGGTTATATAAATTATTTATTTATTTATTTATTTAATTTTTTTAAGGATGAATATGTTGGTAGAGTCCATTTAATATAAAATTTAAATCCTATTGAAATTAAAAATGATATATACTTGTTGAATCTCATTTGATATAATTATAGAGTTTAAATCCTATTGAAATTATAATTTCTAATCAACGTTAATATAAAAAAAAAAATGAAAAAAAGAAGAGAAGGAAACGTGATTGATAAATATAAGGAAATATGATATAATTTTTTTTTTTTAAATGTCATCAATGTAAAAATAATCAAATTAATGGAAATATATTCCGTTTTTTGGGATAGATTTATATTAATGGAGTTATTATATAGTTTGTTAGGATTATCTAACAATTCTCTGATTAGGTGATAATTTAGGTCTCCTTTGAGTATAGTGGTTGTATGACACCAAACAACAAATTTAATAAATTTTCAGCAATTTTGTGCTATAAAATCGAAAGAATTAAATCAAAATAAAAAATATAAATAAAAAATACTAAATTGTGGAAAGGTCAACCAAAAATCAAAACTTCAGTTTTATATATATATAAAAATTATTATAGAATCAATAAAGAGTTCTTCATGATAATGACATAATATTTTTCATAATATATTTCGACTAATTATACAATTCTATAGAGGTACAATAATATGATGCATTCTTTCTTTTCACATAATGATGTAAGTTATAATATTTTCTTCATGTTTGGTCTTAATTTATCTTTCAAACCTAGTATTAGAGTTAGTATAATTATTGGTATACTTAAACTACTTCAAAATTTAAGTTGAATATATATATATATATATATATTTCAAACAAGTTAAAAAATTCGATAAATAGTTCATTAATATATGAAGTTAATATAAGATATTAAAAAAATCATTTAAATTATTAAAAGTAAAATGAAAAAAATAAGTTAACTTAAAAGTATTAAGAATATGATTATATACTCGAAAATTTTAAAATATTATATATATGCCTTGGTTTTTTAAGACATTGAATGTCGGCTTTTGTTTGAATTAACTTAGAAGTGTCATTATATATATATATATATATATATATATATATATATATATATATATCTGAGATTTCATTTCCAACTATTAAAAGGTGAGCTAATTGAAAAATTCATCAAAATCCATATATCATTTTAAAAGATTTTATTTTATTTTATTTTTAAAACAACAACGTATAAATTTCGCCAACTAAGTTTGGAGATATTATTAAAATATACCGTGTCAATGTGATAAGTTGTTATTGGTTCTAATTTGAATTTATCACTGAAATTACATTTTTATTCACCAATAACAAACCGTAACAACCTAGAGTTCCAAAAATGGTCACATAACAAAAATATTTCAAAATTGATCACATAATTAATATGTTTGGGAAATTAGCCTAACGGGCAATTTATCATTTTTCGGACAATTATTGGTTTACTTTATACTATTACACTTTTTTATTATTTTAATTTTAATTTAAGTTATAGTCAAGCCAATGTTAGGCAATCCTCCAACAAATGCCTAGTAAGACCACCCAAGTCAATCAAGACCCTTATGGTCGGTAAGGCTCTCTTTGTTTTACCTAATCCAAATTAGTATCAAAATTGGGCTTTTAGACTTAATGGTCCATCCTACCACTATTATGGGCCTTTTATTTTATGTAAGGAAATGAAAGGTTTTTCTTATTTGAAAAATGTTCCAAGCAGTGGTCATGATAATTGATTAATTCTGATGTTTGGTTCCAAATATATTATTGTGCGGACTAGGTGTTAACCATAGATGTCAATTCATGGCCTTTTTGCTCTTCTTTCTTTTATCTTTAGGTTTCGGCCCCATTTTATTTAGCTCCCCTACCTCTTTTGAAACAGCATCATTATGGGCCATGGGTCCTTCAAGTTCATGCGAGGCCCATGTTTTAGTTCTCTACGCTTGAACTATTCCTTCAATTTTTGGTTGCCAACAAATGGACATCTACAAATTTTACCAGTTATAAACAAAAGGCTTAACTACTTTTTGACTATGTATACTTTCAAAGCTAACAAAATGCTATCACGTATCTGACTACAATATTCTCTATATACACTGTACTTTGCATAGCTGGAAAGAATACAAAGAATAGAACAATAAGTGTGGCTAATAGATATTTATGCCGGGTGATATGTCACATGCATGAAATAATTATTTAATTTTAAGGAGATTTAGTGGGGAGTATTGTAAAATGCATCTAGTGGGATCGAATAAACTTATTAATTACCTAAAAATGAGGGGGATAGGGGATTCAACCAACAAGGCAAAGAATTTGGCTCTCCTAGCAAAACTTAATTGAGGCTTGTGCTAGGCTATAGTGAGTTGTTATAACATTAGGTTTTTGTTTGACAGATGGCTTGGTTGTTGAAGATGAGAGAATAGAAAACGAGGAAGGAATAGAAAAATGAAGAGATAGAAGAAATTTTAATTTTTCTCATTTGTGTCTCTAGTTAGAAAGTGAAAAAATGGAAGGATAGAAAATAGAATTTGCATAAACTTACTCTCGTGCCTCTATTACATAACTTTTTTATATAAATATTTTATAAAGCAAAAATGGTTCAACGTAAAATGGTTAAGGAGCAAAAAACTCAACAAAAAAAAAAAGTATAACGTGTAAAACAATTACTCACATTACACAACTTTCTTCTATCTTCTTCTAGAGACAGTTTCTTGGGTTTTTTTTTTTTTTAATGGATTTCATTAATTTTGGAATTTGATATATTTTTCAGACAATTGGGTTGCTTAAGTTTCATTAGGTTTTGCATAATATATAAGAGGTTTCTCTGTGTGTGTGTGTGTGTGTGTGTTAATGAATTGTAAGTTTGTTATGGGCTCAGTAATTTTGATGCTAAATGTTGAGTTGTAGTTGAATTGCTCCATACTCGTTGTGTTCTATTTCTATGTGCAAATTTGGACATTAATATGATATGATTATCAATAAGAGTAGCAAAGATCCCTGAAAAAAATTATATATATATATAAAATTAAAAAAAAAAAAAGGTTCAACGTGACACCAAAGAATCTAGGAAAAAAAGAGTTTTAGCGTAGCAAAGAATAAAAAAAAGTGTTTTACCATTGAATTTACTTTGGGGAGGAGAAAGGGTAGATGAGTCATTTTCACCGAACCACTTCTCCTTCCCATTTTTTCTCCAATTTGGGGGCTGAAAAATGGTGAGCTCGATTTCTCTCGAATCATTTGAAAATTATAAATTTATAGTTTCCCAAAATTTTCCACATTAGACAGGTATCTTCCTTAATTATGAAAGCGCGGAAAGATTAAAGCTTTAAAATTGATTATTTTAGTTTCTAAATAAAAAGCTCGTATTTTATCACTAGTTAAGTTAAGCCTACTAGCTTTTTGATCACTTGTATACATTTTGAAATTTTGCAGGAGTAATTCCAAAAAGTTTGGGAAACTGTACATCCCTTGAGATAATTCACTTAGATGATAACAATTTTACAGGTACGATGATAACCACTTAAATTTAAATACTACTTCCCTTTCTGCTCCAAGATTGTTTGAAAATTTAAAAAATTAGGTCCATCAAGTGCAATTATTTAGTGTATCATTTTCCTTTTTTTTCTTTTTCTTGTAAGAAATTGTTTTGTCTTTATGGTGCACTATATGCTCTCCTTTCACATAAAAGTAAGTCTCATGACTTATCAATAGGTTAAGTACATGAAATTCACTTTTATGTGTGAAAAATTTATAGCATACTAGGTATACGGAATAATTTCTCATCCAACCAGGGTGGTGAATATATATATATATATATATATATATATATATTTGAGGAACTCAGGGTGGTGAAAATTGTATACATATGGTGCAATGTGTTTATAAAGACCACAATAATTAGAGAAGTAATTAGTGTATCCGGTACTTATTACAAGTCTTAGTGTCTTACCAAAAAAAATTGTCACAAACTGATATGTTCGTTTATGGTGATTCCAGTAGACAAGCATACTAGTGGAGATTCTGGAGAATCAATTTTACACTATGAATGGAATAAAGCCTAACAGGCCTAAACTGATTTGCAGTATTCTATATTATAAGTCGTACACAGATAACTAATATAAAGTAAGTAGAATAAACTAAAAGTACCATCTTTAAAGAAAAGATTTAAAGGGCAGGTTTTCCACCTTGGAAAAATGAATTTTCTTTCAATATCTACATAGAGTGATCATTTGGATGAACACTATTGATTTGCTTATTTGATTATTATTATTATTATTTTTGAATCATAGATGTCATTATTAAAAACATCATGAGTTGTCAACTAATTGAGCAATAATTAAGACTCTTGGCTCAAAGTTACCTTTTTTTTTTTATGGAAGGCTCAAACTTACAGTTTCAATAAATTTTTCTAAATACATAGGATGTAAATTTCAAAGAGAAAAATATATATATATATATATATTTTGTGGATAATGAGGTTTGAATTTGTTTTGAGTTATTGTGCCAGGTGAAGTACCATTCAAGATTGCTGCTCTTCAAAATCTAACGGAAGTAACTTTAGCTAATAACAGCTTAACTAATCACATCCCCGATGCAATCTTCAATAGCTCAAATATTGAAATCATTAGTCTATACATGAACCAGCTCTCAGGCTATCTTCCATTAAGTATAGGCAATTGGCTTCCAAATCTTAAAGTGCTTTACCTATGGGGTAATGAATTAAAGGGAATAATCCCCAGTTCTATCTCAAATGCTTCTATGCTCACTGAACTTGAGTTTGGTGCAAACTATTTCTTTGGCTCTATTCCTAATACTTTGGGAAATTTAAGGCATCTGGAGAGACTCAACTTAGTCAGCAATGATTTGACCAGAGATTCTTCGATTCTAGAATTAAGTTTTCTTTCATCTTTGGCAAACTGCAAAAAATTGACAACTATAGTGCTAGCAGATAATCCATTGAATGGCACCCTTCCAATTTCCATGGGAAATTTCTCTAATTCTCTTGAAGAATTTGTAATGTTTAATTGCAACATAAAAGGCACCATTCCTACAGGGATTGCTAATTTAAGCAACTTGATGGCCCTACACTTAGAAGACAATGAATTGGTTGGATCTATTCCAACCACAGTCGGAGGAATGAGAAAGATCCAAGGTTTGTATCTTCAACACAATAGATTGCAAGGATCCATTCCAAATGGTATTTGTCATTTAAGAAACTTGGTAGAATTATTTTTAAATCATAATCAGTTTCTTGGACCAATACCAACATGTTGGGGAAGTCTTTCTAAACTTCAAAAGTTGTACTTGAATTCCAACAAGCTGACTTCCTTACCCTCATCCTTTTGGAGTCTTACAGAAATACTGCAAATAAACTTGTCCTCTAATTCTTTAAGTGGCCATCTATCATTAGATGTTGGTAATTGGGAGCATGTAACAGATATTGACTTATCATGGAATAAACTATCAGGTGATATCCATGCTATTAGAGGCTTATGTTCTTTGGTAAACTTGTCCTTAATACATAACAAATTCCAAGGTCCTATTCCTCAATCATTTGGTAAGTTGATAAGCATGGAAAACTTGGATCTATCTGATAACAACTTCTCAGGAGAAATTCCCAAGTCTCTAACGAAACTCAAATGTCTTAAACATTTCAATGTGTCTTTCAATAGATTGCAAGGTGAAATTCCATTTGGGGGTGCCATTGCTCAATCCTCACCTTCATCATTCATAGGAAATCAAGCATTATGTGGTCCACCCCAACTTAAAGTTCCACCTTGTGAAACAAGTAATGTTGGACAATCAACCACTACAGTTCTAGTAAGGTATATATTACCGACTATGATTGCAACAATACTTGCATTATTCCTCATATTTGCTCTGATGAGACGCCGAAAGAGAGATGCAAAACCAAAAAGTCAAGAAGATTTGTTACCTCTAGCAACATGGAGAAGAATAACATATCTAGAACTTGAACAAGCAACAGATGGATTCAACGAAAGTAACTTAGTTGGGAAAGGGAGTTTTGGCTCAGTGTACAAAGGGACACTTTCAGATGGGACTAGTGTTGCCGTAAAGGTTTTTAATTTGAATATAGAAGGAGGGTTTAAGAGTTTTGAAGCTGAATGTGATGTATTGGGTAGTATTCGCCACCGTAATCTTGTGAAAATCATCAGTAGCTGTAGTAGCATTGATTTTAAAGCCTTGGTACTAGAGTACATGCCCAAGGGGAGCCTTAAGAAGTGGTTGTATTCTCAGAACCACTTCTTGGATATGATAGAAAGATTGAACGTGATGATAGATGTTGCATCATCATTGGAGTATCTCCATCATGGTTGTCCTTTACCTATTGCTCATTGTGATTTGAAGCCCAGCAATATTCTCCTAAACGAGGATATGGTTGCACTTGTGAGTGACTTTGGCATTTCAAAATTCTTAGGCAATGAAGACTCTATGACACAAACTATGACGCTAGCCACTATTGGTTACATGGCACCAGGTGATGTTTTTAGTTTACAATTCAGTTTTATGTTTACAAACACAAACACAAAGTTATCTTTGAAAAGTATTAAGCATTTTTCTTTTTACCATCAAGGAAAGATATTGGATATTTTCTAACAATAAATTTCAATCAAAATTGTAGAGTATGGATCACAAGGGATCATTTCCACACGTGGTGACGTGTATAGTTATGGCATTTTGTTAATGGAAACATTCACAAGGAAGAATCCCACAGATGAAATGTTTTCTGGAGAAATGAGCCTAAAAGGTTGGGTAAAACAATCATTACCTCTTTCAGTAATTGAAGTTATTGATGCTAATTTGCTGAAGAGAGGTGAAGAGAATTTTAATGCTAAGCTGGATTGTATGTTTTCTGTTATGCAATTGGCTATGGATTGTTCAATAGAGACACCTGAAGAGAGGTCAAACATGAGAGATGTCGTAACAACACTCAAAAATATCAAATTGAAGTTTCTAAAGGATGTCGGAGGAGATTGAGGACAGTAAATTTGTCTATGGTTTTTCCTTGTTTTTGTTTGACTAATTATATTTTGTAGGTAATGCTACTCCACTAAAAAACTTGTTGGAGCAAAGTAGCTCAAAGCAATTTGTGTTTAAAGTAATGCTAAAGGATGTATGATTAACTATATATACTAGTATGTAACTCGTGCTTACGCACGGAAATGGTTAATTGTAGTAATGTTATTGATGTTAAGCTTGGGTTATTAAACAATTTTCATGATATTGTTTTTTTTAAGTTTCTCATCATTATACATATATCCTTACGTATAGAAATATTTAATAGTAGATTCTGTATAAAAGTTATAATATATCTTCACATTATTGGCTAGAGAACTTCCGTTATATTTTTGGTTGTGGTAAAGAAAGTAAGGAGAATAGTGTTGGGATGTACAGTGTATGGAAAATCTACTAACCATATGTATCACATATTTAAAACACATATGTATGCGTATTAGACTTTGACACGAAGGCCGCTAGGGGTCTTGCTTTTGGCAACACCTTTCTATGTACAACATCTAAATATTTGAATTCCCTGAGCCAGCAAGCTTCGAATGTCTTCCATTACAACTGTTATTTGTCAAGGTACAATCCTCTTTCTTATAAATATATCCTTCGCCAGTCTATTGCCAAATGAGAAAATAATTTAATGGAAGGCTTGCTCTCTTGCCTTCTGCATAACCTCCCATGGAACTAAATCAGTGCAATGACACTCCCATATGGATCCATAAATTTCCATTTCTTTTTTTTAAGCCATGGTCCTCATATAAGGGGTGGGCAAAACCAGCAAGCAGAATCCTAAATTGTTGAATTACATAACATTAATCACTGATAATGGAGAGTTCTTGAGCTAGTAGAATGACTAATTTGTCAGGTTTTTGGACTATGAAATGCAAGCATAGGCCTAGTATATATAAAATATTGTGAAACATAGAATGTCTACTGCCTGAGCATAGAACCAATCAATAGTCCTTTGCAAAGAAAGCAAGAATACCATGAAGGCAAATTTTGAGGTACCGAATTTGATGTAGCGAATTAACTAAGGAAATCTACATTAGCACTGAAAACTTGATCTAAATAAGGCCATATTAACTTATATGTGACCAAAAATTTTGGGGGAGTTATATATGTCTCGATCTACACTAAAGATAAATATATTGAAGATGAGGAAAATCCATAAGCTACAATGTTGACTACTCAAGACTATTCCTCTTATTGTTACAATCCCAGCTTGATTCATGAATCCAACATTTTGAAATAAAAATAAAGAAAATATCAATAGGGATTTCTTGTAATCATTGAGGTTAATGGTAATCACTTCGTGAATATTGGTCTATATCCAAAAAAAAAAAACAAGAAAAAAAATTAAAAACCTGAATCAGACTTCTTGTGAGATAGCACCTGACATGAATGAGGTCCCCTATTGCAAGAAGAGAGAGAAAAAGGGGGAGGCTATCTAAAGCTTTTTGAGAAAAAAAAAATATTTTATGATAAAAAGATAATACATGAAAAAATAAAAAATAAAAAAACATTTTATTGAAAAATTCTGAGTGAGCTTGCCCCATGCTTAGGGATAGTTTGATACCTTATCAAATTGGAAACCTCAAGAGAGATAGGATCTCCTGTACATAAGATATAAAAGAGAGGCATGGAAACTTTAATTACAAAAATATATTTAAAAAAATGAAGAAGAAGAGAGGTATTGAACCTTTCTTTACATGCTGAGAAATTCAATAGAAGTATCCAGTTTGGCATATTGTAATTTTCACCATTTATTGTTCACTAATAGATCACAACTGTGATGAATAGAAAAGTAGCATTTCCAATTCAAGATTTTAAAAATCTCCCAAGAGCAAGGAGTTCCAATAGTACATCAAATTAATGGCAAACGTCTTGCATCTAGTATTCTCAGAAGAAAAACAACAAATATCCTGCAAAAAGTGATTCTACACACAGAGAAGAAACAATTAATAAAAAAATTCAGCATCATAAGTAAGTAATAAATTACTTGAATATAGAAAAAAAATCATATTAATTATGAACTCTACAAATGTCAGTTGCTAACAATAGTTAAGTTGCATCAACTTGGCAGGTATGATAATTTAACAACTTTTTAGCATAACTTTTGACTAAGGGAATATCAACTTATAAGCAAGAAGTTTTCTTGGTCCAAAAATCAGTCATTGTATTTAATTAGAGGTATTTTGTGATGATGTAATTTCTAGTTAGGGACCATAGTTGTGGCCATGGATTTTATTTTATTAGCATGTGATTTTAGCGTTATTAATGGCGCTTCCATCAAAAGGATGGTTTTATATCAATTAAATTTTGGGAAAATAATACTTTATGAACTTTGCTGGATATGTGGCCACAGAACATGCATACACCAGCATTGCAAAATTGCTTGGGTTTCTAATTGCTCTTATCATATATTAAAACAGGTTAAAATAATAATTGCATCAATAAACATAGTAAAAGGGAGCAATAATCCAGTATTTTTTATTCAAATGTCAACTGTCCATATCCACAATTTGAAATAGTAGACCCTTAATCAGTTAATCCTAATCATAAATATACAAAGTTCTGAAACTTAAATGAATCAATTAATACCAAATAAGATGATTCACCTAAACTTCCAACTTCCAAGCCTTTTTTCCGAAGAGTTTTGGTAAAGGAAAGTTTGGTTAAGGCATTTCTTCGAACATTTAAAGGGAGTAGATAACAATGTTATATAGAGAGGAAGAGCGATGCCTCTCTAAGGTGTGTTGGGAACCCATCTTAATTGGCTTGCAACCACATACATGACATACTTTATCAATAGAAGCTCCATAATCCTTCTTTAGGATTGAAATAAGGGCCTAACATAAAGTTAATTAAGAAAAATATATCATCCACCCAAAGATTAAACAATACCCATTAATAAAGAAAGATAACAATAGTAGAAGCCGAAATTCAGAGAGAGAGAGGAGTACCAGTGGAGTTGCAGCCATTGATGGTATTTCTAAAGGCGTGAATTTGGAAGCCATTGGAGACTTGGTGAGAGAACCTTATTATCCTCCTTTCACATGGTTGAGCTTATAACACCAAAAAATTGAATATCATCAGTAAATCACAAATTTAGCAAAGCCCACAAAGCAGAAAGAGAAAGTGAAATTGTTGGGGTCCTAGACAAATTGGAGGGAGCCTCTGATGTTGTTAATGTGAGTCAGCAAATGAATAAGCTATTAAGGACACAAAGGCAAAGAGAGTGAGAGAGAGAGAGAGAGATATGAGAAGGGTGTGGAAAGTGGAAACGTTTAAAGAAAGAGGAGAGCTTGAGACTCTCTCTCTCTCTCTCTCTCTCTTTTTTTATTTTTTATTTTTTTATTTTTTTATAGAAGCTTGAGACTCCATTGAGTAAATATAGAAGCGTACGGGTGAGGTGTAATGAGTACATATAGAAGTGAGAAGTGACTGGTTGAGGAAAGACTCTCCTAAGAAAGCTTCATCAATATGAAAAGCCATAGAAAAATCAAAAGCGTTGATATCAAAAGGTGCTTGTTATTTGGTTAGAAATGGGGCTTCCATAAATGTTTGGTTGGACCCATGGTTACCTGAGTTCAAGCCAAAACCAAAGAGCATAGACACTCCCCAAAACCCACTAACGGTCTCAAGCCTTATCGACCATGAGTCTCACTGTTGGAATGGAACAATGCTGCAATAGTTGTTTGAGCCTGAATCTGCCCAAGCCATTTTTAGGATTCCAATCCCTTTGAGTCCAAAACCTGATGAACTAATATGGGTTGAGGACTTTAAAGGTGTATTCTTAGTGAAATCTGCATATAGAGCAGAACAGGAGGACAGTTCCAACTCTGTTTCACTTTCTGTTCCTTGGCAGAAGATTTGGAGCTTAAAAGCACCTGAGAGAGTAAAGATGCTACTTTGGAGAATTGGGTCAAACTCACTACCAACCAAAGAAAATTTGATGTTAAGGTTAGGGTCTAATGATAATCCCTGTTCTTTATGTGAAAGTGATGTAGAGACATGTACCCACTGGTTCTTTAAATGCCTGGTTGCTAGAGCAATATGGTTTGCTGGTAGATGGGGTTTAAAATCAGATAATGCTCCGGTAAAAACATGTGAAGATATCATCAAAGTAGTGACATAACCTCTAAAACATGGGATGTATGGACAACAGCAAAACAAAGAAGAAAGTCTCAAGCTGTCACTATATATGGCCTTCACTTTAGATGTTATTTGGAACTTGAGAAATCAAATTCTACACAATGGTGGCCAAGCTAACATTACTGCTACTACCAGGAACATTGAAAATAGGTTCCAAGAATTTGCTTCTGCAATGGAAAGTGAAAAGCCATTTAGAGTGGAAGGTGATGCAGGGCACTGGGCCCCCCTTCAGCAGTTTGGGTAAAGCTGAATGTAGATGCTACAATCTTCCAAGAGTTTTCCACTTTGGCTGTAGTAGCTAGAGATGATAATGGAGAAGTCATTCAGGTATGGACTAAACTTCATGAGTTGTGCTCTCCCTTACTAGCTGAGGCTGCAACTATTCTTTGGGCACTTCAAATTGCTCTTGGGGAAAAATGGGATCGAATTATTGTGGAAAGGGGATGCAAAAATTTGTATTGACTCACTAGTGGCTATGAGTTCGAAAGAAAAGCAAGTGCACTGGTCCATCTCCACCTTAACCAGAAATAGTTTAGAAATTAGTAAGAGTTTTTTGAGTTGTAAATTTTGTTGGATTAGTAGAGACTATAATGGTGAAGCTCATGCTTCTGCTAAGCTGGCTGTAGTCTTAGAAGGTCCTTTTCTTGTAATAAGGCCAACCTCCCTGCTGGTATTGTTGATATTTGCAGGACTGATTGTTCTTATGTTGTTTCTTAGTTTTTTTCTTTAATGAAAGTCTGGATTATCAAAAAAAGAAGAAGAGTAACTATAGAAGTGTTCAAGTGAGGTGTTCTTGCCTAGGTGAATGATGAGTGTTATTATTGTGATCTTCTTGATTTCTGTGTTTGTTAATCTTGCGCTTTTATATATGTATATTTTAGTTATTGGTAATATAATTAGTAAGATTTTTTTTAATTATTATTTTTTTTCTCTGCTTACGCCGCTGTGGGCTCCCCATGGAGACTAGACAGTAGAATTTCCTTATCATCCCTAGGATGGATATCTCTTCCCTCTAGTAGCAGTGTTACTAGTAGGGTTCGTGGTTTTCCCTTTTACTTTTGGGGTTGGGGAAACAGTGTAGTTTATAGTTTTTTCCAATCTTCTCTTTTAGTTATAAAACACTTTTACCATGGATGAAGTTTTAAGCAACTGGAATGGCCTATCTCTCACAGAGGATGAAGGGGAGAGAGTCAACCTTGAGAGTGATTCGGATGAGGTAGTCAAGAAATACATTCTAGCTGCAAGATTTTTAACTCATAGGGTATTGAATGTTGAGGCCATTGGACGAACTTTTAAACCATTATGGAAAGCACAGCACGGCTTCCATATACGGGCGGTGGGTAGTCATACGATCCTATTTGTCTTTGAAGTGGAGAGTGATGCGGAACGTGTTCTTGCCTTGGAACCGTGGACTTTTGACAAGCATCTCGAACTATTGCAGAAATTTGATGGTTCATGTCCAGTCCGTCAGCTACAGTTTTCGAAGATCAATTTCTGGATTCAGTTGCATGGCCTCCCAGTGAGCAAGCTGAACTGGAAAACAGCTATGGAGGTGGGCAAATCGGTGGGCTCTGTTTCGCATCCGGAAAACAGGGGGGATATGATAGGGGGTGATTTTATACGAGTGAGAGTGGAGATAAACGTCTCAAAACCCCCGTGTCGTGGTCGAAAAGTTCTGCTTGAAGGTGACAAAGAAGGGTGGGTGTCGTTCAGATATGAGAAAATGCCAAATTTCTGTTACTGGTGTGGCATGGTAACGCACGGTGATAAGGAGTGCAGTGTATGGTTAGTGTTATGACTGGGTTTAATCCCTAAAGGAATAGGTAGTTGTTTGGTTGTATTGGAGATGACAGTCTCCTAAATAAGAAAATAGAGAGGAGATTTGGATAATAATTCTCTGCTTCTTTATTTATTGTCTTTCACGTTAAATACAAGTCTTAAGTCTTAGGAATTCAAATGACAAATAGATAATCATAGATAATCTTATGACTATTCAAATACTAACAGATAATCCTAAAAGGATTCAACTTCTTAGAAACTCAAATACAAATACCAATTCAAATATAACTTTATCTAGATAACCATAATTCAGATACGAATGCAGCAGCAACTCCATAATCATCCAAATACGAATTTCAAATGCAATTCTATCCATCCACGGCAAGAGCTAACAGTGCACCCTTTTCTTCAGACATAACAGTTAGCAAGCAAGTGTTCATTAGCAGAGGAGCAACAAGAATACGGAGATTGGCTTAGGGCTTCACCGTTCCCATCGGGTAGAAAAACTTTCATGGCAGTTGAAGGTAGGAGTAACGTGATTGGGGCTGAAACACCAGTGGCAAAACCGACGACTGAAGGAGTTTAGAAGGGTGGCGGAACAACACCGGTCGTGGCTGTTTCAGAGACAACCAACCAGTTTCCACGTCAAGATTTTTCAATTTTGGTGGATCCGAATATCGAGTAGATTATCCCTCAATCTTCTCGGTTGGAGGATCATCCAAATTTGAAAAATCCAATCATTAACCCAAGTATCCAAGAAGCTGGTTCCACGTATGAGTCTTTTGAATTTCAAATACAAGAGATTGATGCTGAGATAAGGCGTTTTCATAAGGATAAGGGCATTGTTACGGGTGAGATTATCTTGGAAGCTGAAGATCATTTTTTGGCTTCAAACTCCGGAGATTTCTTAGGGGTGGATAAGCACGGTCATTTAAATTTGTCCACTAACAGTAACTCATTGCATGAATTATCCGATGGAACCAATAGGGTGATGACAAGTGGACAACAAACCCTAAGAACATGAAAGGGGATTGCACGTTCAGTGAACTCTGAGGATCAAACCATGCATGGTCAATCTTGCAATGGCAAACGTTATTGGACGTGTATTGAAGAAGTCCAACCTGATTTACCTAGTAAGAAGTTACAGGTTTCGAAGGAGGATGGCAGGATCAATATTCAAATGGTGGAGGCTGCTGGGCAGCCCTGCCAGTCACAATGAATTGCTTATTTTGGAACTGTCGCGGGCTTAGGAACCTGTGTACAGAGAAAGAGCTTGGAGAGTTGATTCGAGTTAAAGATCCCTCCGTCGTATTCTTAGCCAAAACTTGGGCGGATGAAGCAAGGCTAAAAAAAAATAAAAAGAGACTTTGATTTCTCTAACATGTTCTTTGTTGATAGGAATAATCGAGGAGGTGGACTAGTGATGAACTGTAGGAATTGTGTGGATTTACAAGTAGATACCAGCTCAAAAGATCACATTGATGCCATTGTTAATAAGGGGAAGGAAGATGCTTGGCATATAACAGGATTCTATGGAAAACCCATCACGCATAAAAGATTTGAATCATGGAATTTATTACAATAGTTAAATAATCATGTTACTCTTCCATGGTTGTGTGCAGGGGATTTTAATGAGCTGCTGAAAAGTTCAAAAAAGTGGGGAGGAAGCAATAGAAGCCAGACACAAATGCAAATATTCAGAGAAGCAGTGGATGAGTGTGGTTTTATAGATCTTGGCTTTGCGGGATCTCAGTTCACTTGGCAAAAACATTTTGTTGATGGCCATTCGATTTGGGAAAGACTAGACAGAGCTCTAGCCAATAATGAATGGATGCTTAGATTTGCGGAGTAGAGAGCTTACCATTTATCTGTCACATCTTCTGATCATAGTCCTTTATGGATTAGGCTAAAGAGTTTGGATCTTCCATGTATTGCCAAACCTTTCCAGTTCGAAGAAATGTGGTTGTCTGACAAGGGATGCACAAAAGTGGTAGAAGCAGTATGGTCTTCTCAAGAAGGTCTAGATCCGAATGTAAGGGTGGTTCAGAAGATTAAGAAATGCGGGAAAGAATTAATGCATTGGAGTAAAGTCCACTTTGGGAATGTCAGATTTGAGTTAAACCTGAAGAGAAGACTACTCAATGAAGTTGGAAAAGAAGCTTTGCAGTCTGAGGATAATTCACGTGTAAGATCTCTCAAGGCAGATATTAATGATCTCTGGATAAGGAATCATGCATGTGGCTACAAAGGTCAAAAGTGCTATGGGCGAAGAATGGAGACTAGAATTCAAATTATTTCTATAGAAGAGCTACCTAAAGATACCGAAAGAACTCCATTGTAAACATTAGAAACTTCGAAGGGCAATGGTGTCTAGATACAGAAGAAGTGACGGCTACATTGGTGGATTACTATAAAGATCTATTCACTTCCAATCAACCTCCTCAGCACAAAGAGACTATTAATTCCATTCAGTATATAATTACAGAAGATATGAACTCTCAGCTTTTAGCTCAGTTTATGGCATGAGAAGTAAAGGAAGCAATTAAACAAATGGCTCCGCTAAAAGCTTTAGGCCCTGACGGTATGCCCCCTCTATTTTTTCAAAATTATTGGAACCTAGATGGAAATGATGTCACTTTGGATGTTCTCAGTTTTCTAAATTCGGCTACCCTACCCCTTCACCTAAATCACACCTTTATCACCCTTATCCCAAAAATAAAAAGCCCGAAAAATGTTTCTGAATATAGACCCATCAATTTATGTAATGTTCTATATAAAATCTTTTCGAAGGTTTTAACAAATAGATTAAAGAAATTTTTACCAAAAATTATTTCGGAACATCAAAGTGCTTTTACTAAGAGTAGATCGATTTCTGATAATATTATGGTAGCTTTTGAGTCACTTCACAGCTTGCAGAAACATAAAGAGGGAGATAATTATATGGCGATTAAATTGGATATGAGTAAAGCCTACGATAGGGTTGAATGACCATATTTGGAGATTGTAATGAGGAAGTTGGGGTTTAGTGAACAGTGGGTGAAATTGTTGATTTTGTGTGTTACTACGTACAGTTTCATACTCTATATTGGTGAATGGGGAGCCCAAAGGTATGATTCATCCAACAAGGGGCATTCGCTAGGGAGATCCACTCTCACCCTTTCTATTTTTACCATGCATAGAGGGTCTTAATGGTCTCATAAACCAAGCTTCACTCCCTAGAGAGATCCAGGGCTATCAGCTTCGCAGAAATAGCCCAAAACTAACCCATCTTCTTTTTGCAGATGACAGTCTCCTATTTTGTAGGGCAACAGTGCAAGAGTGCCAAAAAGTACTTGAAATCCTGGAGACTTATGGTAGATGTTCTGGCCAGCAGATAAATAAGAACAAAACTACCATATTTTTTAGCAAGCTCACCTCAGAAGAAATGAGAAACCACATAAAGCATGCTTTGGGAGTCCCTGAAATCAAGCAATATGAGAAGTATTTGGGGTTACCCTCATTTGTGGGTAGGAGAAAAAAGGTCAGTTTCAACTTCATCAAGGAAAAGGTGTGGAGGAAACTACAAGGATGGGAAGAGAAGCTACTTTCACAAGTAGGGAGGGAGGTATTAATTAAAGCTGTGATTCAAGCAATACCCACCTATACCATGAGTTGCTTTAAACTCCCAGTTGGTCTATGCTCTGAGATTGAAAGCCTTGTCAAGAAATTTTGGTGTGGACAAAAAGGTGGGCGTAGAAAAATCCATTGGGTGAAGTGGGAGAGTCTTTGCCAACCAAAAAAAGAAGGATGTATGGGTTTTAAGGATTTAGCCTTATTTAATGATGCTCTCTTAGCAAAACAGGAATGTCGTCTTCTTCACAGTAAAAATTCTCTGTTTTATCGGATCTTCAAGGCAAAATTTTTTCCTAATTGTTCCATCATGGAGGTTACTCAGTCATCTAGTGGATCTTATGCTTAGCAGAGTATATTGAAAGGAAGAGATGTGTTGAAGAGAGGAGCAAGATGGAGGATAGGATGTGGGGAGAATGTTAGTGTGTGGAATGATGCTTGGCTACCATCCCAGGATAGGCCTACAGTGCAATCACCAGTGGTGGAAGCCTTTCAAGATGCCAAAGTGAGGGACCTCATCAACCTGGATTCTCACAAGTGGGAGACAAATTTGATTAAGGGTCTATTCACTCCCCAAGAAGCTGAACTGATTTTGAGTATTCCTTTGAGTCAGAGGAGGACTGAAGATAAAATAATCTGGCCATTTGTCCCTTTAGGTAATTATACAGTCAAGTCAGGTTATAATTTTCTAATTAAAGAAAATTCATCTCAAGCCACAAGCTCAACCAATTCGGGCCTTAATCAAGCTCTCTAGAAAAATATTTGGGATGCTTCAATTCCAAACAAAGTGAGAAATTTCCTGTGGAGAGTGTGTAAAAATGCAATCCCAGCAAAGATGAATTTGGTGCAAAGGAAAATTCTGATTGAGGGAACCTGCAATCACTGCCGTACAACTCCAGAAACAACCCTTCACGCGCTCTGGGAGTGTCCAAAATTGTTGGTGGTGTGGGAGGAAGACAATCAGTGGAGTTTCAGGGGAAATACAGGCTTCACAACCTTCCAGGCATTAGTTCAACATGTTATAGCTGAATGCAAGGATCTGGAGAGTTTTGCCATGCTAGTTTGGGCAATATGGTACCGAAGGAACTAAGTGAGGGTTAGCCAGAAAGAGTTCACTTACAACCAAATCGGTCCATTGGCCACCCAAATGTTACACGACTTTGTGCAGGTGCTTCCAGAAAGACAACGTCGGCGAACAAGAATAGAGGACCAGCAAGTCCGTTGGCAACCTCCTCCAATGACGAAGTTTAAAGTAAACTTCGATGGGGCTGTATTTAAAGAAGAAAAAAGGGCGGGGTTGGGTGTAGTGATTCGAAACCACCAAGGTCAGGTCATCACATCTTTGACTGAGAATGTAGCACTCCCACCGTCCATCATGGATGTTGAAGCTCTAGCAGCTGTCCGAGCGGTGTCCTTTGCAGCTGAGTTAGGCGTGTCTTCTATCATCACTGAGGGAGATTCTGAAGTAGTTATCAAAGCCATGAGGAGCGAGGAGGAATAACTGTCAACATATGGTCATCTGATTGCTGCAACAAGACAGATTATGGATAGCTTCAGCAACTTGAGTTTCACGCAGAGAAGAGGCAGAGAGCAAGAATGAGAAATAGAAAGGGTAATAATTTTAGGAATTTGATATTTTTTATGGTGTAAAACCCATTTTCATCCCTATATTTTTATGAGATTCCCACTTTGGTCCCTTACTTTTTTTTTCACCGCTTTTAGTCCCTATCGTGGAAAACGCTTCTCGTTTTTGTCCCTGTCGTTACATCAGAGACGAAAATTGCACAAGTGGCAAATGGCATAAGTTAAGAACATTAAAATAATAATAAAAATTTTTATTTTAGCATTAAAAAATGCCACGTCAGCATCTAAATTAAAAAAAAATTAATTTATTAATTTTAACTAAATAAAAAAATTAAAAACAGAAATAAAAACCAAAAATTACATTAATTGAGATCTAAATGTGTCTTGGACAAGAACACAAACCCAGATCTAAGAACACAAAATTAAAATCCAAAAATCACAAACTCAGCAACAGATCTTCCTTGTTAACCAAACACAAAAGCAACAAACACAAAACTGATGTGGAAGAAGAGAAAGGGAATCTGTCAATGTGTTCTCATCTATGTAATCCTCTAAGATCTTGTTCAACTCCATGGCCATATTATGAAATATAAAGCAAATGCACTCAGGAACAAAGCGGAGATTAGTAGACTCACCCTAAATCAGAAGGAAGAGCGACACATAAAGCAACTCTCGGCGGTGATCGGCAGCGGCCTTGCGACGATCAGAGATCTAGATATTGGATTTCTTGCCGAGATAGGAACACCAGCTGGTGTAGTTCCTGAGGAGCTTCCTCCGAAACTTGAGCAAAACAGCAGCGTCCAGGGCGTCGATGTTGTCCAACAGAGGAGAGAGGCGCATCTGAGTGTTAGCGAGGTGGAGGACAAGGTGCTCGCATTGGTTGCGAACTTTGTCACTTTGGAAGCTGAAGAAGAGGGCGAGCCAATCCAGGAGGTCCATGTGCGAGGCCCATTGGTTGTGCAGCGACTTCCTGAGGTTGTCGACGACTGGGAGCGTGGTGGTAATGGCTCAAACCTCCGAGAATTTGATCGATGGGTGCTCCGCGAGGAGGTTGTGGATGGGGATTATCGTTAGCATTATATATATTGTTCTGCTCTCTCAATGTCTGTCACTGTGTTTGTGTTTGTGTTTTGTGTTTGTTGCTTTTGTGTATGGTTGACAAGGAAGATCTATTGCTGAGTTTGTGTTTGTGTTTTGTGATTTTTGGATTTTAATTTTGTGTTCTTAGATTTGGGTTTGTGTTCTTATCCAAGACACACTTAGATCTCAATTAATGTAATTTTTTGTTTTTATTTCTATTTTTAATTTTTTTATTTAGTTAAAATTAATAAATTAATTTTTTAAAATTTAGATGCTGACATGACATTTTTTAATGCTAAAATAAAATTTATTATTATTATTTTAATGTTCTTAACTTATGCCGTTTGCCATCTGTGCAATCTCCGTCTCTGATGTAACAGCAGGGACAAAAATGAGACGCGTTTTCCAGAATAGGGACTAAAAGCGGTGAAAAAAAAGTTAGGGACCAAAGTGGGAATCGCGTGAAAATGTAGGGACGAAAATAAGTTTTACGCCATTCTTTATTTGTTGTGATTTGTGATTGTTTTGTGGTTAATTTCTTTGACCGGATTTTGTAGTTTATCTTATTGAATTTTGGTTTCTCAAGAGGATAATGATATTATTTTTGGGACAATTGATTTTCTTTAGACCAAAGAATTTTTTGTGGTACCAATGTTTAACAAGATATACCAAAATTTTTGTTCTTTAGTTACAAGAATGTGCCAAATTTGTTTAAATTCATCTTAAACTATTTTTTTTTCCTACCTACCCCTACTTGTTCAAAATTTTGGGGCCTCCCCTCCACTTGGGGGCCTTAAGTAATGGGCTAATTAGCCTAGTAGAAGGGCTGGCCCTGTCGCAGCGAAAACTTGCTTTTAGGTTCCATGCCCTCCACTATCTGGTAACAACCTTCTATCTTATATTAATTTATTTTAGTAAATTTATTATTTTGCTATTTTTCTCTCTGTACAAAATAGACGAAACTACATTATTAGTCCCTGAAGTTTACCTTGTGAGTGCAATTGATCCTTTAAGTTTCAAGTAAGTGCTATTGGTCCTCTAAGTATAAAAAATGAGTGCTTTTAGTCCTTTTATTAATTACAGTTAGTATTACTGTCTATGTGGCTAACAAAACAGTGACATGACATCTATTTAACTGATGTGGCATTCTTTTAATAAAAGTATTATAAAATTGAATTTACATGTCATAATCCCCACAGTTGATTGAATTAACTATTTCTTTGAAAACCAGAGCATAGCTCGTCTAGCTTTCTCTTGTTTCCTCTTGTTTCTTTCCCTCTCCTCTTATTGTAAAAATATTGTGAAAATGTTGTGAACATATCATTTCTCTCTTCTTTTTTTTTTTTTTGCTAGAAATTATTTAGTGTTTATCATATGGTGTATTATATGCTCGCTATTCACATAAAAGTAAGTCCCATCTATCTATAGATCATGTAATTTTACGTGATCTGTAGTATTCTAGGTATACAGAACAATTTCTCATCCAACTAAAATGGCAAATATCGTGTTTTACATGTTGCAGTCATAGTTTTAAAACTTGGACCGTTCAATGAACCGTAAAAGGGAAAGGTTCAAGGTTTTGAGGTTGGACTAAGGTCGAACCGGGGTCGAACCGTGATGATGTCATAATTAATTTAATAATTAAATAAAAATATATATATTAAATTAATATAAATATAAGAAATAACTAAAATAATTAAATTAAATATAAAAATCTATCTTTCAAATGTATTTTTTTATATCATAACTTTCACAAGACAAATAAGAAATATTAAATACTAAGGATATAGTATTTATTTATATGTTGATTAGTTAAACTTGTGATAGCAATAATAATATACAAATTATAAGGACACTTATATTATATTAAGTAAAATAAAAATTTTAAATTATTTAATAGTTTTAAATTAAAATAATTATATACTCAATTATATCTATTGCTTTTAAAAATACAATTTTATATATTTTTTGGCACAATTGTGAATTTGAATGCCTATCATTTACATATAGACTCATTATTTTTTATTTATTGGTTACTCTCTATCACATCACAATTACAGTGAAAAAGTTATGAGATAAACTGTGGTATTAATTTTTTTTTTCTTTTAAAAAAATTATAAATATTAATTGAAACTTTTTTTTTTTGAGTAAAATATTAATTGAAACTTGAAAGTACTTTAAGAGTTAAGATATTTGTCACGTCACGTTGGGCAAGGTGAAAAAAGGAATGGCTGAAACTTGTCTACCTTTCGAATGTAATCACGTGGAGGGGCTTTGGAAACACAAATAAAAAAAAGAATACAAAAACTAAAAGAGAGAGTGGAGACAGACAAATGAAAAGAGAAAGGGGGAAAAAGAAGAAAGAAGAAGAAGAAGAAGAAGAAGGAGAAACAGCAGCAGAAGATTTGACGTGACCGGCAACTTGTGTGGGCAACCTGTTGCTTCAAGTACTTGGTGCAGCCCCTACTTAGTCGTCTTCTTCTTCCCTGTTTATTATTATTTTTTTCCTACCAATCCTTTGGTGCTAGATTTGAAAAAAGTCCAAAGTGTATTCTGGTGTTAGCTAAAAAAAGAGATCGTGAGAACCGTTCACAGTTCTAAGAACCGTGCGGTTTGACCGCGATTCACACGGTTCCATACTTTTTCTTCATATAAACTGATTTGCATCATTCTATATTATAAGTTCGTACACAGATTACTAAGCTAGAGCAAGTAGAATAAACTAAAAGTATGACCCTTAAAGAAAAGATATAAGGGGTAAGTTTTCCACCTTGGCCAAAAAAACGCATCTTCTTTCATTATCTACATAGAGTGATTTGAATGAAATCTATTGATTTTCTTATTTGATTATTATTATAAATATTATTATTTGCATATGTGTGTCTGCGCGAGATTCACCAGATATGGTTTTTTTTTTAACTTGTCAAATGCACTTAAAGTTATTTATTTTTTAATTTTGTAGTTGGGATAAAGGAAATTTGAACCATGTATATTTATATTAGAAATATTAGGTTGTAACCTATGCTAATGCACAGGAATAGCCGTTGGTAAAAATCCCACAACCAGTATTTCATATTACACTACTAAAAAAAAATATGTTGGAATGGAAAATATCCTTAGATTCAGTAAGATTGGTGTATTCTCGAGCCTCTCTTCATGCCATTTTTATTGAATAAGATTGATGACTTTTTGCTATGGAATTCTAACTCTCTATCTCCTTGTCTCTACTCTAGATTTATGGTTTCAACTCCACGTAACCTAGGAAATTTTTTTTTTCATCCACCAAACAATCAAACCCACAAATCAAATCCAAATAAACTATTGCTGGGTTAGGATTCACGTTTTGAGTTTTGCATTTGCATTTTACTCTATTTTTTTTTTTTTTTCAAGCCGCATTTCAGTGGAACTTGAGCAATTACGGCTACTGTTTATGAACAGTAGCTGCAACTTTTGACCAAGTCTTTCGTGAATAGTGCATTCGTGTACTATTCATGGACCCACAAACTTCACTTTTCAGTAACTTTTTCATTAAAAATGAGTCACGCGGTACTATTCACACATTTAAAAATTATTTTGTTACAGTGTTTTCAGTTTTCAGTTTTCAGTTTCAGCAAAATAAGTTCTATCTAAACGGATCCTATAATAAAAAATTAAAATTAAAAATGAACCAAGCATTTTTAGATGATAAAAACTGTAATGCCGCATCAAACCATGGGTGAGTTGTCGTCTTGGTGGGCAAAGGCCGGTGTAACAGTAGGTGGTGGCCCTCATGGTGGTGGTGGCAATCAAATTTTTCTCTTCATAGATTTGAGTTTTTTGTTTTTAATTTGTTTCTCCATAATTTGTGAGACATGAAAAGGAGTTTCACTTTTTAATCGGACCCTTCGATTTTTGCATTGTTGTAAATACAATGAATATATGGATGGATATTTATGGTATAGTCCCACGTTTGATCCCAAAATTAAGAAAAATTTTGAAACACACAACACAATATTAGACTTAAATTGTAGAATTTAATTAAATTTTGTCTATGCTTTGGCTTTGTGTGTGTGTGTGAGAGATTAAATTTTATAAGGATAGGGTCTAAAACCCATGTTTTACACCATCCAATAAATGATTGTCACATCAGTATTTTATTTAAAATTCAATAAATCCTACCACACCTAATAACATCTCAATAAATTCCCAATTTGGTTGGATTTTTATATGGGTATTAGAATTGATTGAGTGTGATTGTTTTTATTCCTAAATATGTGATAAGATGATATGGCATGTTGTGATTGGAGGGGTAAAACATGGGTTTTACACCATATCCTTATAGAATTTAATCCCATATATATATATATATATATATATAGACACACAAATCTTGTGCTCAGGTCCTTTAAGGGGGAAAGTGTGATTAACCCTATTGTTTTCTTTGCCTACTATTTTCCTTCCTTTTAATGTAACTAATCTAGCATATCTAATTAACTTTAATATGATTGTGTTCAACGACAAGAAATTTTACTAGTTGAGCTAATTGAAACTCACTAAACAAAATTTTTTTTATCTTATTTTATTTTATGTGTTTTGGGCACACTTTTTTCACAAATGACATTGAAGAAAAATAAACGAAAAATGTTAATGTTAAATTAAATTAAAAGGCTTTAAGGAAATCTCATAACTTTAATTAAAATCTCAAAACTCAGCTCTCTCCCATTTCAACTCTAATAAATAATACACACAATCACTTTACCTAACAAGCTCTTAAAATCTTCACAATCATAGCAACCTCCCCATATAATAATAATTTAATTAGCAACTTCTCTAAGCTGATACAATATCCATAGACCTACCGAAGTAAATCAAATCCATCAAAACATATTAGGCCCAACCCGTGTATTTGGTCCACTCTTGATTTGGGCCACCTCCAACCAAAGCAAACCACTCACACCGAAGGCCATGCCTCTCTATTGAACCAGGGTTGAGAAGACTTGTACGACATTATTGCCGGTGGCTTCCCCAGAACTTCAAATGGTTTTAGTGTGAACAATCAAACACTATATAATTGACAATTTTACTTGCACATAGACGATTCAAAAATTAAATATTATACAATCTTTGGTAATGAGTTGTTCGCAATCATTAAAATGCCCGGGAAATGTTTCTTAGAGGAAGCAATTTCCCCATTACCTGCCAAGAAGTTATAAATTAATAATAACTTTTTGAGGTCTAACCATTGTCTCCTTTTCCAGTTAAAATATAAATATTTTTATTTTTCTAATATTTTGATGAATTTATTTTTTATTTTTTTGATAATTTCCAAGCATACTGCCAGGAGCACTTATTGCAGGAATCGCTTGCCCAAATGATTTTACAATAATTACTCTAGAAAAGGGCCATCATTCATTCAAAGTGGATCTTCACACTGAGACCATTAATTAATAGAAACGGGGAAATTTATTGAGTAGTCTTAATTCATCCAAAGTGGATCTTCCCAAAATTTTATGTTAGTCTTTTCAATTTGTAACCAATATCTATCAGAAGATGGAAGTTGGTGGAATTCCATGGGGGCAATAATATAACAATCCGCCTTGGGAGGTGTTATTCTCATATGAAGCTGATAGTGAATTGTTGAGGAAAATATTTTTTAGGGTTTTTTTTTTTTTTTTTTAAATTTTATTTTATAGAATTTGAGGATGCTGAGAATGAAAGTTGAAAATGCCTAGGAAATCTTCTGGTTTTATTAATCATGAATTTAACTATATATTAGTGCTTTAAATCAAGGCGGAAATCACATTTTCGTCCCTATATTTTCAGGCGATTCTCACTTTGATCCCTAACTTTTTTTTTTACCGATTTTAATCCCTATCCTGAAAAACGCGTCTCGTTTTAGTCCCTGACGTTACATCAAAGACGGAAATTGCACAGCTGGCAAACGGAAAAAATTTTAAATATTAAAATAATGTCCACTGTGTCCACGTGGCTTTCCACGTCAGCCTCAAATTAAAAAAATTAATTTATTAATTTTAACTAAATAAAAAAATTAAAAACAGAAATAAAAACCAACCCAGCAAGAACAACAAATTTTTTTTTTTGAAACTGCAAGATCAACAAATTTAAAACCCAGCAAATTTAAATTTAAACCTATTCAAACCCATATTTCAAACACACAGATTCAAACACAGATCTAACACAGCCACTCACACCACAAGGGGAAAAATCAACCACCACTAGGGAAAAAAAAAACCACCATCAACAACACAACCACCACCTAAACCCAAATCAACCCAACCAAATTTAAAACCCTCATTTAACCACCACCATCAACCAACCAAAACCACCACCACCAACCCACAAAAACCACAACCACCAAACCAAGGAATGATGAAACCCAGCCACTCACACCACAAAAAATGAAACCCATCCATCCATAGCAACCACCACACCATAACCCCCACGCCACCTGCCAATCTAAACAAACCCAATTAGCACCCACGGCAAACCCACATACAACAACAATCCCAAAACAAAATTTTGGAGAAAAACTCACCATCAATCCATGCCGATCTTTGCCATGATCGGAGTTGCTACTATCGCCGAACCCCAACAAACCACCACTGATTTGTTTTCAGTTTTACTCGCTGGAGAGATCAGATCTCACAGTCCACGCCGATCTAAGCTCCATGCCGATCTGAGAGTGAGGACTGTTTGGTTCTCCAAAAAAAAAAAAACTAAGCTCCATGCCGATCTAAGAGTGAGGAAGGATAGAGAGACCGAGATAGAGAGGGTGGGAAGAGAGTGAGGGAGGGAGGCTGAGATGAGATGAGAGAGAAGTGAGTCAGGGAAAGGGGGAGAGAGAAACAATCAGATCATATTTTAAAACAATTCAAACCCATATTTTACTGGGTTTGAATTTAATTTTTTGGGTTTTAAATTTGCTGGGATTGTATTTTGTTGATCTTGTTTTTGCTGGGTTTTAAATTTGTTGTTCTTGCAGTTTCAAAAAAAAAAATTTGTTGTTCTTGCTGGGTTGGTTTTTATTTCTGTTTTTAATTTTTTTATTTAGTTAAAATTAATAAATTAATTTTTTTAATTTGAGGCTGACGTGGAAAGCCACGTGGACACAGTGGACATTATTTTAATATTTAAAATTTTTTCCGTTTGCCAGCTGTGCAATTTCCGTCTTTGATGTAACGTCAGGGACTAAAACGAGACGCGTTTTCCAGGATAGGGACTAAAATCGGTGAAAAAAAAAGTTAGGGACCAAAGTGGGAATCGCCTGAAAATGTAGGGACGAAAATGTGATTTCCGCCTTATATCAAATTATGCTAATAGTTGATCAGTAGAATGCCCAAAAAGATTAGTTGGACCTCAAAACTCAAAAGATATTGTTTTGCCAAAGTTGACAATGAGATGTTTTTGCTCACTAGTTTAGACCTTGAAGTTGACAAAAAAACTTTGAACTACACCTACAAGAATTGTCCACAGTTTTCAAACTCGGAAGGTTCAATCGCAGTTTGCATGGTTCTTGACTTTTGTGCATAGGCCAATTTTTGAGGTTAAAATAATTGTCTTGGTGGACAGTTCCCAATTAATCCGATCGGACTATACAGTTTGGACCAGGTTTCACAACCATGAGTAATAATCTAGGACTAGGGCAAGATCGTAGTAATGTTTGGTGCACTATTGTGGCATTACGAATATGATTCTAGTTGATGATCTGCAATTCTATTTGTTAATTAATAATCTCGCAGCCCATGTTTAAACAAGGATGAATTGCAATTGGATGATATTAATTTTTGGAGCAAAGTGGTTGAACCTTTTATTTTTTCGCTTAAATCATGTACTATTGTATTTTTTTTTTTTATGGAAAATACTTAAGTTACAAACTTTAATTTTACAAAATTTTTTACAATCTATTGATATCGTGAGGGGTTATTGGGAAGAAAAAAATTACTTCAATGATGTACTTAAATGAGAATCAGTTAGAATTTAATTACCACATCAACTGTTTATTTATAGTACGTGCTTCTAGTTCTTTGAGAGGTTAGATGATTAGAAGGTAATAGAGAGGTCCAGCCATCCAGGTGAATAGAGAGAGATGTAGAAGAAGAAAACAAGATTGAGGGTGGAGAATTTTAATTAAATTTTGGAGTTAATGACTTGATGTTGATTTTTGAAAGGTTGTTTGTTTTTTTTTTTTGGAAAATAATTTCTAGAAGGTTGTTGATCTGACAATTATTAGTGTTTTTCTTGACCATTAAGTTTAAAAGAAATGTGTAATGATCTAAAAAATGTGTGACATATTCTTCAACCCATCTTGTATATATATTCATTTTTTTGGACAAATTTTATTTCAAATCTTATAATTGGAGGGTGCTCTCAAATTAAACCGTAAACTTGAATTATTTTAAACCTTTTTGAGAGGATTCAATTCACCTCCTCTCTCTCTCTCTCTCTCATTTGTGTGAGTTTTAGCACTTGGGTCAAGCACAGAAGTGGTCAAGCACAATGGTAAAGATTTCGCATTTAAAAAAAAAAAAAAAAAAAAATTAATAGCTTTTTTTTTTTTTTTTTTTTTTTTTTTTTTTTTTTTTTCTGGGGATTGATTTTAATAGTTTTATTAGCACCAAACAATGTTGTTTTTCTCCTATTATTTTATGTGTTTTCCTTTTGTGTAGTTATATTTTTTGTGTTTTACTTGTAGGGACAGACTTTTAGCAAATGACATTATCAATGAAAATAAATTAAAAGGTTAAAAATTAAAACGATTTAAAAAAAAAAAAAAAGAAAAAAGATGATTTTAATTGAAATATTTTTAGGTTTAAAAATTAATTCAAATCGCCAAAAGAAAAAGAAACATCGCCACACGTTTTGCTTTATTGAACGACTTCGAGTCTTCCACAAAAATAGAAATAATGAATAGACCTTTTGCTGAACATAAAATTGGACAATGATCTTTGTCATCTTACAGTAACTTTAAAGTGAGAATTAGAATGTGGGCCAACATAAATGTTCATGATACGAATTGATCATGAAACTTTTCTACTTTGGAGCGTCAAACAAGGGACAACAAGAAGAACACAACAACTACTTAGGTTCCGTTTGGAAGTTCATAAAAGAATGGAATGGAATTATCATAAGGGAATGTAAAGGAATGGAATGGAATTGAATGTATTTAAGTAAGAGAAATTAATGGAAAAAAATAGAATGAAATGGAATTAAGTAATCTTGATTGGATGTTTTAAAATAAAAGAATGGAAATGAATGGAATGTAAGTAATCTTATTTGAGAGCAACATGGAGGGAATGGAATGGAATCATTTTATGACAATATTACTATTAGAGCTCATACAAGGCAGAATTGATAGGGTATTTGCAAATGCTGATTGGAATGTCATGTATCCGGAAGCACGTGTCAAGCACCTGGAGAGGTCTCATTCTGATCATTGCCCAATTGTACTGTCACTGAGAAACTATACGGGGTGTCAATTGCCGAGGCCATTCAGATTCCAACCGATGTGGCTTTCTCATCCCACCTTCCCTGAAGTGGTCAGAGATGCATGGGCAAATCATTCCACCTTGCCTAATGCTATTGCTTCCTTTACTTCTAAAGCTCAGGTCTGGAATAAAAATCAGTTTGGTAACATTTTTCATAGAAAGAAGAGAATTTGTGCCAGACTGCGGGGCATCCAAATTGCGCTTGGAAATGGCCCAAATGAGTTTTTGATTGAGTTGGAGAGATCCCTTAGGTCTGAACTTGCTGAAATATCTAAGCTAGAGGCTGATTTTTGGAGTATGAAAGCTCGTATCTCTTGGATGGTCGAGGGAGATAAGAACACAGCTTTCTTTCACAATTTAGCCCTTGTGCGCAGGAGGAGAAACCGTATAGTTAGCATGAAAGATAGAATGGGAAATTGGATTAATAATGAGCAAGATATTGCAAGCTTCATCAGAAGGGGTTTTCTGGAGCTTTTCACCACTTCCCATCACAGCTCCTCTCTTGAAGAGTGGCACCCCCCCTTTTGGCAATGTGAGCTGAAGAGTGAAGATATAGAAAAGCTGATCATTCCGGTTAATGATAGTGAAATTTTCTCTGCTCTTAAATCTCTCAAACCTTATAAAGCTCCAGGCCCAGACGGGCTCCATGCTGGATTTTTACAGCGCTTCTGGCTCATTTTGGGGGAGTCAGTTAAGGAAGAGGTTAAAAATATTTTTTGCTCAGGAAGGGTTCCTAATTATCTCAACAATACTCTCATTACCCTCATCCCCAAATGCAAAAGCCCTGAGTCTCTCAATCACTATCGGCCTATTGGGTTATGTAACTCAGTGTATAAGGTGGTAACCAAAATTATTGTTGGGCGCATCAGACCTTTATTGGCAGGGCTAGTTTCCCCTCTTCAAACAGCCTTCGTCCCCGGGAGAAAGGGTGTGGACAATGCTATCATTGTACAAGAGATGATTCATTCCATGTCAAAGAAAAAGGGCAAAGAAGGGGTTATGGCTATTAAAATTGATTTGGAAAAGGCCTATGATCGTCTTGAATGGAGTTTTATTAGAGATACCTTAACTTTGTTCAAGTTCCCAAATCAACTCATATCTTTGATAATGAGCTGTGTGTCCTCATCTTCTATCTCTATTTTGCTTAATGGGGGAGCTCTTGATCCTTTTCAGCCTTCTAGGGGAATAAGGCAAGGCGACCCTCTATCTCCCTATTTGTTTATCTTATGTATGGAGGTTCTAGGGGCGCTTATATCAGAAAAATGTGAAGCCAAGCTTTGGGATCCCGTAGCGGCTTCTAGAGGGGGGTTAGCCTTCTCTCATTTGTTTTTTGCTGATGATCTCGTATTATTTGCAAAGGCTAATTTGAAAAATTGCACAGCGATCAAAGATGCTCTTGATACCTTCTGTGAGCTATCTGGTCAAAAGGTAAGCGCAGAAAAATCCAGAGTGTTTTTCTCCCCTAACACGCCCCAACACACTAGGGATAATCTGTACAATGTATTGGAGTTTCGGTCTACCCCTTCCTTAGGGAAGTACCTTGGTTTTCCAATTAAACACACTTCTATATCTCAAGACTTTGGAGATGTCATTGATCGTGTTCAAAGTCGACTTGCGGGTTGGAAAACCCACCTTCTCTCTTTTGCAAGTAGACTTGTCCTTACCCAAGCAACCATTGCTACTATTCCTAATTACTATATGCAATATGCCTCTCTTCCTCCAAAAATAACTCAGTGTGTGGATAAGTTATGCCGTAATTTCCTTTGGGGTTCTACTGATAACAAGAAGAAACTCCACTTAGTGAATTGGAGGAAAATTGCCAAACCCAAAAAGTATGGAGGTCTTGGGCTGCAATCTGCCAAGGAAAAAAATATTGCCCTCCTAGCCAAGTTTAATTGGCGCTTTCACCAGGAGAAAGACAGCTTGTGGGCTCGAGTCCTCTCTCATAAATATAGACCTCGGCAAAGGCAGCCCCTCACAAGGCCTAGAATCTGTTCTGCCACCTGGACAGCACTAAAAAAAGGAGAAAAAGTGTTCAAAAGTGGCACAAAGTGGATTGTAGGGAATGACAGCAACTTGACCTTTTGGTTTGATAAGTGGATGAGGGAAGGACCGGTTAGAAGCCTCATTATAGGTCCTTTGAATAGGGGAGAGGATTCTTTACTGCTCAAAGACATTGTTCATAACAATAGCTGGGATTGGGGGAGATTATCTTTTGTTTTTCCAGCGGCCTTCCGTCAAAAAATTAAAGCTACTCCAATTCCTATTGTTGCAGGTGGTGCAGACCGGTTATCTTGGTCATCTTCCCCCAATGGTGATTTTGAATTAAAAGAATCCTATAGACTGGCTTGCTTGACGGAGAAATCTAACCATTTTGATTCCTTTATGGGAAGTTGGGTTTGGGAAGTTCTTACGCTTCCAAAAATCAGATGTTTTCTTTGGCAATGTGCTCACCAAAGCATTCCAGTCAGAGCTGTTCTTACTGAGCGAGGCTGCAACTTATCTTCATCGTGTCCCTTGTGCAATAAAGCCACTGAATCCATTATTCATGTATTGAGAGATTGCCCAACAGCACGCCTACTTTGGAACTCCTTTTCACCTCCAATCCAATCTAATACCTTTTATGGTGTTCACTTGGGAGATTGGCTTCGCATTAACTGTAAGTCTCAACAGCCCTCCTTGTTGGGCATTCCGTGGAGTATTATGTTCTCTTTTGGAATTTGGAGTATTTGGCTTCACCGGAACAATGTGATTTTCAGAAATGAACCCCCTCATAAGCCTCTGCTAGCTGGAACGTTAGCTAAAGCTACTGAATATGCTTTCCTCGGCATCAATGGAAGACCGAGGCGTAGCTTCTCTAGCATTCAAGTCAAGTGGCTCCGCCCACCAGAAAATTGGTTCAAACTTAATTCTGATGGTTCTTCCTTTGGAAATCCAGGGCGTGCTGGTGGAGGAGGTATAATTAGAAACACCAATGGTGAATGGGTTAGCGGGTATGCTAGAGCTATCGGTACCACCACCAGTGTCGCGGCAGAACTTTGGGCGTTGAGAGATGGTCTAAACCTTTGCGTTTCACTGAATCTTCAAGCTGTGGAAATTGAACTCGATGCAAAGCTTCTTGTTGATCTTATTAGCAAAGAGGGAAGCCAGCCTAACAACAATGATGTAATAGTTGCAGATTGTAGAGAGGGACTCAAGAAAATTCCCAGAGTGAGAGTTCTTCATTGTTATAGAGAAGCCAACAAATGTGCGGATGCCCTCGCTCGCAGAGGAGCTCTCCTTTCCCAAGATTTTGTTATTTTTTCTTTTCCCCCTTCTGATGTATCACTACTGGTCAGTCTTGATGCATCAGGGGCAATGTATGAGCGAGTTTGCTCCAATTGTATTGCTGCTTAGTTAATGATATTTCCCATTTTTACCAATATATATATATATATATATATATATAGGAGCATTTTTGGAGTTTTAGTAAAAAAATCATTAAATCTAATTTTATTCCTTCCAATTTCTCTCAATTTCGGGAAAATGAAAATTTGAGGTTTTAAGGGAATAGATAGGAATGAGTGTTCCCTCCTACTCATTATATTCCCTCCATTAAAACTCCTAAACAAGGGAATTGAAGAATATTCTAAAATGATTTTTTTCATTCCATTCCATTCCATTCCCTCCTCCCAAACGAGGCCTTAGTGTTATTTTTTTTTTTTAAAAATTTTAAAATCTAAAAACTGAAAGATTTGGTCTTTGGTCGAAAGCTCTTTAGTGACCGATATTTAATTGTGTTTTAATAATCCAATATTTTCTTACAAGTTCCCTATATTTTTCGACACATTTTCAGTTTTTATTTTAATATTTTGACATACGTTTTGCTATATTTCAGGTATATATGTCAATATCATTTTTGTCATATTTTACTTCAAAAAAATAATATATTGCAAATAAGAGTTTTTAACTTTGAAGTCTGAAGCCTAAACTATATTTAAGATATTGAATTTGTTTTTAATTAACAATAAAAACATTGATGTCTTGATTGCTCCCTGTGTTTCAATATTTTTTTATTTATATAAATTTGATAGTTATAATACAATAGGGAGGTGGTGGTTATGAATCGTGAATGACTCTGATGAAAGCACCAGTATTTTTAACAATTATTTAATCCATGATTAAGTTTCTTTTTTCTCTCTTTTTATTTTATTTTATTTTTTTACGCTGACTATGAGTACATGCTGCACATTCAATAGATAAAGATTAAAAAATTTAGCCGATATGTACTTTATATAAAAATAATATATTCATCTAAAAAAGAAAATAAAGCAGAGGAACAAGATAGGTACTTATATGGTTCTCAAAAAGATAAAAACTTTATCAAAAAGCACATTCTACTTTATGATTAAGAATTCTGATTCAATTATTTACCCAATAAGTACGTTATGAAAAGAAAAGATTTAGATGGTTCACTATCAATGGTTGTTGCAAAAGTAAGATTCTAGTTTTATGAAAATCATTAGTAATAATGATATTATTATTATTATTATTATTTTGAAAATAATTAGTTATATATACATTAATATGCTGATGACCATGCAACTCAAAATCCTCCATCCTAAACGCCCAAGCACTTTTTGCATTCCAGGTTACCATCTTAAGATAGCAACATGCGGTAGTAATGATGTGTTCAAGAATCATCAACTTAGATGATAAAATCTTATTTGATAAAAAATAAAAACAATAATTTAAAATATTTCAAATAAATTTTTAGAAAGGCAAAGTATATATCATCATATATAAATAAGTTTTTAGTTATAAAATATTATAGAATAATAAAATCAACATATTTTGAATTTTAAAAACATGATTTCAATTAAATAGAAGCATTAATCACGAAATTGTATTGCCTTAATTTCTTTTATCACATGCCAAATGTAGAGAGAGAAAAGAGAGTTTCTCATCTTAGTGTATGCTTTAATGGGGCGTTGAGTATTAAAGTTAATAGAGTATTTTACTATTTACAATATCAATTAGAGGAAAAAATATTTTATATCAAATGATAGTACATACATCACTCATATCAAAATATAATAAATGAGAGACATGTGAGCAAAAGTAACTACACACTAAAATGTGTGTCTCATTTATTAATAGGGCAGTAATTTTTTCATATATATCTTTTATAGTCCATTTGGATTGAAGGAGAGGGAGAGGGAGTGGAGGGGATCAATCCAAACAGCCATTATTTATTAAATTTTGATATGATTGATATGGTATCATTACAGCTACGTATTAATCTTGGAGAAATGATAGAACGGTATAAAATGCCACTAGAATAATCCAAAATTGTTTCTGCAAGCACTGGCAAAATATTATAGTCTCTCAACTACACATTGATGTTTGCCCTCGCACGCTCACACGCTTGGCCTACGAATATACATCCTAGCCAACAAATAATTACATCACTGTCACGTGTCACAACGAAGCTTTGTCGCATAAGAATATTATCACATCAGCTAGTCATGTCATCCTGGCACATCAACACTATGCCTTATGGCCCACATCACCTAGCCCCATCAATATTGACATGTCATCATCTTAATTAGGCCATATCAGCACACATGTTAACATTTATGCCATGTCAGCAACGATGATTATTGCACTGTTGTTGAATGTTGATTGGCACCCTTGATTGTTTAATTTTTCTATCAGGCAATTTGTTTCCAATTAGGGCACTTTCAATTCCCACTTAATTTTCACGTTAGTTCTAGATTTGAAGTCAGTTTTACATTTGAAATTTCCAAATGGCCAATTCAGAAATACTTCATTACTTCTATATATATATAGGCCTCCTCATACATTAGATTGTGAGATCGAATAATATATTCAGTTTCAACAAGGTTAAAAAGAAAAATAAAGAGATGAAAAATTGGACTTATTATTATGCTATGCATATGGCCTCTATTGAAGTTAGGTAGAACATATGCAAGTCTTTAATTTGTTTTGGTACAAGGCTTCGTGAACCGCATGGAACTAGCTTTATTGAACCAGAACTTCGCATGTAGAAGAAGTCAAGGCGCGGAAAAGCATGCAACTTTTCCTCCTGAATTGGAAATTCACATCCGTTTTTCCCAACATCTGGGGGGCTAGTGGGCTACACTTTTTTTTAGATTATTCAATTGATAGGAGACTACAATAAAGTTCTATAATATAAACACAAGTTAGCTTTATCATATTCCTTCAGTTGACGGAGTAAACCCACACTTGACGTTTGATTAAAAGAAAAAGAAAAGGAAAAGCATGACTTGCCAGAGACTCGGAGGTGACTATCAAAACTGGAAAGTAATATATGGTTATGTTCCGTCAAGGGGGGAAAAAAGCTTTTCAGCTAAAATTCTATATATGTAAAATCTGTGTCATTGAAGCAGTACCAAATGGGCAAACTATACATATATTATGGATTGAGATTAGGTGCACTTTGATGCAATTCCTTTCAATGGTTTGAGATTTAAAGTTGAGCACTTGAACCATTGATTAAAAAAAGTTAAGAAAAAAGCTAAGAGAAGTAAAAAAATGAAAGTAAAAAATTGAAAAGTGAAAAAAAGAAAAAAAAATTTATGAGTGTGAAGGGAGGAATTGCATCAAGTGCATGTATTGCACCTGATCTCAATCCATATATCATAATACCATTCATGAGAAGTCATAAAGACATTTACACAATGTGCAGTAATGTATCTAATAATTGAATAAAAGTATATATTTACTATCTTTATACAAAAAACTGATTGGTGTCTTAGTCTAATAATAAAGAACTATCATCAGGAGCGGACGCTATATGTTTGAAACTCTCTAAAAAAAAAAACTTAAATATGTTATCAAGTCATGATCATTGTTTTTTTAATAGATATGATACAAATTTAATTTATATTATAGAGTTCACTTTATAAGAGCATTCACATTGGTAGAGCCATAAATTTAGCAATATGACTCCACAAAAGGCTACTTTATCTATCTTATCTTCTCACTTTACAAAACACCAAACATCAGCGATTTTATTTTAGCTTTCAACACAATAAAATAATATAAAAAAATACAATAAAATAATATATTCACTACAATAAAATAATATATTCACTACAAAGCAGTGTGAACACATAAATAAAACAATATATTTAATATAAAGCAGTGTGAATACACAATTTAATACTCCCTCCGTCCCACTTTTTTTGTCTTGTTTGAAAGGTCAAACTTTTTAAAGGAATATCATTTATTGTCTTGTCTACCTTTTAAAAATGTATAAGTTTCCAAAACTACTCTTAAAAAAATTTATCAACAAATTGAATTATTAAATTAATAGGGGTATAATAGGAATATTTGGTGGTGCTAAAATTAGCAATATAGCTTTTTAGCACCACCAATACTAATGCTCTAATGGTTGTTCTTATTATCAGGTCACGACACTAATCATTTTTTATGCATAGATGAATTTCGAACCCCAAATCTCTTGTTAGACGATAAGAGATTTTACCGGTTGATGAATTAACTTGAACCCACAAAGTTGTTATCATCATTTATTCTCTAGTTTCCTTTTTTCACAATTGATCCCACCATACGGTTCATGATAACTGATCCTAATCTCTATTGAACTTTCTAACTTAACCGCTAGAGAAAAAGAAAGGAGGGGAAATGAATAGAAGAAACCACTATGTTACTTGTACCTAACAAAAAGTTTCTTTTTTCCCTTTTTCTTTTTAGACGAAGACTACAAAAAATTGAGTGTTGATTTAGTCATCGATCCTCTTCTTTTTCTTGGTAATTTAATGTTCAAATAGCGTGTAAAACACTACGAACGTTTAGACCCCCAATTTACAAATTATCAATTCAAGCTTAATATCAAACAATGCATGTGCGGAAAATGAATATAAGCTTATACCAAAATTGATAAACAATCTAAACCAAATAAAATCACATTCACAGCAGAAAATAAATGGCAAAGATTAAGGGAAGAGAGATGCAAACATAAGGACAACACAACGATGTGTTATCGAAGAGGAAACTGAAGCCCTCGACGTAAAACCTCTCCGCCGCCCTCCAAGCGGTAAATAATCCACTAAAGAATGTAGTTGGAATACATGAATAGCAGAAGACCCTCCAAGCCTAATCTACCCAGTGTACCTAAACCCTCCAAGCTTTTTGCTTCAACGAGGTTACGCCGAACCTATTTCTTCTTTAGCTTACCGGATTCCGCTATAGCCCATAACATCAACCAATAGTCATTGGTTCATTCCTAACTGCTTTCCAAAGCACCAAATAGCCTTCTCACAGATGTGGGTATGGTGATAAAAGGATTTGGGTAAGAACCTCTCGAGGATGTAACAATGGAGAGGGTGAGAGTAGAGGAATTTGAAGAGTCTCTATGTGAAGATTGTGGATGAATCAATTTTGTTTTTCTCTAGGGTTTCTCTCTCAAAATTCTCTCTAGAAGCTCTCTACATTTCGTGGGTATAAGGGGTATTTATACTAGCGTGAGAATGGAATGCGAAGAGTCAGGTTTTTCAAAATAAAGCTGGTTGGCAGCTTGGCCTCGCGACTTGACTGAGTCGTGAGTTCAAGTCGCGAGATAACAGAATGGTCAGGCTGTACTTTTTGTCCTGTAGTGCTCCAGCTGGCGTGACTGTTCATCTTTTCTGCACGCTTCACTCGTGTGTTACAGTTGGCAACTTGCTAGTCGCGAATCACCCGCGAGTCCCAGCCGCGAGTGTCTGCATCCTTGTACAATCTTGAGCATTTCTTCACACTCTCTCACTCACTACTTTTACATGATTCCCACATAAATACAGGGTTACTAATTGCTAAATTACAAGCAAATTTGGCACGGAATAAAGCCAACAAGATGGTTGATTAAATTCAACCTTACAATCTCTCCCTTTGGCTATTCCGTGACAAAACCCTACAACAGACTCTAGACTTAACATGTGAGTTGGGAACAATTGAACAAAACTCACTCACACCTAACTCTAGAATCTGAGAAGCTCTTGAACCATAAAAACAAGTATCTCCTGAAACACAACAACACAGTATGATCATTGTATGCAGAAAAACTTATAATGCAAATGGAGCAAGCACAATGCGATCAAGCAAAATGGAAATAAGTAATGAACCATGGCTTGACCAAAAATGAACAATCACTATAAATAGTGATCACAATGCTCATTCACATAAAGAATGAACATCCGGACATGCAAGCTAATAAGCTCAATTGCAAAGTATCATTTGCATGTCGAACACTCAACCAATGCAACAACTCAAGGTAATTGCATTAATGATAAAAATCCAACAAATGGCACAAGAGTGATGTACTTAAAGAAAATGCATGACATTTAACAGCAAGTACTTAAGTTACAAAGCATGGGTACAAAAACCTTAAAAGTTTACAAAAGCAACAAGTACAAATTATAAAGTACTTCCCTTATCATATCACTCCCCCTATCATGAATCATAGGAGTTATGATGAACTTGGAACATATATACCTGTAACTTGAAATACTTGCACAAAATACATTAGACCCTCAAGGTAAAGCAAGTAATAAATGGACAAGTATAATGTAATAAGTAAATTGCGATCAAGTAAACATGATGTGAAACATGTGAGCAACTTGATCATACACCAAAACAGTCATATAGAAATGACTATAATGATCCCAAAGCAAAGCAAATGATCATCCGAACATGCATTCAATGAAGCACAATAGCATAAGGATGTATGCATGTCCAACATACAAACAAAACAAAGTTTTCTTATTAACACAATGTCTTCTCCCCTTTGGTATATGCATCTCCTCTATAGAATATCTCTCCCCCTACAAATGTGCATAAGAGTCATATAGAATTGATAAAACTCTCTGGTATACTACTCTAGAGTATACTCTCCCTCTTTTTGTCACGAATAGACAAAAGGTCAAGGAGAAACGAGGGAAAGAGAAGAAGGTATGAATAATGATAATGATGCATGAGGGGTGCGAGATGAATGAAAAAATGAAGCTCAAACCTAAGACGAAACAAAATGCTACAAAGCAGAAGGTAAACATGACATTCTAGGATGAAGAAACAATGTATGAACCAATGCATGACAAGGGTAGCAAAAGTGTGTGCAAGAGGTGGCTATGTGCAATGCATGGAAAATGCACATGTGGGGCAAGGTGTGTTAAATACTCAACCAATGATCCAAACATGATCCTAGTGAGGAAACATGAGAAACCCCAAAGTTTGGTACTCATCGGAGTCCAAAAAAAGTGAGAAAATGCCTAAGAGGCATTTTATCAAACACTTAGCGTGCACACTATGAACAACAATGTAAAACAATGCATGAACATCATGAAATCCACCCTAAATACATGCTCTTTTTGCCACAAGGGGCCAACATCCAAAGCAAATCATCAAAAGAGACCAATCCCATGCAAAAATTTGACAAAAATTAAGTTTTCCCAACCCCTATGATGAAAATCCCAACCAAGAGCACAAAACTCTCCAAAACATAATCTAAGGATCAAAAATAATGAAAAGAGTATATAATTACCTTAGAGATGTTAATGGAATGAAAAACCATTCAAATTTATTGGGTTTTGATGTAAAAATAGTGAAAGAGGGGGTTTAAAAGAGGATGGGAGAGGTTTAAAACAGGTTTCCCATGAAAAACCCTTTAAAAAGCTGTTTTTGAGCGTTTCGCGACTGGGTGAGTCGCGAGTGAGTCGCGAAAGCTTCTGGATGAACTCGCGACTGGGGTTTCGTGACTGGTGAGTCGCAAGATGAGTCGCAAAAAAATCTGACACCAGTTTTTTCAACACAGAACATGTTTAAACAATGAAAAACAAAGCACTAAACATGAACACAAAAAGTGATAAAAATCATTTCAAAAACATATAAAATGATCAAAAATATTTTTGGATTGATTCATATATAGTTGAGCGCACACACATCACATTTAAACAAGTACAATCGAATAAACAAATAAGGCATTCATTGAACATTAGGCATATGTGTTGTGTGTGTGTATTAAGTGTGGAATAGTCATAGTCTAGAGTGAAACTTCAATGATCAATTCAATCAAGTCATACACAACTAGTACTAAGTCAAGTGGTCTATCTCAATTATAGAAATGAACATATATGACCTCCCATAAGAAAATGATTACATAACTTTGAAGTTTTTCATTTGGCTTCTTTTCAATACATAACATTTGATCATTTTTGATCTTTACATCTCTTTTTGAGATCGATGCCTGAAATTTTTTATATTTCAATTTGATGAATAAGCCTTTGGCTTTTGGGCACCATACATTTTCATAAAAGTCGATTTCCCTTTTTCCTAGTCAAATACTAGTATGTGCGACAACTTTTGTAGCTCATTATCTCTTTTCATTTTGAGATTTACATTTGTTGAGCTCTTTAAGCAATTAAAAAAAAAAAAAGTGGGAAGATATATAGGCACAAGTCTACGCATGTATCAAAACCAACATGATTATTGACTAATCATTCATGACAAGTTTGAGGATCGATTTACAACAATCACACAAAGATGTCAAGATTTTTCCCACAAAGATAGATATGCATACAAAACAAGCTAAGCTTATAAATGTGCTAAGCTTATAAATGTACTAAGCCATTTGTATGGAGGTACTAGACCAAACTCATATATGATATGTGCTCAAACATATACGATCAAATTTTTTGAATTTTTCATTTTTTATGTGGTTTTGGATTTTTTACTCACACAAAACAAAAACATAAAAGAAGATCAAAACAAAAACAATGCATATGAATAAATGCAAGATGCACAAAATGCATGAAGATATGACATTTAATGCATGAAGGGTCCTACAAAGATCGAAAGAATTAGATCAATGACCAAATGAGCAAAAGCTCAACCATAGGAACTATTCCTCATCCAAACGGAACGATTGTTTGGAATGAGTGTTTCAAGAAAAGTGAGACGAGAGTAGAAAGAATAAGAACCGGAGATGCACATAGTCAAAGAGTTAAGAGCATTAAACACTTTCTTTAACAACATGCAATTTTGACTCAAACCCGGTTTATCCTTTTTAGCACAACTTCCAAGAAGTTCAAGTTTTTTATTTTATTTTATTATTCTTTTAAAAGCATGAAACTTAGAGCATTAAGGTCTTAGATGACCAAAGGCACCACAATTGTGACAAACAATGTGTTTAGGTCTACTAGGCTTTTTGGGAAGGGATCTAGCAACATGGTTTTGTTCTCTCTTCAACTTGGAGCATTGAGGTCTTATGTGACTGATTACACCGCAATGGTGGCAAGTTGGAACAAACTTAGATCCATTCAAAACTTTAGGTTGAGGCCTAAACGGAGGCTTTGACTTAACAGCATTTCTCTCCACTACTTTTTGATTTCTTTTAGACCCTCAATTTACAAATTACCAATTCAAGCTTAATATCAAACAATGTATGTGCAGAAAATAAATACAAACTTATACCAGAATTGATAAACAATCTAAATCAAATAAAATCACATTCACAGTAGAAAATAAATGACAAAGATAAAGGGAAGAGAGATCCAAACACAAGGACAATACAACAATGTATTATCGAAGAGGAAACTGAAACCATCGGCGTAAAACCTCTCTGCCGCCCTCCAAGCGGTAAATAATCCACTAAAGAATGTAGTTGGGATACATGAATAGCAGAAGAATTTCCAAGCCTAATCTACCCAGTGTACCTAAGCCCTACAAGCTTCTTGCTCCAACGAGGTTATGCCGAACCTATTTCTTCTTTAGCTTACCGGATTCCGCTATAGGCCATAACATCAACCAATAGTCATTGGTTCCTTCTTAACTGCTTTCCAAAGCACCAAATAGCTTTCTCACAGATGTGGGTATGGTGAGAAAAGGATTTAGGTAAGAACCTCTTAAGGATGTAACAATGGAGAGGGTGAGAGTAGAGGAATTTGAAGAGTCTCTATGTGAAGATTGGGGATGAATCAATCTTGTTTTTCTTTAGGGTTTCTCTCTCAAAATTCTCTCTGGAAGCTCTTTACATTTCGTGGGTATAAGGGGTATTTATACTAGCGTGAGAATGAAATGCGAAGAGTTAGGTTTTTCAAAACAGAGCTGGTTGGCGGCTTGGCCTCGCGACTTGACTAAGTCGCGAGTTCAAGTCGCGAGTTAACAGAATGGCCAAGCTGGGCTTTTTGTCCTGTAGTGCTCCAGCTAGTGTGACTGTTTATCTTCTCTGCACGCTTCAATCGTGTGCTGCAGTTGGCGGCTTGCCAGTCGCGAGTCACCCACAAGTCCCAGCCGTGAGTGTTTGCATTCTTGCACAATCTTGAGCATTTCTTCACACTCTCTCACTCACTACCCTTACATGATTCCCACCTAAATACAGGGTTACTAATTGCTAAATTACAAGCAAATTTGATACGGAATAAAGTCAACAAGATGGTTGATTAAATTCAACCTTACAGTAATTCAACAACAGTTGATTTCTTCATGTATAAAAAACATCATCCAGCCACACTTGTTTGATACAATAGTTAGCCTCATATATCAACCTACGCATTGAAACTCATGGAGATTTCTTTCTTTTCCGTCTTTCTTGTGTTGTTGTGGGTACACTGTTTAATGGCTAGCTCAGCTGTGGCAATAAGGACCAACATCACCATAGACCAATCAGCTCTCCTTGCTCTCAAAGACCATATCACTGATGATCCTCACAAAATCTTGGCAAGCAATTGGTCTACCTCTACCTCTGTTTGCAACTGGATTGGGATCATTTGTGGTGCCAAACACCATAGAGTCACTACCTTGAATCTGGCTCACATGGGTCTTTCAGGAACCATTGCTCCACAAGTGGGAAACCTAACATTCCTGTCTCATTTATCCTTCAGAAACAACAATTTCCATGGTTCTCTTCCAAACGAGTTGGCTGCTTTGCGTCGGTTGGAAAATGTCAGCTTTGGATTGAATGTCTTTTCGGGAGTGTTACCATCATGGCTTGTACCTAAACTTCAAGAGTTGTACGCTTATACGAACAGTTTGAAGGTAGTATTCCAGAATCTCTAGGCAACATATCGTCACTGAAAGTACTTCATCTCAGCGAAAACAATCTTTCAGGTTGGATGCCCTACACTATCTACAACTTTCTATCTTAAATTATTTTATGGTTCCCAACATTTTGTCCTCTTTCTTTTATCTCGAGAAAGAATCTTTTGCATAAATTATTGGGTAACAATTAATGCGCACATACTATTGAAGACAAAATGCACACTTATTTTTTGCAAATACACTTTATTCAAAATATTTTATCATTTCTTATACCCTATACGGATATACCTTGCATATAATTCAATGACGTAGTACGTATCCCTCATCTTACTCGGAAAAGAGAAAAGTAAAGAGCGGAAAATGCGAGCGCCCACACATACACACACATATATTGATGAAGTATGAATTCGTCAGTCACTGAGTGTTGCCAGGCGATGTACTTAGCCTCTTGGAAATAAGTTTCTTAGAGACGGTCACCGGTGTGGTGCCTGCCACAACACCTCCGATGCTAAAGTTAGAGTCAAGAATTGTACAAGAATAATATCTCAAAATAGCACCAATCTAAAGAATATCGTACCTCTTCCATGGGAGAGTGTGGGGGATATATATATGTTGTTGTAGGTTCTAGCCGTTGTACCATTTATGGAGGCTTAACTTCCCTCCAGGTAACGCTTCCTGGCCTCATCATGTGGCTTTAATTAGGTCCCAACGGTCTGTCCAGCTGGGTCTATAACTGTCATTGTCATTTACTGAGGGCATTGAATAAAATGTTATACTCGTCAGTCTCATGTTTCCTCGTCATTGAAGACTCTTCTCGTCGGTATGATTTACCTCTTGCAAGGCCTACTTCGTCAATCCCATCAGTTGCCCCCGGATTCCGAGGTCGTCAAAACGTGTCGTGACGACCAAGGAAGGTGAAAAGTTTCTAGGCAGTAGGCGGTTGGGTTTTCGAGCCGTATTTAATGTGCTGTGGCAGTTCCTTTTGGGTTGTGGCCCACGTGGCGCTTTTTGATTGGGGGAATTAATGCTTCACATGATGAGTCTCCTTGATTTTCCCGCTGGTTTTTCAGCTTCCCAATCTTTGGTTTTAAACTTCCCCTCTCCTCATCATTTTCTTTTTGCCTTTTCGAAAAAAAAAGAAAGAACTCCTCCATTGTCGCTCTGGTTCTCATCTTCTCCGCTTTCTTTCCCAGCGGTTTTCTTTTTGCGTATTGTCACGGTTTCCTTTTCCGAGGTGAGTCCTCCCTTTCTGCCTCCTTTTTACCTTGTTCCTTTTTGTTATCATAAATTTCTGATCTTTTATTTCTTCTTTGCTTGTTGCTTCTTCTTTGCTTGCTGTTTCTTCTTTGCTTTTCTAGCTTTTTCATGGTTAGTAGCTCTGAGGTTAAGTTAGGGTGCCCTTCAATTTCATTCCTTTTTGCTCGATTAGGAGGGGGTTTAGGAACTTTTCCTTACCTAGAAAACTTTGTTTACGAAGGCAATAGTTTGGCTGTAGCGTTGGCTGAATTATTGCCAATCCTACATCAATCCGTCGAGTGGTTTGAGGAATTAGTGAAGGAAAGGACGATGTCAGTGGTCAGGTCTAGCGAACTTGAGACTGGGTCGTCGTCTAGCGGCGGCCCAGTAGAAGGGGATACGGCCATTTCTGTCTCCCGTGAGGTTAGGGCTTTTTATGCTCTGGAGGAGAGGTGTGGGTTGGACGATGATACCCTTAGGAGATTTCGGGATAGGTTCCAATTCCCAGATCGGGTTAGGGTTCGTTTGCCCAACAAAGAGGAACGGGCTTGCCACTTCTTCCCAGGTGAGGTGTGCTTTTATGAGTCCGCCTTCGTCTGTGGGTTAAGGTTTCCCGTCAACCCCTTTGTGATGGAGCTGCTAAACCAGTTTGGCATTGCTCCCGGGCAACTTATGCCAAATTCGTGGAGAATATTGGTCAGCTGTATGAGAATATGGCTGGCAGCCCTAGACGGAGATATGCTTAGGGTCGATGAGTTCACTTACTTGTATCGCCTGAAAGCGTCGAAGGAGCACGGGTACTATGAACTGGTGCCTTGGGAGAGGAATACTAGGATCGTCAAGAATTTACCTTCGTCCTTCAGATACTGGAAGTCCAGATTTTTCTTTGTATCTGGGGATGATTTTGAAACTCCCTCGGGTGAGGTTTGGGGTGATCTCCCGAGGTTGCATCGTCGGTGGGGAACCCCGACTTTAGGTGCGTTAATACTCCCTTTGATATGTTAATCTTCTGCAACTTTACCTTTATCGTCACTGACGCTATTGTCTCCTCTTCTGTGCAGTTAAGAGACGACCCAAATTGAAGAGCAGGTACAGGAATCGGGTCCAGAAGGCGATCGAATACGCACAGACGATCGAAAATTGGGACGACCTCATTGATCCCAGGACACTTGCCTTTTATTGTCTTGGGCCAGATCCGTCTGACTTTGTTCGGAGAAATCTTGAAATTGAGGGAAAAAGGAGTAAGTATTTAATTCGTCAGTATTTGTCTCTTATGCAGCAGGTTGTTTTTTTTTTTTTTTTTTTTTTTTTTTTTTAAACAAGAGTTTCCTTCTTGCAGAGATGACGACAAAATTTAACAAGGAGATGTATGCCAAAATGAGATCCAAGAAGGACGAGCCCCTGTCCAGCTTGGGAAAAAAGGCTGTGCGTGTCACTGGGAAGAGTGGCTTGGCACCTCCAATTGCTTCCGTCAGCCCAGTCGTGTCAGGGGTGGCAACGACGAGGACTGCTTCTCCCACGACCTCAGTGGAGGAGATCGAGGGTACTCCATCTTCAAAAAGACCGAGGATGCCTGAGAAGGAGAAGGAGAAGAGTATTCCTCGTCCATCCACCCTCTGGAATGACGAGAGGCTGGCTGTGGATAGGGCCCACGAGGTGGTGACCGCTGTGGACCTGAAGGCTTTGTCGGGTGTCCCGTTTAATGATGTGGCGGCTCGACATATCCACAAGCTCGTACAGGTTAGCTTATTTCTGCCCCTTCCTTTCTTCGTCCTCTTATTCGTTCCATTTCTTTTATTGACGATAAATTTTTTTTTTTTTTTTTTTTTTTTAGGTACTGGGTGAGAGCATGCACATTGCTTCGGAGTATCTCACTCAGGAGACGAAGGTAGCATCTATGACGTCCAGGATGGAGACCTTGGAAGCGGAGAACTCCACACTGCGGAGAAATCTTCTTGACTCTATGGGTGAGTCTGCTTCCCTGAAGGAGAAGTTGAAAAAACTAGATGACGAGATTAAGGTGGAGCGTCAGTTGACGCAAGAGAAGGATGAGCAGCTCTCAAGTGCCAGGGAATCACTGAAGACGATAGCTGCGAGGTCGGTTGAGGCATTCCAGACAACCGACGAGTATAGCACCGTCTTGTTCAGCTGGTACTTCAAAGGGTTTGAGCTCTTGAGGAGGTACCTGTTAAAACATCCTACTGGAGTGGACATGGAGAAGCTGGATCTGGAGGAGATAGACCAGGAAATGTCTGCTGACGAGGCTGGCCAGTCTTCTGCCATTGTTCCCTTTGCTCGTCAGAATACCCCCGTTGACGATGCTCCAGCCGGTGACGATGCCGCCAACGCCTGACCCTGACACTTATGAAAAAATTTTTGTTTGTGCAAATTTTCCCTTTTTTTTTTTTTTTTTATATATATGGGTGCCCATCGTGTTTTCGGGCCAAACCTTTGAACAATTTGCTTGTCCATTTTGACAACGATATTGGCAGCCCAGTGTTTATGGGTTTTATTGTGAAAACAAATGGAAATTGCCCTTGGTTTTGGGACCTTAACTGAATCTTACATGCTTACTTAGATTTATCACAAGCTTACTTGCATTTCATGATTGTCTATGTATCTGATGAGTTTTGACCTGGCTTCACATGCTGTGCTGAGTACATTGTCGTCAGTAGTTTACATCCGTTAGTGCGGAATTTTACTACTTAGCCATTTTTTTTTTGGCTTTTCAATAACTTAATTTGTTGTCATCAGTAGTTTACATCCGTCAGTGCGGAATCTTACTACTTAGCCGTTTTTTGGCTTTTCAATAACTTAATTTGTTGTCGTAGGTAGTTTACATCCGTCAGTGCGGAATTTTACTACTTAGCCATTTTTGGCTTTTCAATAACTTAACTTGCTGTCGTCGGTAGTTTACATCCGTCAGTGCGGAATCTTACTACTTAGCCATTTTTGGCTTTAGGCGACTTATACCCGTGTTAGGGATATTTCCTTCGTCAGTTACCTTCGGTTGCATACACCTGCTCACAAAATAATATCAGCTGAATGGATTCTTTATTGATTTTGATAACAAGTACATTTGAGAGTTACGTCTACTGATGATACTTCTTTAAGTGTTCAATGTTCCATGGCCTCGGGAGTCTTTGTCCGTCCAGAGTCTCAAGGTGGTAGCTTCCCTGTCTGGAGTAATGAATAACCCGGTACGGTCCTTCCCATGTGGGGCCAAGTTTCCCTTAAGTTGGATCTTTGGTCGCCAGAGTTACTTCGTGCAGGACGAGGTCGCCGATGTTGAGTCGTCGGAGTTTCACCCTTTTATTGTAATATTCTGTCATCTTTTTCTTGTAATCTGTTATCCGGCTGCAGGCTTTATCTCTGACTTTGTCTAGACAGTCCAGGTTGACTCGTAGGTGATCGTCGTTGTCTTCCTCGCTGAACATCTCTCGCCTGGTGCTAGTTACTCCGACCTCGACTGGGATCACTGCCTCAGTTCCATAAGTAAGCCTGAACGGGGTTTCTCCCGTCGGGGTTCTTGCTGTTGTTCTGTAGGCCCACAAGACGTTGGGTAGCTCGTCTGGCCAAGAGCCCTTTGCGTCATCTAACTTCGTCTTTATGATTTTGAGTAGAGTCCGGTTCGTCACTTCTGTCTGTCCATTTGCTTGAGGGTGGCCTGGTGATGAGAAATGGTTCTTGATGCCCAGACCAGAGCAGAAATCCTTGAAGCCTTGGCAGTCGAACTGTCGTCCTTTGTCCGATATGATCGTCCGTGGAATCCCGAACCTGCAGACTATGTTCTTCCATACGAAGTTCCGGATCTTTGCTTCGGTGATAGTTGCCAATGGCTCTGCCTCAACCCATTTTGTGAAGTAATCTATAGCGACGAGTAAGAATTTTACCTGGCCTTTGCCCAAGGGTAATGAGCCAACGATGTCGATTCCCCACTGTGCAAATGGCCAAGGGGACGCTATCGTCGTCAGTCTTTCGGTTGGCAGTCGTTGAATGTTCCCGAATCGCTGGCACTTGTCACACTTCTTGACGAACTTCATTGCGTCCACCTGCATAGTAGGCCAAAAATAACCTGTTCGCATAATTTTGCTTACCAAGGATCTAGGGCCTGCATGATCTCTGCAGATTCCTTCATGGACCTCTCTTAGGATGTACTCAGCGTCTTCTTCGTTCACACACCTTAAATAGGGCATGGAGAAGCCCCTCTTGTACAGAGTGTCATTGAGAATTGTGAATCTGGCAGACCTCTTCTTGATCTTCCTGGCCTCATTTGTGTCTTGAAGGAGGTGTTCATCCTGAAGAAAGGATACAATGGGCGACATCCAGCTACTTGTGTTCTGGATTGCAAAGGTTGAAATTTCTTCTATGCTGGGGTTCTTCTGTACTTCCATCATCAGGTCTGCATTCGACCCCGTTTCTTTCGACGAGGCTATCTTCGATACTTCGTCTGCTGCCATATTCTGGCTTCTGGGAATCTGGACGAACTCTACCTCTTCGAACTCTTGAGTCAAGTGCTTCGCCAACCTGAGGTATTTCTGCATTCTTTCTTCCTTTGCTTCGTATTCTCCCTTGATCTGCCCAATTACTAGCTTTGAGTCGTTTTGGACTAACAGGGTCTTTGCTCCAAAAACTTTCCCTAGCCTCAACCCCGTCAGAATCCCCTCATACTCGACTTCATTGTTCGTCGCCGGGAATTTCAGCTGAACTCCATACTTCAATACTTCTCCGTCAGGGGTGGTTATGACGACCCCTACTCCTCCCCGCTTTTGGGCTGACGAACCGTCGGTCTGTATTACCCAAGGTTTGCCCTTACTGGCAAGGTTTTGTTCGTCCGGAAGGGTGAACTCGGCGATAAAGTCTGCCAGAGCCTGTGCTTTAATGGCTGCCCTGGGATGGTACTCTATATCAAACTGGCTAAGTTCGATTGCCCATTGGACCATTCTCCCTGCTGCCTCGGGTTTGCTCATGGACTTCTTGATAGGCTGGTCCGTCATTACCCTGATTGGATTTGCCTGGAAATACTGTCTGAGCTTGCGTGAGGCAATTATCAACGCGAACGTGATTTTTTCGATTTTTGGGTACCTGGACTCAGCCCCCTGGAAGGCTTGACTGATATAATAAACGGGGAGTTGTATTCTGTTTTCTTCGCGGATTAGGGCTGCGCTGACGGCTGTGGACGAAACAGCTAGGTATAGATACAGGTTCTCTCCTTCTTTTGACGGGCTCAGGAGAGGTGGATTGCTCAGGTAGCGCTTGAGCTCTTGGAAAGCCGCTTCACATTCGTCGGTCCAGGCGAAGGCCTGCTTCAGGGTCTTGAAGAAGGGGAGGCATTTATCCGTTGCTCTAGAGACGAATCTGTTGAGGGCGGCGATCCGTCCTGTGAGCTTTTGGACCTCCTTGACGGTCTTGGGTGACGCCATGTTGATTATGGCCTGAACCTTCTCCGGATTTGCTTCTATTCCTCTCTGGGATACCATGAATCCCAAGAACTTCCCTGAGGCTACACCAAACACACACTTACTTGGATTCAGCTTCATTTGGTATTGTTTGAGAGTGGCAAATGTCTCTCTGAGGTCGTCCAGATGGGTAAGCTCTTCCCTGCTCTTGACGAGCATATCATCCACGTAAACCTCCATATTCCTGCCTATCTGCCTGCTGAACATTCTGTTCACTAACCTCTGATAAGTAGCACCTGCATTCTTTAGTCCGAAAGGCATTACCTTATAGCAATAGAGGCCTTGGCTGGTGACAAAGGCCGTTTTCTCCTCGTCCTCGTCAGCCATTTTTATCTGGTTATATCCTAAGAAAGCATCCATGAACGTCAATAGCTTGTGCCCGGCTGTGGAGTCTACGAGCTGGTCTATTCTTGGAAGGGGGAAACTATCCTTCGGGCAGGCCATATTCAGGTCTGTGAAATCTACGCACATCCTCCACTTCCCATTTGCTTTCTTTACCAGAACAGTATTGGCCAGCCAGTCTGGATAGTACACTTCCCTGATGAAACCTGCAGTCAAGAGCTTCTTCACTTCGTCAGCGACTGCCTGATCTCGTTCTGGTGCGAAGACTCTTCTTCTCTGCTTGACGGGTTTCTTCTCTGGGTCTACATTCAACCTGTGTAGGATGATTTTCGGGGATATACCTGGCATGTCGTCATGGCTCCAAGCAAAGACGTCCAGGTTTTGCTTAAGAAACTGGACGAGCTTTGTTCTCATTTCGGGGCTCAAAGTCGTCCCTATCCTGGTTGTTTTGGTCGTTTCTCCCTCAATTAGTTGCACTGTTTCTAGGGCCTCCACTTTTTCTTCTTGCTTCTCTTCAATTATCCAGGTGTGGTTTTCCTTTGCGGCCAACACGGCCTGGTAGCATTCTCGAGCTAAGACTTGGTCTCCCTTAACTTCACCAACCCCGTTTTCCATAGGGAACTTTACCTTTAAGCAGTAGGTAGATGTGGACGCCTTCCACTTGTTGAGGGCAGGTCTTCCGATGATGACGTTATAGGAGGAGGGGCAATCCACCACTAAGAAGTCCAGCTGACGGGTCAGTTGCTTTGGGTATGTTCCCACTGTCACTGTTAGCGTTACTATGCCCTTGGGGTAGACCCTGTCACCACTGAAACTGACGAGGGGGGAGTCAAAAGGACGTAGCCTTCTGGGGTCCAGCTTCAACTGTTGAAATGCAGGGAAGTAAATGATGTCAGCAGAGCTACTATTGTCCACGAGGATCCTTTTGGTGTTGAACCCTTCTATGGTAAGCATTATGACCAGGGGGTCGTTGTGGGGCTGTTTTACTCCCCTGGCGTCATTTTCATTGAAAGTCATGTCTTGCTCGGTTCGTCTCTACTTCAACGGTGGAGTCGTATGGACGCTGTTCACCTGACGTTGGTATGCTTTTTGGAGGGACCTGAACGAACCTCCGGTGACAGGTCCACCTGTGATTGTCTGTATTTCCCCGACCACATTCTGAGGAGGTTGGGACTGACGGTCATTCCCTCGTGATGAAGCCTCGGGTTGGCCTTTGTTCCCGTCCCGAGATCTACTATATTCACCCTTCTTTACAAATTTCTGCAACTTCCCCTTTTGTATCAGCTCCTCTACCTGCTCTTTGAGGTCCCGACAGTCCTCGGTGTAATGGCCATGGTCTTTGTGGAACCGGCAGTACTTGTTCTTGTCGCGAACATTGGGAGACGAGTGTAACGGCCGCGGCCACTTTAGGTAATGCTCGTCCTTAATCTGCGTTAAGATTTTATCAACAGGCATTACAAGAGGAGTAAATTTTACCGTCCAAGGATTCTTATCTTCTTTTCTTCTGCTTCCGTCATTGATTCGGCGATCTGGACGCTCACGCTTTTGCCCCCTACGGTCGTCTTCCTTTCTACCCTTGTCTCCTGGCCTCTCAATGTCCCCGATGGCGGCCAGTGCGTCTTCCGCGTTCATGTACTTCTGTGCTTTGAGGAGCATTTCAGCCATTGTTTTCGGGGGATTTTTTGCAAGCGACGAGACGAGTTCTCTGGATCTCAAACCAGCCTTAAAGGTTGTTAGCTGCACCTTGTCATCAGCCTCGTCTACCTCCAGTGTCTCCCGGGTGAAGCGTTTCACATATGACCTCAAAGTTTCCCTCTCTCCCTGCCTGATGGTGAGTAAATGATCCGCGGTTCTCTTTGGTCGTTGTCCTCCAATGAAGTGACGCAGGAAGGCATTGCTCAACTGTTCGAAGGTGTCGATGGACGATGTGGGCAGCTTTGTGAACCATTCCCGTGCGGCTCCCTTGAAAGTGGTTGGGAAGGAACGACACAAAATTTCGTCTGGGGGCTGCTGGAGTCCCAGGGTCGTCTTAAATGTGTTAAGATGATCCTGGGGATCTTTTAGCCCGTCAAACGGTTCGAGTTGGGGCAGCCGAAATTTTGACGGCACTGGACAGTCGAGGACGGCCACAGTGAACGGCGAATCTGTTGCCCTGACCAGTCGGTCCACACTCCGTTCAGTTTTTTCTTTGATGGCGTTTCTAAGCTCGTCCATCTCCTTCCTCATCTCCTGGAGTAGATTCGAGTTCTGCTCGGTTGGAGTGGTAGGCCTTGGATGGTCGATTCTTCTATGACTATCTCCCTCGTCCTCTCGATTTCCCTTGGACCGATGCTCTTCCTGCTGAAGCCTCTGCTTCATTTCCTCATTTTGTTTGGACAATTCCTTGACGGTTGCTGCCAGGGCCTGAATTTGCTGTGCCAAGGCTGCAGAATCTTGATTGGACTCCATATGAAATAAGTATTTGACAGGAAACTACCTTTTCGCAACTGAATGAAAAAATGTCGTTTCCCACAGACGGCGCCAAACTGATGAAGTATGAATTCGTCAGTCACTGAGTGTTGCCAGGCGATGTACTTAGCCTCTTGGAAAGGAGTTTCTTAGAGACGGTCACCGGTGTGGTGCCTGCCACAACACCTCCGATGCTAAAGTTAGAGTCAAGAATTGTACAAGAATAATATCTCAAAATAGCACCAATCTAAAGAATATCGTACCTCTTCTATGGGAGAGTGTGGGGGATTTATATATGTTGTTGTAGGTTCTAGCCGTTGTACCATTTATGGAGGCTTAACTTCCCTCCAGGTAACGCTTCCTGGCCTCATCATGTGGCTTTAATTAGGTCCCAATGGTCTGTCCAGCTGGGTCTGTAACTGTCATTGTCATTTACTGAGGGCATTGAATAAAATGTTATACTCGTCAGTCTCGTGTTTCCTCGTCATTGAAGACTCTTCTCGTCGGTATGATTTACCTCTTGCAAGGCCTACTTCGTCAATCCGATCATATATATTGGTGACCAGCCTCACAAATAAATCACAATCTATAATATATCAACGACCTCCCTACCCTATCCATCTTTAATCTTTAGTTCTTTAAGCGTCAACTTTTTGCTGGCCTAAGCCTAATAAAATGGAGACTGCGTAGTATTTTTCACAATATATTTCGTGTAATATACAATACGATAGAGGTACAATAATGATGTATTCTTTCTTATTATATAATGATGTAAGTTATAATTTTTTATTCATGTTTGCTTTTAATATATTTTTCAAACTTAGTATTAAGTTACAAGTATTAAAAATATGATTATATACTCGAAAATTTTAATATATTATATGCATGCCTTGGTTTTTTAAGACATTTAATATCGATTTTTGTTTGAATTAACTTAAAATATCAATATTTTTTTATATATATTTTAGATTTCATTTCCAATTATTAAAAAGTGAGCTAATTGAAAATTTCATTAAAAAATATATATCATTTTAAAAATACAATAACATATAAATTTTGCCAACTAGGTTAGGAGATATTTATATATATATATATATATATATATAGGGCAAAACTTATATACAATACTTATGTGCTGTTCTTTAGATTCTCTTTTTAAAATTTTGTCGAGTAAATTTTTCTTCATGGGATAGAAGTGTATTTTTTAATTAATTAGTGACATGACTGAATCTGAAGATGGGAACATAAGGAATAGCACCTAAGGTACTGTACTTAAGTTTTGTCTATATAATAATAATAATAATAATAATAGGCAAAGTTCAGAAAAAGTTAAATTAGAATTTAAGATTAGAATATAATTTTTCACCATATGTCTAAATTTATGTGGGGACCACATAGTAATTATCCACTGAAGTTTATGCCATGTGTCCACTTAAGTTTTTTAATTTTTGTGTCAAGTGAGTTAATGAGTACAAAATACTAAAAATCTAATATTAATGAACTATAATTTAAAAAAAAAAAAAACCAATCATATATATTCTATAAAAATCACTACACAACAAAGATCACTATACATTCTATTTTATCAAAAATTAGAAAAAAAAATATATTCATAAATAGTATTAAATTTAGATAAGATTTTAATACGCGACTAATTACGTTTACTTTAAAAAAAAATTTAACTAATTATTTATATTTTTATGACTAAATTGTATTTAATTTTAAATGTATCCATATGTATGCATGTGTTAAATGCTTTTTTTTTCTTCATAATTTGACTAATTATTTATATTTTTATAATAAAAATTGTGTTTAATTTTAAACGCATTCATATATTTGTATGTGTTACATGCTAGTTGTTATAATATACCATGTCAAGTAAAAAAAAATTCTTGGTTACATTAGGAGAGTTAATATTTATTTGAAGTTTTGAGGAATATTCGGTCTAGGCCTGGAGCAAGCCTTAAATAATAAAGGTATAAATGTATTTTACCGTATTAGTTATCCAAGAAATTAAAATTCACAACATGAGTACAAGTCCTTTGAACAATCAAAGTTCAAAGAAAATTCACTCCATACGTGACATAGCTGCAAATTAATCAATGATTCATGGGGTTCATTTGGCGTCTCCTCACATCCCAATGGTGATGTGCTGGACCCAACTTAATGTAAAAAATGTAATATTAGTCCAAATTATAAGAAGTGTTACATCCACAATATTTTCATAACAAATCATGGATGATAAGTTATTATTGGTTCTAATTTGATTTTATCAGTGGAATTACTTTTTTTTATCTACCATTAACAATCCGCCACTTAAAATTTGTTATGAAAATATTGTAGACATAACATTTTTTTGAATTATTTGAGAATTCTAAGTTTAAAGTTTCCCAAGCTTTTCCACATTATACAAATATCTTCCTTTATTATGAAGCCCGGAAAGATATAAGTTGTAAAATTGATTATTTAATTTCCAAATAAAAAGTTCGTATTCTATCACTAGTTAAGTTAAGCCTAATCATGACTTATGAGTAGAGTTGTGTACATTTGCGTTAGAACCATTTTTCCTCTCTTTTATTTGTGTGTTTGTTTGTTTCTCCAAAAAAAGAAAAAGAAAAGTTAAGCCTACTAGCTCATTGATCACTTGTATACCTTTTGAAATTTTGCAGGAGTAATACCACAAAGTTTGGGAAACTGTACTTCCCTCAAGATAATTCACTTGGATGATAACAATTTTATAGGTATGACCACTTCAATTTAAATACTATATATACTTCCATTTCTGCTCCAAGAGTATTTGAAATTTTAAAAAATTAGGCCCATCAAGTGCAATTATTATTATTATTATTATTATTATTTGAGAATCTAGACCTGGAGGCCAAGTATTATTTATCAAAAATTAAAAAAGATTTAGTGTATCATTTGTTTCTTGCTCGAAAAATTATTTTGTGTTTATGGTGTATTATGTCTTCTCTCACATAAAAGTAAGTCTCGCTATATGTTAAGTACATAAGATTCACTTTTATGTGAGAAAAATTTATAATATACTAGGTTATTCAGAATAATTTCTCATCCAACCAGAGTGGTGAATATTGTGTACACATCGTGCGGTGTGTTTATAAAGACCACAATAATTAGTGTACCCGGATCGTATTACAAGTCTTAGTGTCTTACCAAAAAATTGTTACAACTGATATGTTTGTTTATGGTGATTCTAGTAGACAAGCATACTAGTGGAGATTCTGGAGAATCAATTTTACACAATGAATGGAATAAAGCCTAACAGGACTAATTAAACTGATTTGCATCATTATATATTATAAGTAGTGCACAGATTACTATTATAGAGCAAGTAGAATAAACAAAAAGTACTCTCCTTAGAGAAAAGATTTAAAGGGGCAGGTTTTCCACCTTGGCTAAAAAAATTGAATCTTCTTTCATTATCTACATAGAGTGATTTGGATGAGTGCTATATATTGATTTGCTTATTTGCTTATTATCGTTATTTGTATATGTGTGTCTGTGTGAGATTCGCCAAAATGTGGTCCTTTTTTTCAACCATGTCAAATGTACTTAATTTGTTTTTTCTTTTATTTGGGAGAGGAAAATTTGAATAATAGATGTCTTCATTGAAAATTTCAGGAGTTGTTAACCTATTGAACTATAAGGCTCTTGGCTCAAATGCACTTAGTACATAGGATGGTTGTGACCTTTTATATGATAGTTGCCATCAATTTTTCTAAATACATAGGATGTATATTTCAAAGAGAAAAAAAAAAAAAATTATGTTTTGCGGACAATGAGGTTTGAATTTGTTTTGAGTTATTGTGGCAGGTGAAATACATAGGATGTATATTTCAAAGAGGGGAAAAAAAAAATGTTTTGTGGATAATGAGGTTTGAATTTGTTTTGAGTTATTTTGAGTTAGCTAATAACAGCTTAGCTGATCACATCCCATATGCAATCTTCAATAGCTCAAAGATTGAAGTCATTAGTTTATACATGAACCAACTCTCAGGCCATCTTCACCAAGTATAGGCAATTGGCTTCCAAATCTAAAGGTGCTTTACCTATGGGGCAATGAACTAGAGGGAATAATCCCTAGTTCTATCTCAAATTAATGCTTCTATGCTCATTGAACTTGAGTTGGGTGCAAACTATTTCTCTGGCTCTATTCCTAATACTTTGGGAAATTTAAGGCATCTGGAGAGACTCAACTTAGTCAACAATTATTTGACTAGCAACTCTTCAACTCTAGAATTGAGTTTTCTTTCATCGTTGACAAACTGCGTAAATTTGAAAAGTATAGTGTTAGCGGAAAACCCATTGAATGGAACCCTTCCAATTTCCATAGGAAATTTCTCTACTTCTTTGGAAGGATTTGTAGCATTTAATTGCAACATTAAGAGAATAATTCCAAGAAAGATTGGTAATTTAAGCAACTTGATGACCTTACACCTAGAAAACAATGAATTGGTTGGACCAATTCCATCTACTGTTGGAGGAATGAGAAATTTGTAGCATTTAATTGCAACATTAAGAGAATAATTCCAAGAAAGATTGGTAATTTAAGCAACTTGATGACCTTACACCTAGAAAACAATGAATTGGTTGGACCAATTCCATCTACTGTTGGAGGAATGAGAAACCTTCAAGGTTTGTATCTTCAACACAATAGATTGCAAAGATCTATACCAAATGGTATTTGTCAGTTGAGGAACCTGGATGAATTATTGTTAAACCATAATAAGCTCTTTGGACCAATACCAACATGTTGGGGAAATCTTTCTAAACTTCAAAAGTTGTACTTGAATTCCAACGAGCTGACTTCCATACCCTCATCCTTTTGGAGTCTTACAGAATTACTGCAAATAAACTTGTCCTCTAATTCTTTAAGTGGCTATCTGCCATTAGATGTTGGGAAATTGGAGCATGTAACACAAATGGACCTATCATGGAATAAACTATAAGGTGATATCCATGCTATTAGAGGCCTATATTCTTTGGTAAGCCTATCTTTAGCACATAACAAATTCCAGGGTTCTATTCCTCAGTCATTTGATAATTTGATAAGCATGGAACACTTGGATCTCTCTGATAACAACTTCTCAGCAGAAATTCCCAAGTCTCTAATGAAACTCAAATGCCTTAAATATTTCAATGTGTCTTTCAATAGATTGCAAGGTGAAATTCCATTTGGGGGTGCTATTGCTCAATTCTCAGCTTCATCATTCATGGGAAATCAAGCATTATGTGGTCCACCCCAACTTAAAGTTCCACCTTGTGAAACAAGTAATGTTGGACAATCAACCACTGCGGTTATAGTAAGGTATATATTACCGGCAATGATTGCAATAATACTAGCATTATTCCTCACATTTGCTCTGCTGAGACACCAAAAGAGAGCCGCAAAACATAATGGTCAAGGAGATTTGTTAGCTCTAGCAACATGGAGAAGAATAACAAATCTAGAACTTGAACAAGCAACAGATGGATTTAGCATAAGTAATTTAGTTGGGAAAGGGAGTTTTGGCTCGGTGTACAGAGGGATGCTTTCAGATGGGACTAGTATTGCCGTAAAGGTTTTTAATTTGAATATAGAAGGAGGGTTTAAGAGTTTTAAAGCTGAATGTGATGTATTGTGCAGTATTCGCCATCGTAATCTTGTGAAAATCATCAGTAGTTGTAGTAGGATTGATTTTAAAGCCTTGGTACTAGAGTACATGCCCAAAGGGAGTCTTAAGAAGTGGTTGTATTCTCATAACCACTTCTTGGATATGACAGAAAGATTGAACATGATGATAGATGTTGCATCATCATTGGAGTATCTCCATCATGGTTCTCCTTTACCTGTTGTTCATTGTGATTTGAAGCCCAGCAATATTCTCCTAAACAAAGATATGGTTGCACATGTGAGTGACTTTGGCATTTCAAAATTCTTAGGCAATGAAGAATCTATAACACAAACCATGACATTGGCCACTATTGGTTACATGGCACCAGGTAATGTTTCTAGTTTTCAACTGATCAATTTTATGTTTACAAAGACACACACACACAAACGCAAAGTTGTCTTAGAAAAGTATTGAGCATTTTTTTTATTATTATTTTTTTTTTATCAAGGAAAGATATTGAATACTTTCTAACAATAAATTTCAATCAAACTTGTAGAGTATGGATCACAAGAGACCATTTCCACACGTGACAATGTGTATAGTTATGGCATTTTGTTGATGGAAACATTCACAAAAAAGAGTCCCACAGATGAAATGTTTACCGAAGAAATGAGCCTAAAAGATTGGGTAAAACAGTCAATACCCCTTTTAGTAATTGAAGTTATAGATGCTAATTTGTTGAAGAGAGGTGAAGAGAATTTTAATGCTAAGCTGGATTGTATGTTGTCTGTTATGCAATTGGCTATGGATTGTTCAACAGAGGTACCTGAAGAGAGGTCAAACATGAAAGATGTCGTAACAATACTCAAGAACATCAAATTGAAGTTTCTAAAGGATGTTGGAGAAGATTGAGAATATAAAATTTGTTTGTAGTTTTTCCTTGTTTGTGCGCTTGACTAATTATATTTTGTAGATTATGCTACTCCCCTAAAGTAGTACTGAAGGATGTAATTTACCTAAGTATGTTTAACTATATATATTGGAGGCAATAATTTACCTAATAATGGTAATAGACAATGCAATGATTAGTAATTCACAGTTAGCAACCAATAAGATAAACATATATAAGAATATTATTAAAGATCATCAATAAATTATGAAATATCTATTTTCACCTTGTTTAAAAAATCTTGCAAATTCACAAATATCATCAGAAATGAAATCCATCAATTCAGTGTTTTTCTTCACAATTTAGAAGTCTTTCTTCTAATTTTGGTAATGCTATATGATTCAAAATTTTCATTATTATTTGGTGCTTTCCTTGACGAGTGGCCTTTGTTTCTTCTAAGATTAGAGTTACCGTTATTTTGATTTTCATTAGCCTAATTTTTTTTTATTCTTCCTTTTAGGCATTGATATCTATCATTTAAAAAAAAAAAAAAAGACTTTTGAATGCTATAATTTGAAGTATTGAAATTTACCTTAGATCCAACAGTGCCAATAAAATCAGGAGAATCGTCTTCAATTCGTTTTTGTACTCTTCCTCCACTCTTAGGTAGGTGATAACAGTTTCCATGGGAAGTCCTTTTCTTTAATTGTGTTTCAAGTTCTTCCCAAGTTCCTTCCATGAGTAAGGTTGCTTATCAATGGTAGCTGGGACTTCCATCTTCTTATCTACTTGAATATAAGAATATTAATCATAGCTTACCAATACTTGAATAGCTTATTAATGATCTTTGAAGGTCATAAGCTCGGTTCAACACAAACTTGTTTACCATTATTTTAAGTCTAAAATAGAGGCTACAAGCCTAGAAGCGTAATTCTCTGATTCAATCACTTCAATGTCATATATTTGTTGAAGTGGCTCCCATCTTGTGTTTGAGAGAGCTATTAGATTTTGTTCTCCTCGACACCAAACCTTGTGCTCACTATACTTATTGTCAACTTTGGATCGAAAATAAATACATTTGCATAAATAGTAATGTACAATATTCTATATTACTCTTCTTCTTCTTTTTTAAGAAAAATATTGTATACTTCATGCAAATATGTACAATATTACACACATATATTTAGTTTATAATGTAAAAGTAAATAAAAAAAAAACATAATTCTCATTTTTACCTGTCTAAAAATAAATCATATCGATTATGAAACAAACACACTATGAAAGAAAAAAAAAATATATATATATATATATATATTAATATTTAAAATAATTATGATGGTCTCTCTCCTAGCTAGCCTACACCTTAAATAATTCAGTCACTACTCATTATGACTGTCTTTCTCCTATACCTTATAACTTAAATAATTGGATCCGATTAATGTGTGCTCTTAGAGCACACATTAACAAATCAATTTTTGAAAAAGTTTTATTAGTCTCAATAAACTTTTTCCAAAATTGGTTTATTATTGTGTGCAATAATTCAGTCACTGCTCATTATGATTGTCTCTCTCCTACCTATACTCTACGCCTTCAATAATTAAGCCACTACTCACTAGTGCACTACCCACCCCTTCTCTCTCCCCATGCTGTCCACGGACAAGAGAAAAGTAAGGGTGGAAAAAGAAATATCATCCTTCGAGTGTGCTTGTTTTGCAACAATTTTTTCTTTTAAATTTTTTGCTTAAAAAAAAAAAAAAAAAAAACTATAGTTGGAATTGGTGTATTTAAATTTACATGTTCATACTAAAAATACTAAAAAATATTAGTTAAACTATACGACTCTAGCTAATAACTTTTTAGCTTTAAACTATAATTAACCAATTTTAAGAAAATATGCCAATAAAATTTCAATTTTTTATTTTCTTTAAACGCACCTTAAATTTCAACTCATGCACACAATAGTATAATTTATATGGATAAACAATCGCTACATCTGTAACAATTAATAACTTGATTTGTCTTTTCTCTTATTCTTACTATTTATCATATATATATGCACACGCTTTTTTATGGGTATTATTTGTTTTTTGTGGTATGAAAAAAAAAAAATATATATATATATATATAAAGAAGAGCAAGACTTAGGTGCAGTACCTAGGTGTTGTTCCTTAGGTTCTCATTTTAAGATTCTGCCATGTAAATTTTTTCTCATGAGAACCTAGTGTATTTTTAAGTTAAGTAACCACATAACTGAATCTTAAGAATGGAACCTAAAGAACAACACCTAAAGTACTGTATATAAATTTTGTTCTATAAAGAAACTAACTGTATTCCATCGTTAAGTACTTTCTATGTGTAAATTTTTTTTTAATATCTTTATGTTCTTATTTTAGAGGACTTCAAAATTTTGAATTAAAAAAAAAAAAAAAAAAGAAAAAAAAAAAGGAGTTTTGGCCTTTTTTGGGTCCAAATAATAAAAGAAAGTAAAGAGAAGATAATGTAATGAGAAGAAACAAGAATATAGTAGTACAAATTGTACAATACGTCGTACGACGCAGTTGAATTCCACTAAAACAGGCCCTCTGAACTGAACTGGCCGTTTCACCAAAACCATCTGCAACGACACCGTTTCACCGTTGATGGCTCCAGCTCGGCCAGATCAGGTCCAAGGCGACGGCGCCGGCGCCGGTGAGTTTCTTTTCTCTTTCTTTCCAACTGGTCTCTCTCTTTTGCTTTTTCTTAATTGCCATTGCTGGATTTGTTGGGGGGTTTTTGTTGCTGGATTTTTTTGTTTTCATTCCTTTATAGTGAAAAAAGGGTTTCTCTTTGTAAGTCAGAATTCCTTTTATGTGGTCCACATTTCGTTTTTCTTTTCTGTGTAAAAATATCAGTCTTATCTGCTAGATGTTTGACAGAATGCCTCAGAGAGTTGTTTTTGTTACATGTTTTGCTATATTGAGTTTATGTTAAATGTCTGGTCCAACATGGTTTAACTTTATATGTGACATGTGTGTACCCTTTGACAAATTTGTTAGAACGCTCGTGTTTTGATATGTAAAAATCATTATAATGGAGAACAATGCAGAGAATGCATTGAGCCATGCATGTCGAATAGGGAAAAAATATTTTGGGTTTTGGACCATATGGGACATGAGGGAGAGCAATGCAGAGAATATAAAATAGAATCCTCTGGATGTTGTACTTGTTGATGTTGTTGTATTTGGGGTTTGGATTCAGAGAAAGAGGAAAGGGAATTAAAGGAGGATGTGAGGGTAGTAGTGAGAGGGGAGGGTTGTGGAGAGTGAGGCTCAGATTTGGGGAAGAAATAGTGAGAAACTTGGAAAACTTTGTTTGTTTATGCAAATTTTTTTTTTGGATGAATCAGATGAGTTATTATTGATAAGCTCAATACAACAAAATACAGTGTAGATATTATTGCAGCCAACTTCACTTTACACAAAGAGGATCTGAAATATTTCCTCTGTAAATTATCAATAACCCACTTGAAATCTTCATGCCATGAAATCACTATGAGTGAAAGAACGCACAATGAACAAATGTTCATGACTCTTATATCCCCATTCAAGAAGCCTATCAGGCAATCTTTCCTGAATGGAAAGCCAACTGATGAAAGACAGAAAGAGTGATGATGTTGAATTACATTACCTTCATGATCATTCATGTTCTGTTTAGGGCTTCGAAATGAATATTTTATTGCTGTGGGGGCTGACTGGTTTTGGAAAACAGCTGTGTTTCCAGTGGGGTAATGGTGGTCCAGTTGTGGTATTCATTCTGTTTTACTGAACTCAATTATAAAGGGTTTTTATCTATCTATCAAAAAAAAAAAAAAAAAAAAAGGGTTGATAAAACTGAAGCATAAATTAAGCTGACATTCGTTATTGCTTCTGTTTTTTATATGTATATACACCAAATATTTTGCTCATTGAAATTAATGGACCTTTGGTACCAATTCTGGTTTCTACCTTAACTAGTTTGTACATTCAAATATAATGATTTGGTAATGTCATGGAAGATATTTTCATTTGAGGTTGATTAAGAATTTTATTATTCACTAACCACCTCCATTAAGGATTACAAACTAGTTGCATATATTATTGCTACATGCATTCCATATATTTATATTTTCTCAATTTTTTACATATCTTTTTAATATTTCATATTGTTTTGGCTCACATTTGACATTTTATGTCATATTTTATATGAGTTTTAGCAAATCGTCGTAGGTTTGCACTTCATGTGATTGATGAAATGCTTATGCAAATGTACTTCAATATTATATGTACTTACAAGATCTCTTTCTGGCTCTGACATATTTGTTGGAGTTCAGGTAACCTTATTAGAGTCACTATGTTTTTTCATTTTGTCCCAAACATAAATATACAAAGGCTCTGCATGTTAATGGTTCTATATTATGCCAAAGAAAGAGCTGACCTAAGATAAAAATTCAATATAAGTGAACTCATGCAAGCAATTATTATTATTTGTTTACGCAAAGAATGCACTCATAAGCTTATGCACAATAACTGGCCAACATTCACTTTTGAGTTTTGGATTTTTTATATATCATGTGTTCATGCCGATTAACAAATTTGCTATATGGTGCTGACTTATATGCTTATCTTTCAGGACTCATTGTTTCAATGATGTAACAGATGTTGGAGGTATGATTGAGTAGATTTAGCAAATGTTAAAGCACCATGATTGTGACATGGCCAAGACTTTTGACACCGACTCAGCTTTCTCAAATTATGCGGAACCAGAAAAACCCATTAACAGCGCTCCAAATCTTCAAGGAAGCCAAATACAAGTTCCCCAATTACAGTCATAATGGTCCAGTCTATGCCACCATTATTGGCATCCTAGGAAATGCCAGCCGGATTTGTGAGATGAAAGAGGTGATTGACTGGATGAAAGAAGATTCGTGTGAATGCAAAGATTCTGTCTTTGTTAATGCAATCAAAACCTATGCGAGAGCTGGATTGCTAGATGAATCTCTCTCTCTTTTTAAAAGCATTCCTCAGTTCAACTGCATGAATAGGACAGAATCTTTCAATACCCTGTTGCAGATATTGGTCAATGAATCTAAGCTTATAGCCGCTCATCGTTTGTTCTTAGAAAGCTCTTACGGGTGGGAAGTGAAGTCTCGGATTCGTTCCTTGAACTTGCTCATGGATGCTCTGTGCCAGAGGGGTTGTTCTGTTCTTGCATTGCAAGTCTTCGTAGAGATGAATTATCAGGGTTGCTATCCAAATAAGGAAAGCTATCGGATTCTAATGAAAGGGTTGTGTGAAGATAGGAGGTTGAATGAGGCCACCCATTTGTTGTATTCAATGTTTTGGAGGATCTCTCAGAAGGGTAGTGGTGAGGATATTGTAGTCTATAGAACCTTGTTATATACTTTATGTGATAATCGGCAAGTTGAAAAGGCTGTGGAAATTCTTGGTAAGATTTTAAGGAAGGGGCTGAAGGCTCCTAAGCAATGTTTCCACCATCTTGATCTTGGTCAGTGTAGTACTGGTGAAGATATAGAAGGCACCAAGCGTTTGATTAATGAAGCTTTGATCAGAGGTGGGATTCCCAGTTTGGTTAGTTATAGTGCTATGGCTATTGATCTTTACAATGAAGGTAAGATTAGTGAGGCTAACAAAGTTCTCATTCAAATGCAAGAAACAGGATTTAGGCCAACAAACTTGATTTATGAATCAAAGGTAGCAGCATTGTGTAGGGGAGGGAATGTTGATGCAGCAGTGAAGGTAATTGAAGAGGAAATGGAGGGAAATTGTGTACCAAATGTTAGGGCATATAACATTGTGCTGAAAGGATTGTGTAATGAGAGGAAATCGGTCCTTGCTGTTGAGTATTTGAAGAAAACGGCTAAGAAGTTGGGTTGCAATGCAGACAAGGAAACTTACAGCATTTTAATTGATGGGTTATGTTGTGAAAGTAGATATCTTGAAGCAAGTCAAGTGTTGCAGGAGATGTTAATCAAATCATATTGGCCTTGTGTTGATACTTATAATATACTTATCAGGGGTCTTTGCTCTGTGGGTAGGCAATACGAAGCTATTTTGTGGTTGGAGGAAATGATTAGCCAAGGAATGAAGCCAGAACTTTCTGTATGGAACTTGTTGGTAGCATCTGTATGTTCCAACATGACTGACATTGAGGTGTGCTCTCAGACATTTAATTAGATTATTAGATTCTGGTTGTTCATTGTTGGAGAAGTCATAATGGTGTAACTATTTTTTAGTCATATTTTTCTTTCTCAATTGCATAGTGTCTGAACATAATGAGGAAGATTGTCAGTTGAGACATACGCAATCAGAAAATTTCATTTTTCATGATTTTTATTATTATTTTTTTTTTTAACACTGATAACTACTTTAGGCTTCAACTATTCTCACATGAGGCATATGGCCTTATACAAGGAGCAGCCGAGTAAGATATTCTAAGGAAGTGTCTCGCTGGATCTTAGGCATATTTTAGATAAATTTGATAGAGAAAAGTCTAAAAGAATGTTGTTTTATTAAAATTTGCACTAGTCTTCAAACTCTCTTTGAATAATTCAGATTCATCCAATGCTAATGGTCTTAGAATTTGATCTATTCCTTTGCATCGCAAAAATAATAATATTAATACTAAGAGCTGGCCCCTCCAAATGAAACTGACTGGCCCTCATGAGTCATTTTTTCATTCAAATTTGTTCAACAATTTTGACCTTTTGTTAGTCTTTCTCCATCTCTCCTCCCCCAACACATCATCACACAACCCAACTTTTATAAGTTGCTATTGGGCTGTAGCTTCCTATATCTAGAAGCTTCACCTTTTCAATTTGCATTTTCCAATTTTCTTCTTTGCAGCCACCTACCTTATCACTCAGTGTCAGTGAAAGTTCTCATAGTCTCACACTAACTCTCTTTAATCTCTCTACTCCATTTCTTCTTCTCCTTTTTCAATTTTATTTTACCTCAATTTCTACTCATTTCTATCTAACTTGAATATCTATTGATTTATTTTATGGTTGATGATTTCTTTTTCTTCCTTTTGTATATTAATCCAATTGATAGTCTATATTCATAATTTGTATCTAGGGTTTCATACTAATTAACATACTCAAACAACCGTATTTAGGTAAGATTTGGTATGACAAACACATCTAGTGCTAGATTAGATGCATAAATCTTCATAGTCCAATATATGGTACCACTAATCTTATTTGAAAAATCTCATACACATCCCAAAACTAACAAATTTGTCTTTGTGCTTGACATTTGGAGAAGCAAATGTTGAAATTGATGTTTAAAAATTCGTTAGTGCAGTAATGAATGGGTCACACACACACATATATATTGTGAGTCAATATTATTTATTGATAGTAATAGTATTTATTTAGCTTAAGTTCCTTGCACTAGAAATATGTGAACCATACTGATATCCCACCCCAGTGTCCTCTTTCAATGGTACATAACACTTTTTTTCTCTCTTTTCACCCGCCCTGGTTGGTGCTGCTGAAATGGATAGTCATCTGTTGCCCTCTGGCTTTAAGTGAAAAAAATATTAGGATATACAAAGTGAAATTAATACCATTTTATTAATATTTAAATATATAAAATATCTCCTTTTTCTTTTTGGTGAATAAAAAAAAATCTCAATGTAGACAAATTAATATATCAAAATATCTCAATATAGTCAAATTAATACCATTTTATTAATATTTAAATATATAAAAATATCCCAATCTAGTATCAGACAGCCACTTAATAGTTATCCTTTAGTTAGATAATGTAGTACCAGACAGCGACTTGACTATTGGAAAATGAAAAGAGTGAAGAGATTAGAAATGGAAGGATTAGAAAGTGGAATTCCTACTACTCTGTCGTGTGTACTGGACAGAGACATGTCGGCTAGAAAGACTACGGAGCTTCTTTTTTGTGTTGAGTTCTTGACAATGTCTGCAGTGTTCAAGCTTGTAATGGTGATGGTTTGGAGGATGGCTGTTAGATATATTATGGTACAAGTGGCCCAAATTAATTGTAGGCCTATTTACTTGTATGTAGAATAAGCAATCTAACTTTATATATTGAGTTCATTGTAATAAAAGTGCTTAATAAACTGATGTAGTCGTTATGAGCTTTCACACTATAGGCTGTTAGGCTAAACCATGATAACCTTTGTGTGCTTTTGTATTCTCTATCTATACTCTATCTTTAATGCTTTTGTGCACCATTCAATTATTACATACAAGCACACAACAACTTTAACATCGGTGGCACTCTCATGGAGAAGGCGAAGCTGCAACGGAATTTCGTAGGGATTAAAAAGAAGAGGCTAGAAAGTTTCCTGTGGATTCTTTCTGCCTCGCATGAAGACTTTTGTTCATTTTCGTTGCATCTAAGATTTGGAATTAGTACATTTGGAATTATTGTACTAATCGAAGACTTTCGAGCACACTCATCCCAACCAAATACCAACTGCAGCCAAGATTGGTCTAAAAGCTCCTGTTGTAGCTGGGGATTGAAAGCAAGTCTTAGTCAAATGAGACGATTGGAATTCATCCGTAATTTGATTTCATAATTGTTAATTAGTTATGTCTATTTTATGATAGGGATATAACAAGAAATATGAAAACTTTAAGGAGTTTCTGAATCTTGCAATCTCTTTAAAGCATCCTTCTTTCTATCAAACCGGAACATTGCTCCTTCCATGGAATCAAACGTTAGAAATCCTCCACCTTTGGGTTCATCAATGGAATCAAAAATGACCAATTCCACCAAATCTGAGCCAAGTAGCCCAATTAGAAAAGACAAATTTCGACAATTTACACGCTCTATATCCTCATTCTTACCATCAAAAAAGTCTCGTTCTGGCAGTTCAGCATCTAAGAAAACGCTTTCACTATTCTCTACTTCCATACCATCAATCTTCCCACCAAACAAGTCTCCGACTAGTGGTTCGTCAGCTACTAAGACGCGGCGATTCTCTCTTTCCATATGGTCAATCTTCCGACCATCTAAGTCTGAATATGGGAGTTCAAAATCTAATGAAACACTTTCTCAAGTCTCTTATTCCATACAATCAATTTTCCCACCAAACAAGTCTGAAACAAACAGTTCATTCAGCGCTCATAAAAATTCTTATTCTCGTTCAATACAATCTTATTTCCCTGCATATAAATCGAGTTCTGAAATAAGTTCTACCAAGTCAAAGTCTCTCACTAGTAAGGAATCCTCTTTTTCATACGAAGTCTCACCCGCTCCTGCCACCAACACAAGACCTCCAACGCCACCGCTTCCACCACTTTCTAAAGACTCATATTCCATTTTTTCAATCTTCCCACCAGAAAGGTCGGTAGCAAATTCTCTAGACACTGATGGAGCAAATTCTTATTCACAATCTCATTTCCATATATACAAATCAAATTCCCAAACAAGGACAGGAACGTCATACTCTCAGACAAGTGAGGAGTCTTCTTTTTCATACGAAATCCCACCCATCACCACCATTACTGCTGCTGCCACCATCAACATATCACCTCCAAGTCCACCAGTTACACCACTAGCACCTCTTCCTCCTCCTTCTCTTCTACAATTCTCTTATTCTAATTCAATAAAATCTTCTGTCCGTGTAAATATATCGAATTCTCAGACAAGTGAAGAGTCTTTCTCATGTGATCTCACAGCTGCTACCACCTCCGAGACAAGTGACGAGTCTTTCTCATATGATTCAACAGCTACTACCTCCACCACTGGCACACCATCTTCAATGTCACCACCAAAATTATTTTATTCCCCGCTGTCAATTTTCTCACCAAACTTGTCGGTAGCAAATAGTTTGTATACCATTCATGGGAATTTCCCTTCAAATGTATTGAATCCTCATATAAGGTCCCGGAAGTCAAACATTTGGAGAAGCAACAAAGACTCTTCTTTTTCATTTGAATACTCAGCCTCCACACTACCACCACCACCACCATCACCACCAATGGATTGGTATATTTCGGTCCCATGGCCTGAGAGTTATGCTTCTGCTTCAACCCATGATCAGTCTTCAACCAAGAGAAATAAAACAAGGAAAACAGAATTTATCCGTATGCCTACTTTGGTCCAAAAAGCGCTAGATTCTACTACTAAGTCAATGGGTGAGTCTTCTTCAGCACAATCACCTCAATTTAATTTTTAATTTCTTCTAAAGTAATGCCACACAATATTTTTCACATTTATTGAGTTAATACATTATTGATTTTTACAATAAGAAGCACAACCACTTCAAAATTCTCAACATGTTCATGTTCGGTACGTGTGTCTGTGCTACACATGGCGTGAAAACTTCTACATGTGTGTTTTCATTATGTTGAGAGAATATAATTTTTTTATTATTAAACAATTCCTTTAATTTCACATATATTTTTAAAGATTTTGATCATTGTAATTTATTATGAAAACTTATATATAAAAATGAAATATTCCTATAAATAAATAAAATTATAGGATAGAAGTGTCGAGTCCTATTCTTGATCTTGTTTCATGGTGTTCGTGCTTTCATACTTCTTACATAGCCTACCGTCAATGTTATTTTATTATTTATCGTTATTATGGTAGTTGTGAAATATGTTGAAAGTTGGAACGCTAGACTTATTGATTTACAATTAATTGAAAGTTGAAACTAGAGATTAGTTAATTTTCCAACTCCATCAATTGAACGTCAACCTAAGATGATTATTTTCTGTTCAACCTGTAGATGACAATAATTTTCAACCTGGAGAAACCTCAGATCTCACAACACACCCCAACATGGCCCTCATGCAATCCCAGTCGTCTAGGGAGCTCTTGAACCAGGAAACCATGCAACACCACCTCCAAACCCTAATTGAGGGGGCTCACGAGAATTGGACCTATGCCATCTTATGGGAGCCATTGTACGACTACTCTGGCTCATTGATTTTGGGTTGGAGCAATGGATACTACAGAGGAAACAACAACTCCAATGGCAAAGCCAAAACGACAACAGTAGTGGTGGAACAAGAGCTCCGGAAGAAGGCACTTGGCAAGCTCTGTTCTGTGATCTGTGGCGGGTCTGACATGTCCAATGGTGACGACGAGATTGTTTTAGAAGATGATGTCTCTAACATCGAGTGGTTCTTCAATTCGTCAATGTTTTATTCCTCCCTCATCAGAGGAGGTGACCTCCCAAGCCATGCCTTCTTCAATTCAAGCCCCATCTGGGTTGTGGGTTCGGACCAACTTGCAGGCTCACCGTGCGGTCGGGCTCGTCAAGGGCAGTCCTTGGGGCTCCAGACCATGGTGTGTATACCCTGGGCAAATGGGGCTGTCGAACTGGGCTCTACCGATGCAATTTTCCATTGTGAGGATCAGATGGATTTGATTAAAAAGGTTAGGGTTCTGTTTAATACTAACAGCCTGCAAATGAGTTCATTGCCTATTACTGGCCAATGCAAAAGCGACCATATCCTTCGATCAGTTCTGGCAACGACCAACAACCTTCATGCAAAGGATGTGGACAATATTTCCAACATCATTGCTCGTAGTGGCAAACGTACCTTGTAACCATGACTTACACTTTTTTTTTTTAATTTTTTTTATAGACCAATGACTTACATTTGATACAGTTTTTTTTTTTTTTTCTTTTGGAGATATAATTTTCACTAACAAGTTCTGCCCTCATAAATATATTGCATAAAGATTTGAGGAAATTATAGTACCCTAAACTATAATTCCTATATAAATTTATCACCCCAAACTTTTAAAATATATTATTATCAACGTAAATTATATAGCTTGTTTTTCACTTTGCACCTTATTGTCCATTGGGTTGTTAACCAGGACTGAAAAATATGTTATGTGCAATTCACGTAACCTTTGCATACATGGCCTCATATGAAAAGACCCTATTGTTTTTCTTCAATTTCTAAATACAAAATTGTTTAACAAATTTAACCCTCATAGTGCCATGTAACCTTTGTTTTAAGGGATTAAAGAGAGACAATTTGGTCTTTTCATATGTTGTCACATATACAAATCATATCCATGACATGCTTTTTTGTTCAAATTAACAGTCCAATTGATGATAGGATATTAAGTGAAACACAAGTTATGGTTTAAGGTGGTAATTGTACATTTTGAAAGTTCAAGGTGGTAATTATAAATGAGAGTATAGTTTATGGTGATAAAATATTATTAATTGCCTGTAAAGATATTCATTTTCTTCTTCCTAACTGCAGTTGATGATTGGTAAAGTGCATGGCTTAACATGGTTCTTGTGCAAGGATATCCTTTTATATTTAAGCTTGATTGACTACAATAATTGCATATATATATATATATATATATATAAATGTCATGTATACAACATTTTTAAAGTACTTTTTATTACAAATTTTAGTGGGCAAAAATGTTATTTCAATAGTAAGTTCAAATTATAACTGTTGGTGAAAACACAATAATAATGGAAATAACATAACGAGAAACTAAATAGTACTTCTGAATATTATTAATTTAAAGAGAAAAATTACATAATACTATTTGGACTGAGACGCGGCACTCACTTTCTTTAAGAAGATTCAAGCCCTTGGTTGGTTAAACTTTGTAACCAATGCAGATCTTCTCTGACTTGTCTCCCCTAAGGTGCAATAGCCCTTCCTTGCCAAAAACCTCTCTATTTTTTTTAGTGTATTTTTGCAGTAACTTGGATTGGGTCTGAATGAGTCTATTTATAGACTCAATGGGCCTCACGAAATTACTAACCAAATTAATATGATTAATTAGGTCCATTATTATGATGTAGTGGGTGTTACAAGATTAATTGCTAGATATTAATCTGATGGGCTGGAGTTACACAATTAATGGTGAGATAAGAAGTTTCTAAAGAATGAAAAGGCTCAAATGAATAGTCCATTAAGTTATATATCAATGTGGAGGTAAATTTAAATTTTTTTAGATGTTATAATTCAGATTCTCCAATTAAATTTAAACACATAATTGCATTCAACAATGTAATACAAGCAATGTTATGTTTCTCAAGAACAATTTAATTGATCAATACAGTAAAATATTTAAATGTAATTGAAATATTTAAGGTACAACTTTTAAGGAACTAAACCTAAGTTATATCCTTGATGGCTTGATCACAAACATCACCAGATGGTTTGTTAATGTCAAATAGTGAGATCCTAAATCTATTTACTCACTGGTTGGAAAATTAGATTGTTTCACAAAAAATTGAACGCAAATATCACAAAAACAAACATGTTATAAGTAAAGTGAATCGTCATTAGTAATTAATTTCTCTAAAAAATTGAGGTTTCAATTTTTAAACCTAAAATTGAGGGGTCAGGTAGTTATTCAAACATACACTAAAAGATAAATTGATATCTCTTGACTTGATGATATCATAATACAAATTAATCATTATAAAATAGACGATTAAACTCAAAAAATATTTATTTAAGGAAAATTACAATTTGCCCAAAGAGCAATTCCGAATGACTTTGGAAAGCTTTAGACTAGTGCAACCCAATTTACCATCAAAAATCTCTGCAAAGGTGATTACACTCCTATGAGGGCGGTAATAGTGTAATACTTAACAATTGTGTACAAAAACCTTAAGTTGTATAAATATTTCTCCAAGCGAAAGTGATACAGTAGTAATCGACAAGTATAAATTCCAACACCTTATTGAGCTATAAAATGTGTTAGACCTGAAGCGGACCCAACTCCCCCCAAAACCCAGTTACTGAAAAATGAAATTGGCCGAAAATATATTCCAAGAGCTTCGTTCTAAAAGCTCTTATAGCTTCCATAGACGATAATGATGGTGAAATTACAACAGTTATCTGTGAGGGTGGTTCTTGTTCTAATACTTAGTGCAATGAGCAGCCACAAATCGGCGATGATTGATTTTGAAGAGTAGTACTTCCATAGAAGATGTACGGTATTATTGGAAATAGCTATGAATTTGAATGTAGAAAGTGCGGTGCAAATTCAGGTTCGGGTGCGGGTGTATTGTGGTAACACGGAAATTTTTGAAAAGTAAGACATGGGTATAGCAGAATATGTTTATTAATTAATAATTAAATATATTTTTATTTATAATGTTAAATATATATTAATTTAAGAGTAATAATGGATAATAAAGTGAATATATAACTAATAAATGCTTTTAAAAATTAGACTATAAATTTATATTTCAGCTAATATATCAATATCAAGTACAATAATAATAATAACTAACTTCTGAACATGTGAGTGGGACTCTTCTATTTTTTTAGATAATGGTTAATGATTTGCATTCATTATAATTTTGGATTACTATATTTTTCAATCATAAGAATACCTAAGAGTGTGATGAAAAATTATTTCACCCGTCAACGCATAACACTCATCATACCCCTAAGTATTTTTGTGATTGAAAAATATAATAATCCCAAATTATATTGAATGCAAATCATTAACTTTTACCCAAAAAAAAAAAAAAAAAAAAAAAAAAAAAGAGCCTCTTCACGAGTGTGCTCAGAAGCTATTTTTTTTTAAAAACAAAATATCACAAATAACTAAACATGAATTTATGAAATTAGTCAAAATTAATTCTACTAAAACTATCTAACAGCCAACCACTTTATTTGAAAATTCCTATGGGTGACCATAATGAAAGTAAAATACAAATTCTACAAACTCAAATTGGAAAAATACTGTGTGAAATAAAAAGAGCCTCTATAAATTTTTACACGTGTGCAATGAGGTTTTTTATTTTTTATTTTTTTGAGTTTAGTGTTATAATTTTCTATTCATTCCAATTTGAGGTTTATGCATTTATCTAATAGTATTACGCATTTGCGAACTACTGATACAACCATGAATGTCATGAGACTAGCTCTAAAAAATGAACACAAATTTGTTAATTGATTAATTTTTGAAACATTAATATAATTAGAATTATAATTTGTAAAACATAAGTCAAACTGAATGGTTCTACATTAGGGGTGTGCTCAATCTTCTATTTTTACTGGATAAATTTTCTAGTTACTTGTTTAGTTACATTTGAAACTTATGTTTTTTTTTTTTTTTTCAATGTCATGACCATAATATATAATGATCGCTTAAAGTAAACAATATTTGGATAATAAAAATGCATTTTAAAAATTCCATCCATGACCCATATATATATATATATATATATATGAAGATTATGAATATTTTACAAAAACATTTGCAATTAACCTATTATGTTAAGAGGCTTTTCTTTTTTTGTTAATTATTTATTTATTTTGTGATAATAAATTTTTTAAGGTTATATGTAATAAAATAAATGAAAAAAGAGGAAAATTATCTTATGAGAGATTCTCATGAAACCTCTCTCCTACAATATGTGTGAGTTTACTTTCCTATGCTGTCCTTACATATCTCCCACAAACCCACCTAAAATGTTTTGCCTTTTGATATGTTTGTAGTCATTTTGTTTGGAATTTTTTTTAAAAAAAAAGCTTCATAAAATTTATTTGTTACTAAAATTTTGACCTGCCTTATATTTTTCTTTTTCACGATCATCCTGCAAAAATGTTTGGATAATCAAATTTAATGTTACTAAAATATGCTCATGATTATCTATATCACTACTAGCTAACTTTCTCTATCAAATGACAAAAAATCAAAAATCAAAAATCAAGAATTCAATGCAACATGAAAAACTGAAAAGAATTCTAAAATTCATGAAAAAAAAATCAAACAAAATGGTATTTCTCATTCAGTTAGTAAAATGTAAATGAAATGATTTCAAAAATTTGTTTGTGCCCTTTACTAAGTCCACAATGAAAAGGTAATTTCTCAATAAAACCGATAAATGGTGAAAAAAAAAAGTCAGTTACTTACTGTGAGGCCTAATAATCTGGCAACCTCGACCCATCTTATATCCGGCCCAAGGCCCATGTCGAGGATCCAGAAACGTCCAAGGAAGAACGCAGATAATCCAAGCTACCAGGAAACATCGCCGAGGACAATGTTGTCCTCGGCAACCCGAGACCATTGGAGGGGGAAGTAACGAGCCACCAGGAGCGGCCTTCTTGAGCATCCAAAGAGAAAGAGCAAGTACAACGTGCCAACAATGGAAGCATGGTGGAGGAGTAAGTCCAGGATGAACTGTCACCTCTACATTAAATGCCCACAACTAACGTCCTGGCCGCATTAATGAGGAAAGGACCCCTGAGCAGTGCTGCCTTGGTTGCCGCAACCCACAAGAAGAATAGGAAGACGGCTGATGGGACAAGCACTCAAGTAACCGCCTGGTTGATCAACAAGTGTAGGGTTAGGATCAATTGAGAAGGAGGTATATAATGTAAGGAGTCCCTCTGGAAAGGGGGACGGGAAATCTGAACTAAAGAGTACTGTAGCAACTTGTATTCTCTCAGAAACCCTTGTAACCATTCTCTAAAGAAATAATAAGAACGTTAAGCTCCCCAGAGCAAGGCTGAGGAGCAACACTTCGCATCTTAACTCACGTTCGGGCTATTAAACTCCCATGCAACCATGCATGGCTGTTGCATCCCTCATTAGGGCCTAGTTCTTGGACCCGCTCTCTATAAATTCATTGTACTGGGCTAGCTAGGCTTGAGTCCACTCTCTCAACAGCAGAAGTGCTCAACCTCGGTCCCTACACTTACAATACATAATATTTACTTAAAAAAAAAAAAAAAATTACATCTCTCTTAGATCAAAAGCTAGGGCAACCAATTGTTCTCCCATCCCGCACATCTGCAAGAAAATGGTAAGACCAATGGGCTCCACACAAAGCACAAAATGGTGTTATAGAGTAGGGGCCAAAGATGCAAATGTTCAATCCAAAATCAAAACCAAATAAATTACACAAGAAAAGGAATGCATTGAGTTCCGTTGATTTTCTAACAAAGTCAAAGAATTAATGGGATTTTGAGGAGTTATATTTGATGAGTCACTGTTGGAGTATAAGGAATGCTCTGCATATTGGGTTCCATGATCTGCTAACAGCACCACACATTGTCTTGCTTGGCTTGTAATTGAGATTAAATCCATTTAAATTTTTGTTCAAAAAAATTTAAATGGATTTAATCTCAATTTGTTTAAAAAAATTCTGAAATTAATTTATTACTAACAAATAAAAAAGCAAGCCTACTCACCTTAGACTCTATAGGACAATGCTTGCAAACCGAGGCATTAAAATATTGGACAACAATGAATGGAACTCAAAAGTAGAAAAACTACCACCGTGCCAAGGGTACTTACTCTACAAGTATAAGTGCTTGTGGGATGTGAGGGGTAAGGGCCGAAGTTCAAGTTTCCAGAAGGGAGTTTCACATACATATATACATAGATTAAACTATAGTAGAATTCTATTTATCTAAAAAAAAAAAAAAGTAGAAAAACTATAGATGTTGAGAGCAAAAACTTAGTTTATGAAATCTAATAAATTTATTTATCTATACTAATATTTAAGGAGCTTCCTCTATTTGGACTAGACTTTTTTTTGTTCCAAAATACTCTTACAGCCTACGATTAAATATAGGCAAAATTGTGAGTTCCAGTTAGCTCAACTGGTAAAGTCTCTGATGGTTGTATAAGAGATCTGTGGTTCAATCTCCGCCTACACCAAAAACTGATTGGTGTCTTGGTTTGATGATAAAGAGCTATCATCAAGAGCGGATGTCATATGTTGAAATTCTCTCAAAAAAAAAAAAAAAATAGAGGCAAAGTTTGGTAAAAATGCTTCTTTAACTCCCATTAAAACATTTCCTACAAAAAATGACCAGTCTCTTGATGGTTTTCAAATTGCTTTATTCATTTATAAAAAATAATAATAAAATTAAAACAAACACACATTTCCTATACTGATTTAAAAAAAAAAAAACTGTACACCCACATTTAAGATCCTCATTTTTTTGGTTCAAAAAAGCCTTTACACCTTTATGTTTAAATAGAGAGAAAACTAAATGACAATCAGGTAAAAATACAATTATAACTCCTAATAAATTGATTTTCAAAGTGTTTTATCCATTTATAAATTAAATTCTTAAAATAAAAATTATATATATAAAATAAAAATACAAGTTATTTGCCAATTTTTTTTTTTATTGACATTTGTGAATTGTAATCATCACAACATTCTTTCTAAAAAAATAAAAATAAAAGCCTATAAATATGGCTGGGCCGAGCGAGCTACTTATAAAAAGGCCTCTTGACAATTAATTAGTTAGCATAGTGCGCACCTAACCCGAATCTTCAAGAAGAAGCCTCAACCCGCTACTGTCAGTGAGAGAGAGAGAGAGCTGCTTTCCTTATCTTTCTCCACCACTTCTTTAATCGCTATGTAATTGTAAGTCTCTCCCATCTCAAACCTTCATTTTTATTAAAAAAAATAGGGAGAGAAGGTGTAATGACTTGGTGATTATCATTTTAACTACATCCATGTGATGGAATCAGATAAGGATGAGTGGCATCTGATATTTGAATTCAAATGAGAGAGGTAATCGTGTAGTTAAAAGTTTAGAGCAGTTTTACGTAAAGACAAAATGATATAAACTATTGAAGCAAATTGTAATAAAATGTGTTTTTTTTTTTATAGAATAAGTGGGTTAGTGGGATTGTTCTCATTTTGTAGGCAATATACTTTTTAATTAGTAATTTTACATGACCAACCTTGCTATTTAAGCTCTACAAACGAACACCCTTTCCAAATAACAATAAATATAAAAAAATTTAGTTAGTTGTCACGTTTCAAAACAGTGCTGAAAACTAGCATCTCGAGTGTCTAAAACTCGAGTTCCAAGATAAAAATCGAGTTTTTAAGTCTCGATTTGTAAGCGGATGGATGTGATGTGGAAAAAAATCCACATGGAACTCGAGTTTTAAAGACTCGAGTTCCATAAATTGCAGGATAACGCCGCTATAAGGCTTAAAAACGTCACTATAGAGCTTAAAAATCGAGTTATAAAAAATTTTTGCAGGAAAACGCTGCTATAAGGCTTTAAAACGTCACTATAGGGTTTAAAAACACCACTATAGGGCTCCCTAAACCTAGTATTGAACACTTAATAAAAAAATTTGCAGAAAAACGCTGCTATAGGGCTTTAAAACGTCACTATAGGACTTAAAACGTCACTATAGGACTTAAAAACGCCACTATAGGGGCGATCACACTAAAATTTTTTTTGCATAGAACTCGAGTTTCTAAAACTCGAGATTCATGTGGCATTTTTAGTCCAAGTCATCCAGCAAAACACTCGCAAAGCGAGTCTTTAGAACTCGAGATGCTATTTTACTTAAAACTTTGAAACGTTGCCTAACTTACTACATTGTTGCCCTTCACACTGCTAGTCTGCCCATTTCCCCCTCTACAAACTAATAAATTTAAGAGTATTTTTGGCATCAAAATTGAGGCTTCAAAACAGAGAAAATCCTTCAAATAGTAGTATAAATAATAATAATAAAATCCAAATGGCCAGACAAGTGGACAACCAAAAAAGGAAAAAAAATAAATAAATGAAGGAAGCCCTGGCAAGGACGAAATGCAAATAAGAAGGAGAGATCAAGAGAAGGAGGGATCGAGGGGCTTGATGCCTTGGGTTAGTGAGGCAAAGGAGAGATGGAGAGAGTGCTTTAAGAAGTTATGGGTTTGAGACTTAGAGGGAAGAAGGAGAGATTGAGAGAGAAAGCTATGAGATTTTAGGGGTATTGAGACGTATTAGGCCATATTGTTCCATATTTGATTGTATCAGGAAGCATCTCGAAGTATTGTGCAGTGTCAAAAAAAAAAAAAAAAAAAAATCATTTCAGACGCGTGTACAGCCGCGTCCAGACCGCACGCTGCGTCCCAACATGTCTAACATGGGTGTAGCGACCAAAATGCCACACTTGTGCTTTCCTGGTTTGAACTAAAAAAAATGAAACTTAAAGTTGTTTTACTATATATGGACAGTGGGGCTGAGATGTATATACTATATATTGATCTAGTTGTTATTTGAAACCTAAAGTTGAAGAAAATGAATAAGTTTTTGAATGAAAGCAACCTCTTTCCCCGGGTGACCAACTCATTTCTCCAAGTCAAATTGACTTTGGTTTATGCTTTATTTAACTACTCAATCTTAGTGATTAGATTTCCTGAGCAGGAAATTGGATTGAAAGAAACTCATGTTAGAATAATGAGTAAAATGATCAAATTCACTATTTCTTAATAGTTTTTAAGCTTTTAGTATAAATAATAATTTATCATGGTATTAAAAAAATGGTCTTAAACTATTAATTTCACGTTTCCTAACAGGTTAAGCTAGTAATTTATTAATTGAAAACTATGAATAATGTTTCAAACTGATATGATAATGATTAACTGCACTATTTGTTAATAGTTTGATTTTTTTGATATAAACGGTAATATATCATGATATCAAAACAAGTGATCTTAACTCTTAAATAATTAAATCCACGATTTCTTGACATGTTAAGCTAGCAATTTACTAGCTAAAACTATGAATAATGTTTGAAATTGATATGTACATCTATAGTATTAACAAGAAAAGTACCTGGAGCTATATAACCGTAAGATCCTGCAATTGTAGACATGCACTTTGATGTTCCTGTATCTTGTAAGAACTTGGCAAGTCCAAAATCTGCTACATGAGCCTCGAAATCAGAGTCAAGTAAAATGTTATTGGACTTGACATCACTTCCAATCTACATCTTAGTGCTTTATATCAAATAGAATGCTTGATGTATATATATAAAATCTTGATTTTTGTTTTTGAACTCACTATCTTTGTGGAGGCTGCCAAACTTTGCTGTGAGGATTAAGATTTTTTGTTCAGTGTCATTACTCTTATTCACACTTTATTCTTTCAATGATTTCTATTAACTTATAAGATGGTATACAAAAGACCATTTCATGAATTCCCATACACATTCTTCTATCTTCCAGTTAAAAAGTTATCATTCTGTCGAGACCTTCAAGTTCATGCCTGTATAACTTGTGGGGACTGCTTCCTAGTTTTTGGTGTCAGCCATGGTTTTGTTAAAGGGAGATTGGTTTGTGATAATTTGTTGTAAGCATGACTTGATTCAAAAAATTAGATAGACTAATAAGGTGAAAACTGGAAACTTGGTTTGTAGCTTTTAAAGTTGATATGAATAGAGCTTATGATTGACTTAGCTAGGACTTCATTTTGGCTGTGCTAGAAAAATTGAATTGTAGTTGTCATTAAATCAACTTGATTTAGCAGTGCATCTGTACAGTTTCTTATCAGATTCCATTGAATGGTTCACTGGTTAAAATTCTTTTCCCTCAATGTGGCTTAAGGTAAGGGGTCCGCTTTCACCTTTATCCTTTGTCTCTGGCCTTATTGGAGTGACAATTTTGAAGTATTATTAAAGGAGTATGGATTGCAAGAAATCTGGACCCAATTTCTCATCTCATGTTTGTAGATGATTGCATTGTTTTTGTGAGGCACTAATGATTTGCAAGATAATGTTTTGAAAAGTTAGTGGTATTGTGACCTTTCTGGAAAGATTGTAATTTTGACAAATCTGAGGTGTTTTTTAGTCCTAACACTCCTGAGCAGGGTATAAACCCTGTGTTAGCTCTTTTTAAGGTGAAAAAAGTTGATGGACTTGGTAAGTATTTGGGTCTAACTTAGATACAGGTCAGAAAAAGATCATTTCCTGCTTTTTTTTTTTTTTGGTTCATTTTGTTCTTTATATAGACTTGGTATTGGTCATACATTAGATCTGAACCTATAATGTTTGATATGGCACTATTCTATAAATTCTTATTGTTGATTGATTACTTTAGTTAAGTGGCTTTATCTCTAGGATAAGTAGCTTATCCAGGTTGTGGTCGCTATTGTTGGTTATATTGAGGTGATAGTGGACTACGTAGCATGTATACATGAAATTGTTTATCTTCATTTCGAATTTTCTTTATTATAGCTTGTTCTTTAATTTCAGATATGAATTGCTAAATGAAAGAACAATTGAGTAAATGTCTCCCTCTTTTGTTTTTGCTTTTGTTTGTTGGGTGAAAGTAAGTGAGTTTCTTTGGAAGGTAGGTCTTGTAGTTTGGCAATTAGAGTTGCATTGAGTTTTGTTGCAGGTCTTCAGTATATTATGCTATTTTTGCAATCTCTTGTCCACATTTCTCCAATCTGGTTAGGGGCCTAACTGATTTGTGGAACTAACATTTAATATTCTCTGCAAAAGCAGAATTGGACTGTTACTTATCCATTGTGATTGAGCTGCGTTTTATTGTTTATTGGTAGAATGCTTGTGATTATTGTTAAGGACATATTTTATGTAAATTGGCTAATCCTTTGACAAAACGCACTTTACTTGTAATTGTGTAGTTCTAGGTGTTTTTAATACTTCAAGAAACAATGTTTCAAGGTCAAGTGTTGAAGTCATCAAGTCTGTCCAAGAGAAAGCAAGTTGAAGTGCACAGTTTTTAAATCTCGACACCTCTCGATAGCTACCTCGACACCTGGCTATCTGTCGAGATCTTCAGCTGATTCTTATCGCAATCTCGATAGCTTCTCGATAGCTGGTCGATCGATCGAGAAAGTTTCTGTCTCCTCGACACCTTCTCGACACCTCCTCGATAGCTGCTATCTGTTGAGATTCATTAAACCTCGACACCTCCTCGACACCTCTCGATCGATCGAGGTTACGGGAAATCAGAATTTTCAGCTTTTTGATTTTTGGGCCAGGCTTATGTATTTGAGTAGGGTTTCTTTTCTCACAACCCTAGACCTATATAAGGCTTATTTTAGAGGCCGTCACATAAGAGAATAAGAGAATACAAGGAGAACATATTCAAAAGGTTATTCTCTCTGAAAGAAGCTACTGCGTCTTTGCGTCTTAGGGTTTTGTAACCAAGTGCTTCTTGATCTTCATTGTTGATGAAGTGAAGAACTTTGCAGCCAACATTCTTCTTCCTCAAGTTGGTGAGTGAGTCACGTACTGGGATTCGTGCAAAGGAGTTAGTCACGTATTGGGATCCGTGCAACAAAAAGGGTGGTGTTCATATATTGAAGAGTTCAGAGGTTCTGAAGCGGTAGAAGGTTTCTGCTGTGAGTTCATCTACGGGGATTGTAGAGTCTAGGGACAAAGGTTTTGTACTAGATCTGAAACTTCTCTTTACTATAGTGGATTGCTTTTCGGGAAGGTTTCCCCCCAGGTTTTTTACTGTGAAACTGGTTGGTTTCATTGGTTTTCCTGGGTCATCATATCTTGTCTTATTTACTTTTCCGCTGCATTCATTATTGACATGATATTGATGTTTGTTTGTTTTAACAAGTTTTATTCATAATAAATCTAATTAACAACTTAGGTTTAAAACTTGTTAATTCTATCAATCGGGGTCTAAATTTCCCAACAAGTGGTATCAGAGCTGATACACTCTGATTGGATTAATTTCCTGAGTGTGATCCTTAACCCCTGTTGTCATGGATAGAGGACAATCTTTATTTATTCCTCCTTTATTTGATGGAACTAATTATGCGTACTGGAAAGTTCGTATGAAAGTTTTTTTGCAGGCTCTAGGTGAACAGGTATGGCAAGCTGTTGAAGTTGGCTAGATTAAGCCAAAGGAAGCACCTGTGGATTGGGATGATGCAATAATTGTAGTTGCAAATTTCAATAATAGGGCCTTGAATGCTTTGTTTTATGGGGTGACCAATGAAGAATTCAAGAAAATATCATCCACTGAAGTTGCCAAGGAAGCATGGACTATTCTTGAGACCACCTATGAAAGTACCAAGGCAGTGAAGACTGTGAAGCTTCAACAACTCACTAGTAGTTTTGAAGAAATAAGGATGGAGGAGGATGAGACCTTTGATGAGTTCTATGCCAAACTCAAGGATATTGCGAATTCTGCTTTTAATCTTGGAGAATGCATTGCAGAATCCAAAATTGTTAGAAAAATCCTTAGGTCCTTACCTAAAAGATTCCATGCCAAGATCACTGCCATTGAAGAAGCAAAGGACATTGATCAAATTCCTTTGACTGAGCTTGTAGGGAACCTTCAAACCTATGAGATGGGATTAGGCTCAATGGAAAAAGGTGGAAAGAGTAAAAACTTGGCTCTTACGGGTACAGAGGAAGAGATTGAAGACTCTGAAGATGAAGATGATGATGAGGATGAGGATCTATCCTTCATAACTGATGAGATTATCAGACTTCTTCAGTTTAGGAAAAAGGATAAGGGCAAACCTCCTAGGAAACCTAAATCCTCTAGGAAGGACAAGAATGAGAAACCCCTTATTCAATGCCATGAGTGCAAAGGTTTTGGTCATATGAGGATAGAATGTCCAAACTACCTCATGAAGGAAAAGACCAATGAGTCAAAAGATAAAGGGTTGGTTGCTACTTGGAGTGATACTGAGGATGACTCTTCTGATGAATTTGTGGATGAATGTCGTCACGTTATGGCCTTTGCTGCTACAACCGATAAGGTGATTGTGGAGAGTGCTAGTGACAGTGAGGATTCTTTTGATGATGAAGTACCTAAGAAGATGACCCTTCAGGAAGCCTATGATAAGCTATGCACTGAGTTTATAAAATCTGAAAAGACTTCTCATCTTTGTAGAAAAGAGCTTAATGAGGTAAAAACTGAAAAAGCTGATCTATTAGTCAAGTTAGATGAGACTACAAGGTTAGTTGAGACTCTTGTTGTAGAGAACACCTCATTAGAAGAGAAGGTCAAGAATCTTGAGGTTGAGCTTAGTCAAGCTAGAACTCAAATAGAGAGGATGTCTAGTGCAAAGCTTGATGAGGTCTTGAGTGCTCAAAAGCCTAGTTCTGATAAGACCGGCTTAGGATATGCTGTTTTCTCCAACCCCTCCTCTTCCACGGCTTCTGGATCAAGGACTATCTTTGTGCCATAATCTAAAGGTGATAAAGGTATGAAATCCAAAACTGTTCTGGCTAATTCTAAATCCTTTATTAGACCTCATGTTTGTCATCATTGTGGTGTTTCTGGACACATTCGTCCTAATTGCTTTAAATTGTATCCTCACAAGCAATTGTCCAAACGGTCACAGGTTTCCTCTCAAGGACCTACACCTTTGTTTGGAGAGTTATTAAAAGTCTTGAGCTTTTTAACTCAATTTCAGGAGAATTCTAATTCTTCTATGTCCTTTAGTAGACATACTAGGACACGTGCCTTTTCATCTTCACGGCCAAAGACTCGTGCTGTATGGGTGAGAAAGGAGCCTAAGACTTAATTGTCTTTTCTGTTTGTCCTCTGCTTTGATTCTTTCTATCTAAAGTAGGACTCTCTTTGCTTGATTTCTTATCTGCTTTTGAAATCATGCTTTCATGCATCTGCATCTCTCTATCATGTTTTCATGCATATGCATCTTTCTTTCATGCTTTGCTTAACATGTTTTTGTTTGTTTATTTTCAATTTTGCTTATTTTTGTTTTTTGATAAAAAAAAAAAAAAAAAAAATTTTGAAAAATACAAAAACAGTGTGTTTTGTGTACTTTGGTATTTGTGTACCTTGGATGGCCAATGAAACAAAGTTTTCTAAACTTTGTATCTCTTGTAACTTAGATGAGCATCTCTATGCACAACTAAGCAAGTGAGCTTTGTGGCTCTTGTTTGTGATGAGTAAGATTAGGTTATCTCTTAAAACTTAACACTCATGTCACTCTTTTTGACGGGTAGGACTAGAAAATCCTAAGAGAAAGGCATAAATAACCATCTCACCACTATTACCCGCCAATCATAGTATGACACCTGTATGCTTCGGCATAGCAAAAGTGCAGTGTCATAGACACCTGTATGCTTCGGCATAGCAAAAGTGCAGTGTCAAAGACATTCGTATGCTTCGGCATAGCAAAAATGCGATGTCAAATGCTTAACATCTTGGGTATTTCTTTTCTCTCTTTTTATGCCCATGCATGATATGCTTAAAAGAAAATATGCAAAGAAAATATAAAGCAAAAAGATTAAAGATGCTTTAAATATGATTGCAAGCGTGTTTTCTAGGAGATGTGGGAGTTATAGGATGTACCTTGAAGGTGATAGTCCCCATCAAACAGTTATGATTGTGTGTGAGTTAAAAGTTATTTACTTATATCTCAGATCGTCATAACATCTATACACATATGCAATCTTGCGATGTTTTTCACACACAACACGCAATATTCTTTGCTACTCTTGATACATGTGCAGGTACAATGTGATTTGGCCATCACTAGGTTTTACATGTGCTAATGTATGTTCACTAAACTGTCTTGACTTGTTTTTTGAAATATAAAATTGGTTAGACTTGTTTAGTGTGTGTGTGTGTTTTGGGATTTTTGTGCTTAACATTTTTCTTGTTGAGAGATGTGTTTTTCACATGTTTTGCATCTTTCTATTATCTTGTCATCCATAGCATCTTGTTTCATTACATTCATGCATTTATATGGATTTCTTTGTGCCTCCTTGATCATCTTTATGTTTCTCGAGTGAAGCTTTCTAGTTTCTTGTACCCTTTGTCAATCATGACAAAAAGGGGGAGAGAAATTGTGGAGACTTTGTGGTTTCTGTTTAAGATTCTACAAGTTAGGGGGAGAAATACATTCCTTTGTAAGGGGGAGATGTGTTTCATCTTGTTAGGGGGAGTGCTTACTTCCTTCTTCTTGTACCTTGGGTCTTGTGACCATGATTACATACATTGTGCTTATCTTCTTTATATGCTGATGTATGTTTCTTTCACCTACCTTTACATGTGTTGTTTCTTTTCTATCTTTATACACATGTTTCTTTACTTGTATGCAATCTATTTATTTCTGTTTCACACAAGATGCCTTGATGAGTTTTGTTTAAAGTGTTTCAGAAATACAGGTTGTCAAAGTCTACTTATCATAAGCTCTCTTCTTGCAAAGTTTTTCAAGAGTTTGTGTTAGGATAGATTTTATTGTATTTAACAAGTGAGTATGAGTTGAGTGATTTATGACTTCTCTCATATGTTCATTTGTTTGTTGTGGTTTTGTCACGGATTGCCAAAGGGGGAGATTGTTAAGGACATATTTTATGTAAATTGGCAAATCCTTTTGACAAAACGCACTCTACTTGTAATTGGGTAGTTCTAGGTGTTTTTAATACTTCAAGAAACCTTGTTTCAAGATCAAGTGTTGAAGTCATCAAGTCTGTCCAAGAAAAAGCAAGTTGAAGTGCACAGTTTTTAAATCTCGACACCTCTCGACAGCTACCTCGACACCTAGCTATCTGTCGAGATCTTCAGCTAATTCTTATCGCAATCTCGATAGCTTCTCGATAGCTGGTCGATCGATCGAGAAAGTTTCTGTCTCCTCGACACCTTCTCGACACCTCCTCGATAGCTGCTATCTGTTGAGATTCATTAAACCTCGACACCTCCTCGACACCTCTCGATCGATCGAGGTTACGGGAAATCAGAATTTTCAGCTTTTTGATTTTTGGGCCAGGCTTATGTATTTGAGTAGGGTTTCTTTTCTCACAACCCTAGACCTATATAAGGCTTATTTTAGAGGCCGTCACATAAGAGAATAAGAGAATATAAGGAGAACATATTCAAAAGATTATTCTCTCTGAAAGAAGCTACTGCGTCTTTGCGCCTTAGGGTTTTGTAACCAAGTGCTTCTTGATCTTCATTGTTGATGAAGTGAAGAACTTTGCAGCCAACATTCTTCTTCCTCAAGTTGGTGAGTGAGTCACGTACTGGGATTCGTGCAAAGGAGTTAGTCACGTATTGGGATCCGTGCAACAAAAAGGGTGGCGTTCATATATTGAAGAGTTCAGAGGTTCTGAAGCGGTAGAAGGTTTCTGCTGTGAGTTCATCTACGGGGATTGTAGAGTCTAGGGACAAAGGTTTTGTACTAGATCTGAAACTTCTCTTTACTATAGTGGATTGCTTTTCGTGAAGGTTTCCCCCCAGGTTTTTTACTGTGAAACTGGTTGGTTTCATTGGTTTTCCTGGGTCATCATATCTTGTCTTATTTACTTTTCCGCTGCATTCATTATTGACATGATATTGATGTTTGTTTGTTTTAACAAGTTTATTCATAATAAATCTAATAAACAACTTGGGTTTAAAACTTGTTAATTCTATCAATCGGGGTCTAAATTTCCCAACAATTATAAAGTGAAAATTTAAGAAAACTTAGTAGTACAATAAAGGACAGCAATGAAAGAGATTTCTTGATTGAATTTTGAGCCTTTCAACTATATACATCCTGGAAAAGATAAAAGCTAGGAGGCTGAGAATTTAAGTATATGGCAAATTGGAGTATAAAGTTTGTGGGGATGTCCATTGTGAATAAATTTGTATTGGGAAAAGTGCTTATGAAATTTAAACAAGAAAAACAGTCCAATCTAGGACAGGAGAAAGATATATGTTTTCTAAAATTATAAATCATGTTAATTAATCCCTTGCATCCACCAGAGTCATGTCATTGACTATGTGGGAGCAAGATTGATGAGGTTGAGAGTTACTTTCCAGAAAGTTCTGTGTGACATATTTGAGTATCTTATAGATTAATAATTTAAGGGTTACCCTTTATCTTTACTCATCCAAATAAAGGGTAAGTTATGAGATGGATACATAAAGTTATGAAGTTCCTTGCTATTTACAACTTTTTTCTTGTGACGTCGAAATAATTTTTTTACAAGAAGGTTTGCAGAGAATTTATCTTCTTAGATCATATTCATAGATACTTTTGTTGTGTTTGGTTGATGGTGTTAGATTGGCTCCTTAAGGTTAAGTATGTAATGGACTTGATCAGTATGTTATGGGTTGCTATGAGATGGTAGATCATGTTGAATTTGTTGTTCTTTGCCTCTGGCATGTAAGCTTCTTGTGCCTGAATGGGATGATTTGAAAACCTTCAATTTATCTTATGTTGGCCGGAAGAATTTTTGAAGAATGACTCAAGAACTTTTCTTTTTCTATTTAACTTTTGAAAAGTTTGAGGACTTTCTTATAAATGAAAATATTTGCTCAAGGTGGTGCCTTAGGCCAATGGCTTTTGGACCAGTGGCATCTCTTCTAAGAATGGGAGTGGTGGGTTATGTCATTGGTCTGCATCCCATATATGTATGAGTTGCTTACCTAATCAAAACAATTAAAAGTGGTGTTTTAGATAATTTCTTCTTAGCTTGTCTTTGTCCTCTAAAGGTCGTGTCTTATTTTGCCAACTTTGATTTTGCTGATCTTTAAATAATAAAATTTAGTGATGTTTCTGATAATATTTCATGAGTAATATCAAGGCAATTAGTTGGCCTAAGTCATTATAATGGTGTTGACTTATGGTCATGGAAAATAACCTGCAATAAAATTAGTGCTTTGGGAAATTTATATTAAGCCTTTTTAGATAATTTGGGAGAATTTGTTGAAGAGAATGTAACATAGTATTTCTGGTACTTTGCATTCAATACATCAAGCTTCTTTAAGTAAAAATCTTTTGTTGGGAACTTGTTTTGTTTGCTGGCAATTATTAGGGAACTGTTGAGTGTTGGCAATTGTTTTGGACAGGAATTACAGATTTAGCAAGAAAAAGAAAAAGAAAAAAGAAACACCTATAGCCGCGTTTTTAAAAACGCGACTATAGAAAAACCCAATGTAGGGGGCTTTAGCCACGTTATAAACGCAGCCCAAAGTGGGTCTATAGCCGCGTTGTTTACAAAACGCAGTTATAAGCCTCAGCCTATAGGGGGTGAAAAAATGAAGCTATAGGTGGACTTGTAGCCGGGTTTAAAAAAACACGACTAGCTATAGACCTTGCAGGGGGCTATTGTTGCGCATTAAAAGTTGCGTTTGTAAACGCAGCTATAGCCTATAGTTGTGTTTTTAGGGTCTATAGCAGCGTTTTTTGTAGTGTGGCTAAATGCTAAGGACATTACAATTTCATTCTGTTTCTAGGATTCTTTATTTTGGCATGAAAATTTTAAATGCATAATAAAAGGAATTCAAATTTTTTTGAAGTGAAATACTAATAAATCTTCATTAATTTAATAATCATCAAAGTTTAGGATTTTATATACAAAGATATTTAAAATAATACTAACGTATAGTGCCCCAGATAATCCTTCAAAAACATTTTACTATAGTCACGTTTCCCATAATTTTTTTATTTTAAAATTTGAACTTAAATATGCTTCCCTTTGTACGCCCCCTTAGGTGCTTCTAATGTGTATATAGATCCTTACAATATATTCCGGACAAGTGGTTACTTTAATTTGTCCAAAAGTACTTATCAAATTTTTTTTTTTTTTCCAATAGTATTATCTGTTATATCATTCCATTGTCAACTCTTTCTACTATGTATACCCATTTCAATCTATTGATGTCTTAAATGTCAGAATTCTTTCCTGATTCCTTTATATTTATGTAAGCTATTTAGATTTTAATAGTTGAATGATCTGCACCAACATTGTGGTTTAGTATACATTACAAAGGTCATGATATTAAAATTTTTTTTTCCTCCTATGCTTCAGATGAAAATGAAGTTGGATGTTTGTTGACAAAGCTTTCAGACGATCTGATATGTGAAATTGGGAAGCGGCTCATAATTTATGCTAATTATATCCGGTTGCGCTCAACTTGTAAGTCTTTGCAATCCATGCTACTAAAGCTGCCTAGCCATCAACTTAGCCAAGTTACATGGTCAATGATTCCAAGTGACAATATAAATGAAACCCATTGTAGATTCTTCAGCATTTTAGAAAATAAGATGTATAACTTGGAAATTCCAGAATTGAGAGGAAAGTTGTTACGAGGATCCTCATATGGTTGGGTACTCAATACTCATGGTTGATGGGTCTCCAGAATTGAATCTAATTAATCCACTCACTAGGGCTCAAATTCAGTTACCATCAATTGACACCTTTCCTGATGTACTAGAATATCGTCCAAATGTGCCTGGTGAAGAATATTTGATTTTTCGTGTAAGATCACACCAATGTGAACCTCCGAAAATAGAGACCACAAGCCCTGAATATGTACGATATATTTTCATACGGAACTGAAGGTTGTGTTGTTGTCGAGCCCTACTTCCAAAGTTCCAATGAGTGCATGGCCATAGCCATCTTTGGTGAGTTTTCAGAACTAGCTTTCTGTAAATATGGAGACAAGAAATGGACTCTTATTGATACGGAACGTCAATATGTTGAACAAGATATTATTTCCCATGAGGGAAAATTCTACATTTAATATACTGATGGAGAAATTTGGGTTGGTGACCATACTTCCCTGCCAAAGATGACAGTGTTTGCACCATCTCTTCCAAGGAATTTCCCCCTACGATTCAACTTGGTGAGGATGATATCTGGTGAATTTTTTATGGTTGGAAAGATTCACCAATGGGATAAATTTATTCACCCCGTGTTGTCTTCATTCTACAAAACGGTTGCCTTTGAGGTTTATAAATTCGATCAAAGAGACTTGATATGGAAGGAGGTAAAGAACATAGGAGATAACGTATTCCTTTTGTGTATGAATAACTCCCTTTCTCTTTCAACTCAGAGTTTTGTTGGATGTAAGGCCAATTGTATATACTTTACCGATGATTATATTGAAGCCCAAAGTGAGGGCATTCAAGGTGGCCATGACATGGGCATGTACAACATGGGCAATGGGAGCGTTGAACCATTTCGAGGATATGCAAGTGACACAAACTTGGTTTGGCCACCACCAATTTGGGTCTTTCCTAATCCTCGTCCTTGAAGGACAAGCCTTATTTTTCAAGGGATGTACTTCACAATAAAGTGTAAAGGACCACAATGTTTTTTTTTTTTTAAGTAAAAACTTAACTATTGTAAAGTTGTTATTTACAACTGTGTTTTTTGTTGGCTTTTATTCCGTGCCAAATTTGATTGTAATTATTCTCAATCGTTTATACCCTGTATTTATTGTGGGATTTGATGTAAGGGTTGTGTGATAGAGAGAGCATGTGAAGAGTTCTTTGGTTTCCTCTTCGAGAACACGTCTCGGTGTTTTCTGTGTTTGCATCCTTCTTCCCTACTCTTGTTTAATTTCATTATACTGCTGTGTTGTTTAGTTTATGGATTAGAGTAGCTTACTTGTTCATCCGCTTGCTTTTACACTATTCCGCACTTTGCATTAAAGTTGTGTAAAATCTATCGAGCCGTAATTTTAATTGGGGGGTCTAAACAGCTCTTGTGTTTTCAACACATTATCGAGCTTTCAATTGGTATCAGAGCGGGTACACTTGCTGTGGTTTTAATACCTAAGTGTGATCCTAGACCCCTTGGTGTGTTTTGAAAAGTGTTCTTGGTATGTATATCATGAAGGACTTGAAAAATGTTTGTGAAAATGACTCAATGAGCATATTTGAACATTGTTCCAGTAATGCACTCTTAGAGTTATTTAAATCTAAGAAACATGCCAGAATTTTTAGTCACATGCTGAAATCATTAGTTCATAGGAACCATGATATACATAACAGCCTATGTGAGTCAAAGTCCTTAATCTATGATTGTGAGAAAAGAAATAGACAGTTAAGTGATGAACTTGGTCGTTTAAAAAAGAAACTTCACTCATCCTTGAATGAAATAAGGAAAAATGATTCTTGTCTTGATGGTCAAGAATGTCTCTCTCATGCATGTCTCTTTGTTCATACCGCATTGAAAGTGTTTAACTCGTGTTTGTGGTACCTTGACAGCGGGTGTTCTAGGCATATGACTGGAGAAAAATCTCTGTTCAAAACTCTTAAAGAGAAGGAAGATGGATTTGTGACATTTGGAGATGGTAGTCACTCACAAGTTCTTGGAAAGGGAACGGTGGATATTCCGGGTCTGCCTTTGTTAACCGACGTGCTGTATATTAAGGGATTAAAAGTGAACTTACTAAGTATCACTCAGATTTGTGATGAAGATTTCTTGGTCCAATTTTCAAAGAAAGGGTGTCTAATCTTGAATGAAGAAGGTGTTCAAGTTCTAAAGGGACTAAGGACCACTGATAACTGCTATGGGATTATTCCAAAACCCAGCATAGCATGTCGAAGTGCTCGGGTAAACCTCTTGGAGTTGTGGCATCAACGGCTTGGACATGCAAATTACAAACAAGTGGCAAAAGTTTCGAAGCTTGAGGCTGTGGTTGGTCTACCTAAGTTTGGGAAAATTGAGAAGAATGTTTGTGGTCCATGTCAATTGGGAAAACAAACAAAGTCAAGCCATCCTAAAGTGAATGTGGTTGCAACCTCTCGTCCGTTAGAATTACTGCATGTGGATTTGATGGGTCCTACAAGAACAGAAAGCATGGGTGGAAAGCGGTACATTATGGTGATAGTTGACGACTTCTCAAGGTATTCCTGGGTGGATTTCCTTAGAGAGAAATCGGAAGCATGTAATAAGATGGAAAAATTGTGCAAGAGATTGATGAATGAAAAAGGAGTACCTATCATCAAAATCAGAAGTGATCATGGGAAAGAGTTTGAAAATGCAAAGTTTGAAGCATTTTGCAATGAACACGGTATCAAGAAGGAATTCTCAGCCCCAAAGACTCCACAACAGAATGGAGTAGTTGAAAGGAAGAACCGGGTGATTCAAGAAATGGCTCGAGTAATGTTACTCAACAAGAACCTTCCACAGAAGTTTTGGGCTGAAGCTGTGAACACTTCATGTCACATTGGGAATAGGATTTACTTCCGAGCAAGAACGAAGAAGACATCGTATGAAATTTGGAGAGAAAAGAAGCCGAAGGTGAAATACTTCCGAATATTTGGGAGCAAATGTTATGTACTCAATGATAGAGAGAATCCCGAAAAATTTGATGCTAAAAGTGATGAAGGGATATTTCTAGGCTATTCATTAAATAGCCGAGCGTATAGGGTCTTCAATAAACGCACTAAGACAGTAATGGAGTCAATAAATGTGGTCATTGATGATACCATATCTGAAAGGGAAAGGGATGATGGTGACGGAACGAACTTGAAGAAGGGGGAGGTTGAGGACAACATGTCACAAGATGATGAGATCGAAAAAGAATCTCCAGAAAGAGAGCCTACACCCCCTATACCAAGAAGGGAGACCAGATCAGCACAAGGGTCTTCTAGCCCTCTCACCCCTCCGGAAGTTCAACCTCCAATCTCTCATGATGAACAACCTTCTACCTCCAAGAGACCGTCATCAAGGGTAATGCTCAATCATCCATCAAGTAATATCATTGGTGATATAAATGAGGGACTTCGGTTGAGAAAAGGACCAAAATACAATGCGAATCATGTGACGTACAATTGTTACCTTGCTCAATTCGAACCCAAGAAGGTAGAGGAAGCCCTTAGAGACGAAAATTGGATCGAGTCTATGCATCAGGAGTTACATCAGTTTGTCAGAAATGATGTATGGGAGCTGGTCCCAAGACCCAAAGATACCCATGTCATTGGCACCAAGTGGATCTTCAAGAACAAAACTGATGAAGACGGTGAGGTAGTTCGAAACAAGTCTAGGTTGGTAGCTCAAGGATATACCCAAGTGGAAGGCATAGATTTTGATGATTCATTTGCACCAGTAGCAAGATTAGAGTCAATTCGAATTCTACTATCCATCGTATGTGTTATGGATTTCAAACTGTACCAAATGGATGTAAAAAGTGCATTTCTGAATGGTTTTCTAAATGAAGAAGTATTCGTTGAGCAACCAAAGGGATTTCAAGATCCTCATTTTCCAGATCATGTGCTAAGGTTGAAGAAGGCACTGTATGGGTTGAAGCAAGCACCAAGAGCATGGTATGATCGTCTCACAACATACTTGTTGGATTGAGGATTCAAAAGAGGCCAAGCTGATCGAACATTGTTCGTAAAGAGAGATGAGAAGTCTCTCCTAGTTGCTCAAGTATATGTGGACGATATTGTCTTCGGATCCATAATTGATCATTTGGCTCATGAATTCTCCGAAGAAATGAAAAGGGAGTTTGAGATGAGTATGGTGGGGGAGCTGAACTATTTCCTTGGGCTTCAAGTGAAACAACGGAAAGATGGGATATTTATATCTCAAGAGAAATATGCCAAAAATCTTGTTAAAAGATTTGGTCTGGACTCTAAGAAACATACGTCCACTCCAATGAGCTCCTCATCAAAGCTGAGTCGGGATGCAGCAGGTATAGAAGTGGATCCAACGCTTTATAGAAGCATGATAGGCAGCCTCTTATATCTCACAGCTAGCAGACCAGACATAGCCTTCAGTGTAGGCGTATGTGCTCGATTTCAGGCAGCCCCCAAAGAGTCACATTTAATAGCTGTCAAAAGAATTATCTGCTACATAAATGGCACCTCTGATTATGGAATTTGGTACTCGAGAGATTCAAATGAATGCTTAGTCGGATATTCTGATGCTGATTGGGCTGGTTGCATTGATGATAGAAAAAGTACTTCAGATGGATGCTTCTATCTTGGAAATAACCTGGTGTCATGGATGAGCAAAAAGCAGAATTCAGTCTCTCTATCAACAGCCGAAGCTGAATACATTGTTGCTGTAAGTTGCTGTGCTCAATTACTATGGATGAAGAAACTTCTTCATGATTATGGAATCACTCAAGACACGATGTGTGTGTATTGTGATAATACAAGTGCCATAAATTTGTCCAAGAATCCAGTTCAACATTCGAAATCAAAACATATCGAAATTCGGTATCATTTCATTCAAGATCTGGTGGAGGAAAGGACCGTGTACTTAGAGTTCATCAACACTAAGAATCAGAAGGCAGACATATTTACTAAACCTCTAGATGGCCCAAAGTTTGAATCTTTGCGTAAGACCATCGGTGTCGGTATCATTCCCTGAACTCTATCTTTTGTGTGAACCTATATTACTCCTTGTTGCATACTTGTTGTTGTGGTTCCACATGTTTAGTTTCTAGAAGTTTTTTGTGTGTATCTTTTTTCTGTTGATCTTACTTTTCTTGTTCGGTTTTGGGTGTGTTCAAAAATTTCAAAAACCCATAAAAATTGAAAAATCTCAAAAGTTTGATCACGTGTTCTGTGCATGTCACATGTGAGTTTGACCTAGTACCTTCGTACTAATGGCATAGTGCATTTATGATCTTGGCTTGTCATGTATGCACTCTTTTCTATGTGGAAGAAATCTTGAACACTATGTGTGACTGTTGTAAATAGATCTTCAAGCTTGTCATGAATGATTGGTCAATAGTCTTGTTGGTCTTGATACTTGCATAGACTTGTGTCTATATCTCTTCCCACTTTATTTTTATGTGTTTGCAAAAAGAGCTCACCAAATGTAAATCTCCAAATGAAAAGAGATATTGAGCTGCAAAAGCCTGTCGCACATACTAGTATTCGACTAGGAAAAAGGGAAAGCGACTCTTCTTAATGTTTTTGTTCGGTGCTCAAAAAGCCAAAGGCTACTCTTAAATTTTGAAATATCACAAATTTCAAGCACCAATCTCAAAAAGAGATGTTGTTTTTCTTGTCCAATCAAAAATAAAATGGACCAATTGTTATGCCTTATGCAGAAGCCAAATGAAAAGCTTCTGAAGTTATGTATTCAATGTGTGGGAGGTCATATACACTCATTTCTATAATGGAGATAGTCCACCTGATTTCGTATCAGTTGTGTATGACTCGATTGAATTGATCATTGAAGCTTCGCTTTGGTCTAAGGACTATTTCACATTTGATACTCACACACAACACACAAGACTTTGATTCAATTAATGCCTATCTCATTTGTGTGATTGTATATGTTCAAATGTGATGTGTATGCTCATGAACCTGTTGATCAAACCCAAAAATATTTTTGAGTGTTTTATTCGTTTTTGAAAGTGTTTTTAGACCTTCATATCTTTTGTTGTTGATCAAAATGCATTTTTGTGTCTTCTTTCAAAAACTGGTTCAAGGGTTGTCTCGCGAGAAGCTCGCGACTTAGAGCTTCTTGCGAAAAGGGCTTGAGGGAAATATTCTTTTCATCCTGTCACACAAAAACTTTTGCGACTGTTTTGCGACTGTCTCGCGACCAAAAGCTTCTCGCGAAATGGTGTTTGGCTGAAAATTGGATTTTCCAAATTTCAGACAGAGGTTATCGCAACTGTCTCGCGACTGTTTCACGACCTAATGCTTCTCGCAAAAATTTTGTGCTTCAGTGGCCATTTTTGCGGCTGTCTCACGACTGTTTCGCTACTCTGTAACCCGCGAAAAACGCGTGTTTTCACTTTATATGTAGCAGATGTGACCTTTTCTTAAAAATTTCTCATTTCCCTCGCTCAACCCTCCTCGAACCCTCTTTTAACCCATTGTCAATTTCTATCTAAACCCTTCATTTTCTAGCATTTTTTCTGCATTGTCAACTTCAAGGTATGTCTTCTAAAGCATTATCTTTCAAGTTTCTCCTACTTTATGCTGATTTGTCATTAGGGTTTCAAATTTTGGGAATTTTGGGAATTTTGGGTTAGTTTTCTAAATTGGGTAAATGTTTCTCAAATATTTTGATTGGACTGTGTCCCATTTGTTGTTTCTGCATTTGTGTTGGCCCATTGTGGCATTTTATCATGTATTAAGGGTAGATTTTCCCATGTTCATGCATTATTCATGTTATATTTGCATTTGTGCATGCTAGGTGTTTGTCAAAATGTCCGAGTGACATTTTTGTGCCAAATTGAAATCAAGTGATTTCAAACTATGGGTTGTTACATGCACACAGACACACACACTTGCACAGTCTCTTAGTTTTATACATTATGTCTATGCATTCAGCATATTGTTTGGAGTTGATTATGCAGTGTTCTATGCAGTGTTACTTTTGTTTTGACCTAACTTGAATCTAATCAAATTCTGTGTTCTGTGTTCTGTGTGTGGTGCACTTGTCACCTGTTTTTTTTGTGTGCTCTATTGCCCAGATGTCTCCATTCAAGACTTCAGCTGTGAAAGGAGGTAGCAACAAAGGGAAAGAGCCGATCATTGATGTTGATGCTGATTCACCCAGACCAAAGAGAGCTCGTTGTTCAATGGAAATTTTTTATCCTCACTTGTTTAGGTCTTATGCTGCTTTTGAATCCTACAAGAACCACTTTCGGGATGCTCCTTTGATAGTTGAAAGGGGGGTTGATCAGCCATCACTCAGGGACACAAAAATACCCATTTGGTTTGCCACGAAAGATTGGAACTATCTGCTCTCGACTTTCAAGGATACATACGAAAACATGGTTAAGGAATTCTATGCCAATGCAAGTGTCGCCGGAGAAGAGATTAAATGTTGGGTTAGAGGAAAGAGTTTTTCCGTCACACCAATGTACTTGGCGGAAATTCTACACATCAACCGGCCAATACTCCCCATACCGCCGGTATATGATGAGCTGAACCCAGATGAAGAGTATCTCAAACAGTCTTTAGGAGCCAATTTGGAATTCTCCTCCAATAGGAAGTCAATCAGTGTGGCATCCCTTTCTTCCGAATTACGACTTCTCTCAATGATCATGTGTAGCAATCTATATCCCTTGTCCAGCACCGGATATATGAATCTTGGTCGAGCATTGTTTTTGAACGATCTGATCACGGACGTAGAGATTGATGTGTGCTCTCATATTTTTCACATTTTGGCAAAAACAGTTGACCGGACCGCTTCAAGGAATTGCATTCCTTTCTGTCGCCTTATTTCAAAGATTTTGAAGCTCAAAGGTGTCCGTTCATTGGAGGATGAACGTCTGTATCCAAGGCCAAGTCCAATTAACATTCGCTCTTTCCATACGAGTATGAGCCACACCAAGAAGAGCACCAAGCAAGAAAGTCACGCACCATCGGGAACCTCGAGTTCTGCAACTCGTACCTATGATGAACAGTTCAACAATATCTCTATTGCTCTTCAAGAGATGAGTACAAAGATGTCCGGGCTGGCGACTATCATGTACACTCACCACAGACGTCTTGATTCACAGTTCACATCACTTCAAACTCAGCTGGACGAGATTCAACGGAAGCTAGAAGAGAATGACTAGCTATTCCATGACAAAAAGGGGGAGATGATGTCATTGATAGGGGGAGTATGGTGATAGGGGGAGAAGAAGTCAACAACAACAGTGTCTATGTTACTAGTTTTTCTGCTTCTGTTCTAAAACTTTGATACTATGTTTATTTAAGTATTATTTCAGAAGTTTCTTTTGTGATATTCTCTATGCTTTTTAGCATTCTTAGCATGTACCCATGTTGCTTTTGTAAGCTTTAAGGGTTTATTTCATTGCATTATTTGTAGGCTTTTATGGTGTGTGCCATGCATATTCTGTACTTTGCTTATGCAGCCTCTATGCTTGTGTTATTGAAGTTTAATGTCACACATTTTACTTTAGTACATCACTCCTGTGCCCGTGTAGGATTGTTCCTAGATGCATATATGTTCTATGCATTGGTTGAGTGATGAACACTCTTGTGCCCTAGTAGGATTGTTCCTAGATGCAAATACTTCGTGTATTTCGCATTGGTTGAGTGTTGGACTTGCAAATGATACTCTTTATTTGAACTTATCACCTTGCATATCCGGATGGTCATTCCGTGTGTGAATGAGCATAGTGATCACTTTTGCGTAAGTGATTGCTTGTTTGATCTTGCCATGGTCTATTATTTTTATTCCATTTTGCTTGATCATGCTATTACTGCTCCATATGCTTTTCAAGTTTTTCTGCATACAATGATATTATTTTGTTGTTGTGTTTTAGGAGATACTTGTTCATATGTTTCAAGAGCTTATCAGAATCTAGAATTATGTGTGAGTGAGTTTTGCCTTTGTTCCCAAACTCACATTTAAGTCTAGAGTCTGTTTTAGGGTTTTGTCACGAAATAGCCAAATGGGGAGATTATAAAGTTGTTATTTACAACTGTGTTTTTTGTTGGCTTTTATTCCGTGCCAAATTTGATTGTAATTATTCTCAATCGTTTATACCCTGTATTTATTATGGGAGTTGATGTAAGGGTTGTGTGATAGAGAGAGTGTGTGAAGACTCAAGCATTTGGAAGACTGGAGGATTCTCGCGGGTATGTCGCGACCTAGCTTCCCGCGAAGTGAAGCATGTGCCCTGCACATGCTGGAATGCGAAGAGTCAGGCCAGGTGGAGACAGCTGTCTCTCGCAAGTATCTCGCGGGTAAGGCCTTCCCGCGAGACACCCGCGAGACAAGCTGTTCTGCCAGCCTGTACTGACTGACTCACACATTTTGCACCTATCCTATATAAACCCTCATTACCCACAAATGTTGAGGAATGCTTCAGAGAGAAAACCTTAGCCAAACACATTGTGAATTAGAGATTGTCATCCTCACATTTCTCTATACACTTGCTTGTGGTATCTCCTCAACCCTTCCCTCTCCATTTCCACACCATTGAGAGGTTGATAGCCCAAACACTTACCACACCCTTTGAGAGTGTTGTGAGACATTTTTGGTGCTGCTGGGAAGCATTGGAAGAAGCCTGGAATGGCAGATGCAACATGGAGCTTGTTGCGGGATTCGGGGTGCTAGACAAGACCCGGTTTCGAGAAGTTTTGTTGGAGTAGGAGCTTGGAGGGCTTAGGTACATCGGGTAGATTAGGCTTGGAGGGTCTCTTGCTAACCCATGTATCCCAACTGATTGTCTAGTGGATCGATTTCCGCTTGGAGGGCGGCGGAGAGGTTTTTCGCCGAGTTCTTCGGTTTCCTCTTCGAAAACACGTCTCGGTGTTTTCTGTATTTGCATCCTTCTTCCCTACTCTTGTTTAATTCCATTATACTGCTGTGTTGCTTAGTTTATGGATTAGAGTAGCTTACTTGTTCATCCGCTTGCTTTTACACTATTCCGCACTTTGTATTAAAGTTGTGTAAAATCTATCGAGCCGTAATTTTAATTGGGGGGTCTAAACAGCTCTTGTGTTTTCAACACATTATCGAGCTTTCAACTAGAAGGAAAAAGTTTTGAAAGAGTAGCTGGGGTTCTTCCAGCCAAACTGTATCTTGTACTTGTTGTCATTTTATTGCTACTTAGTCTGAATAATGTTGTGAAATTTATACATCTTGGACAAAAAAATAGCATCTTTGCTCCCATGTAACAAGCAATTTTAGGTAGTGTTTGGTTGGTGTGATTTGTGGGGAGGAGAAAATATAGGGATTTGTGCATTTGGTTGGAGAGGGGAGGAGGGAGTATTTTGGTGAAGTCAAGTGTTTTCTCTCAAGACCTACCATTTGGGTATAAATGTTCTTCCAAAATTGGAAACAATGGTGGGGACGAATAGAGGTTTGATGGGAATTTACCCATGTGCCTTGCCCTCCCTCCTAATGCTTCTTTCTTCTTCTTCTTTTTTCTCATTTTTTTTTTCTTTTTCAAATGTTAAATATCTAGTTTCTTTTTTCCTTGAAATTTTAGTTTTTATTTTTATTTTTTTATAGAGTATTAATTTTTTAATGTAATAGGGGCACGTGAGTAATTTTATATAATTTACATTTAGGGCATGTTTGGTAGATTGTAATAGACACTGTAATGTAATAATTATTCCTATGATTTAGCTATTCTTCAGTTTGGTTATGATTTTATTACAAGGAATAGTCATTTCTTATGAATAGTTATTCTTCAAAATGAGGAATAACTATTCTTCTTTAACAAGGTTGTATTAGCTATTTCTTAGCAAGTACAATAATTTCAAAACTTAATATATTTCCAAATAAACAAACTTTTCATATAAATCTAACAATTATAAAAATAAAAAATCATAAAAAATAACACATATCTCTTAAATTTAAAAAAATAACAATTTTTAAAGAGATATAATTGTACGAGTAAAATATTTCCTAAAATAAATCTTAAATTAAAATGTTTTCATTCCATTGTCTTCAAGGTTCTATTATTATGTTGTTACCAAACAAATGAATAGTAAAAAGTATTACATTACAACATATTGTATTCCTTGTAATACCTATTCCTATTCCTATTCCTATTCCTATGTAATTACCGTTACTGTCTACCAAATGTGCCCTTACTTTTTTCTTATATTTCTTCTCAGTCAATCAAAACTATTTTCCATATTCACTTTTCCATCCTACAACAAAACACTCATAAAACGAAAGTAACAATCCATTTGTTTTTATGTAAAATATTTTTCAGGAAAATGTTTTCTCATTTTCAGGTGTTTGTTTGCAAGTAAAATATGGTCAAACTTGTAAAATATTTTTTGTTGATTGTAAAATACTTTAAAAAATGTCTTCGGCCATTGGTCCTATGGCCGAAGACATCACTTCGGTGACCAGGTGTTTGGAGACTCCGCTTTGGCAACCTATGTTGGTGGTTTGGTGATAATCAATGCCAGTAGTTTGATGGTCAGAGACATTGCACTAACAATTGGTGTCAAAGTTTAGTTACAAAATTGATTGTAGTTTAAGGCTACAACCTTACTTAATATCTTTTTATTGAAAGTGAATTTTAACAAATTCACCATTAGATTACATTTTCTTCTTATATCCTCCATACTTGCAAAATTTCTATAAAATTAAAAATCAGTAACTATGTCATCAATAAATTGTTTAAATTGCAAGTTTTTATAGTTTAAAATTATGCATAAAATGTTAACTTATAGATCATATAGTAAATAATATCCAATTGGCACAAAATTTGATGTGTATTAAGAACATAAAGAACATGCAATTCAATGGTTAGATTTTCAAAATATGTAGTAATATGAATGATATTGAGTAAAGTTATGGTCTTAGGTTACAACCTTACTTAATATCTTTTTATTGAATGTGAATTTTAACAAATTCACTATTGGATTACATTTTCTTCTTGCATACTTTGTCCTTAGTTTATTGAATGATACTATTCATTATTTCTTTTTTGTTGGAGACTTGAAGTCCTTCAATAAAGCAAAACGTGTGGCGATGTTTACGTCTCTTTTGGGTAATTTCTTTTTCTAAAGGATAGGACTTAGGAGTATAACAACCAGAGCAAAGCAACGCGAGAATAGACGGGGTCTCCTTGAAGAAATTAGAATAGACGGGGTCTCCTTTTGGTAAACAAAATTCGACAAAGGTCTTTGGCATCTAGCATTTTAAAGTGAGATTTACATTATGGACCTACATCACTGTTTATAATACGGCTTGACTTGACCATGAAACTTTAATACTTTGTTCTAAAGCTTTTTAGTGATCCATATTTAATTGTGTTTTAATAATCCAATATTTTTGCAATAAAAAAATCCAATATTTTCTGACAAGTACCCTAAATTTTCCTATCCATTTTCAGCTTCTTATTATTATTATTTTTTTAGTTTAAACATACTTTTTGCTATATTTCAGGTATTTCAATATTTTATCATATTTTACTTTAAATACAATATATTCCCAATATAAATTTTGAACCATACAACTTGAACTTCGCTACCTTAAACGTCCGAGCACTTTTTGAATTGCAATATATTATCTTTCTACAACAGCATACGTACGGTATGTCTACAAAAAAAAAAAAAAAAAAAACGGTATTAATAATTTGTTCAAGAGTCATCAACTTAAATGATGAAAATCCCTTTTTTTTTTTTATAATCTCTCTTGTGTGTGTGTTTGTTTTAAAAAATAATAATAATAATAATAATAATAATAAATAAATAAACTTAAATGATGAAATCTTATTGGATAGAAAATTCAAAAGGAATTAATCTTGGAAAAGTGATAGGATCACAAGGAATAAAATGCCACGAGTTGATATTTGGCCTCTTGGGCTCAAGGTTTTCAGATCCGGACCGTTCATTGAACCGTAAAAGGGAGAGGTTCAAGGTTTTTGAGGTCAAACCGAGGTCGAACCGTGATGACGTCATAATTAATTTAATAATTAATTAAAGCCTAAATATAGATATTAAATTTATAAAACTAGCAAAATTGACTAATATATCTATATATGTAAGGGAAATTTAATGATTTTCAAGCATATATTTAATAATTAAATAAGAAAGTTAACAAAATAAAATAATAATCATGAAAACATTAAAATTTATGATTAATTTTTGAAGTAAAGTTGAATATCTTTGAAGGATTTTAATTATAATTTTTTTTTTATTCCTTGTAAGAGATGGATAATTTAATTTAGTAGAATAAAATTGTATTAAATTGTTTTTATAAAAAAAAAAAAAAAAAAAATTGCTAAGGGGTTGGACCGCACGGTTCTCACCGGTTCGTGCGGTCTAACCCCGGTTTTAGGGGTTCACGGAATTAACAAAAAATCCGGTTCTTTAGGCTTAAAAAACCGATTTTCATCCCGGTTCTCGATTCTCACGGTCCGACCTCCCGGTCCGGTCCGGTTCTGAGAACCATGCTTGGGCTCACACGTGTGAATATGTTTACGTGTCTTTTGGGTAAAATTTACCTCTTTTTTTTTTTTTTTTTTTTGCTTTCCTAAATGATAAGACAACTAGAGGCAAGCAACACGTGGGTAGACGGGGTCTCCTTTTGCTAAACCTAAAACTCAACAATAATCTTTGTGCCTTTGGAATCTTAAATTATTTTGAAGAGAGAATTAGAATGTGTTCATAATACAACTTGACCATGAAACTTTTGAAGAGAGAATTAGAATGTGTCCATAATACAACTTGACCATGAAACTTTTCTATTTTGGAACGTCAAACAAGGGACAACCAAGGTTGTTAAACCCGGACCGGACCGTACGGTCGGACTAGGAAACCTGCGAACCATTCATATTTGCGGTCCATTTAAGGTGAAGAACCGTTCCATGCGAAAAAAGCATGAAACCGTCTGAACTGCGGTCCGACCGTCCGGTTCTGTGAACCGTGACCGATTCACACGGTTCAAACGGGCTGCCTTGTTTTAGCCTAAAATGGCGTCATTTGGCCTCTTTTTTTTTTCTTTTCTCTAATACGGTGTCGTTTTGGGCATTCTGATTGAATAGCCCTGAAACGAAACCCTCACTCTCTCAAATCTTAATCACTCTTAATCACTCTCTGCCTCTTCCTCACTTTCTCGTCTCTGCCTTTCTCCCTCGTCGCCGTCGCAGATCGCAGCTCACGCTCATCGCAACTCAGCCGTCGCAGCTCTCCCTCGTCGCCGTCACCGTTGTTTGGTTGTGTTTGACTTTATTTGGTGAGTGTTAGATTGGATTGTGTGTCAATTTATATTTTGTTTTATGTTGTGTTCTGGAGGTACCATAAATTTTTTTGTCAATTTATATTTTGTTTTATGTTGTGTTCTGGAGGTACTAGAGAATTGAGATTTATCATTGTGAATTCAACTTGATCAACTATAGAGATTTATCTGAGATTTGAGCTTACTGAGATTTATGTATTTAAGCTTACTGAGATTTTTGTGGATTTGATTATATTCTTTAAGAGTACTCGTTTATTTGATCATATTCTTAGCTCGGTTTAGGTGTTTGTTGATGAATTTGGGTTTAATGCTGAGTTCCCTTGTATGCCATATTATTGATTGTGGCTACATTGTACACTGTAATTGTTTCTTTTTAATGCTGAGTTCCCATTGTACACTATAATTGTTTACAGTTTACATTGTACACAGAGTCATAGAGTCCACAGTTTATAGTGTCATAGAAACAATTAAACTGTGGACTCTATGACTCTGTGTACAATGTACAATGTAAACTGTCAAATAGTGTACATTGTAAACTGAGTCATAGAAACAATTATAGTGTACATTGTAAACTGTTTTAAGCACACAGTTTATGTTAATCCAAACACAAACACTGTTTATGCACAGTTTATGTTTGAATTAACATTATTTTATGCACACAGTTTATGCATACAGTTTATGCACAAAGTGTGTAGTTATGAGAAACAATGTATAGTTTATGCTCACAGTGTGTAACAATGTGTAGTTGTGTACTGTATTTTGGTAAGTTTTATGTATTTTTTAGAAATAAGCTTCTCTAAATGAATTAGACTATTTTAGTTAATTTTTCTATTTTTTATTAATTTAATGTTTTTATATATATTTAAAATAATTATTAAATTAATTATGACGTCATCACGGTTCGACCTTGGTTTGACCTTAAAACCCTTAAACCTCTCCCTTTTACGGTTCAATGAACGGTTCGGGTCTGAAAACCTTGGAGACAACAACAAGCACACAAATAATTAGGATGAAAAAAAAATAAATAAATAAAAAGTTTTTAGTTTTTTTTTTAATTAAAAAAAAAAATTTTGAGTGGTCACTGGTTGAAAGCAATTTAGTGATCGATTTTCAAATTTTTGATACATTTTCAGTTTTCATTTTTTTTTTTGGCACATTCTTTTTGTTAAATTTCAGGTATTTCAATATATATATATATATATATATATTTTCATACTTTACTTTAAATACAATATATTCCCAATATGTGTCTAAATTCTGAACCATATTTTATGTAATTAGATTTGTTTTTAATTAACAAAACCAAGATCAAATATCTTGATTATTGCTACTGGTGTTTCAACAATGATTATTATTATTATTATTTAAATTAATAGTTATAACATGTGTAGGGGGTGGATTCGAGCGCTCTCTAAGGATTGAGAGAGTGGACCCAAGCCCAGCTAACCCTCCAATAAATTTGTAGAGTATGGGCTCAAGAGCTAGGCCTTAGTAAAGAATGCAACGGCCATGCATGGTTGTACGTGATTGCTAATAACTAAAATGTGGGTTTGAACACACAATGAGGCTCCTCGGACGTGCCTTATGGAGCTGGAAATTCCTATTATCTCTTTTCAGAAAGGTTACAAGAGTTGAGAGAAAATACTTTGCTACAGTATTCCTTTTTCTCTGGTTTTTCGTCCGTCCCCTTCACAAGAGGGACTTTTACATTATATACTTCTCACTCAGTTGATCCTAGCCCTACATTTGTTGATCAATCCGGTTTCCACTTGAGTGCCTGTCCCATCAGCCGCATTCCCATACCTCCAGTGGGTTGCAGCGCCCAAGACGGCACTGTTCAGAGGTCCTATCCTCATTAATGCGGCCAGAGCGTTAGTTGAGGGCATTTAATGTGGAGGTGACAGTTCACCTGGGACTTGCTCCTCCGCCATGCTTCAATGTCCGGTGATTGGTTCTTGCTATTTGCTCCTTGGATGCTTGGGGAGACTCCCCTTAAAGGTGTGCTGTATGCCCACTTTCTGGCCTCGGCCTACCGAGGATGTAACCATCCTCGGCAATGCTCCTTGAGTCCTGGGCTCTAAACCTTTCGTCCTCGGGCCTCGGATCGTGGAGGCGTCCTCGGCGTGGGCCTCTGGGCTTGGTTTGGAGTGGGCCGGGGTTGCTGACTTATTCTGGCCCCACAACATGAAATAAGAATATATTAAAATCTTAGATGTCTCCGTTTGAAACATAATATGTGACAAATTGATAGTCGATTTACAAGACTTTTAATGTTTTAACGATATTTTAATCTGTGATTATGTCTCTCTCAAATTCAGTACATAAAATTTAAAATAATTTGGTTCAATTATTTACCCGATATATACTTTATAAAAAGAATAAGATACTCATCTAAAAAAGAAAATAAAGCAAAGAAACAAAATATGTACTTTATAAAAAGCACACTATACTTTATGATTAAGAATTCGGATTCAATTATTTACCTAATATGTACGTTATGAGAAGAACTGATTTAGATGGTTCACTAACTATGGTTGTTGCATAAGTAAGATTCTAGACGTTTTATGGCTTTGTGAAAATCATCAGTAACACTAATTTTTTTTTAGATTGTTAGTTTTATAATTGCTTAAACACATGTTGATGTTTGGCATTATGTGCTGACGCGTTGCCTACATACATACTATTTTTTTTTGTTGATAAATTCCTACATACATATTGAAAGTTCAAATAGCGTATAAAACACTATGAATGTTTAGACCTCTAAATCACAAATTACCAATTCAAGCTTAATATCAAACAATGTACGTGCGGAAAATGAACATAAACTTATAACAGAATTGATAAACAATCTAAACCAAATAAAATCACATCCACAGCAGAAATTAAATGGCAAAGATTGAGGGAAGAGAGATGCAAACACAAAGACAACACAACGATGTGTTATCGAAGAGGAAACCGAAACACTCAGCGTAAAACCTCTCCGCCGCCCTCCAAGCAGTCAATAATCCACTAAAGAATGAAGTTGGGATACATGAATAGCAGAAGACTCTCCAAGCCTAATCTACCTAGTGTACCTAAGCCCTCCAAGCTTCTTGCTCCAACGAGGTTACGCTAAACCTTTGTCTTCTTTAGCTTACCGGATTCCGCTATAGCCCATAGCATCAACCAATATCCATTGGTCCCTTCCTAACTGCTTCCCAAAGCACCAAAACGCCTTCTCATAGATATGAGTATGGTGAGAAAAGGATTTAGGTAATGAACCTCTCAAGGATGTAACAATGGAAAGGGTGAGAGTAGAGGAATTTGAAGAATCACTATGTAAAGATTGTGGATGAGTCAATCTTGTTTTTCTCTAGGGTTTCTCTCTCAAAATTCTCTCTAGAAGCTCTCTACATTTCGTGGGTATAAAGGGTATTTATACTAGAGTGAGAATGAAATGCGAAGAGTCAGTTTTTCCAAAACAGAGCTGGCTGGTGACTTGGCCTCGCGACTTGACTGAGTCATGAGTTCAAGCCACGAGCTAATTGAATGGCCAGTTTGAACTTTTTGTCCTGTAGTACTACATCTGGCATGACGGTTCAGCTTCTCTGCATGCTTCACTTGTGTGCTTCTTCTGGCGGCTTGCCAGTTGCGAGTCACCTGGGAGATCCAGTCGCGAGTCCCTACTTCACTGCACAGTCTTGAGTATTTCTTTACACTCTCTCACACACTATCCTTACATGATTCCCACCTAAATACAGGGTTTCTAAATGCTGAATTACAAGCAAATTTGGCACGAAATACAACCAACAAGATGGTTGATTAAATTCAACTTTACAATCTCTCCCTTTGGCTATTCCATGACAAAACCCTACAACAAACTCTAGACTTAACGCGTGAGTTGGGAATAGTTGAACAAAACTCACTCAAACCTAACTCTAGAATCTGTGAAGCTCTTGAACCATAAGAACAAGTATCTCCAGAAACATAACAACACAATATGATCATTGTATGCAGAAAACTTGTAATGCATATGGAGCAAACACAATGCGATCAAGCAAAAGGAAATAAAGCAATAGACTATGGCTTGACCAAAAACAAACAATCACTATAAAAAGTGACCACAATGCTCATTCACACATGGAATGAACATCCGGACATACAAGCTAATAAGCTTAATTGCAAAGTATCATTTGCATGTCCAACACTTAACCAATGCATAAACACTAGGTAAATGCATCAAGGATAAAAATCCAACAATGGCACAAGAGTGATGTACTTAAAGAAAATGCAAAACAGTTAACAACAAGTACAAAAGCTACAAAGCATGGGTAAAAATCACAAGCTACATAAGCAAAGGTACAAATCATAAAGTACTTCTCCTATCATATCACTCCCCCTATCATGAGTCACAGGAGCTGTGATGAACTTAGAACATATATACCTGTAACTTGAAACATTTGCACAAAACACATTAGACCCTCAAAGTAAAGCAAGTAGTAAAAGGACAAGTATAATGTAACAAGTAAATTGCGATCAAGTAAACATGATGTGAAACATGTGAGCAGCTTGATCATACACCAAAACAGTCATAAAGAAATGACTACAATGATCATATAACAAAGCAAATGATCATCCAAACATGCATTCAATGAAGCACAATAGCATAAGGATTTATGCATGTCTAACACACAAACATGATGCGATGAGAACAACATAGCATAACTCAAAGCACCATAAAGCCAACAAGGAAACAAACAGAACAAAGTTTTCTTATTAACACAGTGTCTTCTCCCCCTTGGTATATGCATCTCATATATGGAATATCTCTCCCCCTACAAATGTGCACGAGAAATAGAATTTCTCCCCCTAAGAATGTCCACAAGAGTCATATAGAAATGACAAAACACTCTGGTATACTCTTTAGAGTATACTCTCCCGCTTTTTGTTAGGAATAGACAAAGGGTCAAGGAGAAACGAGGGCAAGAGATGAAGGTATGAACAGTGAAAATGATGCATAAGGGGTACGAGATGAATGAGAAAATGAAGCTCAAAACTAAGACAAAACAAAATGCTACAAAGCATAAGGTAAACATGACATGCTAGGATGAGGCAACAAAGTATAGACCAATGCATGATAAGGGTAGTAAAGGTGTGTGCAAGAGGTGGCTATGTGCAATGCATGACCAAAGCATGGAAAGTGCACACCTTCTTTAACAACATGCTATTTTCACTCAAAACCGGTTTACCCTTTTTAGCATAACTTCCAAGAAGCTCAAGTTTCTCTTTTCTTTTGATTCTTTTAAGAGAATGAAACTTAAAGCAATGAGGTCTTAGATGACCAAAAGCACCACAATGGTGACAAACAATGTGTTTAGGTCCACTAGGCTTTTTGGGAAGGGGTCTAGCAACATGGTTTTGTTCTCTCTTCAACTTATGACATTGAGGTCTTATATGACCAATCACACCACAATGGTGACAAGTTGGAACAAACTTAGATCCATCCAAAGCCTTAGGTTGAGACCTAAATGGAGGCTTTGACTTAACAACTTTTCTCTCCACCTTTTGATTTCTTTTATGTGGAGGAATGTACACCAATTTGTCATTTGAGGTAGAATACATAATAGGCACAAAATCGGGTACCCCAACATGATTGCAACAAATATTTTCATCATTTTTAGCAATAATTCCAGCAATCAAACACTTGGCATGCATCTTAAGAGATTCATTTTCACATTTTAGCTCATTAACAAGTTTGTTAGACAAGACAAGTTTAGCATCCAAGTCCATATTCAAACGTTCAAACTCTTTTAGCTTTTCAAGGAATTTTCAGCAAGTTTCTTATATTTCTTAACCAATTTGTTGGATTCATTGAGTTTAGCAATCAAATCATCATTTTCACAAAATAACTTGCTCAAATTCTTTTGAAACTTCTTAGCCTTTTTCTTCAAGAGATTGCCATTTGAAATATTAACAACACCCAAAGATTCATGTAACTTAGCATCACAATCATGAGGATTATCACTCATAGAGGTATTTTCACAAACCTGTGGCATGTTACATTCATCAACATCCAATACATGCATAGAGGCATACAAAGCACTATCCATGGCAAATAAACACAAGGGGTCAAGGATCACACTTAGGTATTTAAACCATAACAAGTGTACCCGCTCTGATACCAATTGAAAGTTCAAATAGCGTATAAAACACTATGAACTTTTAGACCCCCAAATCACAAATTACCAATTCCAGCTTAATATCAAACAATGTACGTGCAGAAAATGAACATAAGCTTATAATAGAATTGATGAACAATCTAAACCAAATAAAATCACATCCACGACAGAAATTAAATGGCAAATATTAAGGGAAGAGAGATGCAAACACAAGGACAACACAACGATGTGTTATCGAATAGGAAACCAAAGTCATCGGCGTAAAACCTCTCCACTGCTCTCCAAGCGGTCAATAATCCACTAAAGAATGAAGTTGGGATACATGAACAGTAGAAGATCCTCCAAGCCTAATCTACCTAGTGTACCTAAGCCCTCTAAGTTTCTTACTCCAACGAGGTTACATCGAACCTTTGTCTTCTTTAGCTTACCGGATTCCGCTATAGCCCATAGCATCAACCAATATCCATTGGTCCCTTCCTAACTGCTTTCTAAAGCACCAAAATGTCTTCTCACAGATATGTGTATGGTGAGAAAATGATTTGGGTAATGAACCTCTCAAGGATGTAACAATAGAGAAGGTGAGAGTAGAGGAATATGAAAAGTCACTATGTAAAAATTGTGGATGAGTCAATCTTGTTATTCTCTAGGGTTTCTCTCTCAAAATTCTCTCTAGAAGCTCTCTACATTTTGTGGGAATAAGGGGTATTTATACTAGAGTGAGAATGGAATGTGAAGAGTCAGTTTTTCCAAAACAAAGCTGGCTGGCGACTTGGCCTCGCGACTTGACTGAGTTGTGAGTTGAAGCCGCGAGCTAACTGAATGGCCAATCTGGACTTTTTGTCCTGTAGTGCTACAGCTGGCATGACGGTTTAGCTTCTCTGCATGCTTCACTTGTGTGCTTCTTCTGGCAGCTTGCCAATCGCGAGCCACCCGCGAGATCCAGTCGCGAGTCTTTGCTTCACTGCATAGTTTTAAGCATTTCTTCACACTTTCTCACACACTACCCTTACATGATTTCCACCTAAATACAAGGTTTCTAAATGTTGAATTAAAAGCAAATTTGGCACAGAATACAGCCAACAAGATGGTTTATTAAATTCAACCTTACACATACTAGCCAGCAATTAAATGCATTCCATGCCACATGGCATGACCAAGCTCTATCACATAGAAATGGATTCCACCCAAAGGTTGTTATTAAGTACTCTAAAAGTATACTCCCTCCATCTCACAAAGAAATAGATCTCACCCACCATGGGGCCCACCCTTATATGAGAGAGAGAGTATACTCCCATTGCACCCAATAAATTTCCATCATGCTACCACGATAACACTATGCCACATCAATAGTGACTTGTCATCATCTTAGGCCGTGTCAATACCTGTCAATATGCATTGTCAACAACCATGATTATTGCATTGATTGGCACTATAGGACCCACTCTTATGTGAGAGAGAGGGAGTTACTCCCATAGCACCCAATAAATTTCCGCCATGCTACCACGATAACACTATGCCACATCAATAGTGACTTGTCATCATCTTAGGCTGTGTCAACACATGTCAATATGCATTGTCAACAACCATGATTATTGCATTGATTAGCACCATTGATTGTTGCGTTGATTGACAGCATTGATTGTTTAATTTTTGTAGGGACAATTATTTATTCACATTATACTGTCAAAGATTTACATTGTAGACATTAAAATAAGATTTACATTGTAAACAAAACAAATGTGTACAATATTGCAAAAAGTGTACAATATTGTACACATTTGCATAAAAGTGTACAACTTTGTATACATTTATTTAGTCTATAATGTAAATTTTACATTGATAACGCAATGTAAATTAATTATTTTCCTTTTACTAGTGAGCAATTGTTTCCATTTGGGGCACTTTTCCACTTGATTTTCAAGAGAATTCTAGATTTGAGGTCGGATTCACATTTGAAAGTCCCAAATGGACTACATTACATATCCTTCAACTTCAGGGACCTGCACTAGCATCTCTGGCATGTTCTTCTAACACAATTTAAAGCCACAATAGTTGATCTAGCACCCTTGATCAAACAAGCCCTGTCCTTTCTTCATGTTAGGTTCTAAGTACTTAGGAACTAATGTATTAGAACTCTAATTTGTATTGTTGGCAAACCATGATCAAAACAGGTTTTTAGTCTTGTTTAGACTTGCTTAAAGTGTATATGTTTTACGTAAAGTTGGAATTGAGTTTCTGTAGAAGTTATAGTATGATTCTGCCTGGCTCGATCGATCAAGAATTAGACTCAACCGATCGAAACTCGGGCAGAACATTTTTCTGTAGAATTTTCCAACTCAGCCCTAAGCCCATATTCCATATAGGGTTTTATGTTTTTCCCTAAGTATAAAAGAGAAAATCCTAGCCACGTTTTATAGAGCTTCTTTTGCTGTGTGTGTGAATCTTTTGTGAGATCTAGAGGTATTTGCCTTTACACATACTTAGGATTATCAAGAAGGAGAATTCGGTTCAAGAACTTGATGATCATTCAGTTGCTGCAATAAAGAACTTAAAGATACACAAGCGGGAGTGCTTGTACTTGTTGGGAATCCAAGAAAGAAGTAGTCCGTGGACTCGGAGCTATCATGGGGTCGTGGTAGTAAGTTTCTTACTTGAGGTAGCAATGGGATATTAGTGGTCTAAGTCGTTATTGTGTAAAATTCAATTCTTTCATAGTGGATTCAGGTTTACCTTGAGGATCGCTAGGTTAAATCCTTCCCAGGTTTTTACCGGTTTGGTTTCCTAGGTTATCACATTGTTGTATTCTTTATTTTCCGCACTTTACAATAATATGATGTGTTTGTGTTAACCTAGATCTGAAATTGGACTAAGTAATCAACTTGGCTAATTAAGTAGGTTAATCTGTTGTGTTTGCTGGGGTCTAAAAATGTACAAGTGGTATCAGAGCGGGTAGCTCTTTTGTTGTAGATCTTTTGATTTCTGAGCTGATCCTTGACCCTTGTTGTCATGGAACATGGACACTCTCTAGTCATTCCTTCTCACTTTGATGGGAATAATCATGCTTATTGGAAAGTAAGGATGATAGCATTCCTGAAATCTATTGATGAGAGAGTCTGGAACTCCATTGAGTACGGATGAGAGAAGCCCACTACTCCTGTGAGTGAGTGGCAAACTTCTCAAAAAGAAGCAGCCGCTTTCAATAGCAAAGCTATGAATACTATTTTCAATGCTATTTCTATGGAGGAATTTAAGAGAATCTCTAATGTTGAGGTTGCTCATACTGCTTGGAATATCCTCCAGACTGTGCATGAAGGCACAAAGGCAGTTAAAATTAATAAGTTGCAGCAATTAACTACTAGATTTGAAAGCATTAGAATGTCTAATAATGAATCTTTTGATGAATTCTATGCTATGCTTAATGATATTGTTAATTCTACATATAATCTGGGTGAAATCTATGATCAACCTAAAATTGTTAGGAAGATTCTTAGATCTTTGACTGAGGATTTTAGACCCAAAGTGACTGCCATCACTGAAAGTAAGGATGTGGACTCCATCCCTGTTGATGAACTTGTAGGATCTCTTCAGTCCTATGAGTTGGACCTACCTAAGACAAACAAATCCAAGTCAATGGCTCTTAAGTCTGTTGATGTGAGTGGATTTGATGATGAGCTCTCTACTACAAAGATTGCTTACCTTGCCAAGAACTTTAGGAATTTTCTTAGAAACAACAACAAAAGGGCAAGAGGTAAAAACACTGCTGAACCTAGAAATTTTAGGAAGAATGATCCCACTAAGGTTAGCAACACTGAGAAACTAGAGAAAAAGTAGGTCAATCTTCTAATAATTCTATAGGTCAACAATGTTTTGGGTGTCAAGGGTATGGTCACATGAAATTTGAATGTCCTACTTACTTGAAGTCTAAGGGTAAGGTTATGGCTGTAACCCTTAGTGATGATGAAGTTTCTGATGATGAGTCTGGTTGTGACGAGGATGGAAACTTCATCGCTTTCATTGCTACTGCTGTAGTCAATAAAAGTGTGACTGTTGAAGAGAACCATTCTGATGGGGAACTCTCTGAGGATGCAGATCTTCAAGAAGCTTATAATAAACTTTGCAAAGTTGCTACAAAGGATGCTATGAATGTTGATCTTAGCTTGAAGAAAATTGCATCTCTTGAGCTTGATAAGAAAAAATTTCTTGTGAAACTGTTTGATGCTAATGAACTTTTGAATAATGTGAAAACTGAGAATACGCTTTTGCTTGATAAAGTTAAGAATTTGGAACTTGAACTATCTGTTGCTAGAGAACAAACTATTAGGTCTGCAAGCTCCAAACTTGATCACATGCTGAGTGTTCAAAAGTCTCCCTCTGACAAAACCGGCTTAGGTTTTATAGAAAGCATCTCTGTGCCTGAACCCCATTCCACAAACTTTGTTCCTTCTTCTTCCTCTGAACCCCCTTTGAGTGAGGTTGTGAGTGAGACTGTTAAACCTGTAGAGGTCACACCTCTTAGGAAGATTAGGGTTGATCTGAAAGAGTCTAAATCTAAGGAGTCTACCCTTTCTAAGGACAAGGTGCATGGTAAGCCTGCTTGGGTTTGTTATTTTTGTGGAAAGTCTGGGCACATTCGTCCAAACTGTTTCAAGCTGCAAGCTGCTAAACGAGCAAATAAACAAAAAGTACCTGTGTATCAAGTACAAGATCCTACGGTACTTATTGGTGAATTGGTAAAGGCTCTTGACCTTTATTCCAATCCTAGAATTGGAAATCACTCTAATGTGAACAAGAACTCCAATGCTCGTGGTGCATCTAAAAAGTTTTGGATGCAAAATGCTCAATCTAATTGAGTCTTTCTAACATGATCCTTGTGCTTCATTGCTCTACCCTTTGTGACCATTGTTATTTATTATTTGTTTTGTTTTTTCTTTTTCTTTTTGTTTCTAGGATTTGCATTGCATAACATTCATGCATTTCATTTTAGGACTGTTTTTGTTTCTTCTTTTAAAATATATATATATATATATATATATATTTATATATATAAAAGGAAAAAGGGAAGCAAATTGTGTTTTGCATTATTTTCTTGGATTTGAAATCAAGGTTGGCCAATTATTTTTGCATAACATGCTTATGTACCTTGTTTAGCTTTGATGAGCTTATTTCTTGCACTTTACTAGTTTGAGCTTTGTAGTGCATGTTGTGTGGGAAAGATGTTTATAGTTTTTGTTAGGTTCTAAGGTCTTAGGATTTTATGTATTTAGAACTCTAATTTGTAATGTTGGCAAACCATGATCAAAACATTGTATTTAGTCTTGTTTAGGCTTGCTCAAAGTTGGTTTATTATTGTACAGTTGGAATCGAGTGGCTGCAGAAGTACTTGGGACTTTTGGCCTGGCTCGATCGATCGAAGAATAGACTCGATCGATCGAAAATCGCACAGGTTGATTATTCTGCAGAATTTCCAACTCAGCCCTACTTCATTAAACGTTTAGGGTTTTATGTTTTTACCCTAGGTATATAAACAAACCCTAGCCACGTTTTTGTGGGTTGTCCATATTGTATTGTTGCTCATATTTTCTGTTTGTGTGAATCTCTTGTGAGATCTTTGAGGAGCTTTCCTTCACATAAACTTAGGGTTGTCAATATCTTGATGATCAACAAGGTTGCTACCATTGGAACTTAAAAGAAAAGCAAGCGGGGAGCTTGTAGCTGATTGAAGAATTCAAGAAAGAAGTAGTCCGTGGATTCGGAGCCTGCGCGTGGTCGTGTCAGGAAGTTCGTACTGGTGGGTAGCATTAGGAAGTCGAGCGGGGAGCTTGTAGTCCTTGTGTAAGAACTTCAATTCTTTCATAGTGAATTCTGTTATGCCTTGAGGATCGGTGGGTCAAATCCTCCCCAGGTTTTTACCGTGTGGTTTCCTGGGTGATCATATCTTGTGTTCTTTATTATTTCCGCTGCTTTATTTGTTTTATATACATGATATGATTATTTGATTGTTTTAACCTAGAATTGCTTAATTTGACTAAGTAACAACTTGGCTAATTAATCTAGGCTACGCAGTCTGGTTATTTTAGGGGTCTAAATAACCTATCAAGTGGTATCAGAGCGGGTAGCTCTTTTTGTTTGAGATTTTTAATCTCTGAGCTGATCCTTGACCCCTGTTGTCATGGAGCATGGACACTCTTTGTTTGTTCCTCCTCATTTTGATGGGAACAACTATGCTTATTGGAAAGTAAGGATGAAAGCATTCCTGAAATCCATTGATAAAAGGGTTTGGAATTCCGTTGAATACGGATGGGTGAAACCCGCTACTCCTGTGAGTGAGTGGCAAACTTCTGAAAAAGAAGCAGCAAGCTTCAATAGCAAAGCTATGAATGCCATCTTTAATGCTGTTTCTATGGAGGAATTTAAGAGGATCTCTAATGTTGAGGTTGCTCATATTGCCTGGAAAATCCTCCAAACTGTGCATGAAGGCACAAAGGCAGTTAAGATTAATAAATTGCAACAATTGACTTCTAGATTTGAAAGCATTAGAATGTCTGATGATGAATCTTTTGATGAATTCTATGCAAAATTAAATGATATTGTCAATTCTGCTTTTAATTTGGGTGAAATCTATGATCAACCTAAAATTGTTAGGAAGATTCTTAGATCTTTAACTGAAGATTTTAGACCCAAAGTGACTGCCATCACTGAAAGCAAGGATGTGGACTCCATCCCTGTTGATGAGCTTGTAGGATCTCTTCAATCCTATGAGTCTGACCTACCTAAAGTGAACAAATCCAAATCAATGGCTCTTAAGTCAGTTGATGATGTTGAGGGTGGTGGATTTGATGATGAGCTCTCTGCTACAGAGATTGCCTATCTTGCCAAAAACTTTAAGAACTTTCTGAGGAATACAAATAGAAAGGCAAGAGGTACTTACACTGCTGAACCTAGAAATTTTAGGAAGAATGATCCCATTAAGGTTAACAATTTTGAAAAACCTAGAGAAAATTTTGGTCAATCTTCTAATAACTCTTTGGGTCCTCAGTGTTTTGGCTGTCAAGGGTATGGTCATGTGAAATCTGAATGTCCTACATTCTTGAGGAATAAGGGTAAAGCTATGGCTGTAACCCTTAGTGATAATGAGGTTTCTGATGATGAGTCCGGTGGTGACGAGGATGGAAACTTCATTGCTTTCACGGCTACTGCTATAGTCAATGAAAGCATATCTGCTGAGGAGAACCCTTCTGATGGGGAACTCTCTGAAGATGCAGATCTTCAAGAGGCCTATAACAAACTTTGCAAAGTTGCTGCAAAGGATGCTATGAAAGTTGAACTTGGCCTAAAGAAAATTGATTCTCTTGAGCTTGAAAAGAGAAATTTGCTTGTTAAACTGTTTGATGCTAATGAGCTTTTGAATAATGTTAAATCTGAGAACATGCTTTTGCTTGATAAAGTTAGAACTTTGGAACATGATTTATCTGTTGCTAGATCTGCTAGTTCTAAACTTGATCACATGCTGAATGTTCAAAAGTCTCCTGCTGATAAAACTGGGTTAGGATATGTTGAAAGCATTTTTGATTCTGGACCACATTCCACTACTTTTGTTTCTTCCTCTTCTTCTGAACCTTCTGTGAGTGAGGTTGTGAGTGAAACTGTCAAACCACCTGTGAGTGAGATAGTTAAACCCGTAGAAGTTTCACCACCTAAGAAGATTAGGGTAGACTTAAGAGAATCTAAACCTAAGGAGCCTACCAAATCTAAGGACAAGATGCATGGTAAACCTGCTTGGGTTTGTCATTATTGTGGTAAGTCTAGACACATTCGTCCTAACTGTTACAAGTTTCAAGCTGATAAGAGAGCAACTAAACCAAAAGTGCATGTGCCTCAAGCACATGATCCTATGGCATTAATTGGTGAATTGGTAAAGGTGTTAAACCTTTATTCCAATCCTGGAGTTGGGAATCACTCTAATGTGAATAAGAACTCCAATGCTCGTGGTGCATCTAAAAAGTTTTGGATGCAAAAGACTCGAACTAACTGAGTCTTTCTGACATGGTCCTTGTGCTTAATTGCTCTATTCTTTGGTGACCATTGTTCTTTGGTTTGTGTCTTTTTATTGTTTTTGTTCTAGGACTTGCATTGCATTACATTCATGCATTTCATTCTAGGATGTATTTGTTTTCTCTTTGAAAAAAAAAAAGAAAAAAAAAAAAGGGAAAGTGAAAGCAAAAATTATGTTAGACACTATTTTTCTTGATTTTTGAAAAACAAGGTTGGTCTATCTTTTGACACATGTCATGTTCTGTGTACCTTGTTTAACTTGGATGAGCTTAAATATTGCACTTGACTAGTTAAAGCTTTGTAGTGCATGTTGTGTGGGAAAGATGTTTGTGGTTATTAATAACTTTGTCTTGATCTTGAAGTCACATGTTATTTGATTGTCGGACTTGATTCTTTTGAGAAAGGCATAAATAACCATCTCACCACTGTTCACTAGTCAATCATGAACACCTTAGTGCATATCATAAGATTTTGTGCTCGAGAAAGTGTAGCACATGCACAAAAAGAACATAAGGTGTAGCCTCTTTAAATGCTTAAATGCTTACTGCTTAAAACTGGTGTGTACTATTAGGCTTGATGCCAATTCACTTAATTCAAACCGGTGTGTACTATTAGGCTTTATGCCAAATTTCACCTAAATAATGGGGCAAAAATACAAGAAACTTACATGATTGCAAGCTTTTGTTCTTGGAGATGTGGGAGTTATAGGATGTAACTCTTTAGGTGATAGTCTCTTTTAAATTCTATATGATGAATTGTGTAGACTTTGTGTTTGATTGCTATTCACATATCACCTCACATGTATCTCAAGTTTTTGCTAGTATCACACACTACACAAGTTATTCTTTGTTAAACACTGTACATGCTAGCGTGTGTGTTTTTGGTCTGACCAACCAAGTTTGAAATTATCTTGAGATTTGTGCACAACATATTTGTTGCTTGAGAATATTCAAAGGAAGAATGATTGAAACTTGTTTTTGAGAAAATTGGGTTTAAAATTTTGGGTTTTTGAAAAAGCATTCCATCTCATACTCATGCATTTTAGTTCTGTAATTTAATGCTTTGAGGAGTTGTTTTTCAAAATTTGGTTTGTCTTTCAAAACTGTGATTTTTCTCAAAATTTAGTGAGCCTCTGCCCATTTCGATCGATCCAGTCTGATTTTCGATCAATCGAAAAAGTGCTTTCATTTGTCTCAAAATGACTGTGTGTTTCGATCAATCGAATCTGATTTTCGATCGATCGAACATCGTGAAAAAGCTTTTTAAAAAGGTACTTTTCTGACTTTTTCAAAGTTCCTATTTCAAAATCTTTTCAAACCTTTTTCCTCTCTCCGCGTTGGCAAGCTCGAATCAGAGATTTTTGTCGTTTTCCTCCGTTCTTTTTGCAAAATCTCTCTCTCCTCAAGTTGGTAAGACACTTGTGCCCTTCCTTTTGAATTTATTTTCATGTTTTCATGCATATATTCATGCATTTGAGGGTAATTTTCGGAATTTGAATAATTGGGATATTCTGTTGATTCAAGCCTTATTTTATGAAATTGATCATTGGGTTTTTGTGGGGACACTTCATTAACATGATTATTACCTGTTAATTTGATCAAATTTGAGTTTGGTGAAAAATTGAAAAATCTAGGGCTTGTTCTTGATCCGAATTGGGGCTTTTGTTAAATTGGGAAGACTTTGATGAAATTGACTTGTTGTGTAGTTGTAATTAAGCATTATAATCTATGTAATGTGTTTTATAATGCTCAATTCATCTTTTTGGTAAAAAATTTCAACAAGTGGTTTTCAATTTTTGGGATTTTTGATAAAAATTCCATGTTCAAGCCAATTTTGTCAATTCAATCTCAATTGAACTTATTTGTTTACTGCATTAGATCATGCATCACAACATTATTAATGTTCATGCATCATATAGATTTTTGTTCTATATTTTTTTATTGTGCTAATTTGCAGTCTGCCCTTGGTTCTGTTTTCTCTTGTTCTTTTGGTTTTTTCTTTGTGTCTCTGTCCTTTCCTTAGCACTATGCCTAGGAAAACTAGAGCCCGTAGGAATGTTCCCTCACCTTCTCCTTCACCCCCTCCATCCTATGACCATGAGAAGTTTTCGAGTGAGAAAAACCAAGAGATTTATGAGAAGCTGAATGTTAGGAGAAAAATTTGGGCTGAGCGTTCTGTTCACTTAGATGAACTTGATCCTGCCATTAGGGCAAACTTTGAGCGTAGGGGCTGGTTACCCTTGGTGGATGTTTCTGATCCTCCTCCACCTTCTGCCTTGATTAGAGAGTTCTATTCGAACATCTCTATCCGCATCTATGATTCCAACACTCTAGTCAAGAGTTGGATACGAGGCGTAGAGTACTCCCTTACTCCTGAGGTAGTGGCTGATGCTCTAGGGGTACCATTGGTTCGACATCCTGTCTATCCATATGACGTGTCTCCCGAGATTAGTGATGTCTTGTCTTACATCACTGGGACTACTGTCCAGTGGGGTTCTGATCCTCGGATCACCTCTGCTGAGCTCTCCGGGTTACACTATCTTTTCTTTAGGATAGCGTGTCATTCTATCTGGCCCATTTCCCATGTTCACACCATTCCTCTTGAGAGGTGTGTATTTTTGTACGCTCTAGTTACTGATGCTCCTATTAGTTTTCCCCATCTTTTTCTTCGTTCTTTGAACGATGTTTATAGGAGTTCATCTTCTGCTCATGCTCTTGTACATCCTATTTTCATTCATAGGATTCTCCTTCATCTTGATCTTGGTGGCTTCCCTTCCTCTGAGCCCGTTCATGTTATTGCTCCTATAGGTGCGTCTTTTCTTAGACAAAGGGCTGCTCATCTTCGAGCTGGTTCTAAACACCCTAGGTCTGAGCCCTCTAGTAGCGCACCTCCTCCTTCTTCTTCTGCAGGTCTTGCTGGTGAGGATGTTACTGATCCAGTTGGTGATGGTGCTGCTGCTGTTGATGTTCCTCCACCTCCTTCGGCCGACTTCGATGTTCGTCGTACTTTGGAGACTGTCATGACCGTTCAGGCGGCTCATGGACAGATTTTGGTGGACTTGCTAGATGAGTTTCGTGCTCTACGAGCTGACTTGGCGCGTCTTCATTCACCCTCACCACCTCCTTTTGATGGCGACCTGTGATTGCCCTTTGGCATTCCGTCACAAAAAGGGGGAGTGGTATTTTTGACTTGTAGAGGGATTTTTGTAGTTAGGGGGAGACTTTTTGTTTTGAGGAGCTTGTGGAGTTTTTTAGATTGTATCTAGGTGCTTCACTCTGTATATCATTTTTGGGGATATTCATGTTAGGGGGAGTAACATTGATTGATATACATGTTATTTTTGTTGATTCTTGTTGCTTTATGATTCACTGCTTATTGATTTATATTTATGAGTTGATCATTCATATATGTCTTTATTTTGTGTTGTGTGAATCTTACAAGAATGTTATACCTGTTGTTTTACTCTTTTCTGTCACACATGCGTTTATGCGTTTGTTGAGTATTTCAGGAATATACAGGTTGATTCAACTAAAGCTGCTGTCTACACTTGCAACTGATGGATAGTAGTTAGGCTGAATTTGATTTTATGAGCATTACTTTTGTAAAGGGCTTTTACTTGTAAAACTTTGAGCTTTTAATTATGGTTTTGTCACGGATTGCCAAAGGGGGAGTTTGTTAGGTTCTAAGGTCTTAGGATTTTATGTATTTAGAACTCTAATTTGTAATGTTGGCAAACCATGATCAAAACATTGTATTTAATCTTGTTTAGGATTGCTCAAAGTTGGTTTATTATTGTACAATTGGAATCGAATGGCTACAGAAGTACTTGGGACTTTTGGCCTGGCTCGATCGATCGAAGAATAGACTCGATCGATCGAAAATCGCACAGGTTGATTATTCTGCAGAATTTCCAACTCAGCCCTACTTCATTAAACGTTTAGGGTTTTATGTTTTTACCTTAGGTATATAAACAAAACCCTAGCCACGTTTTTGAGGGTTGTCCATATTGTATTGTTGCTCATATTTTCTGTTTGTGTGAATCTCTTGTGAGATCTTTGAGGAGCTTTCCTTCACATAAACTTAGGGTTGTCAATATCTTGATGATCAACAAGGTTGCTACCATTGGAACTTAAAAGAAAAACAAGCGAGGAGCTTGTAGCTGATTGAAGAATTCAAGAAAGAAGTAGTCCGTGGATTCGGAGCCTGCGCGTGGTCGTGTCAGGAAGTTCGTACTGGTGGGTAGCATTAGGAAGTCGAGCGGGGAGCTTGTAGTCCTTCTGTAAGAACTTCAATTCTTTCATAGTGATTCTGTTATGCCTTGAGGATCGGTGGGTCAAATCCTCCCCAGGTTTTTACCGTGTGGTTTCCTGGGTGATCATATCTTGTGTTCTTTATTATTTCCGCTGCTTTATTTGTTTTATATACATGATATGATTATTTGATTGTTTTAACCTAGAATTGCTTAATTTGACTAAGTAACAACTTGGCTAATTAATCTAGGCTACGCAGTCTGGTTGTTTTAGGGGTCTAAATAACCTATCAGTTTTTGATCACTTTGTCTTGATCTTGAAGTCACTTGCCTTTGATTGTCGGACTTGATCCTTTTAAGAAAGGCATAAATAACCATTTCACCACTGTTTATTAGCCAATCATGAACACCTTAGTGCATATCATAAGATTTTGTGCTCAAGAAAGTGTATCACATGCACAAAAAAAACATAAGATGTAGCCTCGGTTTAAATGCTAAAATTGGTGTGTACATTATTGGACTATAATTAAATCATTCAAATAAAATTGGTGTGTACATTATCCTTGCTTTCTTAATAAGTTTCTACTCAATTAAAATTGGTGTGTACAATATGAGGCAAATCAAGAAACTTACATGATTACAAGCTTTTATTCTAGGAGATGTGGGAGTTATATGATGTAACTCTTTAGATGATAGTCTCTCTCAAATTCTATGTGATGAATTTTGTAAACTCTGTGCTTGATTTCTATTTACATATCACCTCACATGTATCTCAAGCTTTTGCTAGTTGCACACACTACACAAGTTACTCTTAGCTAAACTTTGTACATGCTATTGTGTGTGATTTTGGTTTGGCCAACCAAGTTTGAAAATTCCTTGAGTTTTTTGCAAAACATGTTTGATGCTTGAAAATATAAGGGTCTTCATTGAAAATCTTAATTTTGAGAAAACTGGGTTCAATACAAGTGTTTTTGAAAAAGCATTTCATCTCATACTCATGCATTTCATTCATAAAATTCAATGCTTTGAGGAGTTTCTGCATAAAAATGCTGTGTTTTTTTTTTAAAAAAACTGATTTTTCCAGAATTTCGACCGATCGAATTTGTTTCTCGATCGATCGAAATTGCGATTAAAATTTGCTATGAGTCTCTGTCTGTTTTGATCGATGCTCGATTGGTGTTGGATCAATCGAAGCATTTTCGACCGATCGAATCTAATTTTTGATCAGTCGAAAACCGTATAGAGAGTTTTTAAAAACCTGAGTTTCTCACATGTTCATACACTTTTTCAAAACTTTTCAAACTCTTTCTCTCTCTATTTGATCGGTCTAAGGCTCTAAGCAAGATTTTTGTCATTTTCCTCAAAAATTTTTGCAAGGTTTTCCTTCTACAAGGCCGGTAAGACTTTTTTGCCCCTTCTTTTGCATTTATTTTCATGTTTCATGCATTAAATCATGCATTTTGGGGAAAATTTCGAACCTCTTAGATTTTGGGTTTTTTTGATGATTCAAGCCATATTTCTTGAAATTGATCAATGGGTTTTTGTTATAAGTTGTTATATAACTGATCTTGATGTTTTAATTTGATCAATTTGGTAAATTGTGAGAAATTGAAAATTCTAGGGTTTGAATCTACCCGATTTGGGGATTTTGTTCAATTAAGTCAAATTTGATTAAATTGGCTTGTTGAATTGATTTATTTGATCATTGTTTGGTGTTATCTATCTTGTTTAATGATCAATTAGTCAATTTTCTAAAAATATTACAAGTGGTTTTTCAAATTTTGGGGCCTAAAAACGTACAAGTGGTATCAGAGCATGCATCATAACATTTATCTAGTCATGCATCATATAGATTGTTATTTCTATATTTTTTTGTTAGAAACTTTATGCTTAAGCCAATTTTGTGAATTTGAACCTAAATTGAACCTATTATCACTGCATTAGAGCATGCATCATGACATTTATCTATTCATGCATCATATAGATTGTTATTTCTATATTTTTTTTCTGCTAACTTGTAGTCTGCCCTTGGTTTTTTCTTTTTGTTCCTTTTGGTTCTTTTCTGTGTGCCTTGTCCTTTCCTTAGCACCATGCCTACGAAAACTAGAGCCAATGGCAATGCCTCCACTTCTTTTGACCCACCTTTTGATAGTGAGAGGTTTCTGAGCCTGAAAAACAAAGAGAAGTTTTTGAAGCTAAACCTTAAGAGAAAATTTTGGGCTGAGTGTTAGGTGTTGTTAGATGAGCTTGATCCTGCCATTAGGGCTAATTTTGAGCATAGGGGTTGGTTGCCTCTTTTGGATATAAACCATCCTCCTTCTGCTACCCTGATTAGAGAGTTCTATTCGAACCTCTCTATCCACGTCTATGATTACAACACTCTAGTTAAGTGTTGGATACAAGGTGTAGAGTTCACCATTACCCCTTCGGTAGTGGCTGTTGCTTTTAGGGTACCCGTAGTCCAGGATCCTGTCTACCCTTATGATGAGTCTCCTCTCTTGGATGACGTCATGTCATACATCACTGGGTCTTCTATCCAGTGGGGTTCTGATTCTAGGATCACCCTGCTGAGCTCTCTGAGATTCATTATCTTTTCTTTAGGATAGCTTGTCATTCTTTGTGGCCTATCTCTCATCTTCACACCATCCCTATTGAGAGATGTGTGTTTTTGTACGCTCTTGTCATGGACGCTCTTATTAGTTTCCCTCATCTATTTCTTCGTTCTTTGAACGAAGTTCATAGGAGTGCCTCCACTGGTCACGCTCTCTTATTTCCGGTTTTCATTCATCGAATTTTATTACATTTAGGGTTAAAGGATTTCCCTGCTTCTGAGCCTGTTCATATTGTAGCTCCTATAGGTGCCACCTTTCTTAGGCAGAGGGCTGCTCAGTTGAGACCGAGCTCTAAACGCCCTAGGCTTGAGCCTTCTGGTACCGCACCCCTCCTCCTTTTGCTACAAGTACTACTTCTGGTGAGGCATCTGCTGATCCTGTTGATGCTGCTGCTGCTGCTATTGTTCCTCCACCATTTACTTCGGATGATTTTGACATTCGACGTACATTGGAGACTGTCATGACCGGTCAAGCAGCTCATGGTCAGCTTTTGGTGGACATGCTTGATGAGATCCGTGCTTTGAGAGCTGATCTGGAACATCTTTGATGTTCGCCTTCGCCACCTCTTTTTGATGATGGATTCTGATTGCCCTTTGGCATTCCGTCATAAAAAGGGGGAGTATATTTGAGTACTTTGTAGAGGAGTTTTAAGTACTTTGTAGATGAGTTTTTTGTTTTAGGGGGAGTTCTTTTTATGTTTTGGAGCTTGTGGAGTTATTTAGATTGTATCTAGGTGCTTCACTGTGTATCTACATTTTTTTTGTCTCTTGATGTATTTTTGATAGGGGGAGATACGTTGTTTTTGTTTATATGTTTCTTGTTTCACTGCTTATTGATTTATATTTATGAGTTATTCATGATATATGTCTTTATTTTGTTTTATGTGAAATCAAGAAGTTAGTTGTGTTTTACTTGTATTTTCCACACATGCGGTTATGCTTTTTGTTTAAGTGTTTCAGGAAATATACAGATTGATTCAGTCGTGCTGCTGTCTACACTTGCAACTGATAGATAGTAGTTAGGTTGGATTTGTTATAATGGGCATTATTTGTGTAATGGGCTTTTCTTTGTAAACTTTGAGCATTTTAGTTTGTGTTTTGTCACGGATTGCCAAAGGGGGAGTTTGTTAGGTTCTAAGTGCTTAGAAACTAATGTATTAGAACTCTAATTTGTATTGTTGGCAAACCATTATCAAAACAGGTTTTTAGTCTTATTTAGACTTGCTCAAAATGTATGCGTTTTATGTAAAATTGGAATCGAGTTGCTACAGAAGTTATAGTATGATTCTGCCTGGCTCGATCGATCGAGAATTAGACTCGACCGATCGAAACTCAGGCAGAACGTTTTTCTGCAGAATTTTCCAACTCAGCCCTAAGCCCATGTGACGTGTAGGGTTTTATGTTTTGCCCTAAGTATAAAAGGGAAAACTCTAACCACGTTTTACAGAGCTTCTTTTGCTGTGTGTGTGAATCTTTTGTGAGATCTAGAGGTATTTGCCTTCACACATACTTAGGATTATCAAGAAGGAGAATTCAATTCAAGAATTTGATGATCATTCAGCTGCTGCAATAAAGAGCTTAAAGATACACAATCGGGAGTGCTTGTACTTGCTGAGAATCCAAGAAAGAAGTAGTCCGTGGACTTGGAGCTATCATGGGGTCGTGTTAGTAAGTTTCCTACTCGAGGTAGCAATAGGATGTTAGTGGTCTAAGTTGCTATTGTGTATACTTCAATTCTTTCATAGTGGATTCAGGTTTACCTTGAGGATCGTTAGGTTAAATCCTCCCCATGTTTTTACCGGTTTGGTTTCTTGAGTTATCATATTGTTGTGTTCTTTATTTTCCGCACTTTACAATAATATGATGTGTTTGTGTTAATTTGTTGTGTTTGCTGGGGTCTAAAAACGTATACTTCAAATTCCAGCGACCAAGCTCACTACACACTAGTACACTTGTTGTGGTTTGTACTTGTGTACTAATAGTTTTAGACTACTTCTATACATATAGGCCTCCTCTCTCTCTCTAAGTATATATACTATATATATAGGCTTCCTTCATACATTAGATTGTGATCGAATAATATATTATCAGTTTCAACAAGGTTAAAAAGAAAAATGAAGAGAGATGAAAAATTGGAATTATTATTTTTCGATACTCAATGCTTCCATTAAAGTTAGGTAGAACATGCAAGTCTTTAGTTTGTTTTGGTCCAAGGCTTCGTGAATCGCATGGAACTAGCTTTATTGAACCGAAACTTTGCATGTAGAAGAAGTCAAGGCGAGGAAAAGCATGCAACTTTTCCTCTTGAATTGGAAAATCACGTCCGTTTTTCCATCTGGGGGCTACAGTACTTTATTTTAGATTGTTCAATTGATAGGAGACTACGATAAAGTTCAATAATGTAAACACAAGTTAGCTTTATCATATTCCTTCTTTTGACGAAGTAAACCCATACACATGGACGTTTGATTAAAAGAAAAAGAAAAGCATAACTTGTCGGAGACTCGGAGGCGACTATCAAATCTGGAAAGTAATATATGGTTATTTTCCACCAAGGAAAAAAAAAAGTTTAGTTATAACCAACATATATCGCTCTATGAATCTACACAAGTGGTCTTAGAATTTCACAAAAACATATAATATACAATAAAAGTTGGGTTTAAAAATTAAAAGTTATGCCTGCATCAAGTGGCTATTTTCTCTTTGTGACAATTGGTTAAATTATTATTAATTAGGATAGTTTACTTTAGATAAAAATTTATTAGTTAAGTTTAAAGAAATTTGAAATTCTACTTCAACTATAGTTTAGGTTGGGCAAAATTCTATTAGCTAAGTTTTGAGAAATTTAAAATTTATTTGAAAATTAATATAATTTGCATTTTGGTAATGAAATCTACTAACAACAAACTGTATTATAGTGTTTTTAAATGCGCGTCAATCTCTCACTTTCTTCCTCACGATCTGCTGGTATTAGAGCCTTATTGGGTTCCTTTGATTTTTTTTTTTTTAATTAACGTTTTTCTCTAAAATTAAGAAAAAATAAAATAAGGTGATGAACGGTAGTGATAGACGGAATATTAATGGAAGACTAAATTGAGAAGGATTGAAATTTAGAGAACTGAAATGACAAAATACAAACTTAGAGGACTGAAATGACAAATGGTGAAACTTAGAGGGTGAATTTTGCATTTTAGCCTTTTCTTTTATATAGAATTTTTAATTAGTCTGTGCATTGACTAGATTACTAATCTCTAACCACGTCCAGCATGCACAAGTGTGAGTCATGGATTATGCGTAAAGGTTGAAAAAGTAGTTCAGGAAAAAAAAATCATTATGTTTGTATGCTAGTCACGACTTGGTAGGTTGTGAGGAGGTCGCGACAACCTTTCTTAGGTAGCCCTCATCCTAATCTGTCCCGTGTCACCAGTGGGCATGAAGGTCGCAAGGTCACATGAACAGCTTTAACCACGGTTTGACCAAGCTCAAATACTTTCTACTCAAATACATTTTAGGCAAAAAATACACATTAAAATATATAGAAGAAAAATTTTGTCACAGAACTAATCTAATAAAAATAGGGACTTAACATTAGAATAAAATTTAAATGTAATTAAAGTATATATATTTAAATAATTATGTTTAAAATTTTGAGTTTTTAATACACACATTGATATCGTGAAAGCTTGAAGAAAGAACACACAATGCTTTCTTAGATGAAATAGAAACTAAACTATTAGTTTATGATAGTAAATCTTAAATCCCCGACAAGTCCCTTGAATTTACAACATGATAATTTTTTGGAATCCACTCAAGAAAGAAATAAACAAAGTCTAAATTTTATTAATTGGAAAATTGAATTGCCTTTGAAGACAACAATGCATTTAAATAGTAAAAAGAAAACTTATGGCATCTAGGAAAACAAACAAAACTTTAATTTGACAAAGCAACATTAAAAGCCCCAAAAAACCAACAAAATAAACGCCCTAAACCTAAAATAATAAAAATTACGTAAAAATACCAAAATTAATAAAATACAAAAATTAAATGGTAGATTATGTCATCTCTCTCTCTCTCTCTCTCTCTCTCTCTCACACACACACACACACACACACACACACACACATAAGAACTTGTGGGACAGTTGTTTATTGCTTTAATTCATTATAAACAAAATGAATAAAGTTTAGTTATAAACTTGGTTGTAGTTTTATGTTACAAACAATAGGAAAATGGCATGTATCCTTATCATATGCAATGCACACAACTCACTTAAAATGATTGTATACAATCACTTAATTGTGGTTGGATGAGTCATATATGTTGCACATGACAAGAATACATGCCAATGATCTTCTTATTATTGGTAGTAACCTAAGACTACAACCAAGTTTATAGGCCAAATTAAAAATATATATATTCCTTGTAATTTATGAAATTGATTTTGGTGGGTTTTCTATGATGTAGGTTCAACGGGTCTCTCTCTCTTTTTTGAAAAAAAAAAAAAAAAAGAAGAAGAAGAAGAAGATTAAAAAGTTAAAGGGAAAAGTTAATGACCTCCCTAAGGGCATTGGTTTATGATTTTTTAAGAAACTTTTTATGGGAAAAGAAAAATGTAATTGATTGTTTTTTTACAGCTATTTATATTTCTTATAAGAGTTTTATAAAAAATTTCCTCAAATGGTCAATTAACAAATTCTCTAAGGGGAATTTGTTAGCAGAACCCAAAGTTAACATACTAACAATTTGAAATTAGTTCTTGTGGGTTTCAATTAGTTTAATTGGTAAAATCTTTGTGGTCAAATGAAAAACCTAGGGTTTAAACCTTGCCTACAATAAAAATCAATTGGTGTCTTAGCATGATATGTTTAAATTCTATAATATCTAAAAAACCAGAGAAGAAATTGAGCACTTAATGCAATATAAAAAAAATTAAAATACTTTATTCATACTGATTAATAAAATAACAATCGGCATCCAATAGTAATGGACAATAAGCACAACATTTAAGAGTATCAATAACTTTTTTGTAACCAACAGAGGAGAACGGACAAACAATCGTTGGCAAGGTCATGTATCCATTAATTACCAACGAAAAATTATTAGGTACTTCCGGAGTACCATAAATGCGTACTCCCCTCTCTCACATAAATGGTGGGTCCCACAATAAATTTAATTAGTGGAACCCACCATTCATGTGAGAGGAGTGAGTACGTATTTATGGTATTCTAGAAGTACACAATAATTTTTCATTACGAAGAGCATTACAACTATTATAATGACACAACAATTAAGGCTCAAATGGGGCTAACCTGTAGAAAGGCTATATAAACCAGCTTCCAAAGACAGACAGAAGTATGACAACTATTATGTCACTCATTCTATATTCATTATACTATATACCAAGTATTTGACTTAACTATCGAAAGGCCCTTGGCCGGTACTACTTTTGTGTCATTACACTAGAGTTCTTTGTCTTATTGTAGGTTTCATTTGGTCTTTCAAACAGTCTAAGCAAGGAACTCAACTGATGATCTTTAGTATCATCACATATGTTATCAATTCATTCAGAACTTTAAAATACTATCCATTACAATCTAACAAACACTCAAGACATAAAATATCTTTTCAACTAAAATTCTATATATGTAAAAGCTCAATCATTGAAGTAGTACACTAAAAACTTTACTTACCAATGTTTACCTCATATGTAAGATACCATATAACAATGGGCACAATATGCATAAATAATAATACCATTCATCTGTATTATATAGTTATTAAACATAGATTGGATGTTAATTTGGTATAAGAGTCAGGTAATTGGGTAATTACTAGTTCACCTATTGGGTTATCAGTTGAACCGTATAGTTAAATAAAAATTAAATAAATATACAAATAAGTTTGAAAAGTTATAAAATAAATATGAAAATTAAAAAAGATGCATGCCTAAATTACTAATTAAAATTAAGTCTAAAAAACAAGCCACCTAATATAATTCAAACTTAAGGTTTCACCAATAACAAATTAACAACACTAGAAAATATAAAATTAAAGAATTCGATAAAATCGTAGTCAAGTTTTTGCTAAATAAAATCTAATTACATTATATTTCATTATTTCTTAAAATTATAGCAATTAAAGTATATCTCAAACGCCAAAGTCATACTATGCATATTCTATATTTTACTTGTTGCTCTAACATCATAGATTACAATCTAAGCCAAAACTTGAAACTCTATATGTATTGCAAATTCAAGCATCAACCTCATTATAAAATCTATAGATTTCATTATGCTACAAATTTAGAAAAAAAAAAAAAAAAAAAAAAAAAAAAAAAAACTGCAATGAATACTAAAGGTAATTTTATTCAAAACTGGATGGGTAATATCAACTCATTCGGGTTGCATAGGTTGCGGAAAAACTATGGGATTTTTTTTTATAGTTTTACCGGGTCTATTTCATAAATGGTCCAGTCAAGAAATCAGATCAACTAAGGTACTGGTTCACTGGGTTACTGGTCTGACTAGTCGAATTAGGTTGGGCTTAATAACTATTTGAAGTCATAAAGACGTTATCACAATGTGCAATAATGTATCAACTATCTAATAATTGAACAAAATTGTATCTTTACTATCACCTATAAACTAAAATATGTTGTCAAAGTCATGATCATAATTGATTCTCTAGTTTCTTTTTTTCTTCATTAATCCCACCAAATAGGGAAAATTATTGAATACTTTGAGATTACTATAAATGCGTATTCTCATCTCTCACATGAATTGTGGGTTTTACCATAAATTTAATTAGTAGGACCTACAGTTATGTGAAAATGAAAAGTACACATTTATGATATTTTAGGAATACTCAATAATTACTCAACAAACAGTACATGCATGATGACTGATCCTAATCTCTATTGAAAATTTTAACTTAACCACAAGAGAAAAATAAAAGAGGCGCGGAAATGAATGTAAGAAACCGATGTGGGCCATGAACTATGTTGCTTGTAACATGCATATTTCTTTTCAGCAAAAAAACAAAAAAAAAATGTTGATTTAGTCATCCTCTTCTTTTTCTTCGTAATTCAACAACAGTTGATATCTCCATGTATAAAAACATCATCCAGCCACACTTGTTTGATACAATAGTAGTTGGCCTCACATATCAACCGACAGATAGAAACTCATGGAGATTTATTCCTTTTTCGTCTTTTTTGTGTTGTTGTTGGTGCACTGTTTAATGGCTAGCACAGCTGTGGCAGAAAGGACCAACATCACCACAGACAAATCAGCTCTTCTTGCTCTCAAAGACCATATCACTGATGACCCTTACAAAACCTTGGCTAGCAATTGGTCTTCCTCTACCTCTGTTTGCAACTGGATTGGGATCACTTGTGGTGCCAAACACCACAGAGTCACTGCCTTGAATCTTTCTCACATGGGTCTTTCAGGAACCATTGCTCCACAAGTGGGAAAACTAACATTCTTGTCTCATTTATCCTTCAGAAACAACAATTTTCATGGTTCCCTGCCCAACGAGTTAGCTTCTTTGCGTCGGTTGGAAGTTGTCAGCTTTGGATTGAACAACCTTTCTGGAAAGTTACCATCATGGCTTGGGTTCTTACCTAAACTTCAAGTGTTGTATGCTTATACAAACAGTTTTGAAGGTACTATTCCAGAATCTCTAGGCAACATATCGTCACTGCAAATACTTCATCTCAGCGAAAACAAGATTTCAGGTTGGATGCCCTCCACTATCTACAACTTTTTATCTTAAATTATTTTATTATGGTACCCAACATGTTGTCCTTTAACTTTTACCTGGAGAATGAATCTTATGCATATATTTTAGGGTAAAATATTACTTTGATTTTTAAACTTTATAAAAAATTTTGTTTTTCATTTCTAAAATCTGTAAAAGGTTTTTTCAATAGCTTAAAAACGAAACATGAACTTTTCAATAATTTTAAGATAAAAAATGAACTTTTCAATATTTAAGGATGAAAAAAAAAAAAATACACTTTTAATAAAATTTAGAGTCCAAAATAATATTTTACTCTATATTTTACCTTTGTCTTTTCACAGTGTGTAAATGTTACACGGTCATGAATCTAAAAGAAAAATTATTGGTCTCATTCTGGTATACCCTACACCTTTCATAATTCAATCACTAACATCACAAATAAATCGCAATCAGCAACATCCCTGACCTTTAGTTCTTTAAGCTTCCGCTTTTTGCTGGCCTTGTCCACATAAAATTGAGGGAACCTTCTTCTTTTTCTTTTCTTTTTTTTGAGATTCAATAGAGATTACTTAATGATAAGGACATAATATTTTCAGCAATTTTTTTGAGTAATTATACAATACAATAGAGGTACAATAATAATGTATTCATTCTTCTCATATAATATAATATAATGACGATGTAAGTTTTTTTTTTTTTTTTTTTCATATTTGGTTTTCACCATTTTTTTTTTCAAGCCTAGTATATTATAATCATTATTATACTTAAACTACTTCATAATTTAATTTGAATATAAATATATAGATCAAAACAGTAAAAAAACAAAATCAATCAATCAATATATGAACTTAAAAAATTAATATAAATATAAGATATTAAAAAAAATCATTTGAATAATTAAAAGTAAAATGAAAATATAAGTTAACTTACAAATATTAATAATCATATACTCAAAAAATTTTAAATTTTCTATGCATGCCTCCTTGATTTTTTAAGATGTTGTATGATATTTTTCGCTTGAATTAACAATAAAGTATCATTATTTATTTTTTATATCTTAGATTTCATTTTGAATTATTAAAAGGCGAGCAAATTTCGAAATTTTTCAAAAACTATATAGCAATGTCAAAGATTTTATTTTAAAAAACAATGACATATATGATTGGCCAAGTAGATTAGGAGAAATATTGTTATAATATACCATGTTAAGTAATTTTTTTTCTTGACTACATTAGGAGAGTTAATATTTATTTGAAGTTTTGGGTATGAAATATTAATTTAAAAAATTCGAATGTATTTTATTGTATTAATTTAATTATCCATGAAAAATAATTCACAACATGAGTACAAATCATTTGAACAATAAAAGTTCAAAGAAAATTCAATCCTAAATGTCATCTACAAATAAATTATCCATGGGTTCCTTTAGCATCTCCTCCATCCCAGTGGTGATGACCATGGACCCAACTTAATGTAGAAAACAAAAATGTGACATTAATACAAATCATTTGAAAATTCAAAGTATAATGTTTCCCAAGATTTCCACATAGAACAGGCCTGTTGTAGTGACATACAAATCTGTTTCTTTTCTTTTTATTTATTTTTTTCTCTTTTTGGTTTTGCTTCTTAATTAGGAGTAATTAGGACTCATTTCTATATGTCACTAACCCTTCTTCAAAATTGATTATTTTAATTTCCAAATAAAAGCTCATGATCTATCACTAGTTAAATTAAGCCTACTAGCTCTTGATCTGTTGTATACATTATGAAATTTTGTAGGAAGGATTCCAAAAAGTTTGGGAAACTGTACTTCCCTTGAGATAATTCACTTGGATGATAACTACTTTACAGGTAAGATGGTAACCACTTCAATTTAAATATTACTTCCCTCTCCTCTCCAAGAATGTTCGAAATTTTAAAAACTTATAAGGTCCATCAAGTGCAATTATTTAGTGTGTAGTTTTTTTTTTTTTTTTTTTGCTAGAAATTATTTAGTGTATATGGTATTTTATATGCTTTCCTTTCACAAAAAAAAAGAAAAAGAAAAAGCCTAATCCATAGGTCATGTACATGAGATTCACTTTTAAGTAAGAAAATTTTTTAATACACCAGATAATATATGGAATACTTTCTCATCTAAACAGGGTGGTGAATGTTGTATACACATGTTGTAGTGGGTTGATAAAGACCACAGTAATTAGAGAAGTTATTAGTGTATCTAGTGTACCATACATATTACAACTTTACAAGTCTTAGTGTTTTAATTACTACATATTTATTACAAACTGATGTGTTTGTTTATGGTGATTCCTATAGATAAACATACAAGTGGAGAATCAAGTTTGCACAACGAATAGAATAAAGGCTTAACAAGCTTAAACTGATTAATAATATAGAGCAAGTAGAAAACACTAAAAGTCATACACTAGGAAATGTATAAAGGGCAGGTTTTACACCCTGGCTAAAAAATTATTATTCTTCATTATCTACTTAAGAGTGATTTGGATGAACTCTGTTGATTTGCTTATTATATAGAAAGGGCTTTTGTGAGAGAGAGAGAGCGTACGGCAAAAAGCTGGCTTTTTTTAACTTGTCAAACACACTTACTTTTAAATTGTTATACAGATGCAACCTTTATATATGGTAGTTGTAATCAATTTTTTTAAGTATATAGGATGTATATTTTGAAGAGAATCCAAAATCATTGACCTTTTTTGGTGGATAATGAGGTTTGAATTTGTTTCGAGTTATTGTGGCAGGTGAAATACCACAGGAGATTGTGACTCTTCCAAATCTAACGGAAGTAACCTTGGCCAATAACAGCTTAACCGGTCACATCCCAAATTCAATCTTCAACAGCTCAAACATTGAAATCATTAGTCTATACATGAACAACCTCTCAGGAAATCTTCCATTAAGCATAGGTCACTGGCTTCCAAATCTAAAGGTACTCTACTTATGGGGTAATAGCCTAGAAGGAATAATCCCCAATTCTATCTCAAATGCTTCTATGCTCACTGAACTTGAGTTGGGTGCAAATTATTTCTATGGCTCTATTCCTAATACCCTGGGAACTTTAAGGCATTTGGAGAAACTCAACTTAGTCAACAATTATTTGACTAGAGAATCATCAACTCTAGAACTGAGTTTTCTTTCATCTTTGACAAATTGTGTAAACTTGACAAGTATAGTGGTAGCAGATAACCCACTGAATGGAACCCTTCCAGTTCTCAGAGGAAATTTTTCTACTTCTCTTGAAGAATTTGTAGCATTTAATTGCAACATTAAGGGCATAATCCCAAGAGAGATTGGTAATTTAAGCAATTTGATGACCCTACACCTAGAAGACAATGAATTAACTGGACCTATTCCAACTATATTTGGAAATTTGGGAAATCTCCAAGGTTTGTTTCTTCAAAACAATAGAATTCATGGGTCAATCCCAAATGATATTTGTCATTTGAGGAAGTTGGTTGATTTATATTTAAATCAAAATGAGCTCTTTGGATCAATACCAACATGTTGGGGAAGTCTTTCTTCACTTCGAAATCTGTATTTGGATTCCAACCAACTGACTTCCATACCCTTATCCTTTTGGAATCTTACAGACATGTTGCGAATAAACTTGTCATCCAATTCTTTAAATGGTTATCTACCATCAGATGTTGGGAAACTGGAGCATGTAACACAAATGGACTTATCATGGAATAAACTATCAGGTGAAATTCATGCTATTAAAGGCCTATGTTCTTTGGTTGACCTCTCTTTAGCGCACAACAAATTCCAGGGTCCTATTCCTCAGTCACTTGGTAATTTGATAAGCATGGAACGCTTGGATCTATCTAATAACAACTTTTCAGGAGAAATTCCCAAGACTATAATAGAACTCAAATGCCTCAAATATTTCAATGTGTCTTTCAATAGATTGCAAGGTGAAATTCCTTCTAGAGGTGTTATTTCTCAATTCTCAGCATCATCATTCATGGGAAATCAAGCATCATGTGGTCCACCCCAACTGCAAGTTCCACCATGTAAAAGAAGTTCAAAGACAACCACTGCAGTTATAGTAAGGTATATTCTCCCAGCAATGATAGCAGCAATACTTGCATTATTCCTTATATTTGTTTTAATGAGAGGGCAAAAGGGGGATGCAAAACTAAAAGGTCCAGGAGATTTGTTACCTATAGCAACATGGAGAAGAATAACATATCTAGAACTTGAACAAGCAACAAATGGATTCAGCGAAACTAACTTAGTTGGGAAAGGGAGTTTTGGCTCAGTGTACAAAGGTACACTTTCAGATGGGACTACTGTCGCAATAAAGGTTTTTAATTTGAATATGGAAGGAGGGTTTAAGAGTTTTGAAGCTGAATGTGATGTATTGTGCAGTATTCGCCACCGAAATCTTGTGAAAATCATCAGCTGTTGTAGTAGCATTGATTTTAAAGCCTTGGTACTAGAGTACATGCCCAAGGGGAGCCTTAAGAAGTGGTTGTATTCTCATAGCCACTTCTTGGATATGCTAGAAAGATTGAGCATGATGATAGATGTTGCATCATCATTGGAGTATCTCCATCATGGTTGTCCTTTACCTGTTGTTCATTGTGATTTGAAGCCAAGCAATATTCTCCTAAACAAAGATAAGGTAGCACTTGTGAGTGACTTTGGCATTTCAAAATTCTTAGGCAGTGAAGACTCTATGACACAAACCATGACATTAGCCACTATTGGTTACATGGCACCAGGTGATGTTTCTAATTTCCAATTCAATTTTATTTTTACAAAGACACACACACATACAAAGCTTTCTTAGAAACACATTTAGCATTTTTCTTTTCACCATCAATTATAGATATTTAATACATTTTGACAATAAATTTCAATCAAACTTGTAGAGTATGGATCACAAGGGATTATTTCCACACGCGGTGACGTATATAGTTATGGCATTTTGTTAATGGAAACATTCACAAGAAAGAATCCCACGGATGAAATGTTTGCCGAAGAAATGAGCCTAAAAGGTTGGGTAAGACAATCACTACCCTATTCAGTAATTGAAGTTATAGATTCTAATTTGCTGAAGAGAGGTGAAGAGAATTTTAATGCTAAGCTGGATTGTATGTTGTCCATTATGCAATTGGCTATGGCTTGTTCAACAGAGGCACCTGAAGAGAGGTCAAACATGAGAGATGTCGTAACAACACTCAAAAATATCAAATTGAAGTTTCTAAAGGATGTTGGAGAAGATTAACAATTGAGAATGTTGTCTGTAGTTTTTCCTTTTCATTCGTATCACTAATTATTTTTAGTAAGTTATGCTACTCCCCTAAAAAACTTGTTGGAATAAAGCAGCTCAAAGCAATTTGTGTTTACCGTAATGTTGAAGGATGTATGATTAACTATATATATTAGAGGCATTAATTTACCCAATATATATATATATATATCTAAAATCTGAAACGTAGTATTTATTGTTACTACACTCCTATTAAGCCATATCAGTAACCACATCATCCACCTATTTCCATCTCTCTCTCTCTCTCTCTCTCTCTCTCTCTCTCTCTCTCTTATTTTTAACTCTTTTCAACTTATTAATCCCCAAATTATTGTTACACTTTTTCCAACATTTCCCCTACCTTTTACCTTTTCATCACCCCACTACTATCTACCTTAATATCACTCTTCCTGTATTCCTTTATCTTCCTTTATTTTTGCCTCTTCTTATTCTCATCCTTATGTTGTTCTTATATCATATAAATGATTAAAATTCACATAAATTAGAATATACCATAAAATTAGAGAACAATGGAGAGATATTACCTCGATGATGCTTCAAAGTAGTCTCATAACATCAAGAGTAAATTACCGTCAATTCATGAATGTTTTTAGATGTAGGGAGTTGTGGTGTCACCATTTTGAGATGATACACGCATATATGAGGTTTCCAGCGTAGTAGACTAAAACATTGTGCATGTCGTCCCTAGGATACAACAACCCAGTTACCTTCGCTGATTATCCTTACAAGCTTACACTGCTTGTAGGATAGGAAGCTCTCAATAGTACTTTTCTTTTACCCAGAAATATAGTATATATAAGGATATATTATTTTCATGAAACAAGAATTTTTACTCAGCAAATATGTAGGGAGTTTTCTTTTTACATAAAAATAGTGTCCATAAAAAAATTGATTTTCTTACATCAATAAACCGGGCATGTTGGCTGCATATTCATATAGGCTGAAGAAACTGTACAATAAAGATCATGTTTATTTGAGTTTTAAATTTTCTTTATTGCTGTTATAATTATCCTTAAAATGGATAGTGTAAAGTAATCATATTGAATCATAATATATCAATGCCAATGGTAACATAAAAACTGTACAAATTCAACCAATTAAGGTAATGGTTAGAAGCAATGAGTTAAGATTGTATAATAGAAAAAAGTTAGCCACCAACATTTACTAGGCAGCCAACTCTTAACAAATGGTTAAAAATAATAATAAATATAATTAAAGTATTTTGATTTTTATAAAAATATTCCAACAATCCCCCACTTATTTTTATAAAATCATAGATAAAATACATGTAAATATTTTATGGGTTAAGATAGAACATTATGCATAATGAGGCTGTTAATGGCTTGAACCCTCATTTAGTTTTTCAACAATGTTGTTCCAAAGCCAATAGTGAGCTAAGTCTTGAACTATGACTTTTTGTGTGGAAACAAGACATTGCATCACACACATAATATCCAGTACTCTGCCATGAGCTTCTAAGCTAGCACATTACGGCCTTGTGCTTGATCCCAGCTATCATGAGCAACTTAGAGAATTAGCCCTATTCTCAAAGAAAGCGGCCTCACTTCCATGCTCACTTAGGTGTATCTATCAAGGTTGCTCTTGTAACTCTAACATCCTACTCATAAGAGCTATAGATCACATTAAGAGTATTAAATAGAAAACTCATCTACAAAACGTTATGAGATACATGCACTTACATCATAGAGAGGGACAAGAGTACTTGTACTCGGAATTTAGTGCATGTTATACAAAATACTCTATGATTCGTTCTTCCTTTTAAACCTAGTTCTTGGGATCTCCAATCCCTAGGTAGAGTATCCTCATAGGTAATTTATTTTCTTTGGGCTTTAGTCCCATCCCTCTCGATGTACATCTAGACTTTCGGCTCTAAATAAATATTTCATCATTTCATTTATATTAAAGCTCAAAAGTATAGGAAAACAACACTTTATTTTATATAACAATATTATAATAAAAAAGTGCTAATATAAGTGTACATTATTAGACCCCTTAAAATACAACCAGATTAACTTAGTTAATTAGCCAAGTGATTACTTAGTCAAATTATCAGATCTAGGTTAACACAAATATATCATATCAATGTAAAGTGTGGAAAATAAAGAACACAAAGATATGATGACCCAGGAAAACCAAACTTGTAAAAAACCTAGGGAGGATTTAACCTAACTATCCTTAAGGTAAACTGAATCCAATATGAAAGAATTGAAGTTTACACAATAGCGACTTAGACCACTAACATCCTATTGCTACCTCGAGTAGGAAACTTACTACCACAATCACGTGACAGCTCTGAGTCCACGGACTACTTCTTTCTTGGATTCACGGCAAGCACAAGCACTCCTGCTTATATATCTTTAAGCTCTTGAATCTGCAATTGAAACGATCACTAAGTTCTTAACATAGTCTTGATCCTTGATAACCCTAAGTATGTGTGAAGGCAAACACCTCTAGATCTCACAAAAAATTCACACACACAGCATAAAGAGCAACATCTAAACGTGGCTTGGGTTTACCCTTTTATACCTAGGGCAAAACATAAAACCCTACACGTCAAACGGGCTTGGGTTGAGTTGGAAAATTCTGTAGAAAAACGATCTGCACGACTTTCGATCTATCGAAAAACCAGGAAGATTTACACAGTAAATCCTGCAGAGCACTCGATTCCAACTTTACATAGGAATACACTTTAAGCAAGTCTAAACAAAACTAAAATGTTTTGATCATGGTTTGCCAACATTACAAAATGAAGTTCTAATACATTAGTTCCTAATTCCTTAGAACCTAACAATAAGAAATAAGATAAATTCATATATATATATATATATAAATATTTAACAACATAAACATATATAAGTTATTTGCTTCTTCACCAGCTTAATTAGTTTTTGGATAGAGTCATCTTATACATGGCCAGTGGTAATCACATTTATTTATTTATAATCTCATCACTATATATTCAATAGAGTAGCATGCTTTAATGTATGTGTTTCTAGTATAGTAGAAACCACTCTACATATGATATATATATATATATATATATATATATATTTAATATTACTCTTGCTCTTGGTGGTTACTTAAGCACAAAATTTATCCCACTAAAAATTGTTTTCCCACCATTTCACTACTCATAAGTATATGGCAAGAGATGTAGATTTATTAGCATCTACATAGGATTGGTAGTCCCTAACTACAGAAAAACTGTACTATTACGGCGGGTGCTATTGTGGCGGTTCTACCCGCCCTTATTGCGGTGCCACTATAGATCTATTGCGGTGGTAACAAAAAGTGCCGTAATAGATTGGCCATTTAGCAGCGCTTTTGGTCTATTGTAGGGGGCTAAAAACTGCTGCCATATGAGGTTACCATTCGGGTCAAGTGACCTTTTAGCAGTGGGCAATAAGCGCCGCTATAGGACTTATTAAATAACAGACTCTACACGCATTTTAGGGGCGGTTACGCCTGCTGCTATATGTCCGAGGCTTTAGCGGCAGGCTATAAACGCCGCTATAGGTCTTCAATTATTTCATAATTTTAGTCCTTCAGCGGCTGTTTTTTTCTGTCGCTATAGGTTAATTTTTTTTTTCCCCTCCTAGGTTCTAAAACCACATATCTATTACAAATAACCTGTAATAATTTTAGCTCCACTAAGACAATACCACAAATGTAACTAGATAACACCACAAATGTCTCCAAACTAACATTATATTAACATAGAAATGTATTTTCAAGTACATAACTTTGTCTATAACAATCATCAAAGTTCCAAGCTAATACCACAATCAAAGTTTCAAAGTATTTAAACAAATCCTTCAACATTTCCAAAAAATGCGATTGTTCAAATGTAGCTCTTTGTACACAAAAAGCCATCAAAAAACTATAGCAACTTTTCAATATTATAGCACCATCATTGGTAATTATCACGTCTCCAATATCATCAACTAGAATCTGAAACCATCAACCAATAAGCAAATCAAAATTATACCCTTTGGCAAAACTACATAGTCCAAATAAAAGCTTAGTAATTAAAAGGGAAAAGAAACATAAAGCTTGAACATGATGGCTCAACAGCAAAAAAAACAATTATAACAGAAATGACAAGCTATATGCCTAATAGATGTTTCTATATACATAATGGTAAAAAAACCAAATTTCAGTTCTAAGAAATAAGCATCAATGAAAAGCTATATGCCTAATAGATGTTTCTATATACATATGCACAACTAAATCTTGCAAACAAACTTAAGTTTCTATAAACAAACTTAAGCTAGATTATAGCATACTAACACCCACATAAGAGCTACTACACATTTCAATTATACAAACAAACAAAAAAAAAAGGCAAATAGAGGAGAAAAAGTAATGGTCCTCACTTGGATTATGACAAATGCAAGACATCTCCACAGCACATGCATGGCTTTATTATAAAATAATAACGTTTCCCACATACTAGATGCCCACTCCAACTTGAAGTTTTGATAATAAGTTAGATACTGCGATCTTTTTGGAAGCTAAATCTTAGCAATTTTTTAAGAAAAAACACACAAACATTGACATATAATTTTAAGGAGAAGAAGCTAAACCGAGAGAGGTTTTGAAACTCTAATCATTAAGGCAAAATATAATGAGTGATAACAAAAGTATTAACTACACTCATCATCACTAGACTCATCATTATTGGAGTCATCATCATTGGACTCTTCATCATTAGACTCATAAACGTCATCATTAAACTCTTCATCATCGATAAAGTCTTATTCAAGCAATTCATCCTCATTAATCAACGGTGTATCATAAATGGTTTCTTCTTCATTAACTCGAGCCTAAGCATGGCTGTCATTTGTATCATCACATGCATCATCAGTAGTTATATTATAAGGGACATTCTTAAGATAGGTACCCACTTCATCATCATCATCATCTTGTGAAGCATTAATACCAACATCAAACACCTCCCTAGGTTTTGTTTTGACCACCACCGCCCAATCATTATGTCTCACATCTTCCACGTAAAACACTTGTAAAGCTTGAGATGCTAATATATAAGGCTCGTCAATCAATCGATCACTCGTGTGTATCAATCGTGAAAAATTGAGAAGTGGAAATCCAAACTCATCTTTTTTGCATCCTCTCCCACTAATAACATCAACCCATTAACATTTTAATAATACATATCGATACTTGTTAGAGTAGTTCAACTCAATAATATTGATTAGTACACCATAATAAGTAGCACCACCTTCAGTAACAACACAAACTCCACTATTTTGAGTTTTTCTAGTTGCCTCAGAGTCTTTGATGCGAAACTTCAAACTATTTATAACATAATGCTTGAATTGTTTTGCTTCATTATTTGGATATCGAGCAAGCCATATGACTTTATCAGAGAGTTTCTTTTTCTCAGATGCATCCATTAACATCACCTATTATAGACAATGGCGTTTATTATAAGTATGCTATCTGAAGTGTTACAACCAAGTTTTATATATAGACAATAAAGTTTTATATATATGCTTTACTTACATAGTTCCTAAACAAGCTGCAAAATTTCTCCATGTCCTGCTTTTGAATAACATCATCGATTACATGAAAAGGGAAATCGGCCTTGATCTCCGCTATGTGTACACTATGTAGACAAATGTGTTAGCGTTAAGTTAGAATATTGTACTTGAATGCCATGAAAGGATATGCAATGACATATTACTTACTCGCGAAATGGGGTGATTTCTTCAAAATTGAATAGCACATAACAATGTGCTTGGATCCATGAATTTGAATCTAATGTAATGCTCACCACCGCACCCATGAATTCCTCGACATTCCTTACAGGCCAATTGAATGCAATTTCAACAGATTTAAAATAGCGTGAGCAGAATGCTAAGCCTTCTGGATAAGTTTTATTATGCACGTAAGACTTAAGTCTTGACAAGTACCTATTAGAAAACCCAAGATCAACGACAGGAAATTGATAAGTTAAACAAAACCAAATAGTCCAAGTTACCATATGTATTACCTCTCTATGGGATACATCCACCGATAATGAATTGGGCCACTAACTTTGTACGATCACTGTAAAGAAAGAGGGAGATAATATCCTTTCAAATTCACACAATGTTAATGCAATTCTCTTCTCAAGAACCCCAAGTTCCTCTATATTCAGTACTTTGGAACATATCTCCCTAAATAAACAAGACAAGTCAATTAAATGCCTACTCACTTCAGGGGGCAAAGATTCGCGTATTGCTATTGGAAAAAGTTGCTGCATTAAGATGTGATTATCATGGCTCTTCATCGCACTAATCTTACTTTCTTTGAGTTTAACGCAATGTGAGATGTTTGAAGAATATCTATCTGGCACTCTTACATCCTTCAAAACTTGCAGAAAACCATTCTTTCACTAGCATTCATATGGTAGTAGGCATGTGGCATACATGTTTGATCATTTCCAACCTTTTCCAAGTGAAGTTCACTTCTTATACCCATATCCTTTAAGTCTTGACGTGCCTTCAAGTTATCATTTGTCTTGCCATCCAAGTTCAACAATGTGCCGATTATATAATCGAATACATTCTTTTCAATATGCACCACGTCAAGATTGTGATGCAACACATAGTGCTCCCAATAGGGCAAGGTGAAAAATATACTTCTCTTCTTCCACACAGTTAAGGCTTCCTCCCATCTTTTTCTTTTATTGGGCAAATTAACTATTTTCTTCCCAAACACATGATCGGCTATAGCATCTGTTTGTAACATGATTTCCTCTCCGGATACTGTAATAGGAGCTGATCTCGTATCAACATGCCCATCAAATGAATTTTTCTGCTTACGGAATTTATGATCACTATCCAAGAATCACCTATATCCAATGTAACTAAATTTCCTTCTATATCTTAACCAACGAGACTGACTATCATAGTTACAAAGGGGACCTGCAAGAGCACCTTTGGTACTCCAACCTGAGATATCACCGTATGCAGGAAAATCATTTATAGTCTACAATAATGCAACATGCATTTGGAATGATTTTTGGGAAGACACATCAAATGTTTCTACTCCAACATCCCATAACTCCTTTAGTTCTTCTACTAGGGGTTGTAAGTACACATCTATATCGTTCCTGGGCGAGGTTGGACCGGAAATCAATAATGATAGCATGAAAGAAGACCTTTTCATGCTTATCCATGGAGGGAGATTGTATGGGATCAAAATGACAGGCCATGTACTATGAGTACTACTCATATTTCCATACAGGTTGAATCCATCGGCTGCAAATCCAAGCCTCACATTACGAGGCTCGGATGAGAACTCTATGTACTCAGAGTCAAATGATTTCCAAGCTTCAGAATCAGCAGGATGCCTCAATAACCTGTCATTCACACGACCATTGGCATGCCACTTCATATGATTGGCTATTTTAGGAGACATAAATAGTCATTGCAATCTTGGCTTTAAGTGGAAGGATCTTTGTAGCTTTCTTCTTTCTTTTCTTGGAGGAAGTATTACTACTTTGTTGACCTTTAGACTCATTACTTTCCCATCTTGAACGGTTACAATTTGGACAAGCTTCAAGGTTGACCTTCTCCTTCCAATATAAAATATAATCTTTAGAACAGGCATGAATCTTCTCATAGCTGAAGCCTAAAACCTTAATAATCTTCTTAGCCTCATAACAATCTTTTGGAAACTTAGAATTTGAAGGAAGAAAATTAAGCCAAAATTGTAGCAACATGGTAAATGATTTGTTGGTCCAACCATTAAGACACTTCATGTGGTACAAATGCACAATGACTGACAATTTGCTAAAATGCTTACAACTTTCATAACAAGGTTGATTAGCATCTTCAAACAATTTCATAAACCAAAGTACATCTTCATTAGGACCTTCTGTGGGTTGTTGCATAATAGGGACTTCTTCCATTGGCCCAGATGCCATATCTTGTATAAGGAACATGTCATGCAACATGTTACGAAGATCGGCATACTCTATCGGGTTTTCTTGGACATGACTATTAGGAATTTCAGAAGAAGTCTGTGCAGATGATGATTCCCCATTAAAAACCCAAGGGTTATAACCCCTACAAATCCCTTTTGACACTAAGTGAGCCTGTATGACATCTATAGGCCACAAATTTGTATGCACACATTTTCTACACGGACATGAAATCGTTCCACCCGTGTGTGCATGGTTAGATCCAAAATTTAGAAACTGTTGGACTCCATCTAAATATTCTCACGACCTTCTATTCGTAATTTTCATCAAACTCCTATCCATTGCTATAAAGTGGTTTACAAGAAATACCTATAATGTGATTTCATGAAAGCATAAAGCAAGAGTTAACACACATTTCATTTACACAATTTCACTTTAATTTAAGAAACAAATCATCTTTAATCATTCACTTTCAGCTATGTTCCTAAGAAAACAATGAATTTAAATGCATAGAAAAGTTATCAATACATTTGGTAACTATAACATCATTACTAGCAATAGCCTAAAATGAATTAATCAAATAAATACAACTCAACAAGAATCATCCAATATTACACAAAACAGTCAACACTCCCAATATCAGCTAAAACCACCTTATTACTCCATGCAAGCCACCTGCTAGCCCCAATTCAACAACCCACCACAACTAGAGAGAGAGAGAGAGAGAGAGAGTACCATAATTATTTCACCAACTTCACTTACTTTGCCAGCAATTAGTTGTATCTATATTGCTAACCCTGCATGGAACTCTATCATGAAATCCACACTGATTAATAAGTAGTTTTGATGATCCTATTGAAGAAGGAACAAAACTTTTTAAATAGAATACTAGATTATGTTCCTACTTTAACTCTCCTCAATATATATATTTCAATACACAATCATAGAAAAGATAAGCCTAACCTATGTTATAGGTATTTTCATAGGTCTCACACTAATAGGCCCTTGGATTTAAAATTTTTAAATAGCCCAAATGGGAGCAAATATATATTTAATTTTAAATTCTTCAAGTGGTTCTCAAAGAAGTCTAAATAAAATTACAAATAGGAAGAAAATCAATCTGTTTACTTCTATACAAAGATTCAAGTGTTAATGCAGCTGACCTATTCGCAAAAGGAAAATAATTTAACCACGTAGAAATGCTATGATTGTTTTATGTCAAAATAATGCACACTCAGATGAATGGATTATACCTCTATATTAATTCCAACTTTTGGTGCTTTTTTAAATAGCGTATCTACTCGCAACAGATCGTTAGGTAATTGCTCCTGCACAATATCCAAACTGTACCTTTATGAGTATTAGAGTGACAGCAAGCAAGGTTGTTAAATTTGGGATCCAAATTTAGCATTTACTTACCAGAACAATATATATATATATATATATATATATATATATATATACACACACAGATACATCAAACAGAAAACTCAGGTAGAATTGCTTTAAACTTTGTCATTCATTAATTGCCCCTTAACTTAATTTGTTTAGACTCTGGGAAAGAAAGTATATACGTACTTGTTTAATGTTATTGTGCAATAGATATGCGAGATCAACGGTCCAAATGCTGCAAAGTGTCAACAACAAGACATATTAGAAATCTTCTACATCAGCTTAATTGAGTATGAGATTGATATATCATGCATGAACTTAGAAGATAGAGTATCACAAATCTGTATGATAATCCACTTCATTTATTAAATTACTGCTAATTATAGTATTAATATCAACATTAACATTTAAGCTTAATAAACTGAATAAATAAAAGCACCACGTGATACAATTAAGGAGATCCTTTTTTTTTTTTTCCTTTTAACTTATCAAATTAATATATATACATATATATATATATATATATATATATATTCGTGTAGATTGAATGAGTCAAGATTACAAGGCAGGTTATCCAAGACTTTAATTGCACCAATAAGTTTAAGGCATTTGACATTGAAAACCTTCAAACTTTTAAGGCATTTTACATTGAAAAAACTAATCTCATCCAATCCAAATGGTTTTGTTCAACCCCATCTATCTTCTTCTCCTTTTTTTTTTTTTTTTTTTACTTCACAACCAGTAAAGAAACAACAGCCACACCAAACATCCAACCAAAATTTTACTCTAGTACCATCAGCTACCTCAAATTTAATGAAGCAGGAAAACTTTGTCCATCCTCTCTGAATATACTTCCATAAGTAAACCCCATACGGCCCATTAATAGACATGGAACACTACCCACCCCCCACTGAACCATACGTTTGGTACAGAGACTTGGTATACCAACAGAAAACTACAAGAATAAATAAAAAGACATTTAACTGTCACAGTTTTGAAGCATGCTAAAAGAATACCACAGTGACAACAGCCTTGAAGACATTAGGCACTATTACCATCCCATCTAATGTGCTTCTCATATGTGTGATACAACTATTCCACTAGGGCCATGTGTTTAGATTTTAAATGACTAACTTTTAGACATAAAAGTTTATAGGATCCAAACAATGGTGACCATCTCACCAATGCATAATGCCAGTATCAGATTTAAAGAAAAATTTAAAATTTAACTTTCTCTCATGATGGAAACACAAAATGTATGCCACAACCACACCCACAACTTTACGATTTCAATTCAGTTACCAATGATCATGACACACGATTATACAGCAAGAAAGATGAAAAAATAGAAAAGATTATAATTAAGACTTTTTTTAATCAAAGGTTTAATAGCAACAAAGCAATTAAAGATCTACAAGTTTCTCTTTCTTTTCTTGTTTTCTTGGAAATCAAATAGGGAGTAGTAACTGATATATATTCACATGCATAATCATAAATCAAAGGCAACAAAAATGGTTGAATCAGAGAGAGAGGGAGAGTACCTTTGGATTGGGAGATGAGGAGATGGAGATGGAACCCTAGGGAAGGTACGGGAATGGAAAGGGAATGAGGCGAGGCGGGTCGGGTCAGGTTGGGAATGGTCCGAGAAAAACATATATATTGCGGGTTGTTGGAATGACGCAATGGCGAGTGGGTTAGTGACGAGTGGGTTAGTGACGGCGAGAGACTAATACCTTCAGCGAGAGAGAGAATGCGACGGCAAGGACGTGAGGTGGCAGCGGCGGAGATGGAGTTGACAACGGAAGCTTGGTTGAAGTGAGAGTTTGGAGAGAGTGAGAGTTTGGAGAGAAGGTCTATTGCGCAAAATGATAAGTGGGGAAAGTGAAAAGTGAAAACCTAATAAGTGGGAAGCCGAAAAAAATAGAGGGAAATTTTGGGGCTGGGAAATTTAAAGGTCTATTGTGGCGGTCCAACCCACCACTATAACTAAGAAAAAGTGCCACAAAAAGGAGTACCTATTGCGGCGGTCATCCCAATGCCGCTATAACTTACATATTGCGGCAGTTTTCTATATCGCCGCTATATCTAAATTAACGACGCTAAAACATATATATTGTGGTGGTTTTATGTCCTGCCATTGTAGGACACCACAAAAGACTAGAGCTACTGTGGCGGTCCCAAAAAACGCAGCAATAGACCCTATGTACAACAGTGGTCCCAAAAAACGCCGCAATATGCAACATATAGCGGCGGTTTTTGCACCTGCCGCAATAGTACAAATTTCTTGTAGTTTAGGAACCACTTTTTGGAACAAAAAAAATGTTCATAATTTTACAAGAATAAAGGACTTAATATTTTCATAAAACTAGGCCTCATTATACCACACAATCAGGGCCGGCTCAACAACTTTTGGGGCCTTAGGCGAAAATTTTAAATGGGGCCTTTTTATAATTAAATATTAATCAAATAATATATATATATATATATATATTGATTTTTTTTAATTTAAAATCTATTTTTCTTGCCTTTTGAGATGCAAAATTACTATCTATTTATAGATAAATAAAACACAATTTTATAATTAAAAATGATAATTTAACTAAAAATAAAATTTAAAGTATAGAATAATAGAACCTGGTTATTGCAATTTTTCTAAAGTCGTGACCACTTTAAAACTTAAACCTGCACAAATAAAAATTAATTTAATACATGATTTAATAAATTAATGTCACTATAATACAAATAAATTGATATGATACATATCAAATTATTAATTGGTACAATAATTTATAATAATATGTAAAGTGTTACTGTGTCAGATTAAAAAAAAGAAAAAAAAGAAAAAAAAAAGAAAGGATAAGTAACCGGCCAGCCTGTACACCACATCCTATGGCTAAGCTTTAAACAAAAAATGTGTCCTATCATTCTATCAATTGCCAGAAGGGTCCAAAGTCCAAACAGGAGCTGAGGCAGAAAAGTTATCATAGAAAAAAGTGAAAACATGTCCCTTCCCATCAAATTATTGTACGGCAGTGAAAGTGTAAAACAAACAAAATATATATATAATTTAAGTTAAATAAATTGAAGGCAAAGAGAAAGAGGGGAACTGGGAAAGACAAAGAGAAAGAGATTTTCGGAAAGACAAAGAGAAAGAGGGGAACTGGGAAGAACTGAAGAGTGAAGAATAATACCTCTTGTGGCTGCCGACTGATATGCTGAATCATCAAAGAAAAATTTCAAGCCAGATTGATTGACTGGGTTTATAGAAAAAGATCAAGAATCAAGGTGAAGATAAAGAAAAGAAAGGTGAGTCCGTAAGAATAGACGGAGAGGCAGAGAGATAGAGAGATGAGAGGTTTTTTTTTTTTGTTTTTGAAATTTATAATCTCTATTTTAGCATATTTCAAGACAATTACGTTGCATTATTAGTGAATTTGTCTGCTATTAATTTTAATTTTAGCATATTTCAAAAATGAATTAATAAATTTGTCTACTAAAATTTAATTTGGTTGGCTAAAGTTTGACTATTTTTATTTTTTTCATTTTAATCTTTTGCATTTTAGAATATAATGTGGCCTTTTTAATGCATTTTATTGATCAATAAAAGTACTTAAATTTTTTTTAATTAAAATATATAAATAAATAAAAAAAAAAATATATATATATATATAATTTTTGTTTACAAGTGGGCCTTCTTTTATTTAGGGCCTTAGGCGATTGCATCAGTTGCATCTACTGTTGAGCCGGCCCTGCACACAATTGTATAATAGGAATGCCTACTCATTCTCTTTTTTTTTTTTTTCTTTTTTTTGAAACAAATACAAGTGTCTACTTTATATAAGGGACCATTGTAATTTTGTTTTACAATAGGAATACCATCTTCATGTGGCACCCTTGTTCTCACTTAACAATAGGAGTGCCCTTTTCACCATAAGACTAAACTTTTTCACACTTAGGCCAAAAAATCATTTTTATCTCAATTCTCAAGATAATTCATATGGTTGAAATTTATCATCAACTATTTTATGAGTCCCTAATAGTATTTCTCAAAAAATATTTTTTTTAATCTCATATTCCTCAATTTCAATATCCCACTATTTGAAAAAAATTTAAAGATAACATACCTCATAAAATTCTCAATTTCCAACATAAAAATTTAAGGTACTTGAAAATAGAAACACCATAATTTGTGGGGTTCATAAAAATTCATGAGAATTTTTTTTTTCAAATACTCATAAATACCATCAAAATTTTTTCTTGTATGAAACACGAGCATTTTCAATTATTCCAAATTTCACATGGAATTCAAGACATAGCTGTAGAAACGTATAACCATTAAACATGTATATAGACATATTTGTCCATAAGATTCAGAAAGGAAAACGTTTTTGACAGCAGGCATCATAATGCATTAATTGATTGGTAGTTTTGAAGATTCTATATATGAATCTTATGTTTATATTCCGGAAAATGCTAGGCATTAAAGAAAATTCAAAATATAGCTAACGCTAAGATTTGAAATTGGTAAAAAAACTACTGATATTAAAACAAAAGTTTTAATGGGAATTCGGACATTACAAAGGCTTTAATTTTTCCCATTAAACCACATAGCAAACTTTTATGGAAATTGCAAGTATATAGCTGACCAATTGCTTCCCATATTTCCGTAACACAAGATTAGAAATTTCATAAATACAAATTCATTTTATTTTCAATTCTCATGTAGATATCTAATTATATGTCACATAAAAATTTTGACATATGACCTCAATTATATTATTATTATGGCCAAAATACAAAACTCACCTTTTAAGTTTCACTATTTTTCATTTCAGTCATTTAAATTTGAGTTTTGTCATTTTAGTCCTCTAAATTTTAAACTTCCTCAATTCAATCCTCTGATAACTTGTCATCTATATTTGCTGTTAACTTCTTCAATTTGTAGATAATTTAAAATTTAATTTTTATTTAATTATTTCCTTCTTAATTAAAAAAAAAAAAACAGAAATTTATCAAAGTAAGCAATCTCAGCCGAAAGATGGTGATTATTTGTATACTAATCACTGTGAAATTAGTAACTATCGGAAAATTTTCATCCTTGATTGCGCAATTAACAAAAACAACAATAATAAAAAAAAATATTAAAGAGGAATTAAGAAAGAAATTGAAGGAGCAACATCCTTGATTGCACAATTATAAAAAAACCAACAATAATAAATTTTTTTTTTTTTTAAAGAGGAATTAGGAAAGAAATTGAAGGAGCAAGAGAGATCAGATGGTAGTGCATGTTATGGAAATCATCAAGTTGTGATAAATTATGGATAAACATCATCATGCCTCTTCTGCGGGAATCCTAGTATTTTTTGGGGGATTACCATGAAGCATCAAATAGAGAGATGCTTGTAAGACTGGGGCGACACAACTATTATCATCAATTCATCATCTTCCTATTGTTCATGTTCCTACAAAAACACACACAGACCGAGACAAATAGAGAGGTTTTCAGCGGCTCAGCTCCAGGGTTTCTTGGCAGCTCCGCTCCACTCCAGAAGTTGTACTCAGGGGCTCCAACCAATACTCTGTTGCTCCAGGAGTTGTACTCGTTCACTCCTTCTCCCTCTTGATCTCTTAGTCTCCTTCCCCCTCTCAATCTTTCTTTATCCCTCTTAGTCTCTCACTTATTAATGGGTTAGGCTAGGGATTCCGTGTTCTTCAAAGCTCGGATGAGATGGGTGGGGTTATTTTGATTTTCAGTTTTTTTTTTTAATATTAACATTTTTTAATTAAAAAGTAAATAATAAAATAAAAATTAAGCCAAAATGGTGTTCTTTTGGTAAGTTTACGGCAGCAACTAACAGAATACTAATGGAGAACTCAATTTGGAATAAATGAAATTTAGAGAACTAAAATGACAAAATTCAAATTTAGAGGACTGAAATGAAAATTTGAGAAACTTGGAGGTTGAATTTTGCATTTTGGTCTATTATTATATATACACATATCTAGGCCATAGAAAAATATTTTAAGCGTTTGCACACAAAACTTGATAAATTTTTTCCCTGGAGAATTTTTTCTCGCCCTAGTTTCTCCCTGGAGAGGCTAGAACGTAGAACGCCGTTATCTTCCCTGGAATGATAAATCCCCCCCTCTGCTAATCCTTTCTAGCTGTAGGGTTCTCTTCTGACCTCCGTCCCTTTTACGTGTGGTCTAATCTTTTCTTGTACCCTTTCAACATTGCTTTGACTTCATGGAAGATATACTTTACGACTGGAAGAAACTTTCACTGACAGGTGAGGAAGACGTGAAGCTCAGTCTGTCAAAGTCCAAAAATTTACGAAGTAAGGAGTATGTTTTGGCTGCCAAGTTCCTTACCAAGAGAGCCCTTAATGTGGAAGCCATAGACTGCACGTTTAAACCTTTGTGGAGAGCCAAAAAGGACTTCAAGGTGCGCGAAGCAGGCGACCACATACTCTTGTTCGTCTTTGAACTTGAATCTGATGCAGAACGGGTCCTTGCTAATGAGCCATGGATGTTTGATAAACATGTTGTCCTATTAAAGAGATTTGATGGGTCTACACCGTCAAGGTACTTGAGGTTCACCAAACTGAAATTTTGGGTGCAAATACATGGACTGCCGATGTGACTGCTTGACCCCGAGACGACAATTGAGTTGGAAGAAACACTCGGACAGGTATCTCCGTGTGAGAATCCCAGCGAGTTGGTGGGAGGGGAGTTTTTACGTGTCCATGTGGAGATTGATATCTCAAAGCCTCTTTGCCGGGGTCGACGGATAACACTGGACGATGAAGAGGAGATCTGGGTTTCTTTTAAATATGAGAAACTACCCAATTTCTGTTATTGGTGTGGTATGATTTCTCATGACGGAAAAGATTGCAAGACCTGGCTAGCAAGGAAGGATTCAGCAAACACAGAGCCTCATGAATATGGACCATGGCTAAGAGCTGCGCCATATAATCCAGGGAGAACTCCATTCGTCGTGGTTGCTGGTATGGGCGATGGGTTAGGAGGCGCTACAAAACCCTCTCAACCTACTACTGCCGAGAAGCCACCTGTGACGGCGGCTAGGAAAACCGGAGAAGATCAAGTCCGATCTGAATCCGGCGAGGTGACTGGAGCGGACCTGGAGCGTGTGACAATTATGGAAATGCAAGATTCGGGGGCGCACTTCACGCAAACAAACCGAGATATTAGCAACCCGATATTAAAGGTAATTGATTCCAATCCGGATTTAAATTCATTCCATACTAATCACGCTGATTTTGAAACGCAGATCCAGGAGTTAGATTTGGCAATTGAAAAGCATGATAATGATGAGGAGCACGTGGTTCCTAGGAAAGTTGACACCTCACAAGGCTCAAATAAAAATGGGAAGCAATTAACTCTCTCACCGCCAGCTCAACATGCAGAAAGTCAAGAACAAGAAAACCATGTGACAGAGAACACAAAGTTTCCCACTCCAGTAAACAAAACTTTACGCACGTGGAAAAGGCTGGCACGTGAAACTGATATGGAGACTGATACATCACAAGGTCCCACGGTCACAAAGAGAAGTAAAGAAGAAGTATTGGAGTATCTTCTTGAGTTACCTACCAAAAAACTACAGGTTTCAAAGGAAGACATTCAACAAAATTCAATGGTGGAGGCTGCTCAGCAGCCCCGCCAAGCACAATGAGTCTTATAGTATGGAACTGTCGCGGGCTTGGGAACCTGCGTACAGGGAAGGAGCTTGAAGCATTGATTCAGGCTAAAGATCCCTCCGTCATGTTTTTAGCCGAGACATGGGCGGATGAAGCTAGGCTAAAAGAAGTCCAAAGAAATATTAAGTTTGATAATCTGTTTTTTGTGGAAAGAAATCCTAGAGGTGGTGGGGGTTTAGCACTCTATTGGAAAAATTCCAGTGATGTACATGTAGACTCTTTTTCCAAATATCATATTGATTCAATAATTAATAAAGGTGGTAATGATGAATGGAGATTCACAGGTTTTTATGGGGAACCAGTAACACACATGAGAATTGAAGCATGGAACAAACTTCGGTTACTCAATACCCGACATAATCTTCCTTGGCTTTGTGCTGGGGATTTTAATGAAATCACAAAAAGCTCAGAAAAAGTGGGAGGCAGCAATAGAAGTCAAGCTCAAATGCAACTTTTTAGAGACGCCATTGATGAATGCGGTTTTCTTGACTTAGGCTATGTGGGAGAACAATTTACATGGAGTAAACATTTTGCTGATGGCCATTCACTGTGGGAGAGATTAGACCGTGGATTGGCCAACCATGATTGGTTCATGAAATTTCCGAGATCAAAGATTCACCACTTGCATTCGGACTCTTCAGATCACTCTCCTTTATGGATCTCCATGGATGGTTTGGATATTCCACATCATGCCAAACCATTCAGGTTTGAAGAAATGTGGCTCTCGGATCGAGGGTGCTCAGATATTGTAGAGGCAGTTTGGCTGTCTAGGGCAGAAGAGGATAATCCCGATCTTGTCATTCGCAAAATAGACAAATGTGGTAAAGAACTTCGGAAATGGGACCGGGACTGTTTTGGAAATGTCAAAAAGACATTGAGCCAAAAGAGAAAGGATTTAAAGGAGGCTGAAAGGGCAGCCATGAGATCGGGAAACAATCAGCAAGTCCGTGCTTTGAAAAAGGAGATAGCCGAATTGGTTGATAAAGAAAATAGACTTTGGTTCCAGAGATCTAAAATCATGTGGGCAAATTTTGGTGATAGAAATTCAAAATTCTTTCACAGTCATGCTTCTCAAAGGAAGAGGAAAAATCTGATTCGAAGATTGAAAGACCACAATGGCCGTGTGATTGAAAACAGTGAGGATATAGCTGAATGTCTTGTGCAATACTACCAGGACCTTCTCCAAACAGCTAACCAGCAACTTTGTACCTCGGCGACAAATTCCATTCAGAGGGTCATTACTGAGGAGATGAATTCCATGCTTTCATCTGAGTTCACTCATATGGAGGTCAAGCAAGCCATCAACCAAATGGCCCCGCTTAAGGCCCCCGGGCCTGATGGTATGCCACCTCTCTTCTATCAATATTACTGGAATTTAATTGGAGATGATATTTCTGATACTGTGTTGCATTATCTTAATTCTACTACTTTACCTGAACACCTCAATCACACATTTATTACTCTCATTCCAAAAAAGAAAAATCCTGAATTTGCCTCTGAATTTAGACCTATCAGTTTGTGTAACGTCTTGTATAAAATTTTCTCCAAAGTCCTAGCAAATAGACTTAAGAAAATTTTACCTGATATTATTGCTGAGAATCAAAGTGCTTTCACTAAAAGTCGCCTTATCTCTGACAATATATTGGTAGCTTTTGAGTCTTTACATAGTATGCAGAGACATAAAAGAAAGGAAGACTATATGGCCATCAAGCTTGATATGAGTAAAGCGTATGACAGAGTGGAGTGGTCTTACCTGTCCTCAATCATGGAAAAAATGGGGTTCACAGAGCACTGGATCAATCTCATGATGCTATGTGTCAAAACTGTGACATATTCCATACTGGTAAATGGGGAACCCAAAGGCAAGATCATACCAACAAGAGGCATTCGCCAAGGAGACCCACTCTCTCCATTCCTATTTTTACTTTGCACTGAAGGCCTCAATGGTCTACTTAATCAAGCCTCTCATCAAGGACATATTAAGGGCTACTCTCTGTGTAGAAATAGCCCACGACTAACCCATCTTTTGTTTGCAGATGATAGCCTGTTGTTTTGCAGGGCCACCATAGAGGAGTGCCAAAGGGTTCTGAATATTTTGGAAGTGTATGGGAAATGCTCAGGTCAACAGATTAATCGAAGCAAGACAACAATTTTCTTTAGTAAATCTACCAATGAAGATATCAGAAATCAAATAAAGTTGGCACTTGGGGTACCAGAAATTATTCAGTATGAAAAATACTTGGGGTTACCATCCTTGGTGGGAAGAAACAAGAAAGCAAGCTTCAACTATATTAAGGAACGAGTGTGGAAAAAATTGCAAGGTTGGAAGGAGAAACTCCTATCACAAGCTGGAAGGGAGATCTTAATAAAAGCAGTCGTCCAAGCTATTCCAACCTACACTATGAGTTGTTTCAAACTTCCCTTGGGGCTTTGCTCAGAAATTGAGAGCTTGATAAGAAGATTTTGGTGGGGTCAAAAAGGTGATCGGAGAAAAATTCATTGGGTGAAGTGGGATACACTCTGTCTCCCTAAGAAGGAAGGTGGTATGGGCTTTAAGGATCTAGCCAACTTCAATGATGCTCTCTTGGCCAAGCAAGCTTGGAGATTACTTCATAATAAGGATTCTTTATTTTATAGAGTTTTTAAAATGAAGTTTTTTCCAAATTGTACCATTTGGGAGGCCCAAGAATCTAGTTTTGGCTCACATGCTTGGCATAGCATTCTTAAGGGAAGAGATGTGTTACTAAAGGGGGCAAAATGGAGGGTTGGGTGTGGAGAGGCAATTAGTATTTGGAATGATGTGTGGCTACCATCACAGGATCATCCACGAGTCCTCTCTGACATGGTACCAGGTTTTGAAGATGGAAGAGTATCTGACCTCATCAACCCGATCACAAGAACATGGGACTCAGATTTAGTGCATGGATTATTGTCACCTGATGAAGCTGCCTTGGTCCTCAGCGTCCCTTTAAGCCGCACCCTAGTGGAGGACAAGATCATTTGGCCTTTCACCCCATCAGGTATTTATACTGTAAATTCGGGCTCAAAATTTCTTGCAAAACTAACTTCTATGCAGGTCTCTTCAGTCAACACGCAGCAGCATAATGAAGTGTGGAATCAGATTTGGGGGCTCAATGTTCCCAACAAGGTGCGAAACTTTATGTGGCGTGCATGCAAAGAAGCCATACCAGTGAAGCAAAACTTAATGAAGAGGAGGATCCTATTGGAAGATAAGTGTGAGCATTGTGGGGTTGAGGCCAAAACGGTATTCCATGCACTATGGGGGTGCGCCATGCTAGATGATATTTGGGACGATGTTCCAGATTTTGAAGATCGAAGATAGCTTGGCATCTCAAATATTAGAGACTTGATCATTTTGGTTCGTGAGAAAAGAAAAAATGTAGAGCTCATGGCCATGGTGATGGGGACGATATGGCATAGGCGAAACCAAATCCGAGTGAACACAATTGACTTCCCCAAAGCTCAGGTTCTCCAACAAGCATCTCAGACCCTTACCACTTTTCAACAGAGCCAATATTCCCTTGGTCAATCTTCAGCAGTCATTCGACCCCAACCCCGTGCTCATTGGAGCCCACCTCCGGCGAATTGTCTCAAACTGAACTTTGATGGGGCAGTTTTTCCAGAGTTAGGCAAGGCAGGTTTAGGGGTGGTAGTTCATGATTATCAAGGAAAGGCTATAGCATCGTTGTCAGAGCAAGCTCCTCTACCATTTTCGCCGGTCATAGTGGAAGCCATGGCAGCTGCAAGGGCGATGTCCTTCGCACAGGAACTTGGTATTTCAGAGTTCATGCTCGAAGGTGATTCGGAAGTGGTAATAAAGTCTCTTCGAAGTAAGGAAGCCTCCCTTTCTTCTTTTGGCCATCTTCTGGAGTCTGCCAAATCCTTATTAGTTACCAGTAAATGTATTGCTTTCTCTCATGTTCGTAGAACTGGTAATAAAGTAGCCCACAACCTAGCTAGACATGCAAGACATGTTAGAGGTTTGTCAGTGTGGGTGGAGGATGTTCCACCACACCTCTATGATGTACTATTTGCTGATCCCGGCTGATTTTCAATACAAGTAGCAATCTTCATTCTCAAAAAAAAAAAGGTAATGGTTAAAAGAAATGAATTAAGATTGTATAATAGAAAAACGTTAGCCACTAACATTTGCTAGGCAGCCAACTCTTAACAAATAGTTAAAAATAATAATAAATATAAAGTATTTTTATTTTTATAAAAATATTCCAACAACCTTATATTATAAATTTGCAATTTTATCACATTATATGCATAGCTTTTCCAATTCCCAACCATAAAGGTTTCTCTCTCAATTTGTTTTTCATTTTTTTGTGGATTTTTTTATCTTGCATCTCTATTTTGGGTTGATTAATTTTTGTATTCTTCATAACTCTACTTTGGATTGATGTGATTTAGTTTTGTGTTTTTAAGTTGTTATCTTTTTTTTTTTCTTTTTTCTTTTTGATTTCATAGATATTACCCTATTGAATTATAAAAATAATATATACGAATATAGTGTTATTCTATTACATAGCTTGACTATGATAATTTGGTGTTTATTGTTAGAGCACTCACAGCAGTGGTGCTATATAGGTATAATGCTATATTTTTAGCTCAAAATCACAAAAAACATCACGCAGCAGTGGAGCTAAATCTAAAAGATTTAGCTCCACAGCTACAGTACACATCTATATTTAGATGTGTACTGTAGCTCACAGGTAAAAAAAAAAAATATTTTTTTATTACATTTCTCTCTCTCTCTCTCTCCGGCTTCTCTCTTTCTTCTTTCTTCCTCAATTTTTTTCTCTCTAGCAAGCCGGCCACTCCTTCATCTCCCTCATCCCTCAGCTCGCCGGCCACTCCCTCAACTCGCCGGCCACTCCTCAACACTCAAAACTTTGTTATGAAATCTTTTCTGCTGGTTTAAGTAAAATACTCAAACCAAGGAGGAAAAAAAAAGGGCTCCTGAAACGTGTTGGCTATCTAGTTCTCGTATCTACACGAACAAGATTGGTTTCAGCTTTGATCCAGAAAGAAGAAGGTAAGGAACTTGAGTGGAATTACGCGTCTTTCTCATGATAAACCAAAAAGTCTGCTGTGTGGTCCACAAACTTTGGAAAAGTCTCCAGCAATCTTGTGTGGGGAAAAAAAACAAAGCCATTTAAAGAGGAAAAGCATCTGGCCTGGCATCTTTGAAAATTTTTACATCATGGACTTGAAGAGTTGTGGATTTGATCCCATTTACGGGGTGATAAATTCAACAGGCCTAGTCGGCCTTGGGCTTCGCTACCTTGACCTTAGATTGAGTTTTTTTTTTTTTTTTTTTTTTTTTTAATATGGGTTTGGTGGCTGTGGTGGTGGTGGTGGTGGTTGATTTTGGCTATGGTAGTGGTGGTGGATGATTTTGTCAGTGGGTTTGTGGATTTTGGTTGTAGCATGTGTGGAGGTAAAATAGATAAAGTGACTTTTTGTATAGCTAAATAGCTAAAATTTTGCCACCACTGCTGCAAATGCTCTTATATCTTTTAACTTTTTTTTTTCTTCTCGTCTAATATTCTATAAATTTGTTATTATCTCTCACATTCTCCCTTGAAAAACGATTACTCTCTCTCTCTCTCTCTCTCTCTCTCTTATTATTTCTTACAACTCTACTTTATGCTGATGTAATATATATATATATATATATATATATTTTTTTTATAGCTATATTTTAGGTTAATATGTTTTGGTGTTGTATTTTTGAGTTCCCCAACACAAGTAGTCTTTCTCCCTCTTATAACTTTGTTTTGATTATTGTTTGAGTTAATACTTAGCTATTTTGGAAGTGAGAATTTGAATTTATATCAAAACACAATATTGGTGTACGTGCAAGTTAGATTATTAGAACTATATGAGAGAATGGATGATGCATCTAATAGTACATTTAAGTGAAAAAGCTTAAGAACACTAAAAATGAAAGCTTTAACACTTTAACGTCAAGAGAAACGAAAAACACAACATGGAAAGTAAAGAAGGCATAAGGAAGTACGTGGAAAACCCTTTAGAAGGGATGAAAAAACCACGGGTGAGCAAGGGGATAATGTCCCTTACTCTTTAGAGCTTTCTATTATGTAAAAATGAAGGTCTTTCTACAATGTTGATGTTCTTTCCCAAAGAAAGCCTTTTTTCTCTACCTTACTTTCCTACCTAAACTTTTTGGCACTTTCTCTTAATTTCTATAGGTTCTTGCCCTAATGGTTCAGCAACATGTTCCTCTTATAGTACGAGGGATGTTGCTAGGTACATAAGGACAAGTGTCAAACCATGATCCCTCCATTTGAATCTCAATATAGCTATTGTACTATGTTGAGGCTAGAGGAGAGAAACAATACGTCGATGTCAGGGTAGTGGGATGTAAGGCGGCTCTGCTTCTACGTTGGAGCAAACCCTGGACAAGGAAAGGGACATCAGGGACACTAAGAGTGATATAGGTGTCTTCAATAGTGGTCCAGCACAAGCTCAGCCAATAAGGGGTGTTCTATAGCATCTAACCATAGGGGGTCACTATCTCCCTTTTGTGCAAGTGCTAGGTGTCCATGTTAGGTGCAAATCTCACTCTTTCCCATAATGGTCACACCGTTGGCACGGGCCAAAGATCCTCTCCTTCGGCCAGCGTTTCTGTTAGGTTCTAAAGGTTTAGGAATTTATGTATTTAGAACTCTAATTTGTAATGTTGGCAAACCATGATCAAAACAACATGTTTAGACTTGTTTAAGTATGCTCAAAGTTGATTAATTATTGTAAAGTTGGAATCGAGAGACTGTAGATGCATTGGTGCATTTCGGTCTGACTCGATCGATCGAAGAATAGATTCGATCAATCGAAAATCGACCAGATTGCGTTTTTTTGCAGTTTTCCAACTCAGCCCTAACTCTTTAAAACGTTTAGGGTTTTATGTTTTTGCCCTAGGTATATATGGCAAAACCCTAGCCACGTTTTTAGAGTTGCTCCAGTTGTATTGTTGCTCATACATTGCTGTTTTGTGTAAATCTCTTGTGAGATCTAGAGGAGCTTTCCTTTACACAAAGCTTAGGATTTTCTAGATGGAGATTACTTCAACATCTTGATGATCAACTTGGTTGCTGCCTTTGAAGCTTAAAGAATATCAAGCGTGGGTGCTTGTAGCTGATAGAAGAATTCAAGAAAGAAGGAGTCCGTGGATTCGGAGCTTGCACGGGGTCATGTCAGTAAGTTCTACTGGTAGGTAGCATTAGGAAGTCGAGCGGGGTGCTTGTAAGTCCTTTTGTATGAACTTCAATTCTTTCATAGTGAATTCAGTTTTAGTCTGAGATTTTTTATCTCTGAGCTGATCCTTGACCCCTGTTGTCATGGAGCATGGACACTCTCTTTTTGTTCCTCCTCACTTTGATGGGAACAACTATGCTTATTGGAAAGTAAGGATGAAAGCATTCCTGAAATCCATTGATGAGAGAGTTTGGAATTCCGTTGAGTATGGATGGTAGAAGCCCACTACTCCTGTGAGTGAGTGGCAAACTTCTGAAAAAGAAGCAGCAGGCTTCAATAGCAAAGCTATGAATGCCATCTTCAATGCTGTTTCAATGGAGGAATTTAAGAGGATCTCAAATGTTGAGGTTGCTCATACTGCTTGGAAAATCCTCCAAACTGTGCATGAAGGCACAAAGGCAATTAAGATAAACAAACTGCAGCAATTAACTTCTAGGTTTGAGAGCATTAGGATGTCTGATGATGAATCCTTTGATGAATTTTATGCCAAACTGAATGATATTGTTAATTCTGCTTTTAACTTGGGTGAAATCTATGATCAACCTAAAATTGTTAGGAAGATACTTAGATCGTTAACTGAAGACTTTAGACCCAAAGTGACTGCCATTACTGAAAGCAAGGATGTGGACTCCATCCCTGTTGATGAGCTTGTAGGATCTCTTCAGTCCTATGAGTCTGACTTACCCAAAATAAACAAATCCAAATCAATGACTCTTAAGTCTGTTGATGATGTTGAGGTTGGTGGATTTGATGATGAGCTCTCTGCTACAGAGATAGCTTACCTTGCCAAGAATTTTAGAAATTTTCTGAGAAATACAAATAGAAGGGCAAGAGGTACAAACACTGTTGAACCTAGAAACTTTAGGAAGAATGATCCCACTAAGGTTAATAACTTTGAAAAACCTAGAGAAAGAGTAGGTCAATCTTCAAACAATTCTTTGGGTGCTCAGTGTTTTGGTTCTCAAGGGTATGGTCATGTTAAATCTGAATGTCCTACATTCTTGAAAAATAAGGGTAAAGCTATGGCTGTAACCCTTAGTCATAATGAGGTTTCTGATGATGAGTCTGAATGTGACGAGGATGGAAACTTCATTGCTTTCACGGCTACTGCAGTAGTCAATGAAAGCATATCTGCTGAGGAGAACCCTTCTGATGGGGAACTCTCTGAGGATGCAGATCTTCAAGAGGCCTATAATAAACTTTGCAAAGTTGCTGCAAAGGATGCTATGAATGTTGAACTTGGCCTGAAGAAAATTGATTCTCTTGAGCTTGAAAAGAAAAATTTTCTTGTTAAATTATTTGATGCTAATGATCTTTTGAACCATGTGAAATCTGAGAACATGCTTTTACTTGATAAAGTTAAAACTTTAGAACATGATTTATCTGTTGCTAGAACTGCTAGTTCTAAACTTGATCACATGCTGAATGTTCAAAAGTATCATTCTGATAAATCTGGGATAGGATATGTTGAAAGCATCTCTGTGTCTACTCCACATACCACTAACTTTGTTCCTGGTTCTTCTTCTGAACCTTCTATGAGTGAGGTTGTGAGTGAAACTGTCAAACCACCTGTGAGTGAGGTAGTCAAACCTGTAGAAGTTTCACCTCCTAAGAAGATTAGGGTTGATTTGAGAGAAACTAAACCTACCCTACCCAAGGACAAGATGCATGGTAAACCTGCTTGGGTTTGTCATTATTGTGGTAAATCTGGACACATTCGTCCTAATTGTTACAAGCTTCAAGCTACTAAGAGAGCAACTAAACCAAAGGTGCCTGTGCCTCAAGCACAAGATCCAATGGCACTTATTGGTGAATTGGTAAAGGTGTTGAACCTTTATTCCAATCCTGGAGTTGGAAATCACTCGAATGTGAATAAGAACTTCAATGCTCGTGGTGCATCTAAAAGGTTTTGGATGCAAAAGACTCGACCTAATTGAGTCTTTCTGACATGGTCCTTGTGCTTCATTGCTCATTTCTTTGTGACCATTGTTCTTTGGTTTTTGTGTTTCTTTTGCTTTTGTTTCTAGGATTTGCATTGCATTACATTCATGCATTTCATTCTAGGATTTATTTGTTTTCTCTTTAAAAAATAAAAAATAAAAAATAAAAAAAGGAGAAAAGGAGAAAGCAAAAATATGTTTGACATTATGTTTCTTGGTTTTTGAAAACAAGGTTGGTCAATTTATTTACACATAACATGTCTTATGTACCTTGTTTAGCTTTGATGAGCTTTTATATTGCACTTGACTAGTTGAAACTTTGTAGTGCATGTTGTGTGGGAAAGATGTTTATGGTGTTTAACACTTTGTCTTAATCTTGAAGTCACATGTTATTTGACTGTCGGACTTGATCCTTTTGAGAAAGGCATAAATAACCATCTCACCACTGTTCGCTAGTCAATCATGAACACCTTAGTGCATATCATAAGATTTTGTGCTCGAGAAAGTGTAGCACATGCACAAAAAGAACATAAGGTGATGCATCGGCTTAATTGCTTAAATGCTTAAAATTGGTGTGTACTATTAGGCTTGATGCCATCTCACATAATTACAATTGGTGTGTACCATTAGGCTTGATGCCATTTCACATAATAAATTTCACTTTATAATGGGGCAAAATACAAGAAACTTACATGATTGCAAGCTTTTGTTCTAGGAGATGTGGGAGTTATAGGATGTAACTCTTTAGGTGATAGTCTCTTTTGAATTCTATGTGATGAATTTTGTAGACTTTGTGATTGATTGCTATTCACATATCACCTCACATGTTTCTCAAAGTTTTTGCTAATTGCACACACTACACAAGTTACTCTTTGCTAAACTTTGTACATGTTATTGTGTGTGTTTTTGGTCTGACCAACCAAGTTTGAAAATACTTTGAGAATTATGCAAAACATTTTTTTTGCTTGAGAATTTGAAAGGAAAAATGGCTGAAATTATCTGTGAAGAAACTGAGATTAAAATTTGGGTTTTTGAAAAAGCATTCCATCTCATACTCATGCATTTTGTTTCTATAATTTAATGCTTTGAGGAGTTATTTTCAAAATATGGTTTGTGTTTTTCAAAACTGTGATTTTTCTAAAAATTTTGTGAGCCTCTGCCCATTTCGATCGATCCAGTCTGATTTTCGATCAATCGAAAAAGTGTTTTAATTTGTCTCAAAATGACTGTTTGTTTCGATCGATCGAATGTATTTTTCGATCAATCGAAAGTCGCGAATCAGGTTTTTAAAAACACTGTTCTTGACCTTTTCAAACACTTTTTCAAAAGTTTTTCAAAGACTTTTCTCTCTCTCCGACTTGGCAAGCTCAACTATTCCAATTTTTTGTCGTTTTCCTCCGGATTTTTTGCAAGAAATCTCTTTCCTCAAGCTGGTATGTCTATTTTACCCCTCCTTTTTGAGTTTATTTACATTTTTCATGCATTTATGCTCAAATTTTCAGAACCTTTTCTTGTTGGGATTGTTGTTGATTTAGGCCCAATTTTGTGTAATTGATCAATGGGTTTTTGTGGGGACACACTATAAACATGTTCTTAATGGTTTAATTTGATCAATTTTGGGTTTTGTGAAAAATTTCAAATTCTAGGGTTTGTAATTTATCCGAATTTGGGGATTTTGTTCAATTAAGGTTCAATTGATGAAATTGGCTTGTTGTATTGATGAAATTGGTTATTATAATCTGTTTTCAACCTTGTGTACTGATCAATTCATCAAATTTGTTGAAAAATTTTACAAGTGGTTTTCAAATTTTTAGGGTTTTTGTTAGAAACTCTATGTTCGAGCCAATTTTGTGTAATTGAACTTAATTTGAACTGTGTTTACTGCATTAGTTCATGCATCACAACATTGCTATTGTTCATGCATCATATAGATTTTTGTTCTATATTTTTTATTGTGCTAATTTGCAGTCTGCCCTTGGTTTTGTTTTCTTGTTCTTTTGGTTTTCACTTTGTGTCTCTGTCCTTTCCTTAGCACTATGCCTAGGAAGACTAGAGCCCGTAGGACTGTTTCCTCACATTCTCCTTCACCCCCTCCCTCCTTTGACCGTGAGAAGTTTTCGAGTGAGAAAAACCAAGAGATTTATGAGAAGCTAAATGTTAGGAGAAAGATTTGGGCTGAGCGTTCTGTTCACTTAGATGAACTTGATCCTGCCATTAGGGCAAACTTTGAGCGTAGAGGCTGGTTACCTTTGGTGGATATTTCTGATCCTCCTCCACCATCTGCCTTGATTAGAGAGTTCTACTCGAACATCTCTATCCGCATCTATGATTCCAACACTTTAGTCAAGAGTTGGATACGAGGCGTAGAGTACTCCATTACTCCCAAGGTAGTGGCTGATGCTCTAGGGGTACCTTTGGTCCAGAATCCTATCTATCCTTTTGATGTGTCTCCCGAGATTAGTGATGTCTTGTCTTACATCACTGGGACTACTGTCCAGTGGGGTTCTGATCCTCGGATCACTTCTGCTGAGCTCTCTGGGTTGCACTATTTGTTCTTTAGGATAGCCTGTCATTCTATCTGGCCCATCTCTCATGTTCACACCATTCCTCTCGAGAGGTGTGTATTTTTGTACGCTCTGGTTACTGATGCTCCTATTAGTTTTCCCCATCTTTTTCTTCGTTCTCTGAACGATGTTTATAGGAGTTCATCTTCTGCTCATGCTCTTGTTCATCCTATTTTCATTCATAGGATTCTCCTTTATCTTGATCTTGGTGGCTTCCCTTCCTCTGAGCCCGTTCATGTTATTGCTCCTATAGGTGCGTCTTTTCTTAGACAAAGGGCTGCTCATCTTCGAGCTGGTTCTAAACACCCTAGGTCTGAGCCATCTAGTAGCGCACTTCCTCCTTCTTTTTCTACAGGTCTTGCTAGTGAGGATGTTCCTGATCCAGTTGGTGATGATGCTGCTGCTGCTGCTGTTCCTCCACCTCCTTCGACCGACTTTGATGTTCATCATATCTTGGAGACTGTCATGACCGTTCAGGTGGCTCATGGTCAGATTTTGGTGGACTTGCTAGATGAGTTTCGTGCTCTACGAGCCGACTTGGCTCGTCTTCATTCACCCTCACCACCTCCTTTTGATGGCGACTTGTGATTGCCCTTTGGCATTCCGTCACAAAAAGGGGGAGTGGAGTTTTGACTTGTAGAGGAGTTTTTGTAGTTAGGGGGAGACTTTTTGTTACTTTTTGTTGTTGAGGAGCTTGTGGAGTTTTTAGATTGTATCTAGGTGCTTCACTTTGTATATCATTTTTGGGGTTATTCATGTTAGGGGGAGTAACATTGATTGATATACATGTTATATTCATTGATTCTTGTTGCTTTGTGATTCACTGCTTATTGATTTATATTTATGAGTTTTTCATTCATATATGTCTTTATTTTGTGTTGTGTGAATCTTACAAGAATGTTATACCTGTTGTTTTACTCTTTTCTGTCACACATGCGTTTATGCGTTTGTTGAGTATTTCAGGAATATACAGGTTGATTCAACTAAGCTGCTGTCTACACTTGCAACCGATGGATAGTAGTTAGGTTTGAATTTGAGTTTATGAGCATTATTTTTGTAAAGGGCTTTTTACTTGTAAACTTTGAGCTTTTAATTAAGGTTTTGTCACGGATTGCCAAATGAGGAGTTTGTTAGGTTCTAAAGGTTTAGGAATTTATGTATTTAGAACTCTAATTTGTAATGTTGGCAAACCATGATCAAAACAACATGTTTAGACTTGTTTAAGTATGCTCAAAGTTGATTAATTATTGTAAAGTTGGAATCGAGAGACTGTAGATGCATTGGGGCATTTCGGTCTGACTCGATCGATCGAAGAATAGATTCGATCGATCGAAAATCGACCAGATTGCGTTTTTCTGCAGTTTTCCAACTCAGCCCTAACTCTTTAAAACATTTAGGGTTTTATGTTTTTGCCCTAGGTATATAAGGCAAAACCCTAGACACGTTTTTAGAGTTGCTCCAGTTGTATTGTTGCTCATACATTGCTGTTTTGTGTAAATCTCTTGTGAGATCTAGAGGAGCTTTCCTTTACACAAAGCTTAGGATTTTCTAGATGGAGATTACTTCAACATCTTGATGATCAACTTGGTTGCTGCCTTTGAAGCTTAAAGAATATCAAGCGTGGGTGCTTGTAGCTGATAGAAGAATTCAAGAAAGAAGGAGTCCGTGGATTCGAAGCTTGCACGGGGTCGTGTCAGTAAGTTCTACTGGTAGGTAGCATTAGGAAGTCGAGCGGGGAGCTTGTAAGTCCTTTTGTATGAACTTCAATTCTTTCATAGTGAATTCAGTTTTGCCTTGAGGATCGGTGGGTAAAATCCTCCCCAGGTTTTTTACCGGTTTGGTTTTCTTGGGTGATCATATCATGTGTTATTTATTATTCCGCTGCTATATATTTTCATGATATGATTGTTTGATTGTTTTAACCTAGAATTGCTTAATTTGACTAAGTAACAACTTGGCTAATTAACTAGGCTACTCAATCTGGTTGTGTGTTAAGGGGTCTAAAACTGTTCAGTTTCCTTTCCATTGTTCACAGCTGCTCCACGTGTAAGGTCCGGATCTATCCACGTCAGCACTCTCACATGCCTTGGCTGGTATAATGTACAATTGGCTATGCATTTGAATGTGTCTATCAATTATTTGAGTAATATTAAAAAATAGTTTTGTTATGAGTTTTGATTATAATGATAATATCCTTTAAAAAGAATGAGAAATTTCAATAATTCATTTGAAACTTGAAAAGTTTAGTTGTAAAGAAAAAAATTTGGAAAAACATAGCACACTAGAACATAATTTCAAAGAATATGGACCAGCTCATAAAAGAATAATATCAATCAAACACTATACCAAAAATAAAAGAATGATATATTGGTAGAGATAGAAAGATAAAAAATAATTTTAGAAATTGTTTAATTTTTAGGGAAGACAAATTATCTTCAACAAATTTTAAAGAACAAATTATACATTATACCACAATTAAAAAAATAATTATCTATTCTCACTCATTGCATGGATCTGCGACTAGTAATGATAATAGAGAATGCAATGAGCAATTCAAAGTAAGCAACCAATAAGATAAACATAAGCATATTTTAAATATCATCAACAAATTATGAAATATCTATTTCCACCCTCGCATAAAAAATCCTGCAAATTCACAAATGAAATCTATCAATTCAGTGTTTTTCTTCACAATTTTAGAAGGCTTTCTTCTAATTTTGGTCATGCTACATGATTCAAAAATTTCATCATATTTGGTGCTATCCTTGACAAGTGGCCTTAGTTTCTTCTGTGATTAGATTTACCTTGATTTTGATTTCCATTAGCCTAAATTTTTTTATTCTTCCTTTCAGACCTTGATATCTAACATTTTTTTTTCCTAATATATGTCTATTGAATGTTATCATTAGAAGAATTGAAATTAACCTTAGATCCAACAGTTGCCATCAAAATCAGGGTAATCGTCTTCATTTTGTACTCTTAGATAGGTACGTGATAGTAGTTTCTACAGGAAGTCCCATTCTTTAATTGTGTTTCAAGATCTTCCCAAGTTACTTCCATGAGTCTGGTAGCTTCTCAATGGTAGCAGACACTTCTATTTGTTCATCTATTTGAATATCAATGATCGCTTATAAATACTTGAACAGCTTATCAAATGAGAATCTTTGAAGGTCATATGCTCAGTCCACCATAGACTTGTTTACCACCATTGGCTACTATTGATACCGTATTTTGTCTGCTCTCAATTTGCGTGCCGGACCCCGAAGAATCCAAAAATATCATTTTCTTTCCATGGGGTCATGAGAACATATATAATGGCATGGCGCAACTTGTTCAGACACTGGAGCACTCAAAGTGCATTTTCCAACCAAAATGCCCCTAGTTTAACCTTGGGTTGACCAAAGGTCACAAAACGACATTTTTCATGGTTTTATATCAAACCCGAGCTCCTCGGAGATTTTTATCAACTTTGACCAAGTTTGACTCAAAGTTGGCTCTTGGTGGGCCCTAAAAACCCTAATTTTAATCCGACTGTCAAAACGAGTTGAAACTAATGCCATTGCGAGTATTATCAAATCGCATCTGCTAACTTCCTGAAACCAAAACTTTTGATCCAACCGTTGGATTGTTTAGTTCCATACCTTCTTAGAAACTGAAAATGAAGATCTATCCAAGAGTGTCAAGATCAGCCTGATCAGATGATATTTGAGTCCGGCAGCCCTTGAAAGGGTTTCATATGCTTGTGTGATCGGATCTACGCTCTGCTTGCTTTTTGCCATCTTCCATATGCTTATGCGCTCCATGCCATGTTTGTGTGCTTAGACCTAGGCTATGTTTGTCTTGCCATGTGCTATTGTAGCCCTTTTGTCGCTTTACCTTTCTTTCTTGCGTTTTGACCTATTGGTATGGACCCGATCTAGACCCTATGTTCTTTGTCATCATCCATACACCTTGGCTTATATCAAAGGGTTTGGATCACCCTTATTTGCATGTCTGTGATTGCTTGCTTCCATGCTTCATGCTTGTGTTAGCCTCTTTTGTTCTAGGCTTTGTCACGTTTGACGCCCTTAGCGGGTATGTGGTTGTATGGTTGCATCCGACGCCTAGAAGGCCATGTCTAGATGTAACCACTTGGGAGTCATCTTTGCATGTTGGTTTGCTCTGTGTGCACCCTTCCCTTTTTCGCTCCGCACGATGATATGCTTGCCATGCTTGTTTGCGCCATCCGTTGGCTTTCTACTCATCTTTACACAGTTGCTTACATGTCCATGCATGAGTCTTGCTTGCTAGTGTGTCATCCATGCTTTAACACAATGAAGCTATGGACATCTGATCCAAACCTACATTTATCCCTCTTGGAAACCACCCTTGTTTGTTTGCTATCTTGCTTTGTTTCCCTTTTTGCTCGCATCCTGGTTTCTATGTTTTCCATGTCTGTCATGTTTATCTACTTTATGCCTCTTTATTTTGCTCTTTGCATCTTTTCCTTCCATGGCTTGTCTACTGGTTTCTTGTCTTTGCCTTTGCATGTACGCATATGGAGCAAGGATGCATGGAGCTAGGGCATGGTCTCTCGGGTGCAAGCAAAAGAGGCAAGGATGTGAGCACGCGGATATGAGCCAAGCGGCTGCAGTCAGTAGGTTTAGGAGTTTAGCTTTTCCCTTCGGTTATGTACCCTTTTAAACTCCCTCCTTCCTCCTCCCTTTCTCCCTTAGATGGTTTGTATTATGTATATCATGCCTTGTACCATTCATCCTCATATCTAGAGTATGGAAACCCCTGTTTACTTTCCTACACCTATATTTTGGGCCATGCTTTAGGAATGTAGGCATTTACTTTTCTACTCTGTTTGCTAGCATTGTGCATGATGCATGTATATATATACCTACTCGCCCCTCTCTAGTGTGATTGTCACATTCCATGTCACCTAAGGCAGGTGATGCCTAGTTTCCATTGCGAAAGTAAAGGGACGTGTCACCAAATTTTCATCGCGAAAATTTGGTACTCGGCTTAAATGCCATAGGAAAGCATAGACTGGGACCACACCCTTTCAACAGCCAAACCTCAAAGCCCCCCCCCCCCTCCCCCCCAATGCATGCAAAGCCCCGAAAGCCAATGCCAAAATCATGTTTTTACTGCCAATCTCCAAAAATTAAGGTTTTATCGAAACAAAGGACTATCCTTGGATAGGTGAAGGCATGGCGGCGGTGGTTTTTCTGCTTAGCCAATCAAGGCCGGGCGTCGACAGACTGGCGACTCCCTTGGGGATCGATGAGAGTTTAGCCTTTAGAACTTTTGATAAAACTGTAATCTTTGGACATTGGCTTTCAAAAACACAGAAATTGGCATTGGCCTCTGGGCTTTCCTTTTGAAAAGGACTTCTACTATATCCTAGTAGACCACTTTCAAAAGAGTGAAAAAATCTTTTTTCCAAAAAAGAAAATCATTTTCCAAAAGGGAGGCTTCAAGGTATTTTTAAAAGGGGGCTTTACTGCTTTCCTCACATGCTATACCGCTTTCCTCACATGCTTTATAGCTTTCCTTTACATGCAAACATAGGGTAGCAAAATTTAATTTCTACTACACCTTTATCAGCTTTCCATATATATATATATATATATATATATATATATCTGCTATGCTTTGAAAAAGTCTTTCCCCTTCATTAAGGATTGCATGACATATACACCCTTTTGAGCCAAACCCAGGCTCCGCACTGCTAGCGTAGTCTTATCTCTTTTGGGGATTTCATCACCCCATCTGTAGATGTATGGATCGAAACATCGACAGTGTTACCCATAGTTAGATTCGGGGTTGATGTTGTAGGCATTTCTCGGTCCATAGGTGGACAAGAGTTGCTGAAAGGGCCCCTTCGATCCTTCTTGCCCCATAACTTTCATAAAGGGAGGGGTATGGTGATTAAGTACCCTAAGACAGGAACCACCTACCAGTTAAGCCTTTGCATGCAATTAGCCTAGTTATGTCAAACCTGTGAGGACTAGATCAAGCCCAAAGCCCATCAGGACTAGGTGAAATCTAAAAAGCGAACATCCAAGCCTAGGAAAGGATACCCTTATAGGGCTAGAGGTCAAGGAAAAGTGTCTTGTAACAGGTGCGCCCTGTTTGCTTACACCAAAGAAATTGTGTTCTACTCCAGGTTCCTTCTATCCTACTTGCACAGCATCCATAATTAAACTCCCTAGGAAAAGCAACCCCGTTGCTTGTACATGCTAGACCATACCTTATCCTTAAGGGTTTACAACCCTACAAGGGCACTCATGCATACACTGATTAGTTCCATCACCTAATTGTGCAAAGATAAAATTTGTGGTAAATAACCGAAACTCCTTTTAAAAGGGAGGTGCTGCTGAAAAATTGTCAGAGATCCAAAGGTCCAAGAGGTCCAAGTTGCCTAGATTGTCAAGGTGTCAAAATTGCCAAGAAGACCTAAATGTCAAGAATCCAAGGGCTCCTCCAAGAGATCCAAATTACCAAGAGGCCCATGATGTCCAAATTGCCAAGGGATTCAAATTGCCAAGATGTTGAAATAACCAAAAGTTCCTAGATGGCAAGAATCCAAAGGCTCCCCCAAGAGATCCAAAGGTCCAAGAGATTTATACTATCCAAGTTACCAAGAGATCCAAATTTCCAAGAGCTCCCTCGAGAAGTTAGCATCATCAAAAGCCGAAATTTTCCACTCAGTCGCATTTCTTGTATTGTAAAAGGCCCACAATTGGAGCTGATGAACCCAACATTGTAAAAGCAAATATTGTACAAGCATGTAATCAAAAGAGGGTCTGTTGCCAAGCATATCATGAAAGTTTTGGTTACTTGACAATCTTGTGCATTAATTTTGCATCATAGTAGAAACTTACCATGATAAATACCCGATCAAGGGTGCAAAGCCAATTTTTGAAAATGGTAGGAGCATATCCTTAAGCATTTTGTTTGCAGGGTAGCAATTCTTCGATAAAGGTATGATCTTTACCTGCTTGCATAACATTGAGAAACCCTAGGAAAGACGGTTCCAAAACCGCTTGTGCATTAGAACCCACCTAAGTCCTAAGGATCCCTGACCCTACAAGGGCATGCATGCATTTTCTAATATCTTCCACCTAATTGTATAGATAATAAATTAGGTGGCAAGCAACAAAATTTTTCCATAGAGATGTACAAGAGGCTAAGTTTTTTCAAAATTGTCAAAAAGATCATATTTGTTTTCCTTGTATCCAATGCCTTTGCATCAAAATTGGTTTCTTTGTCTAAGGACCTTTGTGAATAACATTACAAAAACTGTTGCCATACAAAGTGTGCCAAATTTTTCCTAAAAGGACAAGGTGTTACACCTTAAAATTTTCATTTTGAAAAAGTGTCCAATCCAAGACTTTTCAAAACCTATGATAATGCTCAGTTGCTTGCCACAATTCAGTCATGTTAAGATTTGCATCACTTTAGAAACTCATTCAATGACGAGAATTCCAAATCATGAAACATCTCCCTCATAATTGCAAATGAAATAGGGGCATGCTTAAAGCATTTGGACATAAGACTAACATGTGCTTTGATTTTCTTTTTTTTTTTTTTTTTTCCGCCATGAAAATATCCCAATCCACCTCGAGGTGTGAGAAGAAATGTGGGAAGTTCAAGATTCTTGTATCTCCCAGCTTATACAAAAGGACATGTGCAAGAACCAAGATTACAAACCGAAGTCTCGGTTCATTTTAGCTAAGAATCTTCAAGAGGCTGTTTAAATGGTCGAAGGACCAGGCAAATGCCATACTGAGGCAGAATTTTTCTCGATCCTTCTCCCATGCTAAAAGAGATGAAGCCAATCACAGTAAAAGCATCATGAATCCCAGTGCAATTTTCATAGGGTTGTCTCCAACAGATCGGAGGGTCATCTATGTTCTTCCAATTCACCTCAGTCGAGGTCATGGCAGAAGCTTGTGGAACAATTTCTGAATACACAAGCCCTGAATAGCTCATTCAAGAACTCACTCCAAGGAGTCAAAGATTGCAATAAACCGACTTTGGGTTATCTTATGGATGCAACATCTCCATCAATCAGTATGAGGCACCTATGTTGGGCATGAGAATAGACAATTAAAAGGATGCATGAGGCCACTCTATTGGAGGAGGGCCTAGGTATTTCCAATTTTGTCGGATCTTCTTAGGACCAAAATTCCCTACTAACTTTAGTCTTCTGAATTTCCTTTTTAGGAATTGGCTTCGGCCTATCAAGTATCCAGAGAGGCATAACCTGAGTTGCCAACTCCAATGAATTCTGGCCAATTTCTTTCAAGGAAGCCATCAAGGGCCCTAAATTCCCTATCTCAAACATAAGCAACAACCAATTCTAGTGAAACGTTAACAGCATGATTGGTGAGGTCAATGACCCACAAGACGTCCATATGGACTAGAAGAAGGCCAAGCCTTTAGGAGCTCTCAATATGATACTGGGGCAGATTTTTAGAGGTCTTATTACCATAAAACCACTAAAAATCCATCTTGTTCAACCTCTACATTATCAATGAAGACTAGCTACTGCAAGATTAGGAGCAGAATTTTGCCAAAAATCAAAGTTGATCCGTACAGTTTGCAAGCTCCTTTGTCAAGGCATCTCAAAAGGGTGAAAAGAACCCAACATCTCTCAAGCAAGGTTAAACAGCTCAAGTTTCATTAGTAATAGCTTGCCTCAATAGGCTTTTCCTTTGAGTCTTCCACAAAAAAATCTTCTTTTAGTCTTCCACAGAAAAATCTTCTTTTACCTTCAGGTGGTCTATGTGTTTCCTTCAAGTATTTCCCAAGAAAAATTTTATTTCCCCTTTGGGTAGATTAGGGTGTCTCCCTCCGGTTCCCCTTAAGAAAAATATCTTCTTTTACCTTCTGATAGTCTAGGTGGTTCCCTCAGGTCTTCCTCAAAAAAAAGCTTTCTCTCACCTTCGAGTCTTCCTAAAAGAATCCCTTCTTTCTCCAAGTATTCTGGGATGTCTTTGGGTATCTTGATATGTAAATCCTTACACCCTTCAGTTGAAAATCTCACCAAGTTGTGAAAGTGATTGAGAGACCATGGAAAATGCCACACTGGGGTAGCTTTTTTTTGCACGGTCTCTCCCCTCTGAATGGTCTTCTTTTCAATAGCCTCGACAACATCTTGTACATTAGCAAGGACCATAGTCACAATTTTTTTGCAAGGCCATCAGAAGATATTTTAGCTTCCTCGAAGCATTCCTTGGAAGCTTGACTTCCGCGTTGACAGTGAAAAATGGCGAACCAAGCCTACATTCAATGAGAATTATGAACTATCTCCAGTTTTATCGGATCTTGCCATGAGCAAAGCCCTCATTTAACTTGGACCATTTCCTTCTCAGTAACATTCAAATAGTATTGAGACCACCTTAGTCATGGGGATTCATTTGACAAATCTCAAATCCATGAGAAATTAGCTCTGGCTATTTTAGCAATACAAGGTCCAAATTTGCTTGTAATGAGTGCCCACATGTGAACCATGGAGGAAGAGTAAAGGGATTAAATTTGGTCGAATAAGAGCCAAAATGCTTCCAATTTTATCGGGTTTGTCATAGCATGAACATGTCACTAACTCCCTTCAATCAATTTCCTTTTCAGGGACATGTGGAATTGCATTAACATCCCTTCTTGTTGTACTTATATTGCCTTTATTAGGTCTCTAATGTGGCACATTGCCTTGACAAGTCATTTCAACGTTTGACATGAAAATGAAGTCACTACTTGTGCTTCACAAGAACCCTCACCACAGATTAGAAAATCTTCATCACAAGAAGTATGCCAAGCGTGGAATCAATCACCTAAGGCTTCTTTACAAAGGGAAGACCTTCATCCCCTAAATGGATCTTTGTAAAAGCTTATGGATATTGGGAATGCCATCAATTGGAAACACTGGAACCCAAGTTTGACCCTGTCACTCATCCCAACATTATCTCAACAAAACCTTCTCCCATCTCGGTTGGCTTAGGTTTGTTGCAATCTTGTACACATTTTTCAAAAGAAAAAAAAAGGAAAAAAAAGAAGAAGAGATTTTACAAAATAAGAACAAAGCATAGATGTTCAAATCAAAACATCAAATCAGGAAAACCTGTGTTTTAAAGCACATGCATCTTCTAAGAGCAGCAAGTCAATGCCAAATCCCCTTTTATGGGAAAAGAGTTATTTGAGTAAAGTGGTTGTCCCTTACCAGGGATAAGGGGCATGTGATCCCCAAACACTCACCTCATGATATCCCATCTCAACAACTCCATATTCCTGAAACATTCATCACTTTTGCAAAGTGCATATTCTTTTCTTGACAATCACCCCCTCCCCCCGGGGAAGGTCCTACCCAAGATTGGTGTGGACCCTAAATTAGTGAATGACCACATGTTCAAGTTTCATTGATCAACTGATCGAATTTGAAATGATGGGGGCATTTGTTTCAGCTATCCAAACAATTATATCCCTTGATAGCCCTTTTGAGACAAAAAGAAAATGCTTTTCAAAAATCACCCAAATTTATCATTTGGCCTAAGGGTAAGAGGTAAGCGTTCAAGATGACGGAGAGAGGCATTCCTGTCACTACCGTCCCGCTTGCAAAGAAATATCCCTTGTTAGCCCAATTGAGCCTGTTGAATTCTTTTCTTGTTTAACCCGATCAAGGATTACCCCCCACACTAGGGCGAGTTAGATGGTTACAAGGACCTCATGCTAGGTGATTTTCGATATTTGAGTCCATCAAATGAGTCTCTAATTGAAAAAAATGAGAAAAGAGCTCAAATCAAATGACAAAATTCATGGGCCAATCAAGTCTAAGGAAGCCCTAAGCAAAGAAAGGGCAAAAGAAAAATTTAGCCCGAAACAATCATGAAACATAGGCCAAAGAAAATTAAAATGAAGGCCCTAAAAATTAAATGGACAAAATTCGAGAGATTGACTCAAATTGAGGATATAGTCAAGCATGAGAGGCAACCAAAATGCTTTTGATGAAGTGTAATCCTTGACTTTAGGAAACTCTTCAAAGAATTTCATAGCCAAAATATCCTCCAATAAGCCTAGGAAAGCCATATCTTTACATTACGGTCCTGAGAAAGTCCTTCCTGATTGAGGTCAACTACTTAGTCTATAGAGCTTATGCCAAATAATCACCCACATATGAAAGTTTTGAGCCTAATATCCTTCATTTCAAGCACCCAATTAACCCCAAGGCCACGTTACAACATAATGAAAGACCTCACTGATCACTGAGGATTGGTTGGTTGTGGCACATTGGACATTTGGTCAATCATTGATGACAGAATCATCTGCTTATGCCAAGGCATCAGGCCTTAAAAAGGGTAGGGTCCTTTCCCAACTCACCCGATGAGTTCAAAAGGCCAAACACATCATTCTTGTCTTCCCTACATAGCTTAAAAAGGGACACCCATGAACTTGGTAAACGCAAGCACTTTGCTAAAAATCCTTGCTTGCAAGCATGTTCCCTATTCAGGGTAAATGATAGCCGTCGAGCACATACACTCTTAAGCCACATAGGAAACATGGCCTAAGCAAGCCCCTCTTGTGGTATATGCATTTAAACAGATTTTCATGATCATGAATGAATGTCCAAAATTTTTGAACCAAGTTTTGAAAACCAATTGAAACAGAAGGGAAAAATAATAACCCTCAAAGATTTCAAATCCTCCAAACTTTTCAAGTCCAAAGACAAATCCTTGAGGGTTATTCGTTTCTTCCCAAGGAATTTCCAGAAAAATGAGGTTTAAGATTGCAACAGCTTATGCAAGCCTCTCTCAGTCATTACATGGAATCTCCAAAAAGACCTGAACCCCAAAAGATTCAAATGCTCAACCCCAGGTTTTAAATACCATCTGAGCATTGTTGGCCTAAGCACTTTTTGAGCCTCTCGAACTCATCCCAACAAAGGATGCTTAAGTCATTGTTCAGACATGACCCCCAATGCCCAAAGGTTGGCCCCAGTCTCAATCCTGATACTAGGGCAGTTTTATTTTTGACATTTTCAAACCATAGATGGTATTCCCTTTATCCAGTGCAATTCAAGATATCCACTAGGAGAAGGAGGAATCTTTTCCCGTGAGAGCATGAATAGGTGCCCAGCATGCACAATACATCAAAACCGCACAGAACTCAGCATCAAGGCAGTTCTTGTCTAACTATGACCAAGAGTTTCAGCATCTCCAAGAAGGGACCTTCCCCAAAATTCAAATCCAGAATTCAGCAAATCAAGGAACCCATTGTGGTATAATCGTCCAGTACGAGCTCAAACTTATGTCAAGTCGGTCCGCCGACCTAGAACCCCACAAAATTCTACACTAGGGAAGTTTATTTTGCGCAACTCCTTTCACTTTGTGCTAATCAGTATGCAAGAACAGGCTCATCCCGGCAAGGACTTTTCATGTCATGTCAAGAACCGCACAAAACCTACACTGAGGCAACTTTATTTTGTGCGGTATTTCCCTTTTTCATCTCCCTCAGTGGATTGACCACTATCAAATTGAATTGGTAAACCCGTGAGGATACGGTGCGATGCAGGTGCTACCAATATCGCACGTCAACAGCCCTTTTAAAGGTGATATCCAAAATTTACATGTAAGTCCTAGCCAGAGGCATTGTTTCTTGCACATATTAGCATCCCTTTTAAAGGCGACATCCAAAACTGTACATGTAAGTCCTACCTAGAGGCATTGTTTCTTGCATATATCAGTAGCCCTTGCATTGTTTCTTGCATATATCAATAGCCCTTTTAAAGGCGACATCCAAAATTATACATGTAAGTCCTACCCAGAGGCATTATTTCTTGCACATATCAACAGCCCTTTTAAAGGCGACATCCAGAACTATACATGTAAGTCCTACCTAGAGGCATTGTTTCTTGCATACATCAGCTGCCCTTTTAAAGGTGATTTCCAGAATTGTACATGTAAGTCCTACCTAGAGGCATTGTTTCTTACATACATCAGCAGCCTTTTAAAGGCGATTTCTAGAATTGTAAATGTAAGTCCTACCCAGAGGCATTGTTTCTTGCACACATACAGCAACAGCCCTTTGAAAGGCGATTTCCAGAATTATACAGCCCTTTCAAAGGTAGGTTCTAGAATCACACATCAGCAACCCTCTCAATGGCAGTTTCTAGAATCATATATCAACAGCCCTCTTAAAGGTAACATCTCCACACTTCCACGGTGTAGGAACTTCTCCATGCTACCACAGCGTAGGAATCTCAGCAGCCTTCTCAAAGGTAACATCTCCACGTTTCCATGGCGTAGGAATCATTATGGTGCTCAATACCCAACAACGGATCAGCACAATTATCCATGCTACCACGGTGTAAGACCCTTTCCGCACTTCCTCGATGTAGGAACTTCTCCACACTTCCACAGTGCAGGAATCATTATGGTGTGTGATACCCAACAACGGATCAACACAAACGTCCACACTTCCACGGTATAGCACCCTTTCCAGACTTCCACGGTGTAGGAACTTCTCCTCTCTTGCTCTAGGAGTCATTATGGTGCTTGATACCCAACAACAGATCAGCATAATCTTCTATGCTTCCACGGTATAGGACCCTTTTCTGTACTTCCACGATGTAGGAACTTCTTCACGCTTCCACGGCACAGGAATCATTATGGTGCGCGATACCCAACAACGAATCAACACAATCGTCCATGCTTCCATGATATAGGACCCTTTTACGCACTTCCATGGTGTAGGAACTTCTCCACGCTTCCACGGTGCAAGAATCATTATGGGGCATGATACCTAACAACGAATCAGCACAATCATCCATGCTTCCACGGTATAGGACCCTTTCCACACTTCCACGGTGTAGGAACTTCTCCTCTCTTGTTCCAGGAGTCTATTATGGTGCTTGATACCTAACAACGGATTAGCACAATCTTCCATGCTTCCACGATATAGGACCCTTTCCACACCTCCACAGGGTAGGAACTTCTCCACGCTACCACAGCGTAGGAATCATTCATCAAGCGTGCTATTTAGATATCCTCTATCCTCGACTAATCTTATTTTGAGGCTAACTAGCAGCGGTGTTGTACGTCTCATCACCCTACAATCAACAAGTTCCTAAAGAATCCTAAGTTCCCAATCACTAGGTAAGTCCCTTTACTTTGCCTAGCATTTTATTTTCTGCATCCAGCATTTGCATGTTTTTCCACTTAGCCCCCCCCCCCCCCCAAAAAAAATCTAGCATGCTTTCCTAGTTGCATTGCTACTAACATTTTGTAGAAAAAAGAAGAGAATAAGAAAAATTGACACTGACCTCAAGTCCAGAAAGTGTTTCAGAAGCAGCTGCAGCAGCTCGATTGCATCAGGAAAAAAAAAAAAAAGGTCTCAATCCATGAATAGCCTCTGCACGCAATTTAGGGGCAACAAAATATGAAATCATTTTCTTTATCTGACACCTCTCATTGCACTTGAGGAATCAGATAAAGAAGAGGCAGCTGTTGATACCGTATTTTGTCCGCCCTCGATTTGCGTGCCAAACCCCAAAGAATCCAAAAATATCATTTTCTCTATATGGGGCCACGAGAACATATATAATGGCGTGGGACAACCCGTTTGGACATCAAGGCGCTCAAAGTGCCTTTTCCGGCCAAATGACCAAAATGCCCCTAGTCAACCGTGGGTTGACCAAAGGTCAAACAATGTCAAAATCCTCACAAAATAAAATTTTTCATGGTTTTATATCAAACCCGAGCTCTTCAGAGATTTTTAGCAACTTCGACCAAGTTTGATCAAGAGTTGACTCTTAGTGGGCCCTAGAAATCCTAATTTTGATCTGGCCATCAGAACGAGTTGAAACTAATGTCATTGCAAATATTATCAAATTCTTGTTCCAATGACTACTCATGGGTCAAAATCGGAGTTAAAACGGTTGATATATCAAGAAAACTGTGAAAACCACGTCTACTAACTTCATGGAGCCAGAACTTGTAATTCGACTGTTGGATTTTTTAGTTCCATACCTTTTTAGAAACTGAAAAATGAAGATCTATCCAAGGGTTTCAAGATCAGACCGATCAAAGGTGGTTTGAGGCAGGCGAAAAATGTGCCCGGGGCTATAAATAGCCCTAAGCACCCATCAGACAGGAGGACAAACATTTTTTCTGAAATTTTCACTCTGCAGAGTTCCTCTCTATGTTTTTTCTCTCTTCCAAACACCAAAAAAAGACCAAAAACACTCCAAAAAACACATCAAAGTCTCTTGATTCTTCCCTTTTCACCAAGAACACAAGATATTGCTTTTGCACCCAATTTTCTTTTCCTTGGTTCTATTCTTAGGATTTGGGGTTTAGGGGTGTGGATGTAGCTTTTTTAGCTATCATCCACACCCCTAACCTTCTAGATCTCTTTTCTAGCATTTATCTTTCTTTTTACTAGAATAATATGTTTTATTGCTTTCTTTGACATGTTTCTTGCTTTATCTTGTTTCTAGCATGTTTTTAGCTTAGATCCGTGTTCTTTTATGCTTGTTCACATGTTTATTTGTCCCGATCTACATGCTTAGGGTTTTTATGCCATGTTTTATGCTTAGATCTACATCCATTCATCTTTGCTTTGCGTTGATGTTAGGATTATGTGCGCACATGCTTGATATCATGTCTATGGTTATGCTTTGCTCAGATCTATGTGTTTGTATGCTTTTTGCCACGTTTTATGCTTAGATCTACATCCATACATGCTTATATGCTTGGATTCATGTTCTTCCATGTCTATGTGCTAGTTTTCACATTCCCACAAATGTGTTGCCATGCCTATGCCTAGATCAATGTTTATATGCTTTGATCTATGTTTTCACATGCTTGTGTGCTAGGGTCTATGCTCTGCTTGTTTTATGCCATCTTCCATGTGCTTGTGCGCCCCATGCCATGTTTGTGTGCTTAGACCTAGGCTATGTTTGTCTTGCCATATGCTATTGTAGCCCTTTTGTCGCTTTACCTTTTTTTCTTGCATTTTGTCCTATTAGTTCGGACCCGATCTAGACCCTATGGTCTTTGTCATTGTCCATACACCTTGGCCTATATCAAAGGGTTTGGATCACCTCTATTTGCATGCTTGTGCTTGCTTGCTTCTATGCTTCATGCTTGTGTTAGCCTCTCTTGTTCTAAGCTTTGCCACGTTTGACGCCCTTAGCAGGTATGTGGTTGTGTGGTTGCATCCGACGCATAGGAGGCCATGTCTAGATGTAACCACTTGGAAGGCATCTCCGAATGTCGGGTTTCTCCATGTGCACCCTTTCCTTTTCCGCTCCACATGATGATATGCTAGCTATGCTTGTTTGTGCCACCCGTTGGCTTTCTATGCATCTTTACACGCTTGCTTACATGTCCATGCACGAGTCTTGCTTGCTAGTGTGTCGTCCATGCTTCAACACAATGAAGCTATGGTCATCCAATCCAAACCTACATTTGTCCCTCGTGGACACACCCTTGTTTGTTTGCTATCTTGCTTTGTTTCCCTTTTTGCTCACATCTTAGTTTCTATGTTTGCCATGTCTATCATAATTATCTACTTTATGCCTCTTTATTGTGCTCTTTTCATCTTTTCCTTCCATGGCTTGTTTGCCGGTTTCTTGTCTTTGCCTTTGCATGTACGCACATTGAGTAAGGACGCATGGAGCTAGGGCACGATCTCCTGGGTGGAAGCAAAAGGGGCAAGGATGTGAGCATGTGGATATGAACCAAGCGGCTGCAGTCAGTAGGTTTAGGAGTTTAGCTTTTCCCTTCGGTTATGTACTCTTTTAAACCCCCTCCTTCCTCCTCCATTTCTCCCTTAGATGGTTTGTATTAGATATATCATGCCTTGTACCATTTGACCTCATCTCTAGAGTATGATAACCCTTGTTTACTTTCTACCAAAACAAATGATTGTCCTTGGACAGGCGTTGTGGGGTGCCTAACATCTTTTTCACACGTAACTAAACTTCCGGACATAAGAATCAAGCTTTTTTTGCCATCCATATTAGATTAGGAAAAATGACCTTTTTGCTTAGCCTAGGATTGGTAATAAAATTAACGAGAAACAGGTGACCAATCACACCATAGAAAAACCCAATGATTGGTGGCGACTCCACTTACCTTTGGTAACCCCTTAAACGCCAAAGGTAGACCTACTTTCCTCCACTGAGAGAGAGAGAGCACCCGAAGCTCCACGCGAAACACACACGCATACACATTGAGAGGGGCCCTCCAATAGGGCCCCACGCGAGCGGATATCGCCATGACGGGTGGTCAAACAAAGGCACGGCGGCGGCGATTTTTACGCTTAGCCGATCGAGGCCGGGCATCGACAACTACAGGCATACTTTTTTTATCCAACCACTTCAATGTCATATTTTTGTTGAAGTGGGTCCTGAATTTGCTTAGCAAAAAAATAAATTTGATCATAGTAGTCGTTAAAAAGAATCAACTAGACAAATTTGTATAAAATCTAAAAGCTAAAGCATACCAAGTATTGTTGTTATGCTCCTATTGAACTACATCAGTGTAGTATTTCGGTCTATTTTGAACCATTTGGTCTATTTAATTAAACTGCTTTATTGACAATTATGTCACTTTCCTAGTATAACATTGATAGTGTGTATATATATATATATAACTACATTTTTTTTATATTATTAAAATCTTGTATTTTTTTTTTTTTCCTAATATTAGTTATGGATTTACTTATATTTGCTTACTCTTTAGGTCTTTCAAGACATATAAAGGATTCAACATTTGTAAGGAACATTAGAAACAAATTACAACTATACATTACATTATTTACAAAATATCTCATCTTATATAATTAATTATTGAATGTAAAATGCATTGTGTTTCCTTAAAATTTAAGACACTTACAAAATTTATGACACTTTCAAATAACAAATATAGAATACTCAATTTTGAGAATATAATATATTGGATCAACTATACTTTATTAAAGTAATCTCATCATTTTAAGAAGAATTTAGAACTAACCCTTATAAGTCTCATCTACTATTTCTATTTATTACTTAACAAGAAAATTTTCAAATTTTTCTTTGCATTGCATGAGTTTGTGATTAGTGAGTACATAATTTATGTAATACTTGATTTTTTTTTTCCCACTTTTTCACCATATTTTCATGCTCTAATTTGTCTTCATCAATCATACTTTCTATCCCTTTTTGTGTTGGATCTCTTCAACTAAGATATAGGAAACATGGGTTTGGCTAACTTCCAGTACGTTTTTAAATGGACATGTCCTTTTGTTTTAAATATACAATGACAAGTGGTAATGAGTTTTAATGGCCACCTTTTATTTTGTTAGTAGGTGATGTGGTAGTCATTCATTAAAACTATTAGGTTCTAAAGATTTAGGATTAAATATTTAGAATCATATTTAAAATGTGTTGGCAAACCAAGAACCAAACATGTCTAGTCTATGTGTTAGGCAATACTTAAAGGGGTTGGTTTCAAGCTTCAAGTTCGAGCTGATTGTAGTAAAAGGGAGTAACTTTCTGCCTTGCTCAACTGATCGAGAAATTAGACTCGACTGATCGAGAATTACAAAATCTGATTTTGTAGAAGTTTTAAACAAGGCCCAAGCCCACGAAAACGTTTAGGGTTTCACTCTAGCTTCTCCATGTATAAAAGGGAAACCCTAGCTATGTTTTTCAGATTTTTTTTGGAAAACTTGTGTGTTACTCTTTGTGAAATTTGAGAGGTTTTGTACTTTCTAACTACACAAGAATCTACTGGAGCAAGATCTACAATCAATCGTTGGTAGAACCTAGTTGCTGCAACAAGATGATTACTGAAGGTGATCTGAAACCTTTGAGTGGGATCTCAAAGTCACAAGCAAGGGGGCTTGTGTTGGTGTAAATCTAAGGAGAGAAGAAGTCCGTAGATTCAGAGCTTGCACATAATCGTGTCAGTAAGTTACTACATGAGGTAGAAATAGATTTAGGGTTAAATCTGATTGTAAAAATTTCAATTCTCTTATAGTGGATTTACTTTACCTTGAGGATAGCTAGGTCAAATCTTCCCCAGGTTTTTACCTTGAAACGGTTTGTTTCATCGGTTTTCTTGGGTCATCATATCATGGTGTTATTTACTTTTCTGCTTTTGTACATGACATGATTTATTATAGTTTAACCTAGATCTAAATAATAAACCTAATAATCAACTTGGTTAATTAAGTAGGTTAAGCAATTTGGTTTAAGGGGCCCAAACGAACAAACAAGTGGTATCAGAGCAGGTTAGCTCTTGTTTATAGGTTTCTTAACCTAGAGATGATCCTTGACCCCTGCTGTCATGGAACACGGTCACTCTCTTGTGATCCCCCCACACTTTGATGGGAATAACTATGCTTATTGGAAGGTTAGAATGAAAGTCTCCTTGAAATATTTTGATGAGAGAGTATGGCTATCTGTTGAAAATGATTGGGAAATACCAACCACTGCTATTGGTGAATGGACTATGGCCCAAAAGGAAGCAACAAGCTTTAATAGTAATAATATGAATACGATATTCAATGCTATTTCTATGGAAGAATTCAAGAGGATCTCAAATGTGGAGATTGCCCACACTGCTTGGAACATCTTACAAACAGTGCATGAAAGCACAAAGGCAGTAAAAATTAATAAACTGCAGCAGTTGACCTCTAAATTTGAAAGTATTAGAATGTCTAATGATGAGTCTTTTAATGAATTCTATGCTAAGTTGAATGATATTGTCAATTCTGCTTTTAATTTGGGTGAAGTTTATGACAAAAATTGTTAGGAAAATTCTTCGATCATTAACGAAGGACTTTAGACCAAAAATGACTGTCATAACTGAAAGTAAAGATGTTAATTCTATTCCTGTAGATGAACTTGTAGGATCTCTTCAGTCCTATGAATCTGACTTACCAAAGACTAACAAATCCAAATCTAGGGCTTTGAAATCTGTTGATGATGTTGATGATTGTGGATTTGATGATGACCTCTCATCTACTGAGATTGCTTATCTTGCCAAGAACTTTAGAAATTTTCTGAGAAATAATAATAGAAAGGCAAGAAACAGAAACAATGTTGACCTTAAGAATGTGAAGAAGAATAAAACTGCCAAAAATAACAATTAATAAAAATCAAAAGAAAAAGTAGGCCAGTCTCTTTAGGACAATAGTGTTATGGTTGTCAGGGTTACGGTCATCTAAACTCTGAGTGTCCAACATTTTTTAGATCTAAAGGTAAAGCTATGGCTGTTACTCTGAATGATGATAAAGTTTCTGACCATGAGTTTGAAAGTGATCAAGAAGGAAACTTTATGGCTTTTACTGCTATTATTGTAGTAAGTGAAATTGAGACTGCTGATGAGAACTCTTTTGATGTGGAACTCTCTGAGAATGCTGACTTGCAAGAGACTTATAACAATCTGTGCAATATTGCAATCAAAGATGCTATGAGTGTAGAGTTAGGGATGATTATCACTGGAGATGACTTAGATTGCATCCTGGATTGCAAACAGTTTCTCAGTTAGAAATTCAAGATGAAGGATCTTGACGCTTGGTTATTTTCTTGGACTTAAGGTCTCTTCTTCTCTAGTCTCTAGTTTGTAATTATTAGACATCGACCTAATATGCCTCATATCTTTTCTCTCATGTTGGACATGTTAAAAGCAAAATTTCTAACACTCTAATAGAGTCCAATGCTCATCTCATAACTTAAGATGGCGAGTCCCTTTATGACACCACTCTCTACAGACTATAACATGCAGTTAGTTGGGAGCCATGTCTACTCTTTTTTTTGTTTTAGAGTTTCAACCTATTAGAAATACTAAATAAGTGTATTGTATTTCTCAAGTAATAGAATATACATAAGTGCCTTTATATAGGAGGCAGAGTGTGCAGTACAAGTAAGTATGCTATACAAGTAAATAAGGTGGGCCTAAAGCCCACATACCCCAATACACATTAACAATCCTCCTCAAACTCAAAATGGATGTGAGACCAACTTGAAGTTGTCAACCAAAGTACGAAGACATCCCTTAGGATGTGACTTAGTGAAGATATTTGCAAGTTGATCTTTAGAGGAGACTGAGATCAGCTTAAAAGCACCATGGACAAGATGATAACAGATAAAATGACAATCAATCTCGATGTGTTTAGTCTGTTCATGGAAGACATCATTATGAGCAATATGAATGACACTTTGGTTGTCATAATAAAGAGGAGTAGCAGAGAATGTGGACACACCTAAGTCTTTAAGAAACCATCGTAGCCAAAGGAGCTCAGATGTGGTATCAACAAGGACGTGATATTCTACTTCAATACTGGAGTGGGCCATATGAGTTTATTTCTTACTTCGCCAAGAAATCAGAGAAGACCCAAGAAGAAAGCAATAAGTAGTGGTGGACCTGGGATCAGTGGGATCTCCTGCCCAATCAGCGTCAGAAAATGCATGGAGAATAAGAGGAGACTGAGTAAAGTAGAAAAGACCATGGAAGAGAGTGCCCTTTAGGTATCGAAGAATGCGCAGAACAGCAGCATAGTGAGTCGATCGTGGAGCAGATAGATACTGGCTCACCTGGTGAACATCATAGGAAATTTCTGGACAAGTGAGAGTGAGATAAACTAGGCTGCCAACCAAACGTCTGTAAAGAGAGGGATTAGATAATGGTTTCCCCCCTAACGGAGTCAGATGCGCATTAAGCTCAATTGGAGTGTCAACAGTCTTGCTATCAGTGAATCTAGCTCGAGACAAGAGTTTAGAGGCATACTTGGCTTAAGTAATATAAAGTCCATCTGTAGTATGAGTGATTTCAAGACGCAAGAAGTAGCTGAGATGTCCAAGATCTTTCATCTCAAACTGCTAACTGAGAAAATTCTTGAGTTCTTAAATGCCACTGAGGTTATCACCAGTTATGATCATATCATTTACATACAGGAGAAGTGAAATAGTGCCTTTGTCAGTGCGACGAAGAAATAAGACAGAATCATAATGACTGGCCATGTAACCCAAGCGAGAGATGGTAGAGCTGAATTTGGCAAACCAAGCTCGTGGAGCTTGTTTAAGGCCATAAAGTGTACGTTGAAGGTGACAAACTTTATTTGATTCAACAGAGAGACTAAGAGGAGGTTTCATATAAACTTCTTCACTTAAATCCCCATTAAGGGATGCATTTTTGACATCCTTCTGAAAAATGTCTCATTTACTGGCAGCAGCAACAGCTAAGAGGGCATGAATAGATGAGATACGAGAAATCGGAGCAAAGGTTTCTTCATAATCAATCCCATACTCCTGTGTAAAACCTTTTGCAACAAGACGAGTTTTGTAGCACTCAATGGACCCATCAGAGCGAGTTTTAATCTTGTAGATCCACTTACAACCAACCACAGATTTCTTAGGGGGGAGAGTCACCAAATCCCAAGTATGGTTTTTAGATAATGCATCAAGTTCCTCTTTCACTGCAATTTGCCATAAAGGGTTAGTGAAAGCCTCACGATAGGTGTGAGGCTCGTGCAGTGTAGCAAGGGCAGTGTAACAATGATAATCAAGTAAATGTGTTGGAATGGATCTTACCTGAGTTGAGTGACGAGGTGGAATGTCTTGTGCAAGATTTTTAGGCAGAGCAAAAGCAGGGGACCCAAGCTCAGGGTTGGGTAGCTCATCTTCAACCTGTGCATCTTCCACCTGTTCATTAAAGGGTGAACTAGGAAAGGGATTAAAGGTATCTGATGGTTGGACAGAGAAGTTTATAGGAGAATCAGGAGCAACTATAGGAGGATCAGGAGCAGCTACGGAAGGAATATGTGCCTTATCTTGAAAAAGATCTAAAACAGAAGAGGAAGATAGGGAGGCACGAAAGTGAGAGAGCTCGACAAAGGAGCGATATTCCCAAAAGACAACATTGCGGAAGATACGAAGACGATGAGAGACAGGATCATAATACCGATGCCCCTTTTGAGTTTCGCCATAGCCAGGAAAACAACAAAGCCTTGACCAAGGCTTAAGTTTGTTATGCTCATGTGGTTGAAGAAGATCGAAAGCAAAACCGAAGGAGCTAAGGTGGTGATAGTATGGAGGTGACCTAAAAAGGCGCTCATATGGAGTTTGATTTTGGATAATAGGACTTGGAATGTGATTAATAGCATGAATAGCATAAACAGCATGAAGAGCAGTTTCACCCCAAAAAGAAGCAGGAACTTTGGCAGAGAGAATGAGAGCATGAACAGTGTCAAGAATATGACGAAGTTTTCATTCGACTCTACCATTTTGCTGAGAGGTACCTGGACAAGTTAGTTGATGAACAGTGCCATAGGAATGCAAAATAGCTTGGAAAGCATATTGAGTATACTCAAGAGCATTATCAGATGGAAAATTTTTGATACGTTTGGAAAATTGAGTTTCAACCATTTTTACAAAGTTAGAATATACTTGCAATAACTCAGAATGATGTTTCATATTAAAAATCCAGTCATAGCAAGAGTAATCATCAACAAAGGCAACAAAATATCGAGATCCACCAATACTAGAGACAGAGGAAGGCCCCCAAACATCAGAATGAATAAGGTCAAAAATATCGGTAGATATTGATTCACTAATATTGAAAGGCAAAGCTGGTTGTTTTCCTAACTGACATGAAATACAATCAAAATTTTCTGTAGACACTAAACCTAACAAACCTCTAGAAGCCAATTGTTATACCCGAGAGGAAGATGCATGACTAAGTCGAGCATGCCAAAGTGCAAGGGAAGGAGTAGAAGAAACTGCAACAACAGAAACAGGAGCAACAAGTGGAAAACGAAGGTTGTCCACGGGAAACATATGCCCAACTCTAGGACCGATCCCAAGCTCCTGTCCCATCCTTGGATCCTGCACAATACACCCAGAATAATCAAAGGTAATGCGATAACATAACTCGGCTAATTGTCCCACAGAAAAATAAATTGTAAGAAAAGTCAGGAACATTAAAGACACCAGCAACCAAGAGGTTGGAGGTCGAAACGGAACCTATATTATGACCAGATATTGTGGAACCATTTGCTATGCGAATATGAAGAGGATATAGTGCAAGTTTAAGTTCAGAAAATAAGGACGAGTGAGGAGTCATGTGATTGCAACAAGCAGAATCTATAAGCCAAGAGGAAGGAGACATACCAAATAAAGCTGAGAGAGAAGAGGAATAAGATGCATTACCAACCATACGGAAGTGAAAGCATAAAGTATAGAACACAATAACACATGAGAGTTACGTGGTTCAGCCTAACGACCTACATCCATGGAGGAAACCCTAAAAGGCTACATCAATAATATATTAGAGTGTAGTACAAATCTTGTGTTACAATGAATCATAACATGTGTATATATAGTAGATTAAACCTTAGACTAATAGACTTCTAGTACAAGTAAGAGACTTAGTTTACACACAAAGTAGAATTAGGCTTGGGCCTATGCTAATGAGTTAATATATCTCTAACACCCGCCTCTCAAACTCAAGATGGAAGCTTGATGAAATCTTGAGATTTGATAATGTTAAGAAGATCCCTAAATAAAGTTTGGCTCTGTGACGATAGTTTGAGGAAGGCAATGGTCTTACAGTGTTGATGCAACTTCTAACGGTGACATGACTATATCGGGGAGTTTTGAAGATAGTAGTGGGAAGCCAAAGAAGATGAACATAGCAAAAAAATACCGAGGAAGATAAAGATTGCTCTTAAATATACCGTAAGGACAGAAAACCATGGCGACAGGAAGGTGGCTCTGATACTATGTTAGAAATACTGAATAAGTATATTGTATTTCTCAAGTAATAAAATATACATGAGTGCCTTTATATAGGAGATAGAGTGTGTAGTACAAGTAAGTGTGCTATACAAGTAAACAAGGTAGGCCTAAAGCCCACATACCCTAATACACGTTAACACAACCTATAGCATCCACTCTTGATAATAACTCTTTATCATCAGACCAAGACACCAATTAGTTTCTGGTGTAGGCAGAGATTAAACCCTAGATCTCTTATTCAACCATCAAATACTTTAACAGTTGAGCTAACTGAAACCCACAAGAGCCATGTCTACTTAACAGTCGTTGATCATGACAATTCATACAATGCTCATTGAGTAAGTAAATTCATGGAAGCTCTGCGATGCACTCACTTTGCAGAAAGTTCTTCACATTTTTCATCATATTAGTATCACCATGCACCAAGATCTCCATTTTTGTTTAGAATCTTCGCTTTAGCTTTGAGCCTACTCTGCTCCTAAGTCTGACTAAGTAGGAATCCTTACGGAATATCGCTCCACCGTTGATTTTTACTTCTTACTTGGTGATTCCTTTATCTCATGGGGCAACAAGAAATAAATTGGGGTTGCTCATTCTATTTATATATAGAGGCAAAGTATCAAGCCTTGGCTAATGGTTGTTGCAAGATATGGGGTCACTCTTTCTTCTGTTTCTCCAAACAATTGCGACAATCGCATAGTGATTTACATTGCACATAATGACTTTTTATGAGCGGACTAAACAAGCCGAAGTTGGCTATCATTTTGTTTGTGATCATGTTCTTCGGGATTCTCTGCAACTTAAGTTAGTGTCATCTTATCAAAAAAAAAAAAAAAACGTTATGTCATCTCAGGACTAGCTTTACGGCATTTTTACTAATCCCATTTGCCAAGATGCTTTAGTGCTTAAGAGGCTGTTTGGTTGGCTTGTTTCCATGACTCAATTTTCTGTTTTCATAACTCAATTCTCAAAAATGGTGGGATCCATAGCAAATACTTGTTTGGCTGCATAATTTTTTGTTTCCATAACTCTGTTTTCATTTCTCAATTCTCAACTTTCTGAGTCATGAGTTGTGGAAACTGAAAACAACTTTTGGCTGTTTTCAATTTTCAATTCTCTGTTTTCAATGGCATACTTGTAAATAATATTTACAACCTGGTCCCACCATCAGATTTTTGCACCCTCTTTTTCTTCTTTTCTATTTTTTTATTTTCTTTTCCTTTTTTCTTTCACGGGTCTGGACACTGCTCCTCTTCTTCTTCTTCTTCTTCTTCTTTTCTTTTCTTTTCTTTACTTCTCACTTTCTGAGTTTGGTTTTTTTTTTTTTTTTCTTCTTTTCTTTTCTATTCTCCTTTCTTTTCTTTTTTCTTTTCTTTTCACGTTGGTTTTTGGGTTTGGTTTCCTGGGCTTGGGTTCTTTTTTTTTTTCTTTTTTTCTTTTTTTCTTCTTTTCTTTCCTTTTCACTGGGTTTCCATTCTTTTTTTTTTCTTCTTCTTCTTTCACTGGGTTTGGTCTTCAGTTCATCCTTTTTTTTTTTTTTTTTTTTTTTTTCCTTTTCCTGGGTTCGGTCTCCCCGGTGTTCTTCCCTTTTTTTTTTTTTTTTTTTTTCACTGGGTTCGGTGATCTGAGTATTTTTTTTTCTTCCTTTCTTCATTCACTGGTTCGGGTTTGTGGGAACTGGGTTTTCCTGGGTTCCTAACATCAACATCAATGGCCTGGGCAGATTTGAGTTTGCTTTTTTTTTTTTTTCTTTTTTTTTTTCATGATTGAGAAATCTGGGTTTGTTCTAGAATATATTTATGCATGTTTAATTTTGTTCTGGATGAGAAATCTGAGATGATAGAGGTGAAAAGGGAGAAAAATGAAAAATGAAAAAAGAACGAACTGAAGAACTGAGAAAGAAGAAAGAAAAATGGAGAAAAAAAAATCTGACCAAGTGACAGAGGTGGGGTCCATGAATAGTGTGAAAAATATTGAGTTATTGAAATAGAGTGATGGTGCCAAACAAGTGTATATTTTAGAGTGATAAGTGATAAGTGATGAGTGATGGATGATGAGTAATGAGTGATGAGTGATGGAAATTGAGTGACGAAAATTGAGTGAGCAAAAAAAGGTGGCCAAACAGGGGCTAAGTCTCCAAACTCAAATTTGTTTCCTATGGCCCATCTTGAGTTTGAGGGAGCTATTAAATTATGTTCTCATTAGTCCCCAAGCCTTGTACTCACTAATTGTATTTTACTGTACTTTATCTTTATGCTATACTTTTTATAGTATAGAGCATCTCCAACAGAGTATGGATAGCTAAAATATAGAAAATATATGCTATTATTCATACTCTATATGCTACTTTTCATGCTCCAACAGCTTCTTTATATCCGAAATTTTTTTTGCTAATGAACAGTAGCCCATCAAACTTGATGGGCTACTGTTCATTCCTCAAATCATTTTTTCCTATTATAATAATTTGGTGTTGAATAAAAAAATGTTGGAAGATGTATAGTTGTTAAAAAAAGAATAAATAATGAATCAAGAAATAATATTTAAATGAGATAGAGAATGTGATAAAGAATCTGTTGGAAAGTGTATTTGGAAAAGTTGGTAGATAAAAGTAAAAATCACTGTTCATTCTTCAAACAGTACAAAAATTTGATAAATCTACTGGAGATGCTCTAATAGTATTATGTACTCAGTAATACATTATCATCTTCAACTTTCAACGAGGGTTTTTTTAATATACTTAAAAAAGGAAGAGAAATGAAAAATATATATATATTATTATGTGATATATGCTTAATGTTTTCATTAAAGTTTGGTAGAACATTGAATTTTATTTTTTTTATTTTTTTGGGTGCAAGGCGTCGTGAACCTCATGGGACTAGCTTTATTGAAAAAAAAAAGTCAAAAAGGAGGGAAAATCATGGAACTAAGGTTAAAGTGATTGAAGGTCTTTAATTTATTCAATTGAAATAGGAGACTATGATAAAGTTTGATAAATATAATTAGTTTCAACTTTTTCAACATGGTTTATTTATATATATATATATATATAACTTAAGGAAGAGAAAGGAAAAAAAAAAATATTATGTGATATATGCTTAATGTTTACAGTAAAGTTTGGTAGAACATTCATTCTCAAAAAAAAAGTTTGGTAGAACATGGAAGGTTTTTTTTTTTTTTTGGGTGCAAGGGGTCTTGAACCGCGTGGGACTAGCTTTATTGAACAAAAAGTCAAAAAGGAAGAAAATTATGGAACAAAAGTTGAAGTGATTGAAGGTCTTTAGATTATTCAACTGATAGGAGACCATGATAAAGTTTGATAAATATAATGACAAGTTAAATTTTTATTAATTCCTTCTTTGACGGAGTAAAACCCACACTTCACGTTTGATTAGAAGGAAAAAGAAAGCAAGACGTATTTCGAGGATTAGCACAACATGACAATAAGGATATATATTGGGTATACAAATGTGAATGGGCTTCTCACATGAAAATAAAAAATAAAGAAATTAGAGAATTAATATAAGAGAATTGAGCCCAAACTCATTTGCATAAGCTTTTAAATCAATTGGTGTCCTTATATGTTAACCCTTCATTTTGGAGTGTCCTCAAGCCATAACCTTCCCAAACTATTATCCCTCCAAATCCTTTGCTCCCTTAATTTCAATAACTTATTATTTTGAATGCATTTGATGTTCTATTGACAACTTATAGCAATTATATATTTGAGGGAGTGTTTGTGTAACTAACGGTAGATAAATATTAACCACAATTGGAGAAAGAAGCAAGAGAAGTAGGGGGATTATTAAATGGTGTTAAATGATGTTTGTGATTAGGGAGCAAATTGGATATTTTTTTAAAAAAATTTGTAGTGCCTAGTATAGCCCAAACCTTCGAGATTATTTTTGTATTTTATCCTAAGAATGTATATTATATAGAGCAATATAGTTTCCGAATAACATCCTCAACAAATAATGCATTAAGCTAAACATCAACATAATAAATTAAAAAATTAAAAAAAGGAAGCAAAAGATCCTCCCCATGACCATTTTAACCACATAAATTACTTAATATATTTAAGATTGAATTTTTGTAAGATAATGCAATAGTTGTTGAGGGAAAGGGGGAAATGAACGCTAAAGATATATTGGAAACACCGGAAAATAACTTATGATAAAACATGAAAATTAGTTAGAAAGGGAAAATTTACTATAACTTTTTTTTTTTTTTGGTTGGCTCCGCCCTTGGTTTTTGTGTCCTATACGTATTCAATTTGTTTTCTGTGATCTGCACTTATGCAATATTATTATACAATATTAACTCTTTTTTTTTTTAATTATGAAATTATACAGTACAATTCATATTAATATTTTTGAGAAGCCATATATAAGATGTTGTCAATAGTATGCAACTAACCCACCAACTCACTAAAACCAACTCAACCCAATCCAACTCACCGAGTTGGATCCATTTTTAGAGGTTGGTGGGTTGGGTTGGGTTGTGAAAATTTTTTTAATAGTGGGTCAAGTTGGGTTTTGGTCATAATAATTACAAACCCACTTAACCGTACCCGACCCACCTATATATTTAAATTTAGAATATATATTATATAATTAATAATTTTTTATTTAATTTTTTCCTCTATTCAACCTTTTCCTATATAAAACTCAATTACCTCGCAAACCCTAACAATCTTATTTCTCTCTCTGCCACCTCCCATTCCCACTCTCCCACTCCATCTACTTTTATTTGTTTATAACTGAATTGGGATACTAGTTCATGTATATTTTGTTTATCAACTCAGTTGGATATATTTTGTTTATAATTGAATTAGAATACTAGTTCATAAATATTATGTTTATCAACTCAGGTAACAGGTGAAATATATATATATATATATATATATATTGCTCAATTTAATAATAATAGTAAAGAAAAAAAACTTTCCAACCCATGGATTCAACCCAATCCAACCCGATCCATGTGGGTTGGGTTGGATTGAGTAGAAAAATTCTCTCAACCCGACCCATGCACACCCTTAGTTCCCACCACAAGCAATAATGTATCTAATAATTCAACGTTAGTGTATCTTTACTATAATCTATTAACCCATTGTTTTTTATTCTCGCACGTTCACTACGTTCATCTTTTTTTTTTTATCCACTTTTATGTGTGAAAATGAAGACATTTATGTATCAATTGTAAATATTTGTGCGAAATGGTTTATATAAATGAGTGTGAAAGTATGCTCTAATTATCTTTTTGGTTTTTTTTTAGAAACTATCTTTTTTGTTTTTTGGTTCTCAATTGATCCCACCAAACAGTGCATGCTCACTAATCCTAATCTTTATAAAACTTTTTCAACTGACTAAAGAGAAAAATAAAGGAAAGTGAGCCATGTGAAACAAACGAAAAGACCCATTAACATCTTTCATGTTTTTAAAATCCAATCCTATACTCATTAATCATTTTATGTTTTTACCCCCTCCCGCTTGAAACAAGCTAAAAGACACAACAAAAGCATTTTGTTTTTACGTTTGGGAAATATCCACACTCTATTCACAGTTATTGTCCAGTGAGTATGAAGTGTGAACATTGGAAGTGTAATCATTGACCTTTTAGTCTTTAGATAAAGACAACAAACAGTTGAGTGTTTAGTCATCATCTTCTTTGTATAAATTAACATCTTTCAACCACACTTGCTTGGTACAATAGCTAGCCTCACATCTCAACGTAGTTACAGATAGAAACTCATGGAGATTCCTGCCTTTTTCTTACTTTTTGTGTTGTTGCTGTTGCACTATTTTATGGCTAGCTTAGCTGTGACAGTAAAAACCAACATCACCACAGACCAATCAGCTATCCTTGCTCTCAAAGCCCATATCACCGATGACCCTTACAAAATCTTGGCAAGCAATTGGTCTTCCTCTACCTCTGTTTGCAACTGGATAGGGATCACTTGCGGTGCCAAACACCTTAGAGTCACTGCCTTGAACCTTTCTCACATGGGTCTCACAGGAACCATTGCTCCACAAGTGGGAAACCTATCATTCCTCTCCCATTTATCCTTCAGAAACAACAATTTTCATGGCTCTCTGCCCAACGAGTTAGCTTATTTGGGTCACCTGGAAGTTGTTAGCTTTGGATTGAACTCCTTTTCTGGAGTGTTACCATCATGGTTCGGATTCTTCTCTAAGCTTCGAGTGTTGTATGCTTATAGTAACCAGTTTAATGGTACTATCCCAGAATCCCTTTACAACATATCGTCGCTGCAAACAATTCATCTCAGCGAAAACTTGCTTTCAGGTTCCATGCCCTCCACTATCTCCAGCAACTTTTTATCTTAAATTATTTTATTTTATTGTCTATCATTTTTGTTATTTTTCTTTCTATAGAGAATATCTTATTTATTAGATGTATACATATATCCTTTAATAGCGTGTAAATATCATACTGTTACTTCAGCAAAAAAAAATATATATCATACTGTTACTGTTATATGCTCAGTAGCTTGTAATTTAATTGACAATATCAAATGTTTATATGCCCGGTGTCTTGTAATTATTTTAGTAGTGTGTAAATATCATCCAGTTAACCAAAAAAAAAACTTGTACACAAAATGCTTGAAGAGTTTAGAGGGAAAGAGTTCGAACCGAAGAGTTTAGCAACATATTAATGTATATATTTATGGGTTGTGTTAACGGGCACCACACGGTGCCCGTTAACCCCAAAACTTTTTTACTTTTCCTGACACAATTTTTGTTTTTATTTGGTAATTTATGCCATTTTTTCAGTTTTACCTTTACTATTCAGAATTTTTTTACTTTTTCTGACAAATTTTTTTTTGTCTTTTTAACACTTAACCAGCACCAGGCGGTGCTGGTTAACATTCTCCTATATTTATAACTAAAAAAATCCCACATGATTATGAAACACACTAACACTATGAAGGATTCTTTTAATCATGTGAGGGTGGAGGTGTTATATGCTGTACCCGGCATATATGCCGTGCCGGGTACAGCATATAAAAATTGGTGAGGGTGAGACGCACTATGAAACACACTATTAGTGCACTAGTGACTAGTGAGTACTAAATTATTTTTTTCTCTCTCCTATACCCTACACCTTAAATAATTCAGTCACTACTCAGTACTCACTGCTAGTGCACTGCCCTCACCCAGCTTTTCTCTCTCTCCATGTGGTCCACGGACTGGATAAAAGTAAGGGTGGAAAAAGCACTATCATCCTCTTTACCTGTTTATTGGAGAAACAAATAAATCAGAAATAGCAACTTCCAAATGCTTCTTAGAAGGACTTTGTCTGTGCTTGTTTGGCAACAATATTTTCCTTTAATTTTGTAGTTTTTTTTTTTTTTTTTTTTAAAGTTGGAGATGAGAGTTTTAAACCTTAGATATCTCTGTCAAGAATCCATTAAGACAAACGACCCCTTGACAACTTTTTAGCTGATTTAGTTAATTAAGTACAACTTTTGGTTTTCTTTATGTTCTTATTTTAGAGGACTTTAAAAATTTTAAACTCTTTTTTCAAAAATGATTTTTGGGTCCAAATTAAGAGGAAGGGTAAGGGAGATTCCAAATACTAACTTCGTTTTCTTATGTTCTAGTTCCTAGTTGATTGTTGTACTACCGCTTGAGGTTTTTAGAAAATTTCCTCTTAAACAAAGTGAAAGAAACTAAAAAAAAAAATATGTTTTAGAATTTATTTTATTTTCCTTAATTTTTTATAAGACAAGCATAAATGGTTTGCAATTGCATTTGATTTAATAGAAAGTTTAAACAATGTCACACTACTTAATAACTTTTTTTTATTAAATTAAAATTTTGAAAAGCATATCATTGGATTACTTCTTCTCTATGTTAAAATTTATGAACAAGCAAGCCAAATTTCATTTCAATCAACAGTTACCTACTTTTCCAAAAAAATTGTTATTGACTTTTGATCTATAAATCATCTTTTATACATCTATATGATATTTAAAAACTAAAGCATATCAATTATTATTGTTACACTCCTATTGAGTAACATTAGCATAACATTTAAGTCCATTTGGTCCACTTTATTCTATTTCAATTTATTTTAGTCCAGTTTGGTCTACTTTAGTTCATTTTAGTCCTTTTTGGTCCACTTTAGTTTATTTGGTCCACTTCGGTCAATTTACTTATATCTGCTTCATTTTTAAGCCATTTAAAGATGTATAGAGAATGAACGGTTTTTAAGGAGAAATAGAAATAAATTCCAACCATATATTACATTATTTATAAAATATTTCACCTTATATAATAATTGAATCGAAAATGCATTATATTTCCTTGAATATAAAAAATACAAAATTTAAACACTTTCAAATAACAAATATAGATAATTTAATTTAGAAAATCAAATATATTGTATTAACTATATTTTGTTAGAAAATAATCACATCATTTAAAGAAGAGTTTGGAACTTACACTTATAGTCCTATCTACTATTTTTATTTTTCACTTAACAATAATACAATTTGTCAAACTTTTTAGTGCATCCTGCGAGTCTGTGATTAATAATACAAAAACTTCAAATGTGAATATTTAAAAAAATAATAATGATAATCCATTGAATTTTGGCATCTCCTAACATTCCCATTCTTGATGTCAAGAGCCCATCTGTGATTAATAGTACAAATCATCTTTGAACATTCTTGATAATAATCTTGTTGCTCGGACGACCTTGGATTTGTCTCTCAAGTCTGAGCCCATTTCCTTCATTCTAGGCTGGGTTCCCTCTATCCCATGGAGATGAGTTGGGTTCAAGTTGCCTCTTGTAGTCCCTTTCTTCTCAATATAACATATTATTAAAAACAAAAACAAACTGAAATTATAAATGATTTTTTGCCCACTAATAACAACTTACCATTTAAGATTTGTTATAAAAGTCTTGTAAAAATGTTATGGAAGTAGTACGTTTCTTAAAGTTCACCGAGATTTCCACTTAAAATGGGTATCTTCCTTAAGGAAGGGTAGATATATGGGCTTGGTGAATGAATGCGTCAAAGGGGATCATTTCTTTCTTTCTTTCCTTTTCTTTTTATTTTTTTTTTATTTTATTAGGGGATTTTTAGGACGTATTCATATATTTCAATAGTTCATTTTTTTAAAGGAGTGCTACGCCCATAACATTTTCATAATAAATCATAGGTGATATGTTGTTATTAGTTCTAATTTGAATCTACAACTTAAATTACTTTTTTACCCACTCATAACAACCAATTACAACCCACCATAGTTGTCAAAACGTGAATCGTATCATGAATCGATTTTTAATTTTTCCGTATCGTGTATCGTATCGTATCGTGTATCGTAAGATACACAAACACTTACTAAAATTTATAAAAATTATAAATATACATATATAAAGGGTATATTCATTATAAATTTTAAATATATTCAACTAATGACTAATTTATTCATCACTTATGTAATAATATTTAACAAGTTAACTAAATAAATCAAACTAGCATGTGTTTATAACATACACATTCACATTCAAAAGTGATAATATATTACAAATGACCCAAAAATAATAATTTATTTTCATTATATTCATCAAATTCCCTAACCAACCCCATCTAAGTCAATGCTATCATCATGTTTATAATTTTGCAAACTTATTTCTTCGTTAAAATTTTCTTCATTGTCATTAACATTTACTATCTCTTCTTGTTCTTTTTATTTTATAAATTTTTTTATTTTTTGGCATTCTAGTTTCTTGGACTTATAACAATAATGACAAAAATAAAAAAAATGTATATTGTCGATTAATATTTTATTCATAGTATATAAAATAAATTTGTAAATATTAAAGTGAAGGGTAAGTGTGTACTGTGTAGTCCAATTGTAAGAGAGAGAGGAAAAAAAATTATTAATATGTTATTTTAGTAGGCTAAATTAAGTAAACCACGTATCGTACGATAAGTGGTGGGTTGCACTTAGAATTTGTTGTGAAAATGTTGTAGACATAGAATTTCTCTTCTTCTTTTTTTTTTTTTTTTTTTTTTTTCTATGGGATAAAATTGATCGTTTTAGTTTCTAAATAAAAGCTCATAATCTATCACTAGTCAAACTAAGTCTGCTAGCTCTTCATCACTTGTATGATATATTTTGAAATTTTGTAGGAAGGATACCAAGAAGTTTGGGAAACTGCACTTCCCTTGAGATAATTCACTTGGATGATAACAACTTTACAGGTACCATGATAACCACTTCAATTTAAATACTACTTCCCTCTGCTCCAACTTCCATTAGGTTAAATTATTCTGTGGATTTGTTATATTATGCTCTCTTCTGACATAAAAGTGAGTTTCATCTGTAGGATTTGTGGGTCATGTACATGAGACTTCCTCTTTTGTTAAAAAAAGAAAAAAAAAAGTATAGTAAACCAGGATTATAGAATAAGTATGGTGAATTGTGTGTACACAAGCTATAATGGGTTTTAATAAAAACCATAGTTATTAGAAAAGTAACAATTTCCATGCTCATCACCTTTGTCTTTTTTTTCTTTTTCTTTTTTTTTTTTTTTTTCTTTTTTTTTTTTTTTTTTTTTGTAAAGAGCAAATGCTCTATATTACATTTCTCACTAATCACTATAAATTTCTTACAAACTAATATGTTTCTTTATTGTGATTCCTATAAACAAGAATACTAGTGTAGAACAAGCTTGCACAATGAATTGAACAAGCTTACAAACTGATTTATATCTTTCTATATTACAAGACGTACCCTTAATTTTTAGTTTTTTGAACCTGTTAAAGGTACTTATTCGTTAATTGTTATGTTTTAAAGTAAATTCAAAACTAATTCAATTTGTTTGACATATTGTGGTAGGTGAAATACCCCTGGAGAATGAGAATCTTAAAAATCTAACGGAAGTAACTTTAGCCAATAACAGCTTAACTGGTATCATCCCAAATGCAATCTTCAATAGCTCAAGGATTGAAGTCATTAGTCTATACATGAACCAGCTCTCAGGCCATCTTCCATCAAGTCTAGGCAATTGGCTTCCAAATCTTAAGGTACTTTACCTATGGGGTAATGAACTAGAGGGAATAATCCCTAGTTCTATCTCAAATGCTTCTAAGCTCACTGAACTTGAATTGGGTGCAAACTATTTCTCTGGCTCTATTCCTAATACTTTGGGAAATTTAAGGCATCTGGAGAGACTCAACTTAGTCAACAATTATTTGACTAGAGATTCCTCGACTCTAGAATTAAGTTTTCTTTCATCTTTGGAAAACTGCAAAAATTTGACAACTATAGTGCTAGCAGAAAATCCATTGAATGGCACCCTTCCAATTTCCATGGCAAATTTCTCTACTTCTCTTGAAGAATTTGTAATGTTTAATTGCAACATAAAAGGCACCATTCCTACAGGGATTACTAATTTAAGCAACTTGATGGACCTACACTTAGAAGATAATGAATTGGTTGGACGTATTCCAACTACAGTTGGAGGAATGAGAAAGCTCCAAGGTTTGTATCTTCAACACAATAGATTGCAAGGATTCATCCCAAATGGTATTTGTCTTTTGAGAAACTTGGCAGAATTATTTTTAAATCATAATGAGTTTTTTGGACCAATACCAACATGTTGGGGAGGTCTTTCTAAACTTCAAAAGTTGTACTTGGATTCCAACAAGTTGACTTCCATACCCTCATCTTTTTGGAATCTTAAAGATATACTGCAAATAAACATGTCCTCAAATTCTTTAAGTGGTCATCTACCATTAGAGGTCGGAAATTTGGAGCATGTAACAAATATAGACCTGTCATGGAATCTACTGTCAGGTGACATCCCTACTATTAGAGGCCTAGAGTCTTTGGCAAACCTTTCCTTAGCACATAACAAATTTCAGGGTCCTATTCCTCAATCATTTGATAAGTTGATAAGCATAGAACACTTGGATCTATCTGATAACAACTTGTCCGGAGAAATTCCCAAGTCTCTAATGGAACTCAAATTCCTCAAATATTTCAATGTGTCCTTCAATAGATTTCAAGGTGAAATTCCATATGAGGGTGTTATTGCTCAATTCTCAGCTCAATCATTCATGGGAAATGAAGCATTATGCGGTCCACCCAAACTGCAAGTTCCACCCTGTGAAAAAAGTAATGTTGGACAATCAAAGACAGCCACTACAGTTGTAGTAAGATATATTTTACCAACAATGATAGCAACAATACTTGGATCAGTCCTCATATTCTTTCTGATGAGATCTCGAAAGAAACAAGTAAACCAAAAAGGTCAAGAAGATTTGTTACCTCCAACAACGTGGAGAAGAATAACACACCTAGAGCTTGAACGAGCAACAGATGGATTTAGTGAAAGTAACTTAGTTGGGAAAGGGAATCTTGGCTCAGTGTACAAAGGGACACTTTTAGATGACACGTGTGTTGCAGTAAAGGTTTTTAATTTGAAAATAGAAGAAGGGTTTAAGAGTTTTGAAATTGAATGTGATGTATTGTGTAGAATTCACCACCAGAATCTTGTGAAAATCATTGGTAGTTGTAGTAGTACTAATTTCAAAGCTTTGGTACTAGAGTACATGCCCAAGGGGAGCCTTAAGAAGTGGTTGTATACTCCTAACCACTTCTTGGATATGCTAGAAAGATTGAACATGATGATAAATGTTGCATCATCATTGGAGTATCTCCATCATGGTTGTCCTTTACCTGTTGTTCATTGTGATTTGAAGCCTAGCAATATTCTCCTAAACAATGATATGGTTGCACATGTGAGTGACTTCGGCATTTCAAAATTGTTAGGAGATGAAGACTCAATGACCCAAACCATGACATTGGCCACCATTGGTTATATGGCACCAGGTGATGTTGCTACTTTACAATTCAATTTTATATTTACACACACACACACAAAGCGGCCACAAAAAAATATGAAGCATTTTTCGTTTTAGCATCAAGTAAAAGTATTGTATACTTTTTGACAATAACTTTTATCAAACTTGTAGAGTATGGATCACAAGGGACCATTTCTACCCGCGGAGACGTGTATAGTTATGGCATTTTATTAATGGAAACATTCACAAGAAAGAATCCCACAGATGAAATGTTTGCTGGAGAAATGAACCTAAAATGTTGGGTAAAACAATCATTACCCCATTTAGTAATTACAGTTATAGATGCTAATTTGCTAAAGAGAGGTGAAGAGCATTTTAATGCTAAGCTGGATTGTATGTTGTCCATAATGCAATTGGCTATGGATTGTTCAACAGAGGCACCTGAAGAGAGGATAAACATGAGAGATGTCATAACAACACTCAAAAATATCAAATCGAAGTTTCTAAAGGCTATCGAAGAAGATTGACAACAGGAATTTTTTCTAAAGTTTTTCTTTGTTTGTGCTTTTTGCTAATTATATTTTTTAGGTTATGCTACTCCCTCAAATAAAAACTTGTTGGAGTGAAGTAGCTCAAAGCAATGTATGAGCATAATAATGATGAAGGATGTAGGATTGTCTTATATATTTAGGCATTAATTTACATAGTAATGATGGTAGACAATGCAATGACTCAAAGTTAGCTACAAAAGAGTCAACTCAAATTTAGCATGTTAAATCACAATAGAAAAACAACAAGATGGTGTTTGTTATTCATCAAAAACAAGTACAATAGATTAAAAATCAATCATCCAACTTATGAGAGAAACTTTATTGCTAGATTAAGTAGAGGATATTAGATCTATTTATCTTCTCTTCTTTCTTGGTTTGTTTTGCTTTAGATCGTTTTTCTTGAGGCCAATGTGCTAGCTCACTCTTTAGCTTCTTGTGCTTCTAGATGTAACTTTGTGGGATCTAGCACCAAGTCCAATATCCCTCTTATTGTCCTAGAAAGGGGAAGGATTCTCCTCCCTTTTAATCTTTAATAATTTATTTTACTTTTTTAAAATAAAAATCTGTAAATTAGCACCAATAGGTTCATGAGAAAAAACATTTGAATGGTCATTTTTTTTTTTTTTTTTTGTTTGAGTCGTAGTGATTTTATTTTATTTTAGGGCAAATTATAACTTACCCGTCTGTGATTTGGCTGAAATTTAAGTTGCTTACCTGTGGTTTAAAGTCTGACACTTTACCCACCAAAGGTTTGACAGAAATTTAAATTGCCTGCCTGTGGTTTGAAATCTCATGATACAAGTATTCTGCTGAATTCTTTTTGATCTTGTATTGGTATGTTTACTGTATTTTTGGAGAAGAAAAACATAAAAGTAGAGTAAAATTACATATTTAGCCATGTTTTTAACAAAGTTAGATTAAGAAAAGGGGAAATTGCAATTTACCCACCTGTGGTTTGGCCCATTTTAACAGTGCCCACCCGTGGTTTGAAATTTGTCACTTAACCCACCTGAGGTGGCCTCCGTTAGACCCCCGTTACCCACCTCTACCATTTCCGTTAGAAAATCTCATTTACTATATAAGCCAAAATTAAAACCCAAATAGAACCCTAAAAGGAAGAAGAAGCTATCTCCCTCTCTCTACCCTAGAATCCCTAAAAATCCCCAAACCCATAATCCCTTTCTCTCTTCACTTAGATTGCCAAAGTGAAATCTGAACAATTACAAGCAAGGAAGGTGTATTGAATTCCCACCAAGTCCCTAACCAGTCTCTTCACTCTCAATGGCAAACCACTCGCTTACATTCTGTGCACGACCACCGAGACTCGCACCCAGAAGCTCGAGTGAATCACTGACGAGACCTCACCAAGCTCGAACACTACGAGCTCAACAAGTACGGCCCAGCAGTTTCCGGGCTCGGCCTATCCGCGACTTTCGGATCCGGAGCCAGGTTGGGTGTGGAGGCCAAAGCCGCCGAGAAGAGCACGTTCGATTTGAAGCTAGAGAAGTACGACGCAGCGATGAAGATCAAAATCATAAAGGAGGTGAGGACGTTCATGGATATGGGGTTGAAGGAGGCCAAGGAATTGGTCGAGAAAGTCCCTATGGTTAATGAGAAATGAGAAATCCATTAAACCCATAAAATTTGAACAGATTGCTGGGTTTTTTTTTTTTTTTTTGCAGATTTTTTTTTTTACTTGCAAAGTCCCTGTGGTAAATGTTTGTTTCCTGAGAAAATGAAGGAAAAGGAATAAAAGGTTACTGTGTCAATGAAATTTAAATGTGATTAGTTTACTTGCTTCAATTGATTTCAAAGAGATTATTGAAATTCTATTTCTTCATTCTCTATTTGTTTGTTGAGAAACTGAAGAAAAGGAAAAGTAAAAAATTGATGTAACTGAAAGAGACAGATTGCTGGGTTTTTTTTTTTTTTTTTTTGCAAATCTTTTTTTTTTTACTTGCAAACCTGGGTTTTTTTTAGAGAACCCAGCAAAAGAAAGAGGGTTAAAGTTTTATTTTATGATTGTTCTATGAAGAATTATGTAGTCAATTTTTGGATTTTTGCAGTGGAAGGCTAGTGAATCTGTGGGTGTATGTTCATATTGATTTGTGGCTTTGTTTGTGACTATAGGTGTATTGGTTTTTTCTTTTATGTTTTATGTAAAGAAGAATAAGAAGGGGAGAAAAGAGGAGAGAGACATAAAATATACTGAAAAAGACACATTTACCCCTATTGGGAAATTGTAATTTACCCACCTGTGGTTTGGCCCGTTTTAACAGTGCCCACATGTGGTTTGAAATTTGTCACTTAACCCACCTGAGGTGGCCTCCATTAGACCCTCGTTACCTACCTCTCTCTTTTTATCGTTAAAAATAGAGGTAAATGTGTCTTTTTCATTATATTTTATGTCTCTCTCCTCTTTTCTCTCCTTCTTCTTCTTGTTCACAATCAAAACCTAGATTTGCAAGTAAAAAAAAAAAAAAAAAAATTTGCAAAAAAAAAAACCCCAGCAAAGACTAGCAAGGCTACGAATCGGTGGATTCCACCAATCTACCAGCAAGGCTACGTATCCTTCGACTTTTGAAACGCGATCTTGAAGGAGGCGAATTCCACTGATCCAGCATCGTCACTGAGCAAGGTTTCGAATAATGCACTGCTGTTCCTTTCTACAACTTAGTCACCGACATTTACGAGTGGGGTTGGGGCCAGTCCTTCCATTTGTCACCGTCAATCGACGGAAAGTCCAACCGCGAGGCCACGTGAATCCACGAAGAAATGGCCGTCGATCTGATCGACGTGAAGCCCGAAGATCGAATCCTCGACGTCGGGTGCGGAGTCGGTGGGCCCATACGAGCCATTGTGGCCCACTCGCGCGCGAAGGTCGTGGGCATCACGATCAACGATTACCAAGTGAAACGAGCCCGTATTCACAACAAGAAAGCCGGGCTCAACTCGCTCTGCGAGGTCGTGTGCGGGAACTTCCTCAAGATGTCGTTCCCGGACAACAGCTTCGACGGCGCGTACTCGATCGAGGCCACGTGCCACGCACCGAAGCTCGAGGAGGTCTACGCCGAGAACTTTAGGGTTTTAAAGCCCGGATCTATGTACGTGTCGTACGAATGGGTCACCACAGAGAAGTACAGAGGTGACAACCCAGCTCCGCCAATGAGTCCGTTGACCGATCTGGTGGCGGATCTAGTGATTTTATGGGTTCTGGGTTGTTGTTTAGTTTTGAAATTTTCACTATGCTTCATTATACCCAGCAAATCAAGTAATTTTTATTCTATTGTTCATGATGTTGTGATTTTTCTTGTGGGTTTGTTGTTTGGCTTTGAAACCTTCCTCTCTCATATCTCTATTCCCTTGGTCAATCTTTGCCAATCCCCCCCCCCCTTGGGTGCTGCCAATGTATATCCAGTGTGTTTATGTGAGATCTTGGATGTTGAAAATCAAAACTTTAGAAATTAAGTGCTGGAAATTATTGATCCTCCCTGTTGTCATGTTGATCCTCCCTCTTGTTCATATCCATTTCCCTTTGTGCGATTTTTCGGGGTTTAAAACTCTCTACCTTAGTACCCAAAATTATACAATAACTACAACAACATGGCTTCAAGGCAGACTCAATGGCTTTGTTCCAAATTCTCCCATCCTACCAAAAAACACACAAAAAAATATATATATATATAGCAATCAAAGTAAAGAGAGAAAGGGATTATGGGTTTGGTGATTTTTGGGGTTCTAAGGTAGAGAGAGGGAGAGAGCTCGTTCCTTTTTTTTAGAGTTCTAATTCGGTTTTAATTTTGGCTTATATAGTTGTGCGCACCCAAAACTGAAACCCTTTGGGCTGGGCCTCACTTGGGCTCACAACTTACTTATATAGTGGGTTTGGATTTCCTACACTGGGTCGTTCTAAACGCCAAGGCTCAATGGAATCCCTTTCCTCTCCTCGGGGGTCTGAACCACCTCCTCACTCTGTTTTCTCTCTGTTTACACTCTTCCTTCCCTCAATTCTCCAACCCTTGTCTCCTCAAAACTTCTTGTATTTATAGTACATAGATTAGTGGAGAGGTCATAATTATTTGCCAGTAAGTGCAACCGGCGGTCCAGTATTATCGATCGTAAGTGGGTGGTTAAGTGGGCGTGGGAAGCGGTGAGGGTGGCGTTGGAACTTGGTTCCCACCTTCACGATAGTTCTCGGCAGCGGTGCCTCTCCGAGGCACGGCCGGGTAGGTACAGGGCGGGGTGTCCCGAGAGTCGTATACTTATCACTGCCCGGGAATGTGTTTGCCGAGAAACGATGAAGAGGCAGAGCTTGGGCCTGCAGCATGCGTGGCCCGGGGGTGGGCCGCTAGGTAGAGGGAGACCGGCCTCATGGGCTATACACCCAGGCCAGGGTCCAAGGCCCAATATGGGCCATGGTGCGGGGGCCGTACAATAGCCCCTCCTTGATTCGCTCCCCATTCCCGAGGGAGAATCAAGGATCACAAGGGGTAAATGCCCGTCTGGGAAGTCGAAGGGTCAGTGCCCGGCCATTGATGGACGCATTAATGTGCGTCTCAAAAGACGCGTTTGGAATTGATTGACGGCCTATCCGCCATCATTGTCTGACGGTTCGTGAACCGAGGCGTCGCGCGTGTGGCAGTTGAAGCGGCGGTCCGCGTGGTTTCCTTCCAGTGGATCATTAACTGCTTCTCATCCTACTCCCCACGCCTATAAATAATCCCTCTCGTCATTGACTCTCACTTTCGCATTCCTCACCTTTCAGTATCCTACTCTGCCGAGCATCCCTCTTTCGTGGTTCATCTACTGGCCCAGAACACACTTCCTCCTTAGAGCCCACAGTAAGTTCCTTTCCTTCTTCTTGCTTTTTCAGTTCAGACATTTCAGTCTATTCTTTGATAATCATAGCATTTCTTTTCCCTTTTATTAAAAACACCCGTTTAAAAAAAAAAGATGAGTTACTCTTACCTCCTTTCTTCCGAGCATGCTTTGGCTAGATTTAGGGAAGCATATAATGTTCCTAGTGACGTAAATATTGCCTACTGCAATATGGGCGATATTGACATCCAGAGGCGCCGTGGTGAAAGCACGGTGTTCTTTCCCTTGATGGCCATTCTAAAGGGCAGGCTTAGATTCCCGGTTGACCCTCTAATTCTCAGTACCCTTAGATTTTACGGCCTCTGCCCCGACCAACTCCCTCCCAACTTTTACCGGGTAGTGAGTTGTGTGAGTAGGCTGAACCAGTTGTACGGGTTGCAACTAAATCACTATGACATCAATCAGATGTATAGTCTGTGCGGCAATATCAAGTCTGACTATTATATAAAGACTAGGGATGTGAGGGTACGGCTTATTTCATGCCTACCAGATTCAAATCGTAACTCGGCTAAAGATTTCGTTCGGGTGAGCGGCAATTGGTTTGCCGAGGAGATCCCCTGTGCGTTTGCGCCGCGCGACGTTGGTCGGTGACTAGCCTTTATTTACTTTGGTCTTTTTTGATTTTGGTCCGGTTACGCAATCGTTAACCCTTATTTCCTTTGTGCAGAGAGCAAGAGATTCAAGCCGGACATCAGAGTGGTACATGTTCGGGACCTGAATTTCGTGCTCAGGTCGGAAATCTTCGTACACACGGACGGACAACTCCGAGCGTCCCACCTCATCCTCGGTGTCAATCCCGTCTACTCAACTTGGCAGGCGTTCAGCCAAGCTTTGCTAGTTGACAGCCCTCTCCTCTCATATATCGACGTCCGGCACGCAAACTTCTTCCCCCCAAGGCTAACTGTGGGCGAGGCACATGATCTCGGCCCCCGGTACATTTGTTCAGACGAGCGACAGCCCATCCGTGACGAATCAGCCGAGCGCGTATCTGCCGAGCGTAGGAGACGCGCCCACGAGCAAATCCAGCAAGAAGCTCCTGCTCAGCCCGAGAGAACCGTAGAGCCTGAGGCTCCTGTTTGGGAAGGGGAGGGTGCAGCCGCAGAACCGACTGACTCTTCTGAAACAGGATCCGATCAAGGCAACGCCATGGTGGCTAGGAGGAAGATGACGATAGACCGCTTTGTCCCGAGTGCCCGGCCTGCCGTGCAGCAACAACAAACCCTCGGCCGAGATGCTTCGCCTCCCGCTGTCCCATCAACCCGAGTTCGAAAAAGGCCGCAGACAACCGATCAGACTTAGACGGGCTCGGGCAACGTGCCCCCCTGACCCTCGGCCGGTATCGTCATCCGGGAACCTGTAGCGCAAACCGGGATAGACCTGGCATCTACTTCCCGGGCTCCGGCAGCATGGCGACCCTCCTTCCAACTTGGCGGCGAGCCTCTTCCATCGACGGCCAGTGCCCGAGTATGGGACAAAGGTCATGGTGGCCGTGTGGCGCAGAGTCTGGCGTGCGGCATCCTCTTGCCCGAGGACTTGCACGCCTTTACGGAATCGAAGGATGAGTCTTTGGGGAGGCGTTTGCAGTGGCACACCATAGCGGTAATTGTTTCACTTTTCTTTACGATTCTCAGTTTCCTATTTGCTTATGTATGTGTACTTTCCATTTTACCTTGCAAAGTGAATATTGTGTGGTTAGGCTGCGCAAATGTCGTACGTTGTGGATGGGAGGATGAAGGAGCTGGCCGAGGACGTTGAGCGGGAGAAGGCTCTGAAGGATGTCGCTGAGGCCACGGCGAAGGAGAAGTCGAAAATTGCCGAGGAGGCAGAGCATAAAATTGCTACAGCCGTAAAGGCCCAGGCTCTTGCCGAAACGAAGTCTGAGGAGCTGGAACTGCAACTGGGAGGCACCGAGCTTAAATTGGCGGAGGCTCAGAGCTTGAATACCATGCTGGAAGGACAATTGGCCGACTCGAAGGCGGCGCTGGAGGCTTGTGAAAACAAGTGGTATAACGAGGGGTTCGCGAATGCCGAGAATTCGGCGGAACCGGTCATTCACCAGGCCCACAGGCTCGGATATGAGGAGGGTTGGTTCGCCGCTCTTCAAGCCTTGGGGATTCCCGAGGATTCTCCGTTGAGGGATCGCAGCAAGATCCCTTTCCCGAGCATCCCCCACACTGAGAATCCTGCGCCCTTTGTTATTGACGAAGAAGAGACCTCCACCATGAGGGAACTGGTGAACGCCATTGACTCTCATGCAGTGCCGACCGACATGGAGGGGACCAGCCACCCCCATGTTGGGGACCGAACCGGGGAGGACATCCAGCCGCCAACTCCTTACGCCGACCAACGCTCTCAAGAGGACGCATCCTCCGCTCATGCGGCGGATATCTAAAGTCGAATGCCAGCCCTTCCTTATTTTTCCTTCTTTTGAGAATTTAAATGAGCGGAATTGCCTATGTCACCGGGTTGTGGTGACGGGATAATTTGTTTATGTTGTCTTTTCTTTATTTCGAGTTGCCGGGTTTTGGCAACAAAACGTTAATTTAAGTTTTACGCTTTAATATGAATGCTTTATCGTGTTGCTCTTTCATATTGACCGAGTAATGAACTCTTGTTGGTTGCCTCTCTATTGTGATGTGTCCGACCATGGTAAGGCTTCCACATGCTCGGTGATTGGGATCTAACCGAGGGTCAGGCTTTTCTCTTAGGATGAAATGACTAAGGTTTTCACATGCTCGGTGATAGGATCGAACCGAGGGTCAGGCTTCTGTCCTTAGAGTTAATCGTTCAGGTTTCCACCTGCTCGGTGATAGGATCGAACCGAGGGTCAGGCTTCTGTCCTTAGAGCGAATCGTTCAGGTTTCCACCTGCTCGGTGATAGGGATCGAACCGAGAGTCAGGTTTCTGTACTTAGAGTGAATCGTTCAGGTTTCCACCTGCTCGGTGATAGGGATCGAACCGAGAGTCAGGTTTCTGTCCTGATAGGGATCGAACCAAGAGTCAGGTTTCTGTCCTTAGAGTGAATCGTTCAGGTTTCCACCTGCTCGGTGATAGGGATCGAACCGAGAGTCAGGTTTCTGTCCTTAGAGTTAATCGTTCAGGTTTCCACCTGCTCGGTGATAGGATCGAACCGAGGGTCAGGCTTCTGTCCTTAGAGTGAATCGTTCAGGTTTCCACCTGATCGGTGATGGGATCGAACCGAGGGTCAGGCTTCTGTCCTTAGAGTGAATCGTTCAGGTTTCCACCTGCTCGGTGATAGGGATCGAACCGAGAGTCAGGTTTCTGTCCTTAGAACGGGCCGTTAAGGTTTCCGCCTGCTCGGCGATAAATCGAACCGAGGATCAGGATTCTGTCCTTAGAACAAATCGGCTAAGAATAAACCATGCTCGGTGACTGGGATCGAACCGAGAATTAGGGTTAGAACAGTGCGGATCTGCATGAAAAACCTCATTAGTATAACTAACAAAACATATACAATAGGCTGCGGTTAACTTTATGCTCGGAGATTCGCCCATCAATGATAGTACTTCTTGAGATTATGGACGTTCCACGGTCGGGGCAGTTGTCTCTCATCTAGGTCTTCCAAGAAGTAAGCCCCGGTGCCGGCCACCGCTATGACCCTGTAGGGTCCCTCCCATGTCTGCGCCAATTTCCCGGCACTAGTGTCCCGCATGTTGCCCACGACTCTTCTGAGAACCAAATCCCCGGCGAAAAACTCCCTCGTTCTCACACCTCGGTTGTATCTCTGGGCGAGCTTCTGCTGATATTCCGCGAGTCGTATTGTCACCATCTCGCGGTACTCTTCCACCTTGTCCAAATATCCTGCCATCATTTCGTCATTTTGGGCGTGATCGAACCCCGCTACTCGCGCACTGCATAGATTCACCTCGGTAGGGATCACGGCTTCTGCTCCGTACGTGAGAGAGAAAGGGGTCTCCTCGGTGGACCGTCTAGGAGTGGTTCGGTATGCCCACAAGACTTTGGGAAGTTCCTCGGCCCAGTTTCCCTTCGCGCCCTCTAGCCTTTTCTTCAGCCCACTCACAATCACCTTATTCACGGCCTCGGCCTGACCGTTGCCCTGTGGGTAAGCGGGAGTTGAGTACCTGTTTTTGATGCCGAGACCACTGCAAAACTCTCGGAACGCCCGGCTGTCAAACTGTAGCCCGTTGTCCGATATGATAGTGTTCGGCACCCCGAACCTGGTGACGATATTTTTCCATACGAATTTCCTTACTTCCACATCTCGAATGTTGGCCAACGCTTCCGCCTCCGCCCACTTGGTAAAATAGTCGACGGCCACCAAAACGAACTTTCGGCCACCTGTCGCCCGAGGGAACGAGCCGATGATGTCCAGCCCCCATTGTGCAAAAGGCCAAGGACTGCTGATCGGGTTCAGGTGGCCCACGGGCTGATGGATCAGAGGGGCGTGCTTTTGACACTGTTCGCACTTAAGCACATACTCGGCGGCGTCTTTCTGCATCTGAGGCCACCAAAACCCCTGAGTCATCGCTCGGTGCGCCAATGAACGTCCCCCGACATGGCCGCCGCACACCCTAGAGTGGAGCTCCGCCAGGAGTTCGCCCACCTTCTCCGGGCATAAGCACAAGAGGTACGGCCCTCCGAAGGACCTCCGATACAAAGTCCGGTCTTCTGACAACCAATACCGAGGAGCCATCCTACGGATCCTGATGCCCTCCTTTTCGTCACCCGGCAGTCGGTCGTCAGCCAGAAAGTCGATAATGGGGTCGATCCAGCACGGGGCAGGGGCTGCGATTGCCGTGACATTGATCCCTGTAGTTCCCGAGTCGCTCATTACCCTGACGCTCAGCTCTGAAATAAGCTTGACTTTGATTTGTCGTGGTATCTCTTCGGTTACTGACGACGCCAGCGTGGCTAGGGAGTCAGCATGTCTGTTCTGTGTTCGGGCTATGTGGAAAACTTTCACCGTGTTGAAGCTGGCCATAACTAGCCTTGCTCGTTCTAGGTACGCTTTCATCCGGGGATCTCGGGCTTCAAAACTGCCCTGCACCTGATTAACCACCAGACACGAGTCCGAATATAGCTCAATCTCCCGAGCCCCCAGGCTCGAAGCTGCCCTCAGTCCGGCCAGAAAAGCCTCGTATTCTGCCTCGTTGTTGGATGCCCTGAAACCCAATCTAAACGAGTGTTCTAGTCGTATTCCTTCGGGGGTGATCACAACAACTCCTTAACCGGCACCCGTGGAGCTCGACGCGCCGTCTACGAATACCTTCCACGGTCGAGCCTCCAGTTGGCAAACCATCTCCCCCTTCTCTCTGGGCGAAAACTCAGCGATAAAATCCGCAAGGACCTGGCCCTTCACCGAGCTTCGAGGTCTATACCGTATGTCGAAGGAACCGAGTCGAGTCCCCCATTTGGCTATACGGCCCGTGAAATCCAACCTCTTCAATAACGACTGTAATGGGTACTCGGTCAGGACGTGCACGGTGTGAGCTTGAAAATAGTGCGGCAACTTCCTGGTGGCGTGTATCAGGGCTAACACGAGCTTCTCCAGTGGCAAGTATCTCGTCTCGGCGTCGACAAGGGTTTTGCTGATGTAGTACACGGGTTGCTGGATCCTTTTGTCCATCAGTAGCACGGCACTCACGGCGTGCTCAGATACCGCCAGATACATGAATAAATCCTCACCTGCCTTCGGTGCCGCAAGCATGGGCGCTCGTGCCAAATAAATCTTCAGATCCACGAAGGCCTCTTCGCACTCCTCGCTCCACCGAAATCCAGTCCATTTCTTCAGCAGTTGGTAGAATGGTCGGCAGCGATCTGCGAATTTTGAGATGAACCGGTTAAGGGCTGCCAGCATCCCGGTTAGTATTTGCACTTCCTTCGGGTTGCTCGGTGGCTTCAGTCTTCTCACAGCTTCTATCTGGTCGGGGTTGACCTCAATTCCCCGTGTACTGATCAGGTACCCCAAGAACTTCCCGGCCCCGACACCAAACGCGCACTTCTCCGCATTAAGGCGCAACTTGTGCTGTCGGAGAACCTCGAAAACCGCCTGGAGGTCCCCCATATGCAGGGCTTCCTGTTTGCTCTTAACCACCATGTCGTCGATGTACACCTCGACCGTGCGCCCTATCTTGTCTCGGAACATTCTTGTCATCATTCGTTGGTAGGTGGCCCCGGCGTTCTTCAGTTCGAAGGGCATCCTCGTGTAGTGGTAATTTGCCTCCGGGGAGATGAACGCCGTTTTTTCTTGATCCTCGGGCGCCAGGGCGATCTGGTGATACCCTTGGAAAGCGTCCAGAAAGCTCATCCTCGGGTGCCCACACGTGGCGTCCACCAGTTGATCAATCTTTGGCACGGGAAAAGTGTCTTTCGGGCAGGCTCTGTTCAGATCGGTGAAATCGACGCAGACCCTCCACTTGCCGTTCTTCTTCTTCACTACCACGGTGTTCGCCAACCAATCCGGGAAGAAGATTTCCCGAATCACCCCTGCCTCCTTCAATCTTTGAACTTCCACTTTTACTGCCTCGGAGTGCTCCCAGGCTGATCTCCTCGGCCTTTGCTTTTTAGGGGCGAATGAGGGGTCAACTCCGAGTCTATGCACGATGAATTCGGGATCCACCCCGGGCACCTCGTATGGACTCCATGCAAATACGTCCACATTCTGTATTAGGAGTAGCAACATCTCCACTTTTTCCCGGTCCTCCATGCTCTCCCCTATCTGGAAGTACTTGTCCGTATCCGGCAACACCTTTACCTTGAGCATGTTCTCGGCGCGCGCGACCTCCTTCTCTGGCGGGCCCTGTAATTGCTATAAAGGCGTCCCCGACGATGAACATTTGGGGTCGGCCTGATCCTTCTGGTTGGTTTGCTCCTTCTTCCAATCGACCATGGCGATCAAACATTGCCTGGCCGCCTGCTGACTTCCTTGTATCACCGTGACACCATAATCAGTATGAAACTTGACCTTCATGTGCAGAGTGGACGGGACAGCCCCCATTGCATGTATCCATGGCCTCCCTAGAATCGCCGTGTAGGGGGAGTATGAGGTGACTACGAAGAAGCTTACCATCACCTCCCTGCCCCCCATGTTCACGGGCAGAGAGATTTGCCCCTCGGGCGCCACCATTTTCCCATCGAACCCAACCAGGGGAGTGTTGTACTTCGACAGATCTTCATTCCTCAACCCGAGCCCCCTGAATAGGTCCGGGTACATAACATCCACTCCGCTTCCCTGGTCTATCATTATTCTCTTCACAACGAAGCCGCCAATCCTAGCCGTGACTATCAATGCGTCGTCGTGCGGCTGAATGGTTACTTCCAAATCACTGTCGTCGAAAGAGATCGGCTCTCGGGTAGGTCTGATCTTCTTCGCGGGAGGCGGCACGCCCGTACTCCCCTCTACCGATATCACTGTCAACACCTCCTTCCCTTTTGCCATTGAAATGCCCCTCGGGGCGACGTGGATAACATCAATTATCCCAAGAGGGGGCGGAAGGGGATTCCCTCTGTGTGGGGCGCCATGCCCTGTTCCTCGATCCCCGGCATCCGTCACAAAATCCTTGAGGTGTCCTGCCTTAGCCAACTGCCCGAGATGGTCCCTTAACACTCGGCACTGCTCGGTAGTATGCCCCTGGTCTTTGTGGTAGGTGCAGTATAGGTTCTGATTCCTCCTAGAGGGGTCGCCAGCCATCCGGTTCGGCCATTTGAAGTACAGCTCGTGCTTGATCTTATCCACAATTTTATGCACAGGCTCCTTGAACGTCACGTTCACCTCCCCTGCTGGCGCTACTGGCTCTTGAATCCTCAAATTTCCCCGTGCCCTCTGTTGAAAACCGCTCAGCCGAGGACGATCTGCCACCTGTGCCTTGCCTTTGCTTTGTATTCTATCATCTTCCAACCGCTTGTACTCCTCAATGCGCCTCATCAGCTGCCTCATGTCCTCGGGAGGTTTCTTAGTTAATGATTCCCTCAACCCCGACTCGTCAGGCAATCCCATTCTGAAAGTGCTCGCCGCAATCTTCTCGTTCCCTCCGCCAATCTCGTTGTAGAGCTCCCAGTATCGGCTAGCATAATCACGGAGGGTTTCCCCCGCCCTCATCTTCATAGACAGCAGCGCGTCCACGGGTTGCTGTTCCCGGCTGCACGTCATGAAACGGGAATCGAACTCCTGTATTAGCTCGGCGAAACTATGAATGGAGCCCTTGCGCAACCCGTTGAACCACCTTAAGGCCGTGGGACCAAGGCTGGAGGGAAAAACCTTGCACATCAGAGCGTCATTGCGGGTATGCAAAGACATCATCTGGATATAGTGGCTGACATGCTCCACGGGGTCCGTTTTCCCACAATACGAATTGAACGGCGGGCGCGTAAATCTGTCCGGCATCGATGCTCGCTCAATATCTGCTGAGAATGGTGACCGAGCCGCCCTGCGCAACGCACGGCTCATAGCATCCATGGCCACATTCCTCGGCCGTCCCTATGGAGAATCCGAGCCCCGATTCCTGTATTCCCGCGACCGAGAGCGATTTCACCGCCGGTGAGATTCTGCTGAATGGGAGCGGTCTCGGCGGCGACGGGACTCCCTCGAGTGCGAGCGCTCCCTGTGGTGGCGGGATCCTGATTGATTCAATCCCATCCCGCGTCTCTCTTCCTCGGCGTCTGGCCTTCTCTCTCGGTCGTCTTGACCGGCTTGGCAGCGCTCGTTTCGTGCTTCCAACTCCAGGTCTTGTACTAACCTCCGCAGCCGCTCAAGCTCTTCATCCCTGACGTCGGGCTGCCTATGCCGGGAAGCATGGGATACCGTTCTCCCCGTTTGATACGACCCTTCTCCAAGGCCGGACCGCTCTTCCAGTTGCTCGTAAGCCGGATCCTCGCGTCTCTTCTGCCTCTGTTCCCGCCAGGTGGAGCCCCTGGAAGACCCTGCCGAGCCACTCTCGGCGTTACCTCCAGACATCTTTCCTGTACACGAGTCTCGACGGAACCACTGCTTAGTAGGATTTCCCACAGACGGCGTCAATTGTGCGCACCCAAAACTGAAACCCTTTGGGCTGGGCCCCACTTGGGCTCACAACTTACTTATATAGTGGGTTTGGATTTCCTACACTGGGTCGTTCTAAACGCCAAGGCTCAATGGAATCCCTTTCCTCTCCTCGGGGGTCTGAACCACCTCCTCACTCTGTTTTCTCTCTGTTTACACTCTTCCTTCCCTCAATTCTCCAACCCTTGTCTCCTCAAAACTTCTTGTATTTATAGTACATAGATTAGTGGAGAGGTCATAATTATTTGCCAGTAAGTGCAACCGGCGGTCCAGTATTATCGATCGTAAGTGGGTGGTTAGGTGGCCGTGGGAAGCGGTGAGGGTGGCGTTGGAACTTGGTTCCCACCTCCATGATAGTTCTCTGCAGCGGTGCCTCTCCGAGGCACGGCCGGGTAGGTACAGGGTGGGGTGTCCCGAGAGTCGTATACTTATCACTGCCCGGGAATGTGTTTGCCGAGAAACGATGAAGAGGCAGAGCTTGGGCCTGCAGCATGCGTGGCCCGGGGGTGGGCCGCTAGGTAAAGGGAGACCGGCCTCATGGGCTATACACCCAGGCCAGGGTCCAAGGCCCAATATGGGCCATGGTGCGGGGGCCGTACAATAGTAAAGGGGATTTTCTAACGGAAATGGCAGAGGTGGGTAACGGGGGTCTAACGGAGGCCACCTCAGGTGGGTTAAGTGACAACTTTTAAACTACGGGTGGGCATTGTTAGAACGGGCCAAACCACAGGTGGGTTAACTGCAATTTCCCCTAAGAAAATCTAACTGAGCTAACCTCAGATGGGTAAAGTGTCAAATTTCAAACTACAAGTAGGAAACTTAAATTTCAGTCAAACCACAAGTGAGTAAGTTGTAATTTGTCCCAAAAACAAAATAAAATGAAACTAAAAACAATAGCATATTAATCAGTGAATCTTCTCTTTGTCACCGACGGTGCCGTAGTCTCTCCGTAGCCGTTGCTACTAGCATTCTACTTCTTCTCAAAGCTCAGTAATTCTAATAATGGCGTGACCCCCCATTCTCACAACCATGTTTCTCTCTCAATCTCAGTAGGCGAAAATAGGAAATTAGCCATAACTTTCCAACTATATAGTTAGTAGGCAATGTTTTCAAACTATATTTTTTACTAGCATCTTGAGTTTAAGAGACTCCATTTTGGTCTATAAATCGAGTCTCAAAGACTCGATTTTTATGGTCTGAGCATCCTTTTCCACGTGACGACCACCTGAAAATCGAGTCTCTAAGACTCGATTTATAAACCAAAAAAAATTTAAAAAAATTTTAAGTCTCCCCAAAATACCAAAAAAAAATACAATCAGATCAGAGAGAGAGAAAGAATCTAGAGGCGCGGCCTGGGGCTCTGCTCCTCGAGCGAGGCAGCGATCTCCTCCGAGACCATCTGGAGCTTCATCTCCAGATCGACCAGGTGGTTGTCAAGCGAGTCCTGCGGGTGGCAACTCTGAGTCACCGAGTTTATCCATTTCTTTGCGTCGAAGCTCTCGTTGGAGAATGGAACGGCCTGGGGCTCGCGCAGCCTGGGTCACCCGCGGCCTGGGTCTCGCATGGCCTAGGTAACGTGTGGCCTGGGTCTCGCGTGGCCTGGCCTGGGTCTGGACCCGATCCACAGCAGAGAGAGGGAGTGAGACGGATCTGGTGGTTGCGGTGGTGTTTTTGTTTCTTGGAGTGAAGCATGAGAAAGACTGAGAGAGAAGGAGTGAGACAAGAAGAAGAACTTTTCTTCTTCGTCTTCTTTTTTTTTTTTTTTTTCCTGGGCTCTGATTTCTTTGTTGGGGCTGTTGTTCTTTTTTATCTTATTGGGTATGGGCTTATAAATCGAGTCTTAGAGACTCGATTTCCAGGTGGACGTCACGTGGAAAAAGTGTCAACTCAGACCCGATCAAAACATGAAAACCGACCCTCAAAGACTCGATTTATAGGTCCTAAATCGAGTCTCTTAGTCTCGAGATGCTAGTAAAAAATATAGTTTAAAAATATTGCCTACTAACTATATAGTTGGAAAGTTATGGCTAATTTTCCATTTTGGCCGTCTCAATAAGTTATGCCCATTTTTCTTTTTTCTTTTTTTTTTAATATAGTGCCTTTGACTTTTGGGAACTTGGATTTTGAAAAATATGATTTCTTTTATTGCTGAATTTATTTGTGATTTAGGAACTATCATTTTGTATGAGAATGTTCTGCTTTATGAAATGGGCAGTGCTTTTGTTTGTGTGTTTGAGGTTATGATTTCATCTTTTTATTTTGCTTTAGATTAAGTTGGTACAGTGTGAAACTTGGAAAACATTTGTTTGTTTATATTTAATGAATCAAGTGAGATATTATATCATGATATAAGCTCTATACAAAAAAATACACAGTAGCAATGCTCTCTGACAAAAAAATCTTCCCATTGAATATCGTTGCAATTCTCTGAATCCATATATGGTAGATACCCACTTGAGAACTTAATCCCAAGAACATGCTAATTGGTGAAACTGACAAAAACGCATAGGATTGCTCCGTATTTTACGAGTGAAAAGAGCACTCGAAGAACAAATGATCACGACTCTGTATAAAGTTTCTAGAACAAGAACATGATATCACCCTCATATCCCCGTTTAAGAAGCGATAACCAACTTTTAAAAGAGTGTTTAGGAATACAAAGAGGTTGCCAAATCAGTTTATTTCCATTTACTATCTCATGTTTAACTCAAATTTTATTCCAAACAGAAGAATATGAGAACATACTAGATTTAGAGAGAATCCAGTGAACAGAATCAATACCTGCTATTCTAACTTGTGAAAGACCAGCTTGAAAAACTATCACCTCATCTGATCTAGCTGAGGTATAGATCAAGTTATCATCTTGAAGAATACTCGAGAATTTAGCATCATAACTACTCATTGTTTCATATACTAATCTGAATTCAATATCTCTGAAAGCGAAGCACCTTTAGGATGCCAGTTACCATTCCAAATTACCGTTCTTACTCCATTACCAATAGAATGGCTAAACAAAGGTTTAACGATGTCTCTAAGCTTTAGTATCTTCCTCCAACCCCATGCGCAACTATTGGGTATGTGGACATACCAAAAACTTTTGCCTTTTTAAGAGGAAGGTGTGCACCCATGCGACCCACAAGGAACCTGCCACTATAAAGAGATCCCATATATGCCAAGTAACATCAGCCCTATTCCAGTCCTGGAACTTTTTAAACCCCAATCTTCCTGATCTAGGAGAGAAATCCACATCTCATGCAACTCTGACATTAGGGACCATAGAACCAGCACCTGTCCATAAAATCTGTTGAAGCACCTTTTGATCTCTTTGAAGACTTTAACTTGGAAGAATGAAGATATTAGTCCATTAAACTTGTATACCACAGAGCATAGATTGTATGAGTTGTAACCTCCCTGCAAAAGAAAGTTTTCTGGCACACCATGAATTTATTCTGGCTGAAATCTTTTAAATTCTAGGCTTGCAGTCACTACTAACCATTTTATGTTGGATACTTGAAAGAGGTGATTGATTGGATGAAAGAGGACTCATGTGAATGCAAGGATTCAGTTCCGCACCCCTTACACAGTTTAAAATAACCACCAAGCAACCAAGGCTTCTTACCCACTAGACATAAGACATTTCAGGTTACATAAATCAGACCATAGTTGTCTTCTAGTATCTCCATTATTGTAACCATAAATGAAAGAAGCAGAAAAAGACTGCCCCATTAACCATAGTGATTTCACAAGATGTAATGAATTACCTGATCAGAGCTATGGACAACTTTTACCTCAATAGCATCACAATTCCAACAAAACCAGATCTGCCAAGCTCATGGCAATCATAACTGTTAATGAATCCCCAATTAGGTACAATGCAATCTTTAGTACATAAAGCCTTCTCAGCCTTAACCTTTGTTTCAACTAGGCATAAAGCATTGAGATTATATCTTTTAACGCCATCTCTCACTTTTCTCTGTTTATACAATTATGCTTTGGTACTTGAAGGATTTTAATTACCCTTGTCTAATATTAGTTTGCTTCTTTAAGATTTGTTGTTGACTTTCTTAAAAAAGTTGTGAAAGTTTATTTAAAAATGATATACATTTCTTTAAATATTTTTCGGTTATCATTGCTAGTACTGTAATATACATATTCTATTTATTTTTAATTTATAATAATTATTAACTTAGTTATGATGTCGTCCCTGTTTGAATAGCCTTTTTAGACTGGTTGTTTGGTCTGGTTTTAAAACATTGACAGCTAAGCCGGTGGAAGTAAAAGAAGTGGCATGTGAGTTTGTATAACATATAACCGAAAAAAACAACATGGTGACCCTACTGAGTTTACCTGAATGCCTGCAAATATGTCAGAGTAAAGTGCGCTTAAGTGCGCCTAGGCTCCGAGAGGCTTATATGCTTAAATGCGCTCCAACTCTGCTGATATATAAAAATACAAAGGCGCTGCATGTTAATGGTTTGATATTTTGCCAAAGCAAGAGTTGGCCTAACATAGCATTTCAATATAAGTGAACTCATGCAAGGAATTCTTATTATTTATTTGCACAAAGAATGCAATTATGCCCAGGGTTTGCTTTTGAGTTTTGGCTTGTTTATATATTATGTGTTAACGCAGATTAATAATATGCTGTTCAGTGCAAACTTATTTTCTTATATTTGAGGATTAATTGTTTCAATGATGTAGCAGATGTTGGAGCCTTGAAGGTATGATAGAGTAGATGTAGCAGTTGTTAAAACACCATGATTGTGAGATGGCCAAGACAATTGACACCAACACACCTTTCTCAAATTATACCGAACCAGAAAAACCCCTTAACAGCACCTCCAAATCTTCAAGGAAGCCAAATACAAGTACCCCAATCACTATCATAATGGTCCAGTCTATGCCACCGTCATTAGCATCCTTGGAAATGCTGGTCAGATTTGTGAGATGAAAGAGGTGATTGATTGGATGAAAGAAGACTCATGTGAATGCAAGGATTCAGTCTTTGTTAATGCAATTAAAACCTATGCAAGAGCTGGATTGCTAGATGAAGCAGTCTCTCTTTTTAAAAGCATTCCTCAGTTCAACTGCGTGAATAAGACAGAATCTTTCAATACCCTGTTGCAGATATTGGTTAATGAATCTAAGCTTGAAGTTGCTCATTGTTTGTTCGTAGACAGCTCTTATGGGTGGGAAGTAAAGTCTCGGATTAGGTCCTTGAACTTGCTCATGGATGCTCTGTGCCAGAGGGGTTGTTCTGATCTTGCATTATAAATCTTCCTAGAGATAAATTATCAAGGTTGCTATCCAAATAAGGAAAGCTATCGGATTCTAATGAAAGAATTGTGTGAAGATGGGAGGTTGAATGAGGCCACCCATTTGTTGTATTCAATGTTTTGGAGGATATCTCAGAAGGGTAGTGGTGAGGATATTGTAGTCTATAGAACCTTGTTATATGCTTTATGTGATAATTGGCACATTTAAAATGCTGTGGAAATTCTTGATAAGATTTTAAGGAAGGGGCTAAAGGCTCCTAAGCGATGTTTCCACCATCTTGATCTCAGTCAGTGTAGTACTGGTGAAGATATAGAAGGCATCAAGCGTTTGATTAATGAAGCTTTGATCAGAGGTGGGATTCCCAGTTTGGCCAGTTATAGTGCCATGGCTATTGATTTGTACAATGAAGGTAAGATTATTGAGGCAAACAAAGTTCTCATTCAAATGCAAGAAAGAGGATTTAGGCCAACGAACTTGATTTATGAAGCCAAGGTGGCAGCATTGTGTAGGGGAGGAAATGTTGATGCAGCAGTGAGGGTAATTGAAGAGGATATGGAGGGAAATTTTGTACGAAATATAAGGTCATATAATTGAAGAGGAAATGGAGGGTAATTCAAACCCCCTGTTGACTTGAATTTATTTTTGTTTCCCTCTTTGATCCCTCTATAACTCATCTTCTTCGTTAATCATATCAGAAAAGTTAGGCAACCATGTTGGAATAGGAGAAGTGATAGGTAGGCAACCATAACCCCCCTTTTTTGGCGAGGCTGATTTCCTTAAATCATATCAGAATAGGAAAAGATAAAATAAGAGAGAGATTGAAGTTGGAACGATTGGAAGAGTAAAATGATCCAAGATATCTTGTCAATATCTAAAATTTTGGATACAGTATGTTGTGAGTTGTTGCTTCTGTACATTTTTCCTTACTAATTTCTGAGCATATGAATGGAGAACTTGCGCTTTAAAGTTTAAACTTAAATTTAAATTTTTTTTTTTTTTTTTTTGATAATCAACTTAAATTTAAGTTAGCAATTATAATAATAGAGTCATATTTACTATTGGAAGGCTTATATGTCTTCTGTGAAGAGTTTCTACTTCATAAAATTGAAGCTTATACAGATATGTAACATGTTGAATGTGAGAAAAGTAAAAGGTATAGGCAGTGTGACTAGGGGAAAACTATGCTGGTGTTGAAATACATTACTCACATCTTGGGAAAATTTGCCAAATAGTACATGTTAGGTTCTAAGGTCTTAGGATTTTATGTATTTAGAACTCTAATTTGTAATGTTGGCAAACCATGATCAAAACATTGTATTCAGTTTTGTTTAAGCTTGCTCAAAGTTGGTTTATTATTGTACAGTTGGAATCGAGTGGCTGCAAAAGTACTTGGGACTTTTGGTCTGGCTCGATCGATCGAAGAATAGACTCGATCGATCGAAAATCCCACAGGTTGTTTATTCTGCAGAATTTCCAACTCAGCCCTACCTCATTAAACGTTTAGGGTTTTGTGTGTTTACCCTAGGTATATAAACTAAACCCTAGCCACGTTTTTGAAGGTTGTCCATATTGCTTTGTTGCTCATACATTGCTGTTTTGTGTGAATCTCTTGTGAGATCTTTGAGGAGCTTTCCTTTACACAAAACTTAGGGTTTTCAAGGTAGAGATGATTTCAACATCTTGAAGATCATTACCGTTGCAACCATTGGAACTTAAAAGAAAAGCAAGCGGGGAGCTTGTAGCTGATCGAGGAATTCAAGAAAGAAGTAGTCCGTGGATTCGGAGCCTGCGCGTGGTCGTGTCAGGAAGTTCTACTGGTGGGTAGCATTAGGAAGTCGAGCGGGGAGCTTGTAGTCCTTTTGTAAGAATTTCAATTCTTTCATAGTGAATTCTGTTATGCCTTGAGGATCGGTGGGTCAAATCCTCCCCAGGTTTTTACCGTGTGATTTCCTGGGTGATCATATCTTGTGTTCATTTATTTTCCGCTGCTTTATATCTTGATATGATTATTTGATTGTTTGGATTGTTTTAACCTAGAATTGCTTATTTTGACTAAGTAACAACTTGGCTAATTAATCTAGGTTACGCAATCTGGTTGTTTAAGGGGTCTAAATTTCCATCAAGTGGTATCAAAGCAGGTAGCTCTTTTTGTTTGAGATTTTTAATCTCTGAGCTGATCCTTGACCCCTGTTGTCATGGAGCATGGACACTCTCTGTTTGTTCCTCCTCACTTTGATGGGAACAACTATGCTTATTGGAAAGTAAGGATGAAAGCACTCTTGAAATCAATTGATGAGAGAGTTTGGAATTCCGTTGAATACGGATGGGAGAAGCCCACTACTCCTGTGAGTGAGTGGCAAACTTCTGAAAAAGAAGCAGCAGGCTTCAATAGCAAAGCTATGAATGCCATTTTTAATGCTGTTTCTATGGAGGAATTTAAGAGGATCTCTAATGTTGAGGTTGCTCATATTGCTTGGAAAATCCTCCAAACTGTGCATGAAGGCACAAAGGCAGTTAAGATTAATAAATTGCAACAATTGACTTCTAGGTTTGAAAGTATTAGGATGTCTGATGATGAATCCTTTGATGAATTTTATGCCAAACTGAATGATATTGTCAATTCTGCTTTTAATTTGGGTGAAATCTATGATCAACCTAAAATTGTTAGGAAGATTCTTAGATCTTTAACTGAAGACTTTAGACCCAAAGTGACTGTCATTACTGAAAGCAAGGATGTGGACTCCATCCCTGTAGATGAACTTGTAGGATCTCTTCAATCCTATGAGTCTAACCTACCTAAAGTGAACAAATCCAAATCAATGGCTCTTAAGTCAGTTGATGATGTTGATGGTGGTGGATTTGATGATGAGCTCTCTGCTACAGAGATTGCCTATCTTGCCAAAAACTTTAAGAACTTTCTTAGAAATACCAATAGAAAGGCAAGAGGTACTTACACTGCTGAACCTAGAAATTTTAGGAAGAATGATCCCACTAAGGTTAACAATTTTGAAAAACCTAGAGAAAATTTTGGTCAATCTTCTAATAACTCTTTGGGTCCTCAGTGTTTTGGCTGTCAAGGGTATGGTCATGTGAAATCTGAATGTCCTACATTCTTGAGGAATAAGGGTAAAGCTATGGCTGTAACCCTTAGTGATAATGAGGTTTCTGATGATGAGTCCGGTGGTGACGAGGATGGAAACTTCATTGCTTTCACGGCTACTGCTATAGTCAATGAAAGCATATCTGCTGAGGAGAACCCTTCTGATGGGGAACTCTCTGAAGATGCAGATCTTCAAGAGGCCTATAACAAACTTTGCAAAGTTGCTGCAAAGGATGCTATGAAAGTTGAACTTGGCCTAAAGAAAATTGATTCTCTTGAGCTTGAAAAGAAAAATTTACTTGTTAAACTGTTTGATGCTAATGAGCTTTTGAATAATGTTAAATCTGAGAACATGCTTTTGCTTGATAAAGTTAGAACTTTGGAACATGATTTATCTGTTGCTAGATCTACTAGTTCTAAACTTGATCACATGCTGAATGTTCAAAAGTATCCTTCTGATAAAACTGGGTTAGGATATGTTGAAAGCATCTTTGATTCTACACCACATTCCACAAATTTTGTTCCTACATCTTCTTCTGAACCTTCTGTAAGTGAGGTTGTGAGTGAAATTGTCAAACCACCTGTGAGTGAGGTAGTTAAACCTGTAGAAGTCTCACCACCTAAGAAGATTAGGGTAGACTTAAGAGAATCTAAACCTAAGGAGCCTACCAAATCTAAGGACAAGATGCATGATAAACCTGCTTGGGTTTGTCATTATTGTGGTAAGTCTGGACACATTCGTCCTAACTGTTACAAGCGTCAAGCTGATAAGAGAGCAAATAAACCAAAAGTGCCTGTGCCTCAAGCACAAGATCGTATGGCACTAATTGGTGAATTAATAAAGGTGTTAAACCTTTATTCCAATTCTGGAGTTGGGAATCACTCGAACGTGAATAAGAACTCCAATGCTCGTGGTGCATCTAAAAAGTTTTGGATGCAAAAGACTCGAACTAACTGAGTCTTTCTGACATGGTCCTTGTGCTTAATTGCTCTATTCTTTGGTGACCATTGTTCTTTGGTTTTTGTCTTTTTATTGTTTTTGTTCTAGGACTTGCATTGCATTACATTCATGCATTTCATTCTATGATTTATTTGTTTTCTCTTTTAATAAAAAAAAAAAAAAAAGGGGGAAAAGGAGAAAGCAAAAATTATGTTAGACACTATTTTTCTTGATTTTTGAAAAACAAGGTTGGTCTATCTTTTGACACATGTCATGTTCTGTGTACCTTGTTTAACTTTGATGAGCTTAAATATTGCACTTGACTAGTTAAAACTTTGTAGTGCATGTTGTGTGGGAAAGATGTTTGTGGTTATTAATCACTTTGTCTTGATCTTCAAGTCACATGTTATTTGACTGTCGGACTTGATCCTTTTGAGAAAGGCATAAATAACCATCTCACCACTGTTCACTAGTCAATCATGAACACCTTAGTGCATATCATAAGATTTTGTGCTCGAGAAAGTGTAGCACATGCACAAAGATAACATAAGGTGTAGCCTCTTTAAATGCTTAAATGCTTAATGCTTAAAACTGGTGTGTACTATTGGGCTTGATGCCAATTCACTTAATTCAAACCGGTGTGTACTATTAGGCTTGATGCCATTTCACATAATATATTTCATATTCTAATGGGGCAAAAATACAAGAAACTTACATGATTGCAAGCTTTTGTTCTAGGAGATGTGGGAGTTATAGGATGTAACTCTTTAGGTGATAGTCTCTTTTAAATTCTATGTGATGAATTGTGTAGACTTTGTGTTTGATTGCTATTCACATATCACCTCACATGTATCTCAAGTTTTTGCTAGTATCACACACTACACAAGTTACTCTTTGTTAAACACTGTACATGCTAGTGTGTGTGTTTTTGGTCTGACCAACCAAGTTTGAGAATATCTTGAGATTTGTGCACAACATATCTGTTGCTTGGGAAAATTCAATGGGAGAATAATTGAAATTTGTTTTTGAGAAAATTGGGTTTAAAATTTTGGGTTTTTGAAAAAGCATTCCATCTCATACTCATGCATTTTGTTTCTATAATTTAATGCTTTGAGGAGTTGTTTTTCAAAATTAGGTTTGTGTCTTTCAAAACTGTGATTTTTCTCAAAATTTAGTGAGCCTCTGCCCATTTCGATCGATCCAGTCTGATTTTCGATCAATCGAAAAAGTGCTTTCATTTGTCTCAAAATGACTGTGTGTTTCGATCAATCGAATCTGATTTTCGATCGATCGAACATAATGAAAAAGCTTTTTTAAAAGGTTCGTTTCTGACTTTTTCAAAGTTCCTATTCAAAACTTTTCAAACTTTTTTCTCTCTCTCCGCGTTGGCAAGGCTCCACATAGGAATTTTTGTCGTTTTTCTCCGAAGTTTTTGCAAAATCTCTCTTTCCTCAAGCCGGTAAGACTCTTTTGCCCTTCCTTTTGATTCTATTTTCATGTTTTCATGCATAAATCCATGCATTTGAGGGTGCTTTTCGGACTTTGCATATTTGGGATTTTCTGTTGATTCAAGCCCTATTTTGTGAAATTGATCATTGGGTTTTTGTAGGGACACATCATAAACATGATTTTTACCTGTTAATTTGATCAATTTTGAGTTTGGTGAAAAATTGAAAAATCTAGGGTTTGTTCTTGATCCGAATTGGGGCTTTTGTTAAATTGGGTAGAATTTGATGAAATTGGCTTGTTGTGTTGTTGTAATTAAGCATTATAATCTATGTGATGTGTTTTGTAATGCTCAATTCATCATTATGTTTAAAAATTTCAACAAGTGGTTTTCAATTTTTGGGATTTTTGATAGAAATTCCCTGTTCAAGCCAATTTTGTTAAATTAATCTCAATTAAACTTAACTGTTTACTGCATTAGATCATGCATCACAACATTATTATTGGTCATGCATCATATAGATTTTTGTTCTATATTTTTTATTGTGATAATTTGCAGTCTGCCCTTGGTTTTGTTTTCTCTTGTTCTTTTTGGTTTTCACTTTGTGTCTATGTCCTTTCCTTAGCACTATGCCTAGGAAGACTAGAGCCCGTAGGAATGTTCCCTCACCTTCTCCTTCACCCCCTCCATCCTTTGATCGTGAGAAGTTTTCGAGTGAGAAAAACCAAGAGATTTTTGAGAAGCTAAACATTAGGAGAAAGATATGGGCTGAGCGTTCTGTTCACTTAGATGAACTTGATCCTGCCATTAGGGTAAACTTTGAGCGTACGGGCTGGTTACTCTTGGTGGATGTTTCTGATCCTCCTCCACCTTCTGCCTTGATTAGAGAGTTCTATTCGAACATCTCTATCCGCATCTATGATTCCAACACTCTAGTCAAGAGTTGGATACGAGGCGTAGAGTACTCCATTACTCCTCAAGTAGTGGCTGATGCTCTAGGGGTACCATTGGTTCGACATCCTGTCTATCCATATGACGTGTCTCCCAAGATTAGTGATGTTTTGTCTTACATCACTGGGACTACTGTCTAGTGGGGTTCTGATCCTCGGATCACTTCTGCTGAGCTCTCCGGGTTACACTATCTCTTCTTTAGGATAGCGTGTCATTCTATCTGGCCCATTTCCCATGTTCACACCATTCCTCTTGAGAGGTGTGTATTTTTGTACGCTTTGGTTACTGATGCTCCTATTAGTTTTCCCCATCTTTTCCTTCGTTCTTTGAACGATGTTTATAGGAGTTCATCTACTGCTCATGCTCTTGTACATCCTATTTTCATTTATAGGATTCTTCGTTATCTTGATATTAGTGGCTTTCCTTCCTCTGAGCCCGTTCATGTGATAGCTCCTATAGGTGCGTCTTTTCTTAGACAAAGGGCTGCTCATCTTCGAGCTGGTTCTAAACACCCTAGGTCTGAGCCCTCTAGTAGCGCACCTCCTCCTTCTTCTTCTGCAGGTCTTGCTGGTGAGGATGTTCCTGATCCAGTTGGTGATGATGCTGCTGCTGCTGATGTTCCTCCACCTCCTTCGGCCGACTTAGATGTTCGTCGTACTTTGGAGACTGTCATGACCATTCAGGTGGCTCATGGTCAGATTTTGGTGGACTTACTAGACGAGATTCGAGCTCTCCGAGCCGATTTTGCGTGTCTTCATTCACCCTCACCACCTCCTTTTGATGGCGACTTGTGATTGCCCTTTGGCGTTCCGTCACAAAAAGGGGGAGTGGAGTTTTGACTTGTAGAGGAGATTTTGTAGTTAGGGGGAGATTTTTTTTGAGACTTTTTGTTTCTTTTTTGTTTTGAGGAGCTTGTGGAGTTTTTAGATTGTATCTAGGTGCTTCACTTTGTATATCATTTTTGGGGATATTCATGTTAGGGGGAGTAACATTGACTGATATACATGTTATTTTTATTGATTCTTGTTGCTTTGTGATTCACTGCTTATTGATTTATATTTATGAGTTGATCATTCATATATGTCTTTATTTTGTGTTGTGTGAATCCTACAAGAATGTTATACCTGTTGTTTTACTCTTTTCTGTCACACATGCGTTTATGCGTTTGTTGAGTATTTCAGGATTATACAGGTTGATTCAACTAAGCTGCTGTCTACACTTGCAACTGATGGATAGTAGTTAGGCTGAATTTGATTTTATGAGCATTACCTTTGTAAAGGGCTGTTTATGTGTAAAACTTTGAGCTGTTAATTAGGGTTTTGTCACGGATTGCCAAAGGGGGAGTTTGTTAGGTTCTAAGGTCTTAGGATTTTATGTATTTAGAACTCTAATTTGTAATGTTGGCAAACCATGATCAAAACATTGTATTCAGTTTTGTTTAAGCCTGCTCAAAGTTGGTTTATTATTGTACAGTTGGAATCGAGTGGCTGCAGAAGTACTTGGGACTTTTGGCCTGGCTCGATCGATCGAAGAATAGACTCAATCGATCGAAAATCGCACAAGTTGATTATTCTACAGAATTTCCAACTCAGCCCTACTTCATTAAACGTTTAGGGTTTTATGTTTTTACCCTAGGTATATAAACTAAACCCTAGCCACGTTTTTGAAGGTTGTCCATATTGCTTTGTTGCTCATACATTGTTGTTTTGCGTGAATCTCTTGTGAGATCTTTGAGGAGCTTTCCTTTACACAAAACTTAGGGTTTTCAAGGTAGAGATGATTTCAACATCTTGAAGATCATTACCGTTGCAACCATTGGAACTTAAAAGAAAAGCAAGCAGGGAGCTTGTAGCTGATTGAGGAATTCAAGAAAGAAGTAGTCCGTGGATTCGGAGCCTGCGTGTGGTCGTGTCAGGAAGTTTTACTGGTGGGTAGCATTAGGAAGTCGAGCGGGGAGCTTGTAGTCCTTTTGTAAGAACTTCAATTCTTTCATAGTGAATTCTGTTATGCCTTGAGGATCGGTGGGTCAAATCCTCCCCAGGTTTTTACCGTGTGGTTTCCTGGGTGATCATATCTTGTGTTCATTTATTTTCCGCTGCTTTATATCTTGATATGATTATTTGATTGCTTTAACCTAGAATTGCATAATTTGACTAAGTAACAACTTGGCTAATTAATCTAGGCTACGCAATCTGATTGGTTTAAGGGGTCTAAATTTCCATCAGTACACTTTTAAAAAATATTTAGGAGAATAGCACCCAAACGAAGTTATTTAGTTATGCTAAACATTTTTAGAACTCGGGTTTGTCAAACGCGAGTTCTAACTCAAACTCAAGTTTATCAAACTCAAGTTCCAAGCAATATAGACTCGAGTTCTAAGTGAAACTCAAGTTTGCATTGAGGGAAGTCATCTTTCCCAATCATCTCTTCATACTTATATCTATCATCAACATTGACTTCGTCTTATCCCCCTTAGAGATGGAATATATTCATATTGATAACTGGATCCGCAAACCTTCATTGGAGTTGGTGGCTTGTGACATGGTAGTGTATACTCCCCAAATATTGTGGTGCATCAAGTAAGAGTCAGATGATTATCCGCATTTACTAATTGTAATTCTTCCCCTCCACCACCCTTTAAAGTTGTTTGTTGCACATCTTCACCACCAACTTTTGTACGAAGCTCCACACTTATATACAATTTGGCAGCTTATAACTGGAGTATTGAGTTTATCTTGTCAAACATAATCTTAACATGCTTGTCTTCTTTTATGAATATAGACATGAAGACAATAAGGTCATTGAAAATTGCATAAGGAGCATGATATATAATTGTTATGTCATGGAACTATCAGTCCAAATCCAACTCTTTCATAATTTTCTTTTTCAATTTCTTCAAAGTGATCTCCCATCGTTTTTTAGCTAAATAATCTCTAACTTTTTACCAAACCTTTCATACGTTACTCCATGAATCATATCACAATAGGGCTCCCCACCCTAATACAAATATAAATCAATTAAACTTGTGGGAGAGAGATTTGTCTCAGACCCCAATAAAGGAATTGCTCGCTTTGGGAATGGGCCGAGGAGGCCGATGCCACCCTCACGAATTTGTTCAGTCCCACATCGGGGAGAGACGCCTCCCACACATGCCTTATAAGCCTGAGCCTAAGACATGAGTGTACCACTACTACACATGTGTACTAGAGCAAGTCTCAAAAACTGTTAGCGCATGCTGTATGTAGCGCATGCTGAGCCTTTAAGGGGAAACCCCCACCTTCCCCAGGACTGGACCGTTGAGGCCAATGCCACCCGAGTGCACTACATACAGCATGCGCTAGCAGTTTTTGAGACTTACCACTACCACACATGTGTAGTAATGGTACACTCATGTCTTAGGCTCAGGCTTATAAGGCATGTATGGGAGGCGTCTCTCCCCAATGTGGGACTGAACAAATTCGTGAGGGTGGCATCGGCCTTCTCAACTCATTCCCAAAGCGAACAATTCCTTTGTTGGGGTCTAAGACAAATCTCTCTCCCACAATAAAAGGCACCTTTTGGGGTTTAAGAGGAAACCCCCACCTTCCCTAGAACTAGACTGTTGAGGCCGATGCCACCCGAGTGCACTACATACAGCATGCGCTAGCAGTTTTTGAGACTTGCTCTAGTACACATGTGTAGTAATGGTACACTCATGTCTTAGGCTCAGGCTTATAAGGCATGTGTGGGAGGCGTCTCTCTCCGATGTGAGACTGAACAAATTCATGAGGGTGACATTGGCCTCCTCGGCCCATTCCCAAAGTGAACAATTCCTTTATTGAGGTCTGAGACAAATCTCCCTCCTACAAAACTCATTACAACCGTATTCAAAGTCAAATGAGTTTACTAAAAATTAGTGACAAATATAACATTTTTATCCAATATGACTATAAAAATATTATCTCCAAGCAAATATGAACATTAAAGATAACATTGTATGGTCCACCAAACAAATATAAGTGTTCGAATTATTTTCTCCAAGCAAATATAAAATATAACATTGTATGGTTCACCAAAAATAACATTAGAGATAATAATTTTATTATCTCCAACCAAAATTTATTAAAGATAACATTGTATGGTACACTAAGCAAATATAAAATATTGTCTCCAAGCAATTATAAACATTCGAATTTTTATACTCAAGCAAACACGGAATGGAGAAGATTTATGTGGCTTTTTCTTTTTGATTTTCTTGGCAACCAAAAACAAATTATTTTATTTTATTTTTTATTAAAAAAAACTAAGAAATACGAAATTGTGTGGTGTTAATGCTTCTGACTTTTTAGTCTTCTTTCTTTTCTTTTCTTTTTTTTATACCAACCAGAAAAGAGCATTACAAAGTTACTTGTTGTGTTAGAACTCCTTTCCCTCTTCCCTGTGTGTGTGTGCGTTTGTTTCTCAAAAAAAAAAAAAAACTTGCTGAGGCCATTTGTAGTGCATTGGAGCACTGGAGGCCATATCAGCCATAATATGTACATTACCAAGCACAAAATTTGGGACCCAACAGAAAGAAAAACACATACCCTGATGATTTAAGGAAACAAAATTAGCAATCAAAGTTTTTCCTTCCCAATCCAGAGATTGACCCGTATTAAACAACTGAACTAAATATTTACTATTGCTCAAAACCAAAATCTGGTTGAACTGAAGCCTATTTGCTGTCACTGTTGCTTCTCTTAAGCCTTCAAGCAAAACATCTGAGATTGATCTAGCTGCACTCGTAGAACACCACTGCACCCTGCTTGGTCCTAGCCTCATAAGCAAAAGCACTCCTCTTCCTTCTTCTTTGCCTAACACCAGAAATCTTGAGGACAATGCTCCACTGCCCACCAAAACCTTGAGCCATGATTTTCTGCCTAGAATTCCTATTTTCAGTACTGTGATGATGTTGAAATATCTCTTGGTACCTGCAAAACAAATTTTGAGTGGTTAAAATGACATTCATTGGATCAGGTGGAACTCCTTCATGAATCACTCGGTTTCTGTGATTCCAAATAGACCAGAGGGTGTTGAACATCAACTGCAAAGTTTCCATGCTCTTCTCATCCATCCTCTTATGTCTAAATATAGAATTGATGAGCCATTGCTGAATTGTCATAGGACCAAGGGAGGAAGTATGCAAAGCTAGAGGTGATCCATGCCAACAAGCTCTAGCAAAATTGCAATGAAGGAAAAGATGGCTAGCAGACTCCTCGACACTGTCACGGAAAGGGCAAAGAGCAGCAATTGGAATTCCCCTCCCTTTTAGAGTTTGAAAAGTTGGCAGGCTATCATGAATCACCTTCCAAACCAGATTGCAAATTTTCAAGGGAAGCCTAACTTTCCATATAATGTTCCACACAACCTCAGGGACATTTTGGGGTCTAAGGGTTGCATTGGCTGACAGATTTGCATCTCCCAACAAAATCTCATAAGCTCTATGAACTTTATACTCCCCTGAATTTGAGAACTTCTACATTAGAGTATCTGTCACAGCACCTGTCTTGGAGATGGGGATGCTTAAAATTTCTGAGCTTACAGGGGGGTACAAGGATCTGACCAAATCCAGCTTCCAGGAGTGAGTGGTTTGGTCAATTAAATCAGCTACAGTACCTGTGGTAAGGTTTGGGTTATGCAGATTTGGGGTTTGGAACCAAGCAGGATGGTTTAAAGGAATGTTTGTACCATTACCAACCCACCACTTCCCTCTCTCAACTTTTTGTTATCCTGCTTCATAATGTTTCTCCAGAACCAAGATTGATGAGGTCTGGGTTGACATTCATGGATTGAGCTTATAAGGAAGTATTTGGCTTTAAAAGTTCTTGCTAAAAGGGATTGAGGGTTTTGGTGAATTCTCCAAAATTGCAAGCAATAAAAAATTTACTAAGTGATAATATGAGTTAACTTTAAGTCTTTAACTTTAAGTCTTTCTGAAATCACAATAGCTTTGCACTTCGAAAAAGAGTACACAAATAGTGTTATGCGCCTTTCATGTTTAAGAACCAAATTAGTCATTTTTGAAGCTTTGAATGAGTTTGGTATTACCCTAAACTTCAGGGTAGGTAATGGTATTATATATTTAAAATTTTATTTTATTTTATTATATACATGCTTAGAAAATGAGAACATGTAAGAAAGTAGTAGAAAATATATTTTCCATAGCATTTTTAAAAACGAAAAATATTTTTCAGAATATTTTCAGGCACGTAATCAAGTACTTGCAAATAATTTCTTTTTCAGAAAATATTTTCATCTAAAAATTTCTTAGACCAAAAAATATTCTCCGACGAACCAAATACGGCATTAATTGGTTTAACAGTAAGACAGACGGCACCACAAGTAAAACAAAGTAACCAATCCATATCGATCCAAGCATTCATGCAGTCTGTTCAACAAAGAGCGTCAAGTTTGGATCGATTGAATAGGGTTCTCACTTCTCACTCTTTGGTAACCATCGATCATTTATTCTTGGTTGATTGTTTTCATTGTGGGGCCAGAATTCTCACTCAAGGTTAATGAGACCTACCAACTGTGAGACCCATTCAATTGTGAATAGGAGGAAGGATACATTCAAAACAAAGTATACTTTTTTTGGGGCCAAAACTGATCGATTTTAACAGCCAAGTTTGAATTTTTTTTCTTTTGAGAGAAAAATCTTCAAGTTTGGATTGATTGTTTAAAGAATCGTTTAGTCTTCGCTGAAAATTAATATGATGGGGCCAGGATTCGTGCAGTCCTTTCACACCCCATCGGTTTGTTTTGTTATTATCCTCCTTATGGGTCCAATTCCAAGATTGATACAGCTTTGTAAAACCTATTGACTTAACAACACGACAGGTATTGACTCTGTTTTATTTTAGCTGTGGGTCTTACCAGCTCCTAATTGGTCCAATTTCAAGATTGATGCAGTTAATTTTGTCACTCCTATTGACTTAACAACACGACAGGTAATTGACTCTATTTTATTATAACTATGGCAGGGCAAATGTGACGTGGGAATGGTGATTGTTATAAACCTCCAAAACCGAATACAATTCTCTTTGGGGACGCACAGTCAATTATTTTTGGCTTGATTATTGTCCTGATTCAGGCACTCTCACACTTTGTGAGGCGAAACGCGTAATGTTATTTTAGTAACATTGTTTAAGTATTGTAGAAATACGTACGAGTAAAAATATATTGTGGAATTAAGCGTTATGTTGTTTAAACTACAAAAGCTGTTGTTTAAACAACACAACCAAACATGCACTGATCCTTCTGTTATTAGCTAGTCCACCGTCCACTTGTCAAATTCTTTTAGATTGTGTTTAGATGGCAACATTTGGATTTAGATTTGGATTTGAAATCTATTAATTTAAAATGCCTAAGTTTCTTGATTTTATAATTCTTTGTTGGGGTCTTTTCAAACAATGAAAGATTTAAAATTCATGATTTAAAATTCTATTATTTGAATACCTAAATTTGGATTTGAATTTAGATTTAAGATCAATAAAATATATTTTTAATTATTATTTGTCTTAGTCCTTCTACATTTTAATTTTAAATACATGAGGTAATATTGATATTTCAATTGACAAGATGATGAATAAATATTTTTAGTCATAGTCAACTAAAAAAAATCTTACCAACTATTTTAGTGACAAAATATTTTGTCACCATAGGTCTTTTTTTGTTGTTGTAGCGTTCTATGAAAAATCCTAATCGTTATTGAAGCTTTTAGCTTAACCACGAGAAAAAGAAAGGAGAAGGGGAAATGAATAGAAGAAACCGACGTATGCATCCCAAATTTTAAAACCCAATACTTTGCTCAAACGAAAAATACACACCAAAAAGTTTTTTTTTTTTTCCTATTCTTTTTGTTATAGAGATGAAGACTACAAAAAATTAAAGGTTGACTTAGTCAACCTTCCTCTTCCTACGTAATTCAACAAAAGTTGATTTCTCCAGTTATAAAAACATCATCCAGCCACACTTATTTGGTACGTACAATAGCCTCACATCCCAACCTACAGATAAAAACTCATGGAGATTTCTGCCTTTTTCCTCTTTTCTGTGTTGTTGTTGGTACACTGTTTTATGGCTAGCTCAGCTGTGGCAGTAAGAACCAATATCACCACAGACCAATCAGCTCTTCTTGCTCTCAAAGACCATGTTAATGACCCTCACAAAATCTTGGCAAGCAATTGGTCTACCTCTACCTCTGTTTGCAACTGGATTGGGATCACTTGTGGTGCCAAACACTTTAGAGTCAGTAACTTGAATCTTTCTCACATGGGTCTTTCGGGAACCATTGCTCCACATGTGGGAAACCTAACATTCCTCTCTGGTTTATCCTTCAGAAACAACAATTTTCATGGTTCTCTACCAAATGAGTTGGCTGCTTTGCGTCGGCTGGAAGTTGTCAGCTTTGGAATGAACAACTTTTCGGGATTATTACCATCATGGCTTGGGTTCTTACCTAAACTACAAGTGTTGTACGCTTATGCGAATAGTTTTGATGGCACTATCCCAGAATCTCTAGGCAACAGTTCGTCACTGCAAATACTTAAACTCAACCAAAACATGCTTTCAGGTTCTACGCCCTCCACTATTTACAACTTTTTATATTAAATTATTATATTTTATAAAAAAAATATTAATGAATTAGTTTATATTGTCCTGTCAATATAAAATTTAAATCGTACACTTTTATGCAAATATGTATAATATTTTACACTTTTTGCAAATATATACAATATATTATACACATTTATTTAGTTTACAATATAAATTTTATGTTGATGGTATAATGTAAACCAAGGACGGATCCAAGTGAGGGTCAGGCACCTCTGGATCCAAAAAATTTTTCTTTTAAGTTATTATATATTGACTAAAATGCAAAACTGACTTTATAAGTTTTTTCAAATTTTATTTCAATCATCTAACTTTGTTTTCGTTTATTTCAGTCCTCTAACTTTTAAGTTTATTCAATTAAGGCATTTTTCTCAACTTTTGTTATATGTTGTAGTTATTTTTTCAATTTTTTAAATTTTTCTTCAAATTTTTTAAATTAAAAAAATTCAATTAATGATTGAAAAATATTTTCTAGATTTTATTTTTCAAAAAATTTTAACAAAAGTTGACAAAAATGCCTTAATTGAATAAATTTAAAACTTAGAGGACTGAAATGAACTAAAGTAAAGTTAGAAAACTGAAATGAAATCTGAAGAAATTTAGATAGTCAATTTTGTATTTTAACCTATTTTATTTTACTTTTGTAGTTGGGCTTCCTTCCAAAATCTTAGGCCCCCTTTCTCCTTAACAAGCCTAACTAGCCTCATCCAAATAACAACTATCCAACTCAAAAATTTAACAAAAACAATAAAAACATTCAAAATGGTGATTGTATTTTAGCAGAAAAATATATATTTTATCACCAAAGAACTAAAAAATCATGTGTTATTGGAGAAGCTAAAACTAAATTTTTTGCAACTACAATAAACTGATATAAATACCAGTTGACTATAGCAAGTTATTAAAAATAAAATACAACATTTTATTAAAATTATATTTCTTCTTTCAAATAAAAAACTCAAATTCTCTTTCTTCATTCATTATTTTAATGAGTTGTGTATATTATTTTAAATTAAGTGATAAAAAAAAAATAGAACATTTGATATTGAGTGTATTGTAAAGCGAGGTGGTAAAATAGATAAATTAGTATTTTGAGGTGTTAAAAGCTAAAATTTTTAGTAATACCACTGCGAATGCTCTAACTTCAACCAAAAAAAAAAAAAAATCCTAACCAGCCTAGTATTAAAAAAAAAACATTATTTTATTTTTATTTTTGTCTTTGTTGATAAATGATTGCATTTTAATTTATTTAAAAACAATGATTTTGTGTATTTATATTTTTTTTAATATTATATGGATGTCTATTTGGTGTTTTTTTTTTTCTTTTCTTTATATTTCGACCTGGCCCCCACTAGCTTAAAATTCTGAGTCCGTCCATAATGTAAACTGTAGGGTCGCGATTTGTAGCTCAAGCCCAAAAGAGATGAGATGTGAGCCCAATGAGCCCAATACAATAAATTTGTAGAGTGTGGGTGAAAGAGCTGGGCTATATGTGAATTGGATAACGGCTAATAAAGATTTAAAAGATAAATAAGTACAAAAAAACACACTTAAAACTTGGTTAAATTGGTGTCCGAAGAGATGAATTATGAATTGAACTGTTCCTAAAAGCTAAGATAGCCCTTAGTGCTACAATAAATCTTCTTCTCTGCTCTTTTTCTATATTCTCTTATCTCCCTCTTATGGGAGGTCTTTTACATTATATAGTTCCCTCTTAGATCATCTTGATCGTAAACTTGTGAATCATCTAAGCCTTCACTTGAATATATGTCACATCAGTCATCTTCTTTGGCTCTCTATGAATGGTGGTGGTTAAGACTGCACTGTTCAAGAGTCTTCTCCACATAAATGCGACCAAAAAAGTAGCTGCAATGCATTTAATGTGGTGGTAGCAGCTTCTCCTTTTAGATATTTCTGCGTTCTTATCACCTTTGTACGTGCTTGAGATTCATCCTGACCATTGGAACCACCTGGAAGGTCATCTGAATTATCCAAATGTGTGTTTGACCAATATTCAATATATCCAAGAAGAAGGTACTCTTCAGACCAAACCCTTCCATTCTTTTCTTGTCTGATTTTCAACTTTGGGGCTTCTCCCAATCGTTTGCTTCTACTCGGACGTATACACATCCTCAAGTAAGGCCCAATGCCCAGTATACAAATTTGGGCTCTTATCCCCACATAAACTAATAATTGTCCTTATTTTATTTTAGTATCCATCATTTTCTCGTTTTTCTTTTATCTTGAGAATGTAAATCTCATGCAAAAAGTATTTTGTCTTTTCAAATAATGTAAAGGTGCATATTTAATAGATACGAAAAATTGTTGTTCTCACTAATGCACTTAGTACCCCTCCTCTCACTGAAAAGTAAAGCGCAGAAAAAGCTCAAATCTTCTTCTTCTTCTTCTTTTTCTTTTTTTTTTTCTGTATTCTTTTTTTGGCTAGCCTCACAAATAAATCACAATCAGCAATCTCCCTATCCTTCTTTAATTAGTTCTCTAAGCTTCCGCTTTCTGCTGGCCTTAGCCTCCTAAAATAAAGAGCAAATAATGTTTTCAAAAAAAAATTTCAAATAATTATACAATATTTTAAGAGTAATATAATGATGTATAATTTCTTCTCACATAATAGACTCACAGAAGACTATGTTTATTTCTTTTATTTAATAGAATTTGGTTTTAGCCACACACACAAAAAAAAAAAAAAAAAAAAAAACATACAGGTGTGAGAATTATGATGTGTTGTTATTGTATGATAAAATTAGCTTCCAACATAGGCACACAATATTATAATCTATATATAGATAAACAGGTGGGTTTCAGTTTGTTCAACTGGTAAAGTCTCTGATGGTCAAATAAGATATCTGAAGTTCAATTCTCACATACACTAAATACCAAGCGAACACCATAAGTTGAAATTCTCTCGATAAGAAAAGAAAAGAGAAGAGAAAGAAAACAACTAGTGGTTGCCTGCTTTCACGTCACATAAATGTAAGCAACCACTAGTTGTTTGCTTTCTCTTTTCTTTTCTTTTATGTATGCTATCTGTGTGCTTTCAGCGTGCGTTTTTTCTTGATTGTTATAGTATAAAAGTAAGAGGGGAAAAAGTATTCATTAGCTAAGTACTTGAAGACAATTGTTTTCCTGATATAAAACCAGGAAAAAAAAATTCTTTTTCGTTTCCTATTAATATTTATAAGTCTTTAGGATTTTGATTTTTTTTTCCCCCTTCTAATGAGTTTTTGGCTCTTGAGAGGGGGGAGGGGAGAATAAGGGAGATACTAACTAGAAACTTCATTTATAAGGCCTGCTTCCTAATTAATTGAGCTATCTATAGGGGTTTTTAGAAAATTTACTCTTGAAATAATTCGTAGAAACTAAAAATGTAGCATTCTAGAATAAATCATTTTACTACTCCTTAAAAAACGATCATTCTAGTTTTCAAATAAAAGCTAGTAATCTAACACTAGTTAAGCTAAGCTTGCTAGCTCTTAATCACTTGTATACATTTTGAAAATTTTCAGGAGAGGTACCAAAAAGTCTGGGAAATTGTACTTCCCTCGAGATAATTAATTTCGATGATAACAACCTTACAGGTTCAACGATAACCACTTCAATTGAATGTTAGAAATTTTAAAAACTTAGATCCATTTAGTGAAATTATTTAGTTTATCTGGTATACTATACGTTATTCTCTCATATAAAAGTGAGTTTTATACATAGGTCTGTACATGAGATTCACTTTTATATGAGAAAAATTTGTAATACACCAAATATATGGAATAACTTCTCAGGCAAAGAGGATGATGAATTTTATGTACGCATGGTGGGTTTATAAAGACCACAATAATTAGAGAAGTAGCAATTTCCATTTTCATCACCTTTATTTATGTTGAGCAAATTCTATAAGTATTACAAGACTTTACTGTCTTACTACAAATTTGTTACAACCTGATATGTTTGTTTATAGTGATTCCTGTAAACAAGCATTTTGGTGGAGAATAAGCTTTCACACGAATGGAATAAATGCTTAACAGGCCTAAACTGATTTGCTTCATTCTATATTATGTACTTTTTATAGGTTGATAATATAGAGCAAGTTGATAAAACTAAAAGTTCTACCCTTAAAGAAAAGATATAATGGGCAAGGTTTCCACCTTCGCTAGAAAAGATGAACCTTCTTTCCTTATCTAAATAGAATGCATTTGGATAAACTACATATATCCATATATGCGTGTGTTGTGGATAATGAGGTTTGAATTTTTTTTGAGTTATTGTGGCAGGTGAAGTACCTCCGGAGATTATGACCCTTCGAAATCTAACGGAAGTAAATCTAGCCAATAACAGCTTAACTGGTCTCATCCCAAGTGCAATTTTCAATAGCTCAAAGATTGAAGTCATTAGTCTATATATGAACAATTTCTCGGGCCATCTTCCATCAAGCATAGGCCATTGGCTTCCAAATCTTGAGGAGCTTTACCTATGGAGTAATATACTTGAGGGAATAATTCCCAGTTCTATCTCAAATGCTTCTATGCTCACCAAACTAGAGTTGGGTGCAAACTATTTCTCTGGCACTATTCCTAATACCTTGGGAAATTTATGGTATCTCGAGACACTCATTTTAGAAAGCAATTTTTTGACTAGAGAATCCTCAAGTCTAGAGTTGAGTTTTCTTTCATCTTTGACAAACTGCAGTTTGATAAGTATAGTGCTAGCAGACAATCCACTTAATGGTACCCTTCCCACTTCCATAGGAAATTTCTCAACTTATCTTGAAGAATTTGTAGCATCTAATTGCAACATAAAGGGCACTATTCCTATGGGGATTAGTAATTTAAGCAACTTGATTACCCTAAGCCTAGAAAACAATGAATTGGTTGGACCTATTCCAACTACGATTAGAGGAATGAATAACCTCCAAGGTTTGTTTCTTCAACACAATAAACTCCAAGGATCCATCCCAGATGGTATTTGTCAATTGAGGAACTTGGTTCATTTATTTTTAAATCATAATAAGCTCTTTGGACCGATACCAGCATGTTGGGGAAGTCTTTCTAAACTTCAAAAGTTGTACTTGGATTCCAACAAGTTGACTTCCATACCCTCATCTTTTTGGAGTCTTAAAGACATACTACAAATAAGCATGTCCTCCAATTCTTTAAGTGGCCATCTACTATTAGATGTTGGGAATTTGGAGCATGTAACACATATAGACCTGTCATGGAATCAACTGTCTGGTGACATCCAAGCTATTAGAGGCCTGGACTCTTTGGCAAACCTCTCCTTAGCACATAACAAATTCCAGGGCCCTATTCCTTGGTCATTTGGTAAGTTGATAAGCATGGTATGCTTAGATTTATCTGATAACAACTTATCAGGAGAAATTCCCAAATCTCTAATAGAACTCACGTACCTCAAATATTTCAATGTGTCTTTCAATAGATTGCAAGGTAAAATTCCATTTGGGGGTGTTATTGCTCAATTTTCAGCTCAATCATTCATGGGAAATCAAGCATTATGTGGTCCACCACAACTGAAAGTTCCGCCCTGTGAAACAAGTAATGTTGGACAATCAACCAATATAGTTATAGTAAGGTATTTATTACCGGCAATGATAGCAACAATACTTGCATTATTCCTCATATTTACTCTGATAAGAAACCGAAAGAGAGATGCAAAACAAAAAGGTCAAGGAGATTTGTTATCTTTAGCAACATGGAGAAGAATAACATATCTAGAACTTCAACAAGCAACAGATAAATTCTGTGAAAGTAACTTAGTTGGGAAAGGGAGTTTTGGCTCGGTGTACAGAGGGACACTTTTAGATGGAACTAGTATTGCCGTAAAGGTTTTTAATTTGAATATTGAAGGAGGGTTTAAGAGTTTTGAAGCTGAATGTGATGCATTGTGCAGTATTCGCCACCGGAATCTTGTGAAAATCATTAGTAGCTGTAGTAGCATTGATTTTAAATCTTTGGTACTGGAGTACATGCCCAAAGGGAGCCTTAAGAAGTGGTTGTATTCTCATAACCACTTCTTGGATATGCTACAAAGATTGAACATGATGATAGATGTTGCATCATCATTGGAGTATCTCCATCATGGTTGTCCTGCACCTATTGTTCATTGTGATTTGAAGCCCAACAATATTCTCATAAACAAAGATATGGTTGCACATGTGAGTGACTTTGGCATTTCAAAATTCTTATGCAATGAAGATTCTATGACGCAAACTATGACATTGGCCACTATTGGTTACATGGCACCAGGTAATGTTTCTAGTTTACCACACACAAACTCAAATTTGTCTCAAAAAAGTATTGAGCATTTTTCTTTTTACTATCAAGTAACAATATTGGATACTTTCTAATAATAAATTTCGATCAAACTTGTAGAGTATGGATCACAAGGGATCATCTCCACACGCAGCGACGTGTATAGTTATGGCATTTTGTTAATGGAAACATTCACAAGAAAGAATCCCACAGATGAAATGTTCGTTGGAGAAATGAGCCTAAAAGGTTGGGTAAAACAGGCACTACATGATTCAATAATTGAAGTTATAGATGCTAATTTGCTAAAGAGAGGCGAAAAGAATTTTAATGCTAAGTTGGATTGTATGTTATCCATTATGAAATTGGCTATGGATTGCTCAACAGTGGCACCTGAAGAAAGGTTAAACATGAGAGTTGTTGTAACAACACTCAAAAATATCAAATTGAAGTTTTTGAAGGACGTTGGAGCAGATTGACAACAGGAAATTAAGAAACTTGTCTACATTTTTTCCTTGTTTGTGATTAGAGTAACACTGAAAGATGTATGATTGACTATATATATTGGAGGCATTAATTTGCCCTTGACTATATATATTGGAAGCATTAATTTACCCTATAATGGTAGTAGATAATTATTACAAACTTATGGGTAGAATTCACCTTTGGCAATTGGCTTACAAGGGTAGGGTGTCCAAGAGCTTATAAACACATTGTTAAATTTATATTTAATCCATGTGAAATACCAGGATCATAACAATAATGCAATGACACAAAATTAACAACCAAATGTTCTACTCTAGTTTAGTATGTTAAATCACATAGGAAAAACGACAGGATGATACTTTTTATTAATCGGTAACAAGTACAGTAATGTTGCATACCAAATCAACATGATCGATGATAGCAACATCTGCCTGTTTCAGTGTAGTCAACTCAAAGGCTCCCTTAAAGGTTCAAGTGGGAGATTTGGCAGTTACCCCATTGACCATTACTATCTCTAGATCGTGCTACAAGCCCAGTGCTTTATCAATAATATATGCTATCAATATAACACCTCACTGACTAAAAATATGTGTTTCAAGACTTCACCAATTAAATCAAGATAGTAATCAGCATCAACCAAAGAAAAAAAAAAAAAAAAAAAAACAACAACAACAACAACAAAAATCTAAAGATTTTCTAAAACAAAACCCAATAACTATTTAGCATCAAATCAACTGTGCCTAAAAGTTTTATTGAACCTCATAAACAAAACTATCTGCAACAAACAGCCCATATATATTAGTAAAAATTCTGAAACCACAATCTACATCAATATAAATTAATTTTTCAGCCAAATAAATTAATCACCAGGCTAACTCTTAGGCCTTTCAAAAACACACAAACAAACTAAAAAAACCATTAAATCGATACTATCTCCACTACAAAACCCATCCATATCCACAATATTTTCTTACAAAACCTGTAGAATTGGATTTTCTATGAGTTTTTCCTTGACTTCAACCAAAAAGAGAGAGAGAGAGAGAGGAAAAAGGGTTAGGAATTGAAATTCATAAATTGATAGAAAACCTAATTGAAGACATATAATTAAAACTCAACTTCAAGGCTCTGTTCTATGTCCAGATCAATGACCGCTACAGTGTTAAATCTTATCCATCATAAATAACCTAAAATTTGTATTACACAAACTGATTTACAGATGAATTGTATTTTTGTATGATGTAATGTAATTTTTTACGTCAAGGCAAAGTTAAATGATGATTCCAAAGAGCAACAACAAAAAGCATAGTGATGCGAAGGTCTATTGGCATATTAGAGACTTGTAGTAGAATTTAACTTGCCTTTTTTTTTATACCTAACATTATAAAGAAAAAACGTGACTTAATATGAAAAGAAAACAAAAACTTGGAAAGAGAACAACTTTTTGATAAAATAGTATTAAAATGACTATAACATGAATCCACCCAAAAATTATGCCCATGACAAACTAAACATGTTACAATTGAACAAATACAGCATAGCCTCCTCTTATAATACTTTGCCACTAAACACCCTTGCATTTTTCTAAATCCAAAATATGTTGCAATGAAGTGCTATATTAATAAAACCGAACTGCCTCAGGTGAAATCCTAACTCCACTGTCACATGCTTATATGCAAATTGGGTCATGATCTATCAATTGCTGAAAAACCATGTAAACCAACTGACTTGCCACCTCCTCATTACAGTTAAGCTGCAACCAACTGATGCTTGAGGACTAATTTGCACATGAGTTTTGACATCTGACATGATTTATATCTATTTATTAAGAAAATTTCAACATTAGAATATAGCATAAAACCAAAAATGCACAATCCTAACATAAATCAAAAGGAGTGGGAATAAGCACATCAAATAGTCTAAACAATTAAATTTCCAGTATTCAAACCCAAGTCAACACATCCCCAATCTGCATAAAGCAGAATGTAACAATGTCTAAAATATTAAACATAAATACAAAATTTAGTGGGTAATCATCAGATAGTTTGTGACAGTTCATCTATACTATTATCCCAACACATGTACAGGCTTTAAACTTACGTAAAATGCAAAAATGCCAAGTAATACCAGCTACTCTTAGAGGCATTTTGTCGAACACCTAGTAGATATAACCAAGAAATAGAACTTGGTTAATCTACAGGTGTTGAAGATATAGGGAACCATAATTTCCAGTGTGACACATTTAGAATAATGGAATTCACAAATCAAAAAGATATTGATACATCAAGTAAAATTTAAGGAACCAACATCAGACCACCTAAACTGCTACCGGAAATTTTTTTAAAAACAAATCAGGTAATAAAAAAGATAACAAAAAAACTATACTTGGGTTAGATATTGGAGTCTAGTAGAAGAGGGCAGAGAGTAAAGCAAACATTTTCTTACAACCACACCCACATTTTCTTACTACATCACCTTTGCCTTGTTTTTCCTCATTAATTGGCAGTTTTTTCCTATATCAATATTCATAAACCAAAAAAAAAGAAAAAGAAATTGAAGTTTATATGATATCCCAAAGCATTAATAGAGAAACTAAAACAATTCCTTAACACAAATCAAACAAAACAAAGAATCAAATAAAACACAACAAAAAATCTATTTGGGTTTCTCATAAATGATCCTAGAAACCAATGCTTACGACCAATCTTCAACCAACAATAATTCCCACAATTGATATTCGAATAAGAAGTACATACCCACTTGAAAAAGACAGCCCTTGGCTTCTGCTTAGGGGATTTTGTGGGACGTTTTTTGGGACTATGTGAAATCAATCAAAAAGGAAAAAAATAGAAGCAAGAGATCCTTAAACTTAATACCTAATCTTGAAATCAATGGTAAAACAAAACTAAATAAATAAATAAATTCAGAGAAAAGAGAAGGAGGAAAAGAAATGTACCTAATAGCAAGAAATCTGGTAGACAAGGAAGCAATTGAATCGTAATATTTTCCTGTGTATCGTGGGTCTTTATTAGGTTTTCAGTTTGGGGCTAACAGAGACCACTTTTTTTTTTTTTTGATAGGTAAGAAAGAAAATTTTATTAAAAAAGGAATAGCAGGAAAAATACACAAGGGTTCACAATAGTGAACAAAGATTAACAAAGACAACTTGTAGTTGGATACTTGTGTAATACTTTGTAACCCTATGATTGATTGCCACCCTCTAGTCTAGATGGAAATCAATTTTCTTAGAAAAATTTCAGTATAACCAATCAATGTGGCAAATTATGCAGAGGAAAATCATTAAGGAATTATTACCTTTGCTTGTTTAAAATAGAATCAACCAAAGATATCTTTCTAGGATCAATATGAGCCACAATCTCTATATTCCTTACGTCTCCTCATAACTGGTTCTTCTCTACTAGGCCACAACACATAAACCTTTATCAAAATGAAATCTAGGCTAGATACCTAAATCAAAACTAAGTAGTCCATAACAACCAAACCTAAATCATATTTAATGCCAAAATATTTGTTTATAAGAAAATACCTTTACTATTGTGGTACGTGGTATTACGGTGACGGGATGCCGCCTGAAGGTGGTTGCTGGCCTGACAATGCTGGCAGCCCTCAGACTTATCTCTCTTTCTTTTTTATGTGCCTTACTGATGTTTTTCTTGCTTTGGGGCTTTGCTTGCAAATAGGGTAAAACTTGTATGTAAAAATTGTTGTTGCTGGAAATAAAGTACATAGAGTGGGGGAAGAAGGGGAATGTAGAGAAGAAAGAAGTTTGAGCAATCAAAATCAAGCAAGCCGAATTGAAAATTAAAATTTCAAACACAACCTCACTGTGAAATTCTAACAGAATTCATATATCACTTAGTTTAAACAAAAGTAATAAAACTAACCCCAAAAAGTATCATTGTGGAAAATTCGTTCTAACAAATAAATTCAAGCAATCAAAATCAAGCAAATCCATCTTAAAATTACAATTTCAGACACAATTACACAAACCCACTATGAAGACATACGCTTTTATCAAACCATTTGATTAACAAAATTTGCATACAAAAGTAAAGCCAATAAAAAAAACACCAATAAAGGAAAACCTGATAAAAACCGAGAAAGAAAGGTCTAATATGGAGGCCGGGTCGGATTGAAAACGTTGGTACCCATGGTCATGCCCTTGCAAGCTTTCTGCGAAATAACTTGGGTCTGCGTTTGAGAAAGGGGTAGAGGGTAGAGGTTCTATGCTTGACGGTGGACTGAAAGGGAAAAACAAAAGAAGACAATTTCACTGGCATCGGTTCCGCTGTGTGACGGCGGTAGGCTAGTGGGGACAATCCTATATCCTATCTCTCTTCATAAAGTTTCTTCTCGCAAAGGCAAAATTGAAGTGAAGTTGAATATATAAAGACAGTTAAAGAAGTTACCCACTGAAACGGTGAGTTTTTTTTTTAAATGGGAGTAAAATTTTGGTGAATGTGTGTGAGTGTGAGGCTAAATATTAAAATGAGAAATGATATGTCTATAATATTTTTATAACATTTTTACAACAAATCTTAAGTGACAGATTGTTACTGGTTGTTATTATTGGGGCAAAAAAGTAATTTTAGTGTTAGTTTCAAATTTGAACTAATAACAACTAACTACCTGCGATTTGTTATAAAAATGTTGTAAAATTGTTGTAAACGTAGCATCTCTCTATTAAAATATTTGATTTGGATCATTTGTTGGTTGTTAAAAAAAAAAAAAAAGTTTTAAAAAAAAAAGATTTATTTGTTGATTTGTCACTTTTTAAAGAAATGTTTTTCTTTTTTTAATTTCTATAACTACTGTTTAAGAGTAAAACGTTTCACATAAACCACTAAATGAAAAGGCATAATGTTTCGGTGTTTTAAAATGTAAACGTGGTATTAATTTGTGTAGTCACGTGGCGCAATAAGATGCACTTAACAAAAAGTCAAATGTTTCAACCTTAATTTTCCCGAAGTAAGTTGCCTCTGCTTGAACTCTATTACAAAACCAATGTTGAGGCACAAAACATGTATGTGTATATATAGAGCAAAGGCTAGTTTGTGCCATGGAGCATAATTACTGAATCCAAGTAGGAATCTTTTGATAAGCGTCCAAGTAGGACTTGGATTGATTAAGTAGACAAATGATCTTTTTTTTTTTCTTTTACGTTTTTTTATCTCTCTTTTTTATTTAAATTCTATTCTTAGGTAATTCTATTCTATTGATTTTAGGCTTTGTTGATAACATTTTAGATAGACACAACTGTTATATTTGTAAATCAAATACTACTTTCTTTCATTACTTAATTTATTATATTTATCCAAAAAATATGTATATATATGTTCTTAAAATCTAAAAATTTATTAAAATTTCTGCAATTTGGTGAAGCCACGTGGCACAATCACAATGTCTAAACCCAACTTTTATTATATATAATATGATATGATATAATATAATATAATATAAATATTCAAGAATTTTCAAGCTCTTGAAACATATATCTAATAGAGTTTTACTTAAACTAAACTATTGTAACACTTGATAAAATAATTACACGTTGAAGAGAAATAATAAATATATAGGATATAAAACCTAAAATAAAAAGAAAAATAAAATAGTGGTGATTTGGAAAATTGTAGGAGCTCTAAAGGCTTCGGTTATATATATATATAGAGACTAGTCGTTAACACTTGATACACAGGAAAGATGTTGAGTATGAAATAGTATTTAATCTTTGTTTATTTACTACAATCGTCATTTCATTATAGTTTAACATGAAAACTTAATATTGTAATTTGCTTCTAAATGAATGTTGCACATTAGGATTCTAACCTCAAATATCCCTATTCTCAATATGGAACATTCAATTACTAAATAGAAAGCATCGATTGATGGCTATTACATAAATCTCCATCATAAGAAATCTTCACTTCCTTTTAGGGATCCTTTTTTTTTGGGGGGGTGGGAACCTAAAAATTTTCACTAATAACCTAAAGCATCACCATTTTTCATTTTGGAAACATGGTCCTCCAAGTAAACTACTTAAGCAAAGTGATTGATCAAAATCTAAAGGCAGCCAAAACAAAAGGAAAGGGGGGAAAAAAAATCAAAACTCCATAAGTAAAGAAGCAAATAGCCATTCCACATCCACATCCACAAGAAGCATAAGAAGAATAGTTATTGCAGTTTTAAAACTAATATTCACAAACAAATTTCCTCACAAAAAATTTAGCTCTGGGATTTGATTTTGTTTTGGAATCAATAACATAAATCTCCACAAAATCAAGCGCGAACATCGAGTCATCCAACCTCCGATTCTAGTATTACTTCGTCAAGAAAACTTAGAACAGAAATGCAGCCTGGTGATGTTGTTGCTAACAGTAAAGAATCAGAAAAAGAACTTTATCTGTTCAATTCTTAATATTATTTAATTAGCATCATAAGAGAAATCGGCTTCAATATGAAGGCATTGTTAAAATGACCATATTATCTTTATCATGCCATGCTATCAAATAGACATACTGAAATTTATTGGGCAATTGAAGGGCTTGGTCATATTGATATTTTCAATTTTCTTGAAGTAATTGAACTTTAGGATTTATCAAACATATTTTATGTCTTTCCAAACAAAAGATGGTGATATCGGCAGCCAATGAAACTGCCAAAATTGTTCATATGCAAATAGGAACTTCAATTTAGACCTTTCTTTAAAGCTTGAAACTAAAAGATAACCTATATATATATATATATATATATATATTGAAAAGATGTGTGTCTAATGTTTCTTCACCAATCTGAAAGGTAGGTTTGCTCATGCTATGACAGAGGCTAAGGTTTTCGACTTTCTTATTAAAGATTATAAAATTGTCCCCAGTTATTTTTATGTCTTTATAGTAGAGATCAATTGTAAATCATATGTAATGTCAACGATTTTGCATCCTCGTGAAACATGTTTAGGTACTATAGATTTAACCTTACACGGTGGGCATAAGTGCATAAACCCCTCTAAGAATAATACCGAAACACAATCAAATTAGAAAGTAAATATATGCATGTCTACACACATACATAGTTCACCCCGCAAGACTACCTACTAACCAATTTGTCACAGATTTACTTCACTTTTATGTCAATTGCAGTTGCAGGCCTGACAATTTTCTGGCTTTTGCGCAGTTATGCACTTTTCCCCACTATTAGTAGTTGAATAAAAGTGAGCTTGTTTGTATTTTTAAAAATGAGGAGGAAGGAAAAAATATTTATGGATTTCCATTTATATTAAGGGAGAGGGGGAAGAAAAAGAAGAAGAAGATATTAGGTTAGTCAATTATATATCTTTCATTTTGAGTTTATTTCTCTCACCAACACAATTATTTGGATTTTCAAAAGATGCATGCAGCTCTATATTTTTCTTCAATATCTAAGGATGGGTAATATAAACAGCCAAGATTGGAGATTACCTACCAAATGTCAAAGCATTGAAATTTAATTTTGTTATCTTGCCTTCAGGACTTCATCATTATGATCAGTCCACACAAAATCACAAAAAATTTTACTGCAAAGTATTCCAGTAATCCCTGTATTTCAAAACAGCATAAACCATGTTATGGTACCAAGGTTTGACACTGTACCATAATAAAGCTAATTAAAATACAATTATAATATTTGGGGAAAGAAAGAAAACATTGCATAGAATTATTGCAAAAGTTACAAATGATATGAACCAAAAATTCCATGTGGTCTTAGTCTTAGTCTTACAAAATACATGTAATGTACAGTGTACACACAAACTTTGACAAGAAATTCATTTCCAACAACAAAATAAAAAATCAAGGCCAATGACAATATATCCAAATCAGAGTAGCGCTTCCTGCTTTTCTACTTATCATAACAAAAATCACTTATTTTTAAGGATTACATACTTGTTGAGAGGATGAATAATAGATAATCCTCATATTTTCATGACGAATGTTATCAAACATAATATACAGCGTACATTCAGCTGAATTAAGTAGTCAATTCAAAACCTTCTCCACTAATAGATGTTTTCATGTAAGAATGTAGTATTATTCTTGAAATAGTAATATCAATTCCTTTCTAACAAATAAAAGGGCATCGCCAACATTAAACATGTTGATATTACAAATTAACTTCTAGATAATTTCAGAACTCTAATAACTAAAAATCATTATCATGCAGCCATTATATATGGGTTTAAAAGCATCCTATCAATCATTCAAATCCATTGCATTATCTAATAGCAGAAAAAATTTATAAAATTTAAGCAATAATAGATCTTGATGATCCTAAAAAACCATATAAATGTTAGATCTTGATTAGCTTGTAATACATACCTGGTAACTACAGGAGCTCTCTATCTACACTCTTCAACAACCACTCTTGTCTGATTAGTTTTCTAACTTCCATAAATTTCCATATCAAGATTAGAAGCTGTCTACACCAAATTTATTGCTGTCTAGCTTCACTCACCCACCTTTGGTTCCGATTGTACCATAACAGCTAGGCTATATTCAGCATGAACTCCACCTCCATGACATGCCCATTTTGCAAATAACACTATACCTATGGAAACATCATGGTTGGTCTAAACTTCCAGTGCTTCTAAGCACTCCCATATTTCATGTGTCACTGATTCTACACTATCCCCACATATTTCACTTGAGAATGATGAAATTGTTTTCCTATAGTAAAGATTGAGCTTATTTATAGGTAAAACATTGTGGATCAAATTTCAAGCAAAAATTATAAGTTATGGCTGCACATTTAGGCTCCGCTTGGGAGAAGGGAATGGAATGGAATGGAAAGGAATAAAAAGAATAATTTTAGAATATTCTTCCCTTCTCTTGTTTGGGAGTTTTAATGGAGGGAATGGAGAGTCCATTCCCTTGTTTGGGAGTTTAAGTGGGAGGGAATAGAATGGGTAGGAGGGAACACTCATTCCTTTCTATTCCCTTAAAACCTCAAATTTTCATTCCTCCCGAAATTGGGAGGAATGGGAGGGAATGAAATTAGATTTAATGATTTTTTTACTAAAACTCCCAAAATACCCCTATATATTCAACCCTTTATTTTAAAACAGGGGTTTAATAGTAATATTGTCATAAAATGATTCCATTCCATTCCCTCCATGTTGCTCCCAAACAGGATTACTTACATTCCATTCATTTTCATTACTTTCCATTCCTTTATTTTAAAACATCCAAACAAGGTTACTTAATTCCATTCCATTCTTTTCCATTCCTTTTCCTTACTTAAATACATTCCATTCCTTCCCATTCCCTTATGATCATCTCATTCCATTCCATTCCCTTATGAACTCCCAAGCGGAGCCTTAGTGTCCAATACAAAGCAAAGTACTTTTTAGCACGTCACAGCACATCATGTTTGATATAATGTTTAGCTAAATAATTTTCCTTCAAAGCCATCATTCTTTTTGTAATGAAAATATTTGCAAGCACTCTAACATGTTTGATATAAGGTATAGCTAAATAATTGTCTTTCAAATACAATGTTAGTACATTCAATGCATTTAGTGTGCCATTCTGGTGTAATGCGTGGACTTGTTTGGTAAAATATGTCAAAGTATTTTTCTGGAATTGGAGGAAAGAGAAAAATGTTGAAAGCAATGGGGTAATGTTCTATATTATTTTCTTGGGCAATGAGCATTTGTTACCCACATAATCTTATCTGGTGTATTTCTTATATAGAGGAATTTTAACAATGGCAGAGATTGAAGCTACATCAAACAGTCTTTTAACTTTGCCAAGTCCCACTCTCCTCTCATTGCATCAATTAGCAAACTAATTTAGAGTTTCTAGGATAACTTCGTTGTAAATTCTTATAATCATAATCATTTATTGATAAATGGATGATTTAGATTTTTCTACATTATTAATAACTTAAATAGATGCTTAATAATCAAATAATCGACTACTCACAGCTTTAGCTAAAATGTCACAGTGGGAAGCATACTGTCTAGACTTCCTATCAAGTGTCTTCTACAATTGAAACGTGTTTGAAGGGCCTGGAGTGATCTCATTTCCAATCCCAAATTCGGCAAATATCACCTCAAACATTTTATCATCCAGGAGAAGCTCATGCTCATGGAACGCTTACATTATCTGGTGCACTATGAGTTTTCCCATATTCTAACTTCCTGTCATATATATTAAAAAGACAGTTTTATTTATGATCCCAATTAAGCTCTTTAAGATGCATGATGCACAAATTATTAAGAACAAAGGTCGTAACAAATTACTATAAATTGATGTTTTCTCTATAAATTTTAGGAAATATGGGATGAAGGTAATTGCTGACCTGCATGCAATTCAAGGATTACAGAATGGAAATGTCACAGTGGGACAAGAGATGGATTTCAGGAATGGGGAGATTCCAATATAAAGGATACTGTGGCAGTCATAAACTTCCTAGAAAAAAGGTTCAATAAACTTCATTTTTATTCTTACTATAAAGTACCATATGTTTGATTTACTGCTAATGTTTTTTTTTTTATAAAATGGTTTGAGAATGCTCTTTAAGAGTGACAGACCACATATGCAATATAGACCACTCCAATAAGAGCAAATGATGAATTTTGAATGTTCCCTAAATCCTAAATTAGACCCTGTTTTTGTGCAAGTATGCCAACATTCCAAGTCTTGCAGCAATTGAGTTAATGAACGAACCTCATGCACCAGGAGTCACTCTAGACAACCTTAAAAGCTATTATAAATCTAGATATGATGTTGTGAGAAAGCACAAACCAAGTGCTTATGTGATCCTCTCAAACCAGTTGGGAATTCCTGATCCAAATGAGCTACTCTCATTTGCTGGAAACTTCAATCATGTAGTCATTGACATGCATTACTACAATCTCTATTCGGAGGAGTTTAGCAATATGAATGTACAACAAAACATCAATTACATTAAAAATCAGAGAGCTTCAGCACTAAAAACTGTGACAACTTCCAAAGCCCCCCTTAGTTTCGTAAACCAATCTTATGTAGTAGTGGCAGCCACTACTGTTGTCTAGTATAAATCTTTTCCTTTTGGACAGAACCTAAGACCAAGACCACTTTTAAATTAGACCCAAATTCATTGAACCCACAATTCATACTCAATGATAAATTTCAAATTTGTAGAGAATATCCCAAACTCTAATCTCAATGCACAAACCCACCATGAAATAAATTCTTGAAAAAATCAAACCTTCTTCTCAATATCCGTTAAACTTTCAAGACCATTGTGATTCAACTCATCTTCTTTCAACTTTATAAAGTTATCCCATTTGGAAAACCTGAAATTGTCTTCAAAAGTTAAATACCAAAACATTAAGACCAAGTCCAAGTTCAATACTAAATCAGTAAAAATATCTAACATCTGACCTCATATTCACAGATCCACCTCTAAATCAAACCCAAATCCACTATTCAAAAGAAACCAATACCAAACTATAATCTCAATGCACAAACCCACCACAAAATGAATCATAAAAAAAATCAAACCCAAAGTTCAGTTTCCCCTAAAAGTTTAAATATACAATCTCAAAGTCTATTGTGGTTCCATCTTGGTTCAAATTAGAACCTATAAATTCCAAATGGAAACCAAAAAGAATTAGAATTTAAAATTCCTTATGAATTTTGAATTTATATCTAGAAGAGAAACTATACCCTAAAATCAAGTTTCTAAGTGGTAGCCACATGAACCCAAATAATAATTCACAAAATTAAATCCAAAAAAAAAAAAAAAATGAATCATAAAAAAAATCAAACCCAAAGTTCAGTTTCCCCTAAAAGTTTAAATATACAATCTCAAAGTCTAGGGGAAATTACACTTTACCACCCTAAACTATCCACTAGATTACACTTTGCACCCTAAACTATCTGACTGCACACTTTGCACCCTAAACTATCACACTTATCACGCTTTGCACCCCAGTGTTATTTTTACTGTTATATTTAATAGAAACTTACTGCATGTGACAAACACATGCTTCTTACTTAAGTAGAACAAAGTTAAAAGACTGAAACACCCTTCTTCAAAATTAATTAAAACAAAACCTAAATTTTTCCACATCTCCCTCTATCTCACGTGGGGCCATCCTCTTCATTTGCACTGTTTCTAAAAAAAAACACACACACACACACAGCTTCACGCAGCTTCAGAGTTTCTCTTGTATCTTCCTTGGCCATTGACAAAGTTCAAATCTTTTATTATAGGTTAGCAAAATCAAAATGCACGGATGTGATTTTGAGAAACACAAAGTCCCAAATTCATGGATGTAATTCTTGACTGATTTTTTTTTTCTTTTTATCGTTCTCTCCTTAGAACGATTTTGATGATTATTTCTGATGAATTCATCAGATTCTTCTTCTTAAAGTGGAAATGAAATGAGAAACACAATTTCAATACCCATGATTGCTTTACCATAATTCTCCCCCACCAGGGCCACCACCACCAAATAAATAATATAAAAAAACATAATAATAAAAAATAAAATGTAATATCTGATCACAACACAGAAATGCTTTGAATTCCACAAATTGCAAATCAAATATCTGAGAATTTACCACTTGTCACAAATTGCTAAATTGTACGATAGAATACCATGGCCTTAACAAGTGTAAAAAAACCATTGAATTATATTTTCCATTGTGAAGAGCTGATCCTTTTCTTTGGGGGGTCTCGTATACGTTATCCCTTGCCTCAATAGTGTTTTGGTTGCAAAATCTTTGACTGTGTTGACACTACATTCTTGTAAGTTGGATTCAATTCGTAGTGACATAAATTTACCATCTTTGAAAAGATTGTCTTTATTAGGCGTTTATGCAGATAATCAAATTATTCATAATCTGATTTTTGGGTGTCCTATGATAGAAGACATGAGAATTTCGTGCTGTCAGGGCATTAAGTGTTTAGAACAATAATCTCATAAACTGAATGCATTTTGATTTTTCTAACCTGTAATAGAAGATTTAAACTTTGTCAATGGCCAAGGAAGATAAGAGAGAAACTCTGAGATTTTGTGTTCTTTTAGAGAGAGGGAGAGTGCAGATGAAGCAGCGGGAAACCAAACAAATAAGAAAAAATTTGGGTTTTGTTTTAATTAATATTAATGAAGGGTGTTTCAGTCTTTTAACTTTGTTCTACTTAAGTAAGAAGCATGTGCTTGTCACATGCAGTAAGTTTCTGTTAAATATAACAGTAAAAATAACACTGGGGTGCAAAGCGTGATAAGTGTGATAGTTTAGAGTGCAAAGTGTGCAGTCAGATAGTTTAGGGTGTAAAGTGTAATCTAGTGGATAGTTTAGGGTGGTAAAGTGTAATTTCCCCCAAAGTCTATTGTGATTCCATCTTGGTTCAAATTAGAACCTATAAATTCCAAATGGAAACCAAAAAGAATTAGAATTTAAAATTCCTTATGAATTTTGAATTTATATCTAGAAGAGAAACTATACCCTAAAATCAAGTTTCTAAGTGGTAGCCACATGAACCCAAATAATAATTCACAAAATTAAATCCAAAAAAAAAACCTAACGAAAGTGGCATTAACAATACCGAACAACAATATTAGCAAAAACCTAACAAAAGTAGCACTAACAATACCCAACAACAATATTAGCAAAAGTTGGGAAAGAACATTTCTCTTTTTATTTAATAGAAAGAATTGTTCCTAATACGTAGAAAACAAATGCAACAGTAAATTGTTTTTAAAAGATTTAAAGAAATTGTTAACAAACCTGGATTTGATGCACTTAAGCATGCAGCTCTTTATCCATAAAACAGAGTAGGACCTAAAAAATAAGGGTTTTTTTTATTTTTTTATTTTTTTATTTTTTTTTTTATGTCACTCTGTACCATAAATGCAAATATAACTAAATTTTATCTTTTAAAAATCCATGAAGACAAAACTTATGTCACTTTTAGAATATGAAAAATGTTTTGTTTGAACCAAGTTCTTTCCCAACTTCTCAAAAAAAAAAAAAAAAAAATGTTCTTTCCCAACTGCCATATATCAAGAAGAGCAAATACACAATAAGGCAATGCAACTCAACCACCAAATACCATGCATATACAGATTAAAAATATATACAACTTATTTCAACCCCATTACAACTTTATTCTCCTTGATAATATCATGTTCCAAATTCAAATGCAGCAATGAAAACATAAACTAAAGCAATAATATAGCACAAGACCAAACTCAATTGGTAGTGGAGGTTAGAGAGAATTTAATGTGTGTTGCATAAGTAGAGAAGATTAAATTTGAATAAAAAAAATTTATTCAAAAATTGAGTCCTAAATCTGAAAATGAAAAACTCAAGATTCAGAGAGGAGAAAAAAGTTAATCTAAATCAAATCATTCACTGGGGAATTTAAACAAACACATAGAGGACAAACACAAAGATGTCAATAACAAATCACCTGTGTCAAATTTATTTTCTACTGCATTTAGTTATTTTGGTGATTTGTTTGTGCTACCACGCTATTACATGTAATTAAATCTAATTAATTCACTTAACTAATTAATTGATTGTTTTACCATAGGGGTCAATACATTTTTAGCATTTCATGGATAACTTGGAAGGAATAGGGGAGAGAGGTGGAAATGAAGTAAGAAGAAATTTATATGAAAATTAAGATGGAAGAGGAAGGGTGGAAGTAGATGAAAGGTTGAACAAAGTGAAAACTATAGAATTTAAGAAGATATAAAGAAAAAAAAATTAAAATTTAAAGAAAATCAAATGAAAACTGAAAAAAAAAAAATTATTGTAGGGATGAAAGATTGAACTTAAAAGACAATGGTTGAAGAAGATGAAAAGTTGAACAAAGTAAGAATCGCAAAAAATAAAAATAAAAAAACAAAAACAAAAAATAAGAAAAGATTCTTAAGATGTAGTGCATAAAAAACTTTATAAAATTTATTACAAAACTTCCATTATTATATATAGTATAGATATTTTTTTTTTACTATACTATATATAGTATAGATATGTGTAGACATTATTTTTGGTTTATTATTCTTCATTGATTTCATTATTTAGTTATAAACATCTAAATTAAAGTAGATAAATATGTAAAGGCAAAATTATATATAGAATTAAAACCACCCAAGATGAATGTCTAAAATCAATAATCTATTTATATAATGTTAAAACTGTCCAAGATGAATGTATAAAATTAATAATCTATTTATGTTTTTTTTGTTAAAAAAAGGAATAAAAATAAATTCTAGATTAAAGTAGATGAATATGAAAAGGTAAAATTATATGTAACGTATAACGACTCAAGATGAATGTGTAAAGTCAATAATCTATTTATATTTTTTGTGTAAGAAAATAGGACTAAAACATAAATAAGAAAAATAATAATTATGTGGCAATGATATGGCGATAAGGTGATGCAACAGAGTTTTGCAGTAATAAATGTTATGTTTCAGTTTTTAAGTATATATATAAATATAAATATAGATTATATACATATTGATTACTCATTGAGTTTCGGTTACAACAGATAATGTCACTCTGCTTTACATAAATATATTTAATAAATTTTAGGAAGATCAATACATCTTTATGTTTTCACATACAATTATTCAGCCAAAAAAAAATCATTAATTAATAAAAAAAAGAGAGTTGAAAACCGGGCCAGACCGTCCTCCTAAACTGGGTTCTCCACTAAATAAATCACTAGCAAATTTGTAGAGGACCCGGAAATTTCCGGGTCGGATCATTATGTTTTTTCCGAATATTTAGTAAAAGAATCCAATACACAGTCTGAGTCTTGGAGCCTGGTCTCACTGCAGTAACCCATTCTTCGCATTTCTCTCTCTGCCTCACTTCACTCCTTCACAGTTTCGGTAAGTTGTTACGCTCACTTTTTATTTATTTATTTGAATATGGTGTGGTGCCTTTGGTTTTTGGGAACTTGGGTTTTGAAAACTATGGTTCATTCATTTTGTTCTTTCTTTTTGCTGAATTTATTTGTGATTTAGGAATGTTCTGCTTTATGAATTGGGCAGTGCTTTTGTTTGTGTGTTTTAGGTTATGACTTGTGATTTCATCTTTTTATTTTGCTTTAGATTAAGTTGGTACAGTGTGAATCTAGGAAAACTTTTGTTTGTTTGTATTTAATGAATCAAGTGAGATATTATATCATGATGAGCTCTATATAACAAAATACACAGTAGCAATTCTCTCTGACAAAAAAAAAAATCTTCCAATTGAATGTCCTTGCAATTCTCGGAATACATTTATGGTAGATAGCAGCAGCCCACGCTTCAACTTATCAATACCCACTTGAGAACTTAATCCCAAGAACATGCTAATTGGTGAAACTGACACAAATGCATAAGGTTGCTCCGAATTTTACGTGTGAAAAGAACACTCGAAGAACAAATGATCACGACTCTGTTTAAAGTTTCCATAGAATAAGAATATGATATCACCCTCATATCCTTGTTTAAGAGTGTTTAGGAGTACAAAGAGGGTGCCAAAACAATTTATCCCCATTTACCATCTCATGTTTAACTTGAATCTTATTCTGAGCATAAGAACATGAGAGCGTACTTGAGTTAGAGGGGATCCAGTGAACATAATCAACACATGCTATTCTAGCTCGGGGATAGATCAAGTTATCTTCTTGAAGAGTACTTGAGACTTTAGCATGAAAACTAGACACTGCTTCAAATACCAATCTGAATACAAACTTTGGAAATGAAGCACCTTTAGAATTCCAGTTACCATTACAAAGTACAGTTCTTACTCCATTACCAATAGAATGGCTAAACGAAGGTTTAACCATGTCTCTAAGCTTTAGTATCTTCCTCCAAACCCATGAGCAACTATTGGGTATGTGGACATACCAAAAGTTTTTGCCTTGTAAGAGGTAGGTGTGCACCCATGCGACCCACAAGGAACCTGCATCTATAAAGAGATCCCATATATGCTTAGTAATATCAACCCTATTCCAGTCCTGGAGCTTTTTAAGCCCCAATCCTCCTGATCTAGGAGAGAAGTCCACATCTCATGTTACTCTGACTCTAGGGACCATAGAATGAGCACCTGTCCACAAAAATCTGTTGAAGCACCTTTTGATCTCTTTGAACACTTTAACTAGAAGAATGAAGATATTAGTCCATTAAACTTGTATACCTCCCTGCAAAAGAAAGTTTTCTGGCACACAAGGAATTTATTCTAGCTGAAATCTTTGCAATTATAGGCTTGCAGTCACTACAAGACAGTTTTCCAGATATCAAATGCTAGCCTAAATATCTAAGATGCAGTTGGGCTTCAACAAACTGCAAGCAAACTTTGTACCTTCAAATTCCCCACTAAAGAAGACTTCACTCTTGCCAGTATTGGCTTGAAGACATGAAATAATTTTGAATTTGTCAAATACATTTTTAATGATGCTAACAGAGCCTAGGTCAGCACTAGTAAAGATGATCTTATTATCACCAAAACATAGAATGGTTAATTGGAGCTTTTCACATCTAGGATGAAGCTTGAAGCCTACTGCTTTTATAGCTCTAGACATCATGAGCTTCCTAAAGCCTCCATAGCAATAACAAACAAATAGGGGGACAAAGGATCAGGCGGTCTCAATCCTTTGCCACCCTTGAAATACCCCACAAGACTATCATTAAAGACAACAGAGAACTTAGGTGAAGGGATGCAAACCTCAACTCAATGCACAAATTTTTCAAGAATAATGCAGGCAGACAAGCACCTCAGAAAAAAGTTTCCAGTCCACCCAGTCATCAGCCTTCATTAGGTCTACTTTAATAGCTCATCTACCTGGTCCCTCTTCTTTGTGATAGTAGTTCACCAATTCCTGAGCCTGCAAGAGAATTTCTCTGCCATGCTATGACCTGGAATAAAGGCTGTCTGAACAGGACTAACGACATCTAATAAGCCAACTTTAATGTGTTAGCTAATATTTTTGTACACTTGTAGATGATGTTGCAGCAAGAGATGTGTGTAAACTTCCCCATTCTAGAAGGATTTGGGACCTTATGGACCATGGATATAGTGTGGAATTAACCTCACAGAATAGTTTACCTGAGGAAAAGGAGTTGACAGCAGCAAGCATATCCTCTCTATTGTTTTCCATGCATGCTTGAAAAAATGAGCAGAATAGCCATCTGGACTGAGGGCTTTGTCCCGTTTCATTGAAAATATAGACCACTTGATTTCATCAATAGTAACATCCCTTTGAAGCACTTGCTTTTTATCCTCAGGAATACTATCTAGTATGAGCTGTGAAAGTCTCTCCAATTTTTTTTCATCTGTCCTTGCAGGATACCCTAGCAATTTGTGGTAGAAACTAATAGCCAACTCTTGAACTATGAGGATCCTCCACTCTCATTCTTTTTTAGTCATATAAGCACCTAATTTGATTTTTTGCATTCCTAACTTTCAGAATTCCGTGGAAGTATGTTGTTTTGGGCCCAGCAGTACTTAAACCTATGAAACAATGAAGCTTCTCCTTATCTTTCTGTAATAGTGCCTGCTGACCTTGGAGGAGAAGTCTTCTTTGTAAATCCTGTAGATCCTCTCTAGCTTTTTGGACTTATAATGGAAGACCACCAAAAATTTTCTGGTTCAACTTCTTCAGCTCAACATTAAGCAACTTCATCTTCCTGACAATCTAAACATGGGAACACCATTAATTTCTTTGCTCCAAACAGCTCTAGTTATTTGCTTATGCTCCCTATTCCCTACTCGCTTAGTTGATGCTTGCTTTCTGGTGCAAGAAACTTAGGATGATCTGTCCAGAAATCAAAGAACTTGATTGGCTTGGTGCCATAATTGATGACATTATAAGCAGAAGCGTAGTCTGAAACAACTGGCAAAAAGAGTCCAACCCCGGTATGGGGAAGACAGTCAAACCAATAACAATTAAAAAACACTCTGTTTAACATCCTGTCTAGAAATTGATCATCCTTCCTTTTTGGACCAAGTGTATAGTGCATCAATGTAAGGATGATATCTAACACTTCTAGCTCCTGAAATCCTTGACAAAACTCATCCTCAAACAAAGAAGATTTCTAACCCCAAATCTCTCCCCCGCACCCCTTACATAGTTTAAAATCACCAACCAAGCACCCAGGGCTTCTTACACACAAGACATTTCATGTTACATAAATCAGACCATAGTAAGCTTCTAGTATCTCCATTATTGGAAACATAAATGAAAGAAGCAGAAAAAAACTGCCCCTTAACCATAGTGATTTCACAATGAAATACTTGATGAGAACTATGGAAAAATTTTACCTCAATAGCATCATGATTCCAACAAAACCAGATCTGCCAAGCTCATGGAAATCATAATTGTTAATGAATCCCCAGTTAGGACTTAGGAACAATGAAATCTTTAATACATAAAGCCTTCTCAGCCTTAACCATTTCAACTGCGCAAAAAGCTAACAGAAGCTATCACTTTCTTCTGTTTATGCAATTATGCTTTGAACTTGAAGGATTAATTACACTTGTTAATATTGTTTTGCTTGTTTAAGATTTATTGTTGACTATGTTTCTTGTAAAAGTTGTTAAAGTTTGTTTAAAAATGATTTAAATTTCTAAACATATTTTTATTTATCATTGCTAGTAATACAAATTTATTTTATTTATTATTAATTTAATTAATCATTAACTTAGTTATGATGTCATCCCAGTTTAAATAACCTTTTTAGACTGGTTGTTTGGTCTGGTTTTAAAACATTGGCACTTGAGCCAAATGAAGCAAAAGAAGTGGCATGTGAGTTTCTATAACATATAACAGAATAAAACAACATGTTAACTCTACTAAGGTTACCCGAATGCCTGCAATTATGTCAGAGTCAGGTGTGCTTAGGCTCCAAGAGGCTTATGTGCTTAAGTGCGCTCCAACACAGCTGATATATAAAGACTTAAAGACTCTGCATGTTAATGGTTCAATTTTTGCCAAAGCAAGAGTTGGCCTAACATAGCATTTCAATATAAGTGAACTCATACAAGGAATTCTTATTATTTATTTACACAAAGAATGCAATCACAAGCCTACGCACAATACAGGCCTGGGATTCACTTTTGAGTTTTGGCTTTTTTATATATTATGTGTTCATTGCTAACTTATTTGCTTATATTTGAGGATTAATTTTTTCAATGATGTAGCAGATGTTGGAGGTATGATTGAGTAGATGTAGCAGATGTTAAAAGTTAAAACACTATGACTGTGAGATGGCCAAGACTTTTGACACCGACACACCTTTCTCAAATTATTCGGAACCAGAAAAATCCATTAACGGCACTTCAAATCTTCAAGGAAGCCAAATACAAGTACCCCAGTTACTGTCATAATGGTCCAGTCTATGCCACCATCATTGGCATCCTTGGAAATGCTGGTCAGATTCGTGAGATGAAGGAGGTGATTGATTGGATGAAAGAGGACTCATGTGAATGCAAGGATTCTGTCTTTGTTAATGCAATCAAAACCTATGCAAGAGCTGGATTGCTGGATGAAGCAATCTCTCTTTTTAAAAGAATTCCTCAGTTCAACTGTGTGAATAAGACAGAATCTTTCAATACCCTGCTGCAGATATTGGTCAATGAATCTAAGCTTGAAGCTGCTCATCGTTTGTTCTTAGAGAGCTCTTATGGGTGGGAAGTGAAGTCTCGAATTAGATCTTTGAATTTGCTCATGGATGCTCTGTGCCAGAGGGGTCGTTCTGATCTTGCATTGCAAATCTTCTTAGAGATGAATTATCAAGGTTGCTATCCAAATAAGGAAAGCTATCGGATTCTAATGAAAGGGTTGTGTGATGATGGGAGGATGAATGAGGCCACACATTTGTTGTATTCAATGTTTTGGAGGATCTCTCAAAAGGGTAGTGGTGAGGATATTGTAGTCTATAGAACCTTGTTATATGCTTTATGTGATAATCAGCAAGTTGAAAAGGCAGTGGAAATTCTTGGTAAGATTTTAAGGAAGGGGCTGAAGGCTCCTAAGCGCTGTTTCCAGCATCTTGATCTCAGTCAGTGTAGTAGTGGTGAAGATATAGAAGGCACCAAGCGCTTGATTAATGAGGCTTTGATCAGAGGTGGGATTCCCAGTTTGGCTAGTTATAGTGCTATGGCTATTGATCTTTATAATGAAGGTAAGATTAGTGAAGCTAACAAAGTTATCATTCAAATGAAAGAAAGAGGATTTAGGCCAACAAACTTAATTTTTGAAGCCAAGGTTGCCGCATTGTGTAGGGGAGGGAATGTTGATGCAGCAGTGAAGGTAATTGAAGAGGAAATGGAGGGAAATTGTTTACCAAATGTTATGGCATATAATATTGTGCTGAAAGGATTGTGTAATGAGAGGAAATCATTGCTTGCTGTTGGGTATTTGAAGAATATGGCTAAGAAATTGGGTTGCAATGCGGACAAGGAAACTTACCGCATTGTAGTTGATGGGTTATGTCATGAAAGTAGATATCTTGAAGCAAGTCAAGTGTTGCAGGAGATGTTAATAAAATCATATTGGCCTTGTGTTGATACTTATAATATACTTATCAGGGGTCTTTGCTCTGTGGGCAGGCAATACGAAGCTGTTTTGTGGTTGGAGGAGATGATTAGCCAGGGTATGAAGCCAGAACTTTCTGTATGGAACTCGTTGGCAGCTTCTGTATGTTCCAACATGGCTGACATTGAGGTGTGCTCTCAGACATTTAATTAGATTATTAGATTCTGGTTGTTCATGTTGGAGAAGTCATAATGGTGTAACCATTTTTATAGTCATATTTTTCTTTCTCAATTGCGTAGTATCTGAACGTAATGACGAAGATTTTTCAGTTGAGAGATACACAATCTGAAAAATTCATTTTTCATGAATAGAATTTGTCACACTGATATCTATTTTAGGCAGCAACTATTCACAGGAAGCCTCTCACTGGATATGGCGTATTTTAGACAAATTTGATAGAAAGATATTACTTAAAATTTGCAAGTCTTCAAATTCCTTTGGAAAAAATGGGATTTATCCAATGCTAGAGGTCTTAGGTTTTGGATCTCTTCCATTGCATTGCCAAAATAATAATAATATTAATTATTATTATTTTATTTTGATAAGTAACAATTTTTTTTCAAAAAAACAGATACCAAGTATATCGGGAGTGTACTCACAATGAAGTTCAATCAAACTGTCAAACTACAGTGCTAGAACGTATCTAAAAGAGTAAAACAATGAGAAGAATGAAAAGCAACAATTCAATCTAACAAGATACAAAAGAAGAAGGCTTTAACTTCAAGGATAGACCGTTCACATCCTCAAAACTCTGGCATCCTGTTCTCGCCAAAGACACCGCAAGATGCAATGTGGCATAGCCTTCCAAAAGGCTATATTTTTATGCCTTCCAAAAGAACCCTGCCAAGCTGCGAATATATCAATAACCCTCTTTGGCATAACCCCTTGGAATCCAAATAAACAAAACCGTTGTCCATAGCTTGTAGGCAATTGGACAATAATAATAAATATAAATATAAATATAAACATAGAGATTATAGATATGAGCAATTGTAAAGTTAGAATGAAATTGTGGCAAAAAAGCAAAATAGGCTAAAATGCATTTTACACACCAAAAGTTTGGGGTTGATTCTAAATTGGTCATTTGAGTTATTGTGGTTGTTAACCAAATAATAAATGAATACTTTCCATCATTTGTGAGACAGTGCAGCATCATTTTATCGAACATGGTGTTTATGATTGATGTTTTGGTTCTTTCTTTGTTGAATATAGATTTAAGAAGTGTTCTTTTTTGATAAGCTTTAAGAAGTGTTCTTTTGCATGTGAATGGGTGCTGCTTTTAAGAAAAGGGCTGTGCTTTTGATTTTGTAAGTTATGATTCGCTCTCTTTATATTGCTTTAAATTTAATCTCTTTGGTTATTTATTTATTTATTTATTTTTTTGTAATGTGAAACTTGGAATTCTGTTTCTTTATGAAACTATGCTTTTGTACTTGAAGGATTAATTACACTTATCCTATTAGTTTGCTTATTTATAATTTAGTATTATGGTTTTTTTTTTTTTTTTCATCTTAAATCTCAATAAGTTTTGGCACCTAAGGGAAGTGACCTCTGCTTCATGAGGTTCAATATTTTTCCTATATAAGTTGTGAAAGTATTTTTAAAGATTGTTTAAATTTCTTTAGGTATAGTTTTGGTCAACATGGCTAATTTTTACATATTTATCCTATCTAAATTGTTATTAATTATTTGAACCCCAGTCCAACCTTAAAATCTTTTACCTTCGCAGTTTTTTGTTTGCTCTGGTTTTTTAAAAATTGACTCCCTAGCTAGTGAGGGTAAAGGAATTGGCTTGTGAGTTTCTATAACATGTGGATTCATCCTTTATCTTTTTGCTTCTCTTATTTTTATCTAGTTCTTAAGAAGAAAAATAGAAACAAAGAATACAAACCTAAAAGCTAAAAGCCAAGACAAACAAGCGGAAATGAAATGATATCAGAAAAGGTAGCACCAAGTGCATAAAGCACCCACTTTTACAACGTTTGGGAGAGGTGATTGGTAGGAAACCATACCTCCCAGCCTTTGTTTCTTTGGTGAGGCTGACTCGCTAAAATCATATAAAAAAAAGGAGAAGATAAAATATAAGGGAGGTTTTGGAAGGATAGGAAGAGTAAAATAAGCCAAGATATCTTGTGAATATCTGAAATTTTGGATTCAATTTTTTGTGTGAGTTGTCATTTCCATACATTTTTCCATACTTATTTCAAAGCTTATGAACGGAGAACTTTCTTTGAACTTAAATTTAAGTTAGCAATTATTATAATAGTCATATTTACTATTGGAATGATTATGTCTTCTATGAAGATTTTCTACATCGTAAAATTGAAGCTTATACAAAACTAACACATGCTTATGGGCAGTCTGATTAGGGGAAAACTATGCTGGTGTTAAATTACATTACTCACATCTTTCGGGTCTGTTTGGGATCTGCTTATTTTGCTGAAATTGAAAATTTTTTGTTGAAAGTACTGTAGATAAAGATAAAAGTTAGCTGAAATAGTATAGTGAGACTCATGAATAGTACCAAAAAGTGCAGTGGGGTACATGAATAGTAGCAAAAATAAGCTGAATAGTAAATTAAGTTGGCTTTTTAATTTGAAGCCAAACACACACTTCATGTGTTCTGTTAAGGCCTTTAAATGAATATTTTATTGAAAACAGCAGTGCTGTAGTTTTGCTTCTGTCTAATCTCATAAGTTGACATTCATTTTTGCCTCTGCTTATATACATCTATATATGCCACATTGTTTGCTCATTCCTTACATTTTAGTTTTGCATTTTTTTTCCCTATACTTCAGCCTTAACGTGTCTCTCTTTAGTCAGTGATTGAAATGCTGTGTGATGTATATACTATACTTTCTCAATGTCATCTCTGTAGCAAATTTTGCATCAAATGTCAAGCCTAAAGTCAATTTCAAAATTTCAAATTCTGCTTCAATTTAATGTATATACACAGATTAACGATATCCCCGGAAGCTGACAAGGCACCACTGATTGTTGAAACCTTGGCCTTTGACCTTTCATCATTTGCTTGTTCGATTGCTCAATTAGCCTCTTCTTACATGGCAAAGTGTCAAATGCGAGACTCGAAACTCCATAAAGAAACTCCCTCAAACACTGCAGGTATTCTCAATTGCATGTCAAGTACAATCTTTGTCTTAATCCAAGATGTAACCTTTTATTTTCATTTGCTATCTGCTTGAAGGGTCTTGGCTTTTGGTAAATAGTATACCTGATCGGAGTGGTTTCCAAAATAATTATTTTATGTTTCTTAAAAAAAAGAAGAAAAAGGATAGTGTTTTTAATAAATTTCAATTTGTGAACCTCACGGAGTCAGACATTTAACTAGATTATTAGATTCTGGTTGTTCATGTTGGAGAAGTCATAATGGTGTAACCATTTTTATAGTCATATTTTTCTTTCTCAATTGCATAGTATCTGAACATAATGAGGAAGATTTTTCAATTGAGAGATACACAATCTGAAAAATTCATTTTTCATGAATAGAATTTGTCACACTGATAACTATTTTAGGCAGCAACTATTCACAGGAAGCATATGGCCTTATACAAGGAGCCTCTGAATAAGATATTGTGAGGAAGCCTCTCACTTGATATTAGGCTTATTTTAGACAAATTTGATAGAAAGGTATTACTTCAAATGTGCAGAGTCTTCAAACTCCCTTGGAAGAAATGGAATTCATCCAATGCTGGAGTAATAGGTTTTGGATCTCTTCCATTGCATTGCCAAATAATAATAATAATAATAATAATAATAATTAAGTATATCGGGAATGTACTCACGATGAAGTTCAATCAAACTCTCGGACTATAGTGCTCAAACATATCTAAAAGAGTAAAACAAGGAGAAGAATGAAAAGCAACACTCCAATCTAACAAGGTACAAAAAAAGAAGGCTTTAACTTCAAGGATAGACCATTCACATCCCTCAAAACTTCTGGCATTTTGTTTTTGCCAAAGACACCACAAGATGCAATGTGGCATAGCCTTCCTGAAGGCTATATTTCTATGCCTTCCAAAGGAACCCTGCCAAGCTGTGAATATATCAATAACCCTCTTGGCATAACTCACTGGAATCCAAATAAACAAAACACTGTTGTCCACATCTTGTAGGCAATTGGACAATAATAATAAATATAAATATAAACATAAAGATTGTAGATATGAGCAATTGTAAATTTAGAATGAAACTGTGGCAAAAAAATAAAATAGGCTAAAATGCATTTTACACACAAGAAGTTTGGGGTTGATTTTAAATTGGTTATTTGAGTTATTGCGGTTGTTAACCAAATAATAAATGAGTACTTTCCATCATTTGTGAGATAGTGCGGCATCCTTTTATTGAACGTGGTGTTTATGATTGATGTTTTGGTTCTTTCTTTGCTGAATATATTTGTGATTTAAGAAGTGTTCTTTTGCATGTGAATGTGCTGCTTTTAAGAAAAGGGCTGTGCTTTTGATTTTGTAAGTTATGATCCGCTCTCTTTATATTGCTTTAGATTTAATCTCTTGTGGTTGTTATTTTTTTGTGATGTTACAATGTGAAACTTGGAATTCTGTTTCTTTATGAAACTATTCTTTTGTACTTGAAGGATTAATTACACTTATCCTATTAGTTTGCTTATTTATGATTTTGTATTATGGCTTCTTTTTTTTTTTTCATCTCAAATCTCAGTAAGTTTTGGCACCTAAGGGAAGTGATCTCTGCTGCATGAGGTACAATATTTTTTCTATATAAGTTGTGATAGTATCTTTAAAGATTTTTTAAATTTCTTTAGGTATATTTTTGGTCAACATGGCTAATTTTTACAAATTAATCCTATTTAAATTGTAATTAATTATTTGAACCCCAGTCCAACCTTAAAATCTTTTACCTTTGCAATTTTTTGTTTGCTCTGGTTTTTAAAAAATTGACACTCTAGCTAGTGGGGGTAAAGGAATTGGCTTGTGAGTTTCTATAACATATGGATTCATCCTTTATCTTTTTGCTTCTCTTCTTTTTATCTGGTTCTTAATAAGAAAAATAGGAACAAACAATACAAATCTAATAGATAAAAGCCAAGACAAACAGGAGGAAATTAAATGATATCAGAAAAGGTAGTACCAAGTGCATAAAGCACCCACTCTTGCAAGGTTTGGGAGAAGTGATTGATAGGAAACCATACCCTCCCACCCTTTTTTTGGGTGAAGCTGACTCCCTAAAATCATATCAGAAAAGGAGAAAATAAAATATAGGAGAGATTTTGGAAGGATTGGAAGAGTAAAATAGGCCAAGATATCTTGTGAATATCTGAAATTTTGGATACAATTTGTCGTGTGAGTTGTCATTTCCATACATTTTTCCATACTTATTTCAGAGAATATGAACGGAGAACTTACTTTGAACTTAAATTTAAGTTAGCAATTGTCATAACAGAGTCATATTTACCATTGGAATGCTTACGTCTTCTGTGAAGATTTTCTACTTCGTAAAATTGAAGCTTATGCAAAACTAACACATATGCGTAGGCAGTTTGGCTAGGGGAAAACTATTGCTGGTGTTAAATTACATTACTCACATCATTCATGTGTTTTGTTAACGCCTCTAAATGAATATTTTATTGAAAACAGCAGTTCTGTAATTTTGCCTGTGTCTAATCTCATAAGTTGACATTCATTTTTGCTTCTGCTTATATACATGTATGTATGCCGCATTGTTTGCTTATTCCTTACATTTTAGTTTTGCTTTGTTTTCCCTATACTTTGGCCCTAACATGTCTATCTTCAGTAACTGCACTTTGTTTGAACGTTACCTTTTTGTCTTTCAAACGGTCTTCTTCCTTTTTTAACAAATAATAAATAATCTATGCAAAGCCCTGAACTTTATTATGCTCTCCATGCCCAAAAATAAGCTTTTCACTAAGTAATATATTTCTTTTAGCAAGCCTACCTATATCATTTATTATGTTTCTACTTACATAAAAAATAAGATAATATATTATTTTCTCACTTGTTTCTGAATTTATTCTTAAATGATTCAGCCTAGCCTGTGGTCCTTCAGATTTCCTTTGCACACTCAACAGCATGCACCTCACAAACTTAGTTTTTTTGGTCAACCTTTCATCATTTGTCGACTTCCATAATTTGACTACAAAACTCTGAAAGCTGAACATAATTCTGTTCAACTAGGCATAGAAAGGTTCACTACCATGATATACATTTGATGCAATAGTAGCACCACTATATTCTTATTAATATATTGTTGATTATTTAAGCATGGAAAGCATGAAGCTTTTCTCCAAAAATATTTAGCTTAAGTTCCTTACAGAATATCTTCTTATCAATACATCGCTGATATTTCACCCCGTGTCCTAATAAAAATTGGTCAAAAACCCAACACATGAAGAAGAACAGAGATTGCGATCATGATATTTAATGTCAATATATTTTTTAGGGCAAATTATAACTTACCAACATGTGGTTTGACCGAAATTTAAGTTGTCTACGTGTGGTTTAAAAGTTGACACTTTACCCACTTGAAGTTTACTCCATTAAGCTTCCTTAACCCATTTTTGTACTTTCACAATTAAAAAAACACACACACACCAACAAAAAAAAAAAAACAAAATTAACAGAAACAAGATCAAAAAATGGTTTTTGTAAAAAGTAAAAATATTTGGGAGCTTTAAGAGCTATAACAAGAACACAAAAATAAGATGACATCTTCTGATAGAATCATATGATAGTCATTTTTAATCCAATAATTTGCATGAAAAGCTGTCATTGCCTCAGTGAGAGATGACATCTTCTGGGGCATTCTTTTCGCTTCAGCAAAGTTCAAGTTCAACTTGTCTTCACAATAGCAGGCAAATTTCTCGCTATACTAGCTGTTTGAATTTGCATTAGCTTTTGTGCCAAAATAGAAATCCCCACAATAGATTTATCAATCCTGGAAAGTAGAGGATGTGATTCAAAAAGTCTAACCTCTTCCACTCGCGCCTCTTTTTAAGATTCTTCTCCTATCCGATTCCTAACGCAGACGTAGCTAAGCCCAATATTGACATCATCATCAGTAACCTTCTCAACAAACGCTTCAGGAGCCTTGTCAGACTTAGTAACAACAGCAAGAGTCCTCCCACCAGTCTTAATCTTCCACTGTCACACCACCGCTTCATTGCCCATAACAACAACCATCTTTCTGTAGTTCAACCAAGGCAAAAGTAAAGTTAGCCACAATAAACACGCATCAAACCAAATCATATCAGAACTCAAACAAACTGCCAGATCTAAAATGAATTTCTGAACGCCAAAGAAAAAAAGTACAATAATTGCTTGCCTTGATCCATACTGAGGGGTTGGAGAAAGGAAATAGAGAGTAAAGGGGATGCATAAAACTTTTTGAGCCAAGCACCATGAAAAAAGAAATTTTGATCTTGTTTTTGTGTTGTTTTAACTCTTGAAGCTCCGAATTTTTTTTACAAAAAAAAAATATATATATATATATATATATATATTTTGTGTTTTTAATGATGAAAGTACAATGTGAGTTACAGAAGTCTGACAAAGTGAACTTTTGGTAGGCAAAGTGCCATATTTTAAATTATAAGTAAACAACTTAAATTTCAGTTAAACCACAAGTGGTAAGTTCTAATCTGCTCTATTTTTTAAGTATTAATTTAGTAGTCACATAAACTTCAAGTGTGCCAGCAATTAATGCACATCGTTTATCATTTAGGCAATCTATATATATAATAATAGGTGAAGCAAAGAGAAAATCTAATTAGATTTCAATTGGATTCTCAATTTTGCGTCACTTGTTCTAACCAAAACTAAAAAAAAAAAATCTAATTAGATTATAAATTTGACTCCAATTTTGTGTCATGTATTTTATCTAAATTTTCTAATTTTTGTGCCCAAATAAATGATGCATTAACATTTAACACGGAAGCCAAGAAAATCACAATGATAATGCTCATTAGCCTAAGCAAGAACATCTTACCTGTACACTTTTATGGAGATTGTACACTTTTATGGAGATTATAAATTGGACTTCAATTTTGTGTCATGTATCTTATCTAAATTTTCTAATTTTTGTGCCCAAATTAATGACGCATTAACATTTAACACGAAAGCCAAGAAAATCACAATGATAATACTCATTAGCCTAAGCAAGAACATCTCACCTGCACACTTTTATGGGTGATCTCAATAGAGTCTGGAGCTCTTCTAATCCAACAACCAGAACCAAGGAGTCCAACGAGAAAGACTATAAAAGTAAAACATCATCTCCTAATTCCATATCGTCATCCCATGTCTCCTCCTCTCTCAACCTCTACCAACTAGATCCACACACTACCCTCTCCTCCTCCTTACGGATTTCTCAGAGCAAGGCTGGGTTCAAACACAATGTTCAATCCCACTCTTCCTTGCTTCACACTCTCATACATTAGCGCTTCATTGGCGCCTCCAAGAAGCTTCCAAGCTCGATTATCAGTTTTTATTTTTTAATGTCTCTTTATATATTTTAAATAATAAAATGCAATATTCTTTTTTTTCTTCACTGTAGCATCACTTAAATAATAAAATGTAATATTCTCTTTTTTTTATTCGTTGTTTTATCTAATGCTATCTTATGTATGATAAACAAAAAAAAAAAACCAATAGCATTACTTAAATAATAAAATGCAATATATATTTTTCATTGTTTGATTTAATTCTATCATCCGTGTGATAAACTCAAAAAAAAAAAAAAAAACAAAAACAAAAACAAAAAAATTGGCTAATAGCATCATTACAATTAACTAGTCCCGTGCGGTAGCACGGGGTTACATACTAGTTTTAGTTAATGAGTTAACATTAGAGATCAAATTAATTGCAAGTTGAAAATAATATGGACTAAATTAATTGTTACTAAAATGTAGGAACTAAAATAGTATTGATGATTAAAAAAAAAAAAAGTATTTTTGTCTTTTTTTTTGAGCTATGTCATTTAAAGTTATCGGCTTATATCTCAAATTTTCTCAACGTGACTGAGCGCCTGCAGCCCCTTTAAAAAAATTATGCTGATGTTGGACCATGCAGCAAATCGGACCTTTGACCATCCACACCCATAGATATGTTAGTATTGTCATCCCTAAAATTCTTAAAATACAACTGAAATTTGATGAACATGAATCAACAAGAAAGAAAAGGACAATAATGAAATTTGATTAGGATAATCAGAACACAATCTCAACACGAATTTAGTTTTAGTATCAAACTGTGGTACACTTGAAGGTTGAAACATTAAAAAGTGCATACTTGAAGTTACTTTGAGAAACACAAACAATTGCCCAATTGTCATCTTCCATTAAAAGATTTATATTAATTTTCAACTAACTCTACTCTATTTTCTTTCACTTTCCCTTCTTCTCTCCTCAATCCAAACGGATCATTAAGTGGCCCAAAAAGAAACCTAGAAGAGTATGTTGAGCGTACAATCTCAACCCAGAATTGATAATGTAGTCTAACGAACAAAATAATTGGGACAATAGCCAAAGCAATTATAACTATCGGAAGCAACGCCATTTCACTTTTAAAGACCAAAAAGCAGGTTGCGCTGAAGGCTACCAGCATGCCTGCTATAGAGATAAAGAGTGCGGTGACTCCCAACTCCAACTTTGTTGGTAATGACACGAGGAAATCCATTTCCGTGAAACGTGATGTGAGAATTGACAAAAACATTAATATTGACGTCGAAGAGGAGACCAGTGCTATTGCATCTGATATGAAAAATACCCTAAACCAAATACTTTTCAAAAAAATAGGGGTGCCTGTGTCTGGATTGGTGCCACCCGGTACTGTGAAAGCTGCAGCGAAAACAACAGCGGTAATCAGAGTTGCCACAACAATGTAAAAGTTTACTGTATCCTTCATCCACTTTTCACCTTCTCCCCGTAGCTTTTCATGTTCCCTTGTAAATAATTCCCATGGTGTTAGGTTTTCTTTATTCCTCATCTTCAGGTAAGAAGGCGGCACAATCTTTTCTACCTCCTACAATTTTGGAGATGTAAATTGATAAGTGTAACCAGAACAAAAAGAAATTGAAATAATACAAACACCAACCTTAAACCACAACAACTCCCGTTGCATTTGAAGGGCAGCTCCTGGTACAAGATTTAATCGACTTGGAGGAGCCAATTTTCCAGCTAAGTGCAGGATGTTTTGTTTATAGGCATCAACATAGGTTAGAATTATTTCCTTGATAGGGCCTATCTCATTTAGCAGATTGAAGACACTCTCTTGCCGATTTATAACAGCAATGTGAAATAAACTTCGATGGAAATCGTTTGTTGTCCATATGATATTAGGATAAGTGCGAATAAGTATAATTATAAATTCAGCATTCCCAAATTCTGCAGCATCAAAAAGTGGAGTCCATAGCATGAGAAATACTCATGAATCATATAATATAGCGTGTATATCATATAAATCGTATCATATCGTAAAATTGTACGTATTGTGCGATGCATAAACATATGTTTTAAAATGAGTTTTAATTTTGGTTAAAATTTGTATTTTTATTTGAATCTAACAAGTTGTTAGACTTGTTTTTAATACAAAATTATTAAGTTACTTAATTTAGCCTAATTAATAAAATAACATGTTCATAAGTTTTTTTTTCTTTCTTTCTCTTACAAAATTTATACTATTCATATTTACAAATATATTTTCTTTACTATGAATAAGGTATTATCTGAAAATATAATTATTTTTTATTTTTATCATTATTGTTATAAGTTTAAAAAGCTAGAGTGCCAAAAAGAAATATGTATTTTTTAAATTTATTAAAATAAAAGAACAAGAAGAGATAGTAAATGTTGATGACAATGAAGAAAATTTCAATGAAGAAATAAGTTTACAAAATGATGAATATGATGATAACATTGACTTAGATATAGTTGATAAGGCAAGATGATGAAAATAAATTATTACTTTGGGTCATTTTTAATGTATTATTAATCTTGAGTTTAATCAATTTGAATGTGCATGTTAGAAACACATACTAGTTTGATTTATTTAGTTTGTTTGTAAAATATTATTACATAAGTTATGAATAAATTAATAATTATTTAAATATTTTCAAAATTTATAACAAATATATATCCTGTGTGTGTATAATTTTTTTTTTAAATTTTATTATGTATTTGTGTATCTTACGACATAGGAAAAAAAAAATTGATTCACGATACTATTCATGATTTGACAACTATGCTAGTGACTACCTTATTTTTGAATAAGAAAAAGAATAAATAAGAAAAAGGAAATTAAAAAGATTTATGCATGTGAAGAAATCCAAACCTTCCACCAAAAAAAAAAAAAAAAAACCTTTAAAAAAGGAATAATTTTAGGACCATACAAGTTTACACCATTTGTCACAACTACCCTACGTGGCTAACTATTAGAAGTTAAGAAAAATTGGTAGGTTTGTGTAAAAGTGATTGATATTCAATCACTGTTTGCCATACAGGAAAATAGTGAGAAGGCGAAGAAAATGGGCTTTTGCCCTTTTTTTTTCTTTTTTTTTTTTAATATCCAGCAAAATGCCCGTATCTAAAATTATTTAGGGAAATGCCTCTGTTTTGAAACTCGATTTTCTAAAAATCGAGTTTCAATTTAAAACTTGATTTTTGGACAATCGAGTTATAGTGAACTGAAAAAAAAATAATAAAACAATAAATAAAACAATAAAAAAATTCTGGAACAACTCGAGTTCCATGAACTCGAATACTTCACATGGAACTGGGAATTGGCCACTGATCAGGTCTTGTAAAACCGCCCATAACCGGTCAAAAACTAGGAATCGGGTGCCAAACCGGTTCGGTTTTTAAAACCATGACTCGAGTTCATGGAACTCGAGTTCCTGAAATTTTTTTTTTCTCTAAGTCCATGGATGTTCCAAAAATTGAGTTATACATTTGAAACTCAATTTTTAAAAAATCGAGTTTCAAAACAGGGACATTTCCCTAATTAGTTTCAGACATAGGGCATTTTGTTGGATATTTTAAAAAGAAAGGGCAAATGCTCATTTTCTCCATGAGAAGGCAATATGAAAGCCCATGGTCCTAAAATTATTCAAAAATAAAAAGGAAGAAAACCTTACCAGTAACTGTTATGTGTCTATAAAGGAAACAGTTACAAGTATTACGATAGACAAGACAATTCAAATAGAAAATGGTTTTCCTTTTGAGAATTTCCAATGGTTTAGAAAGTAGAAATATCATTTAAAATTAATTGAGATTAAGCTACTTCTTATTCCAAGTTGTTTTAATTTGAGTAAATTTGTCAAAAGATTGTGTTAATTTAATATAAACTCGTACTTGGGAAATGTTATATTATATGTATGCAAAGAAGGAAATTTGGGTTCAAGCCAAACTAACCGAAGTTGAAGCCTCTTTCCCAGAGTGATAGCCGACTTTTGCCGCCAATTACAAAGGGTTTTTTGGCCAACTCACGCAATGCTGCAATAGTCTTTTTATCTTTTGTAGTTCCTAATGTTACATCCTTTTCCAGAATTTTGAGTGCTATATCTGTCCATAAAAACAATACATTTGATAATTGTCGAAGGTTGCATGTCCAATCAAAATTTCCGTGAGGACATAAAACGATGTTATGGAATTTTTAATTAATTGCCTGAAACTCACAGTTTCTGAGATGTGGGACATACCATACATATCATTGGTAATAGTAGCCAGAAGGATCTCTATGCGTTCGTCGGGAGACAAACCCTCGATAGGAGTCACGTCGCATAGATACGACGTCATGTCTCTACTTCCGAGCTTTGCTGCTATGTGAAGTGGTGTCCTTTCTTCGCTACTGCGGATCAATGGGAGCCTATTGTTCTTTTTCACCATCTCCTTAGCAATTTTCACAGTTCCTAATTTTGCAGCAAAGCAAAGGGCTGTATCTCCATTTACGTTTATCCGTTCTAAGTCTTCGTCGGTCAAAAATCTCACCACTTCTTTTACAAAAGCCGTGTGTTTTGATGCGAATGCAATGTGAAGAACGTCACGCGTTTCTGTAACGGAATCTCGAATGGCTTCTGGATATTTTTCCACCACTCTTTTAGCTTTGTCCCAATTACCTTCTAGGGCAGCTCGATAGAGTTCAAGGTACTCAGATCTTGTTGGCCCTGGAATTTTAAGCTGCTTATGTATTAATAAAAGTAGTAATGTTTTGGTAATGTCGTGCCCTAGACTTAACTATATGAGCTAGTAATATGGCCGTTACGTTCCTTAAAAGAAAGGATACGTGATCAACACATACTTTTTAAAGTTTCATTGTATAGCACCTTGTACCATTAGTGTGATAGTCACTTTACAAGTATAAATACTGTTGGAAGTACCAGAGGTAAAGGCTAAGGTTCAAGTCTCCAGAATTGAGCTTACAAGTCTCCAAAAATAAGCTGACAAGTGTGTAAGATCTTAGTGTCTTACTAAAAGTCAATTTTTTTTTTCTCCCCAAAAATAGCTTTATAGCCAAGGACAGACTCATGATTTTAAACTAGCAGAGGCCGGAGTATAAAGAAAAAAAAAAATCCAAATAGTCATCAAAATAGTATTAAAAAAATTATAATTACTCAAAATCGTTGTTTCTAAATATATTAAGATGTAATCATTTACCAATAAATACAAATACAAAAACAAAATAATGTTTTTTTTAATACTAGGTTGGTTAGGATTTTTTTTCTATTGAAGTTAGAGCATTCATAGTGGTGATGATAAAAATTTTAGTTTTTAGCACCTCAAAAAACTACTTTATCTATTTTATCACCCCACTTTACAATACACTCAATATCAAATGTTCCATTTTTTTTAATTACTTCATTTAAAATAAAATATACAACTCATTAAAATAATAAAGGAAATGAGAGAATTTAAGTTTTTTTAATTGAAAGAAGAGATATAATTTTAATAAAATATTGTATTTTATTTTTAACAAGTTGCTCCAGTCAACTGAGTTTTATACTAATTTACTGTAATTGCAAAAAATTTAGCTTTAACTTTTACAATAACACATGAATTTTTTGGTTCTTTGGTGGTAAAATAATTTTTTTTTTTGCTGAAATACAATCACTATTGTGAATGTTTTTATTATTTTTGTTAAGTTTTTGGGTTGGATAATTGCTATTTGAGTAAGACTAGTTAGGCTTATTGAGGAAAATGGAGACCTAAAGTTTTATAAGGGGCCCAACTACAAAAATAAAATATATAATAACTAAAAAAAAATTTGGACCCACCTGTATCCATCCCTGTTTATAGCTAATAATTATTAATGGCCAATAATTTAAAAGAGAGGGGAACCTCTCCTTACAACAGCCATTATAGCTAGAAGAAAAATTCATAATGTTATTGAACAACAAGAGTCATTAAATTGCTAGCCTTTGAAATTTATCTATATATTATACTATAAACCAGAACATCTGTCTTGTTTTGACTTAGGGCTGTCCACAGGTCAGGCCGGGTCAGGTTTGGACCCAATCCGAACTCAACCCGCCGGAAAATTGGTTGAGTCGGTTTTGGGTGAGGAAGAGCGTCGGCAGGTCGTCGAAATAAAGAAAGCATCGAAATCTAAAAAAAAAAAAAAATCATCGGAATATGGAAAAACTCACCGGATTTTGGAAAAACTCGCCGGATCCCCTCGAATCTAAGCTTGATCTCACCGGATCTCCTCGAATCTAAGCTCCATATCGCCGGATCTCCTCGAATCTAAGCTCGATCTTACCACATACGGTCGAGATATCGCTAGATCTCCTCGAATCTAAGCTCGATCTTACCAAATACGGTTGAGATATTGTTAGATCTCCTCGAATCTAAGCTTGATCTCGCCAGAGTTGGCCGAGTTTCTATATAACATCGGTTGGGTTAGGTGGCTCGGGTTTTGGAAAAGAAAACCACCACCCGACCTGTCGGCGACGGGTTTTTGAAGTCAGGACCCAAGTCTGACCGCCAGAGCAGTCGGATTGGGTGGTTCTGGGTCGGGTTCGGGCAGGTTGGGCTGGTGGCAGGTTGATTTGGACAGCCCTAGTTTGACTTTTTCTTAACTCTCTCACGTTTTTTCTCGTTAGTACTGTTTAAAGAAAAAAATTAAAAAAAAAAAAAAAGATAAAACTTAGGTACAGTATTTTAAGTACTATTTCTTAAGTTCTCCTCTTAAGATTCAGCCATGTGGCTACTTAATTAAAAAATACACTTTCATCCCATGAGAAAAAATCTACATGGCAAAATTTTAAAGGGGAATCTAAGGAATAGTACTTAAGTCTTGCCCTTAAAAAGAAAAAAAAAAAACAGTTTCTCACTGTGGGGCCAGAGAATTTGGCAACCTAGGCCCATTTTATACTGAGCCCAAGGCCCATGCCGAGGAAGAAGGAACGTCCGACGACGAACAAAGAAGGCCTAAATTGTCGAGGAGCATAGCCGAGGATAATCCTGTCCTTCGTCAACCAAGATCATCGAAGGGAAGAGCGGCACATCATCAAAGGCAGCCTCCAGAGCATTTCAAAAAGAAGGACGAGTACGATGGACCAGCCATGGGAGCATGGTGGAGGAGCAATTCAAGGAGAAACTGTCACATCCGCATTAAATGCCCTCAACTAACGTTCTGGACGCATTGATGAGGAAATGACTCTTGAACAGTGCTATCTTGGTTACCGCAACTCACAGAACGCTAGAGAGGGCGACTGATGAGATAGGCACTCAAGTATAAGCTTGGATAATCAATAAGTGGAAGGTCAAGATCGTTTAAAGAGAACTATATAGTTGGAGAAACCCACCATAGAAAGGAGGTGGCTGGAAAAAGGGAGAGAGAGCATTATGGCGATCTCAAGAACTCCTGTAACCATTGTCACCCAACATATATACAGGAGTAGAGCTCCTCAGATTGTGCCGAGGACAAACTTCCTCTGATAAACTTAGCTTATTTCTATCTGATCAACATAAAAACCCATTTTAACGGTTATTTCTCACTAAAGCCTAGCTCTTCGGCCCACTCTCTACAAATTCATTGTATTGGGTTCACTGGGCTTAGATCCTATTCATTTTGGGCTTAGTCCGAAAACCGAGACCCTACAATTGGCACTATCTGTGGGAAGAGCTTGTGTGATAATGAGTGCAATGGGTAGTGAAGATAGGATCAGGCCCTCATCGGCCAAAGTCCCTGGGGAAAGCCATTATGGCAGCTAGTTTACCATGCGAATAAGACACTACATGAGGCACACATAGTTGTCATCCTAGCTCAGCTTTTGCTCAGGTCTATACTTCAAAACGCGAAATATACGGGGAGGATTGCTAAATGGGGGACAATTCCAGGGGATTCTGCCACCAGGTACATGCCTCGTATCTCTGTCCAGGGTCTGGTCCTCGCGAATCTAGTAGTCGAGTTCGTCGGACCTCCATTAGAGGAAGGGGTAGTAACACAGAGTGATTCAAGGAGGCTCTACAGTGGGGCGGTTCTGGAAATTATATGTTGATATCTTCTAACCTACTGAAGTGGTTAAACGAAACCTTAGCTATGACGGGTCCTCGGACCTCCTGCTTTGGGGGAATTAACACACACTGGCAATTATCTAAGTGTTTGGCAGAACCAAGGTCTTGCATGGCTTCTCGGACCATAAACCTATGGGGAAACTAATAACTTTTGATAATTATCTAAGTATTAGACAGAACCAAGGTCTTGCATGGTCCTCGGACTCAAACCTGTGGGGAAACTAACAACCTTTGACAATTATCTAAGTGTTAGACAGAACCAAGGTCTTGCATGGCTCCTCGAACCACAAACCTATGGGGAAACTAATGACCTTTGACAGTTATCCAAGTGTTAGGCAGAACCAAAATCCTGCACAGTCCTCGGACTTAAACCTATGGTGAAACTAACAACTTTTAACAATTATCTAAGTGTTGGACAGAACCAAGGTCTTGCATGGCTCCTCGGACCACAAATCTATGGGAAACTAAAAACTTTCGGCCAGCACCTAAGGGTTGAACAGAATTAGGGTGTCCTACGGATCCTCGGACCACATATTTCGAGAAAATTAACGCTATGACATCTCTTTACAAGTGCTTAAACAAAGCCTAAGGCGTGCCTGGATCCTCGGATCAGACGCTTGGGGAAAACCGACGCCACGACGTCATTATAAATGCCGAACAAAGCCTTAAGGCACGATGGTCCCCTCGGATGACTTACTTTAAATCCAACATCCTTTCGTGGTTGCACAGTTTGCGGTATAGAGCACATGGTTATGTCCCTGGTTATTCTTACATAGTTAGCTTATTTAAGGTTAGCAGCTGGGTGCTATTGTCGGTTTTGTTAAAGTCAGAGTGACAATTTTTTGTTACCGTCAACAACACCAGTTCCAAATTTGGAGGGAAAAATAACAACACACACATTAAATAATTACTGCAGAGAAAAGAAAAAATTCATAAAGTAAAAAGTGCAGCCCTTTTTTATTAAATAAATGAAAGGTACATCATACACCAAATGACTTAGGCAGGCTTGTTTTAAAGTTAACTATAATAGGAGAGGCTGAGGCAGGCTTGTTTTAAGGCTAACTATAAAAATAGAAAGCCTGTGGGATGGTAGATTCGCAATCGAGCTAGTATGAGTGGTACCAGCGATGAGAAAGAAGAAGAGGCGGAAGCGCCTGATAGCCCCATCCTAGGATGTTCCCTTTATTCTCTCCTAGTTTCATGATAATTAAGCTTTAGAGACGGCCACACTCGGGTATCAAATGTTTGACAATCTTACAAACCTCCATCAATGTCCTACCATCAAGGTGAGACCCAAAATTTGTCGCATCGAAAGTCTAGTGCGATCTATGCCTGCTTCGATTCTTGGTTGAAGGAGAAGGGTCTTCTTTCTTGCTCGGTTGAAAGGTAGGAACATCTTTGGCCTCTGCTTCGTTTGCCTCAACTGCATCGTCCAGGATATGGGCGGCATTCTTGGTTCCTAAAAAGGGCTTAGCTTCCTCGCCCTTGCCTTTACCTAGGGCCGTCTCATTCCCTGGACCTCGATCACGATCTTGGCGAGGTCCTTGGAAGTGCCTGGAGGGTTGAGAACTTGAAGTTCCTACTGAACTTGAAGATTTGCAAATATGTAAGAACGATTCCCCCGAAGCGCCTTATATAGGAGGTGAAATCTAGCGGAAGTTAATTCACACGGAATCCAAAGAAGGAGTTACAAGCGAAATAACTCCTGCCCAATTTTCGAAGAAATCCTCAACCGTTAGATCTGCGTCGCTTCATAAAGGTATTAATGAAGGCGTGCTCCATATATCGAAGTGTCAGGAACGTGCCTTGGGTAGGTGAAGAGACTCAGGAGCTGACGTAAGACAAGACTTGACGAGTCGTGACAAAGACCCGAGGACATCAAATCCTCCTCTCCGCCCGAGGATCTGGACAGCAAGATTTTGAGGGGTTATTGTGGGGCTAGAGAATTTGGCAACCCCGGCCCATTTTATACAGAGCCTAAGACCCACGCCGAAAAAGAAGGAACGTTCAAGGACGAACAAAGAAGGCCCAAATTGCCAAGGAGCATAGCTGAGGATAATCTTGTCCTTGGTCAACCAAGATCATTGAAGGGAAGAGTGGCACACCATCAAAGGCAGCCTCTAGAGTATTCCAAAAAGAAGGTCGAGTACAATGGACCAGCCATGGGAGCATGGTGGAGGAGCAATTCAAGGAGAAACTGTCACCTTTGCATTAAATGCCCCCAACTAACGTTCTGGGCGCATAGATGAGGAAATGACTCCTAAATAGTGCTTACCTCAATTACCGAAACTCACAGAATGCCAAAGAGGGCATTTGATGGGACATGCACTCAAGTATAGGCTTGGATAATCAACAAGTGGAAGGTCAAGATCATTTAAAGAAGACTATATAGTTGGAGAAACCCACCATAGAGAGGGGGTGGCTAGAAAAAGGGAGAGAAAGCATTATGGCGATCTCAAGAACTTCTGTAATCATTGTCACCCAACATATATACAGGAGTAGAGCTCCTTGGATTGTGCCGAGGACAAACTTCCTCTGATAAACTCAGCTCATTTCTATCTGATCAACATAAAAACCCATTTTAATGGTTACCCTTCACTAAAGTCTAGCTCTTCGGCCCACTCTCTACAAATTTATTGTATTGAATTCATTGGGTTTAGATCCCATTCATTTTTGGGCTTAGTCCAAAAACCGAGACCCTACAAATGTATTTGTCTTTGGTTTTGAGATTTGCTCAATTGTTTGATTTTTAATCTCACTGTATTTGCTTAGTAGTTTACACTTATTGTTCATACATTTTTTTCTTTCTTTCTAAATTAACCAAATAATTAGTTTACAAAATTCAATATTAATGTTTCAAAATGTGAGTAAATCATGGGAAAACATCTACCATTTATACATATTTTAAGGGAAATAAAATTTAAGATTCGGAAGTTACATTTCAATCTTTTGTCCTAAAGGTTGAAACTTTAGATGTTAAACCCCTAGAAAGGCTCAAAGATTTGAACCAAAGCAAATAGATATAAGTAGAAATTGTTTCCTTAGAACATGGTCCTAAATTTCAATGATCAATATGAGATTATATGGTGTATACGATAAATGAGAATTTGAGTGATTGTGTAACTATGTATATAGAAAAAAATATTGCTATAAAATTTGAGTGATTGTGTATATCTTTCTAAATATTCATTTCAAAATATTATATTTTGGTACCATGAGAAAAATGTAAGGCACAACTTTATTAAATTAAAGTTATTCATAAAAAAAAGAAAAATTTTAAAGTTAATTATGAGTAAAACGATTTTTACTTAAGAATTTTATTATATTTAGCTTGGCCCTCCTTGAAATTTTTTTTTTTGGCTTTGCCACTGACCATCACAACACCCTCCTTTGCCGTGAGAGAATGGAGGTGAGAGAGAGAGAGAGATGAGGTGAAAGTATGAGAGAAGAGCTGATCTTATTGTTTTCTCTCTCTTGGTGCTCCACCCCCTATATATACAAGATGCTCTCCTCCTCCCAAATTTTCAACTCAGCCACAAAACCCTCCTAGATCAGTGACAAAATCATGCCAGTGATGTAATTTTTGTGGTGGTGGGTGTGATGTAATTTTTGCCATGAGAAGATGAAGTTGAGAAGTGAGAGAGATTAGTTGCTTTGAGGAAGTATGAGAGAAGAGCTGAAGAGAGAAAGATAGAGAGAGAGAGACCGTGAACTGAAAAAGAATTATAAAAAAAAAAAAAACCCTTGTGACAACTTAATCCTAATTGAGGATATTAAGGGTTTGAAATCCTAATTTTTATTTGAATTTTTGTTTAATTGATATTTTTCATTTAATAATTGAACGTATAGTATCGACTATTGAGGATATGGATTTTTGAGATCAGAATCCTAACGTGCAACATTCAATTTTTTATTTTATTTTATTTTATGAGAGTTAGATATCTATTACATTAGATATTTATTTGTGTTTGAAATATATCAAATATGATCCTCACTTTCACAAAACGTAAGGTATCACATTCACAAAACTTCACATAAGGCTTTCTTTCTTTGTAAAAAAACTTCAAATCCATTCAATTATTGCGTTAATAGCTAATGATATTTAAACAATCATATATCAAACAAAATTGGGTTTTGAATCTTACCTTACTACATTCAGGGGCGGAGCCAGGGGGGGTCGAGAGGGGGCACTTGGCCCCCCTGGCCCCACCCAAAAAAACTGTTAATATTTACTTAACTTACCTTGATGCATTTGAGGTAAAAAAAATAGAACTATTACTAATGAAAAGTTATAAAACTGTAAACAAACAATCAGATGCTTGCATGAGATGATTGGGAGCATAGCCCACTTTTGCCCTCTTAAAATATAAGCCTATCCTATATTAACATAATCCAATTTTATTATTAAATAAAAAATAAATAAAAAAACAAACAAACAGATACCTTGATGTGTGTCTAATTTATAACCCCATATTGTTTGATTTTTCTACTCTCTTTCTTTGGTAACCTTTTGAATGCATTTCTTGTATTGTAGTATAAATAAATGGTTAATAAATAGGATGGCTTTTCAAAAATAAGTTTGCATGTTAAGCTAAAATAAATAGACCTATAACATATAGCTTTACAAAAATAATAGAAATTTACTTAAGTTGAACTTTATGTCTATCTAACAACTAAAAATCTTTCAATTTGTAAGTAGAGTTATAACTTTTTTTATAATTAAAATTTTAAAAGGATTATTCATGTAAATAAATTCTTAAATAGATAAATATAATATAATGAATATGTTATTTTATTGGGAATTTTCTTGCATTTAAATATGGCTTAGCATACACATGAGTGAATTGTTATTTTGCAAATTGATCTCAAATACTATATGTATATGTTCGCTTGCATGTGTATAAATGTCCTTGTCAAATGTAATTTTTGCCCCCTCTCAAGTTAGATCCTAGCTCCGCCACTGACTACATTGCCAAAAACAAATTAGAAAACGTATACATAGCAGAAGAGTACAAACTCACCAATAAATTCAAGGTGTTCCTTTGGCTTGTCAATGCGTAGGCATTACAATACAAGTGCCTAGTATTGTTCACAGACCAAATCCTAGTGCTATTGTTTGATGGAACCCTAGAATAGAGTGAGAACACAAATGAGAGAGATAGGATGCTTGAATTGTTTCTCCATGGATGGAAGACTATGACAGATGCCACTCTATTGAGCACACTTTTCTATTTTGAATAAGATCTTAAACTAAACTCTTGTAGTAAATCTTAAAATTAGGATTTTTCTAATCAGCTGCCCGCATGGGTACCCAATAGGCCCAATCATATGGTCTTATGCTAACATCCCCTCCCTCACTCATGATGAGCACACTATCCAAAGCTATCTTTCATCCACTTCCATGCATTTGTTTTACACATACAAGTAGAAATGGTTTGTGCAACGGATAAGTCTAACCTATAAGGTTTATACAGTTATATAGTTAAATTTGTAAGGTTTATACGGTTAAATTTGCATTTTTGTAATTGAAACTATTAAAGCTACTACCATTATTTCACTGCCAAAAAGTTTACAAATATGAACATATAATGAATGTAAATGATGTCACATCAATTATATAATAAATAAATATTATCCTTAATTACTTTTTGTGTTGTATTTAAATGTTGACATATCATCTTATATGATAAAATTTGTAAAATCATTATATTTAATCATCCAATTTGTAAAATCCTCAACATCTCTACTTTGCAAATTAGAATATTTTGTAGAACTTTTCCTAATGATATTCGAAAACTCATATGTGTCACTTTGTTTGAGTAACTGCATGCGTACAAGAGATAAAGAGAGAACACTTACTCTTATAGGTCTCACACTTATAAGTCTGATTTTGATTTTCTTGTGCGACATGCCTGCTTGTCTCCGACTTAATCACTAAAGCCATGTGAGGACTAGTATCTGCAGTAATAGATTGAACGGAAGAGGGTCCTTGTTGATCGATATTTTCAAAAGAAGCCCCATGAGGATGACTCATTCTATGAGAAATGTTGAAAGCACCCTCTTTGATGCTTTTTCTTTTCCCCCTTCTTTTGAAATACGTAAGATATTATGGGTCCGTTTAGATACAGCTGAAAACTGAAAACTGAAAAATACTGTAGCAAAATAAATTTTAAATATGTGAATAATACCGTGGGACTCATTTTTAATAAAAAAGTTGCTAAAAAGTAAAGTTGTGGATCCGTAAACAGTGCATGTGCACTGTTTATAAGAAAAGTCAAACATTTCGGCAAAAAAAAAAAACAAAAAACAAAAAAAGAAGAAGAAAAACACTTAAACGCAAAACATATGTTTGGAAAGCGTGTCGCACACTATGTATGTAAACACGGACTACAAAATTCTATGAATAGTTTAAGAGAACAAAAATAAAAAAAATAATTATCGTTCAACGTAATAAAAATTCCTATTTGAAATAATTTAACTTTATGGGCTAATGATAATCTGCAAATTGCAATGGCGGTTTTCAAATACCATATATTTCCCACCCAAAGGGTGCTTGCCTTCTTGGTATTATGACCACCTTGTGATGTTTGTCATATCATATGTATATTCGAAGCTTAACGCCTTGCAGGTTTAAGTTCAAAAGAGAGAGAGTGAGGAATGATTTTAAATAAAGATATTGTGTAACTTACCATGACAGAAACACCGAGCTTATGATTTACGGACTTAGGAAAACAAAAAATTTCTAAGACAGCAATAATTATTATGCTATTGATTTTTATTACATGAGCTTGATAATACTTACTATTAGAACTCTAAAAGTGGAAGGAAACTAATGTTGCCCGGACTTCTAAAAGCACATCCGGCTTCTTTATGGGTGAGCTCTAATGAGAAACTTTTCTAACAAAATTAGAATGCTTGAATTGAATAAATTTGAAATTTAGAGAATTCAATTGAATTAAAATAAAGTTAGAGGATTAAAATGAATATTAGCCAAACTTAGAGGATTCAATTTACATTTTAGCAAAAAAATTTTAATTACAGATATACTATAAAAGATAATAGAATTTTAACTTATTATACCTGTTCCATGATAATTACTCTTTATCATTATGCCTAGTTACTGATTGTTAAAAGCTAGATTCATAACTTGGATTTATTATTTTGGTGACAAAAATTTTTACTCTTAAGCTTACTTTACTGAAACTCATTAATTATTTTAAAGATTTTAGAATCACAATAAAATGGAGCAATCCTCAAAGATGGTCCGTTGGTGGACCCATTGACTAGGCTTGATTTTATTGGACGTAGCTTTGTTTCTTTATTGGAAGCATTGGGTCAAAAAATCTGATTGGGTTAATTGGTTCGGCAATAATGGATTTTGGGCCTTTGATTTCGGGCTGGGCTTGGGTCATTAGACTGGACAGCTTTGGGTTGGTCATTTTTCAACTTGCAGGTTACGAGTCAAATAATATGTGTGATCAAAATTTAAATAAAGTTAAAAATATTTTACAAAAAATATCTAAAAGGTTAAAAATTGATTGATCAATTTTAAAATAATATTTTTAATGAAAAATATAAGCATATAACGACAGGCTTATACAATATTAATTTTGAAAATTCTTCATGTAAGATAAACACTTTTTTTTTTTAAACAATAAAGAGCTCAATTTTTTTTTTTTTTTTTTTTTTTTAAGGTTCCAAAGAGATAAATAATTTTAAATTTTTTATTGACAAAGATTTATAAAGATAAAATCCTTAAGGTCCTCCCCAACCATATCTAATCTTCCTCTTCATTTTTCTTCTTTCTTCTTTCTTCTCTATTTTTATTTATTTATTTATTTGTGTGTTTAGTTAGTTTTATCATGGTTCAGTGAGGGTGCTGTTTTGTTTCTTCCTGTTTTGGGAGCCATAATGTTGATTGTTGGGGGTGATTCAATTCGGCCATTATCTTTTGGTAGGAGATTGTGTTGGAATGATGGTCCGAGGGTTTAGGCTTAAAATTGGGTGGTGATTGAGCCACTGTGTACGGTGGTGTATTGCGGTGGTTATGGTCCGTTTGTGGGAGTTGTGGGACGTGGTGTTAAGTGCGTGCGTGCGAGTATGAGTGACGAAAGAAATAGAAATAGAAGGTGGGAGGATTTTGGAGATACCTTGGCTATGCTGTTGATGTAGTCGTTGCTGTTATTGGAGTCGTTGTGTCTTTCAGTAGATCCCTGAGCTTGGACTTCAAAAAAGCACGCCTACGAGATTTATAAACATATAAATAACGAATATATCTTAAAATTATTAATAGACACTTCAGCAAAAAAAAAAAAAAAAAATTATTATTAATAGACCTTCACAAGTCCCAACACGTGCTTTCATGAGTTTAACTATAATTTTGGACGTTGCTATACTCGGATTGGTGACACGGTCATACGAGTATAGCAAATAAGGAAGTGAATCCCGTATCAGCCGATATAAGAGGGTCAATTTCATACCCTACGGCCGGTATAAAGTTCAAAGTAAAAAAAAAAAAAACATGAATTCACCTGATCTCCCAGTCTCTTTCCTTTTCTACTCTTTCTTGTTCTTTGCTTCAGTTTGAGAATAATGGCGAAAAAAGTTCTTCAAATCTTGTATTTTTTTGGCTTAGCTCCCTTGTCTACGGACTGAAAAAGAAGAAAAGCTCATCTCTTCATATAAATTACAGTTGAAGATCTTCGATTTGTGCTTGGAATTTTCTGGAACGATCTTGAGAATATAAAGGGAGTACGTAAACCAAAACTTTTGTGTGTTGTCAGTTGTGGTTGTTTTACCAGAGAGAAAGATAAGATCAAACACTTTTCTTTTCTTTTTTCACAATAACTAGCTGTCATCAACTAGCCCACGATCACAAAATTAAAATTACTCTCATTAAAGCAAAACCAATAATTCCAAGTTTTCAACTTTGTAAATCATAATTCGTAACGAGTAAGGTTGCGTTTCTATTGGCTTAAAAATTTAGATTTTTTAATTTTAGTTTTATTACTATTTAATTTATTTTTGCTATTATTTTTAAGTTCTATTGTACTTTTTGGTACTACTCATAGGTCTCACTATACTATTTCAATTACTTTTTAACTTCATCTATAATACTTTTAACAAAAAATTTTCAATTTCAACTATATAAGCTGTTCTCAAACAGACAAAACTTTTTTTATTAGAGTAAAGTGTAACTTTTTGTTTTTTTTTTGTTTTATTATTAGAGTACTGTTTCTGGTTTATGGTGTTTTGGAAGTTAGAATAGGAGTGTCTGAATTGATGGATAAGTTGTGGGAATGGACATAAACACCAGTTGTTTAGGCTAGGGACGGACTCAGGATTTCAAGTTGAGAAGGGCTGGAGATAAGCGAAAAAAAAAAAAAATTCAAATACGCATCCACATAGTATTAATAAACTATCAACCAAGATAAATACCCAAAAATCATTGTTTCTTAATATATTAAGATACAATCATCTACCAACAAAAACAAAAGACACAACCGCTCTTATTAGAAACAGAAACAAAATCCGCTACCTAGAAACTACAAAATTTCCAATTTACTTAAAACCCATCACAGTTCAAATAAAAATTAGCAGTAAATATTGATGGAATGATTAAAAAAAAAACCATTGTTGGAATGTCATAAGTGCACACTAACAAGTGAAAAACCACTGCTAGACATAGGTGCATCTCAATTGTTTCAAAACTTTTTTTTTTTTTTTTTGGCTAACCAATTGTTTCAAAACTTGTTTAACTATACTAATTGCAACTTTATCTCACGCCCTTTTCTTTCTCAAAAAAAAAAAAAAAAAAAAAATTCATACATATATATATATATATATATATCCTACCAATTTACCATACATTATTAAATAAAAAAATAAACTGAAAAAGAAAAACATGACTAATAGAAGATGGCAAGTGCTAGCACAAACCTGTTTGGTTTAAAAGCACAACCAACCAAACTTTTGTGCTTTAATTGGCAAGAAACATAACAGACAGCCATCTGTCACAAGTAGCCCAAAGGCTTAAGCAACTTACAGCAAACTTATAACTGCCAACACAGAGTCACCAAACAAAGAGTATAAAGGTTCAAACAAAGACTATCACTAAGAATTAAGAACTTGTTGTCCAAAATTGGCTCTTAAGTCTTGACTGGGCTGGCTGGCTGGCTGGGATAGAGGAGGTGTTTATATGCTGTACCCGGCATATATGCCGGGTACCTCACAGGGAGGTGGGTCCCACACACTGTGGGGCCCCCCACTATGTGAGGTACCCGGCATATATGCCGGGTACAGCATATACAAAATCGGGATAGAGGGGTAAGTCTTTTTTTTGTTGAAAATTTTAGCTAATAAATTTTTTTTATTGGGCCCCCTTAGGCCCCCACCTGGGTCCGTCCCTGATTTAGACCCAAAACAAAACTTTCAGATTCAGTATTTGAGGCCACACCATTTTCTGTACTTTTAAAAGTTTTGTACAAAACAAAAATACAAAAATACAAAAAAAAAAAAAGGTACTCGACTTCAGTAAGATCGAGTACTAAAGAAGTACTCAATTTCCATAATATCGAGTATTGCGTCACTTTTTTAATTACACAAATTTCAGGTCAGCAGTACCATGCTAGCGACTCACCTAGGAACTCGAGTACTATTTAGAATTCGTTATTATGAAACTCGAGTACTAAAAAAGTGATACATTGTTAAATATTTTCAAAACAGTACTAGTTTGTCACAAATTTTGTCAAAACGTGGTATTTAGCCATTTTCAGCGGACTACCTGCATGGAGGTCACAGTCAACGGTAGAGTGCTTGCCGAATTCGAAGATTCCTTGTTTTCTTTTTCTCCCTCTTTCTCTCTTTTCTTACTCCAGTGTTCAGGATGTGTCGCCACTGTATCCGGAATTTAAAAAAAAAAATCATAGTAAAATTTTTTTGCTAGGTTTATTCAACGCATTTGTACCCGTATGGGTTATGCCGTCACAGTGGAGACAATGGAGAAAATGAGTCTGGTCCATCAGTGTGGGGCATTGCTACTTGCTTGCTTTGATGAAATGTAGATATTGGGGAGATTGCGGTTGAAACTTGAAAAACTTTTTTGGAACTGGATAATGAACATAATTCTTTTTTGGTTGGAACTGGATAATGAACATAACTCTGAGCTTTTGATGAAAATTAATCAGAGTGTAATTTAGAGGATTTGGAAAGAACAGTTGATTCTTAGACCCAACTGTTTGTAACAACCAAGACTTAATTCGCCACCTTATTTTGGCCCAGGTAGAGAAATTTGAAAAGCCGACATTATAGGTTCGGCTATTAAAAACATGACGAAATTGATATCTTGTTAAATTGTTGAGTTTGATTCCTCATCTTCATTTCATGAAAAGGACAAATATTTAAACAGTTGTGTTAAATTTAACTTGAAGAGTGCTGGAATAATTGGGCATAGTTAGGGCCAAACCCTTCTAGAAATTTCAAATTTGAGTTTTGGTAATAGCTAAGCTATAAAGAATTATAAGTCTAAGACCTTCTAGTTGATTTATTAACGCTTGACGAAATGAGCAGTGCTTTTGGTTGTGTAGCTTATAATTTGCTCTTTTTAGTTTTTATTTCGCTTTAGATTAAGTTGTCAATATCTTTATTTATTTTTATTTTTATTTTGTGATGTTACAGAGTGAAACTTGGAAAACATTTGTTTGTTTACTCAATTTCTGTTTTTGATGAATCAGATGAGATATTATTGATAAGCTCAATACAACAAAATACACTGTAAATATTATTGCAGCGCACACTACTTAAAACAAAGAGGATCTGAAATTTTCCCTCTGTAAATTATCAATACCCCACTTGAGAACTTCATGCCATGAACACACTAATTTGTGAACCGTGAACAAATGCATAAGATTGCACCATATTCTAGGAGTGAGAGAATACCCGACGGAAAAAATGATCACTAGTTTCAGTAAAGTTTTTATAGAATAAGCACATGATATCACCCTCATATCCCATTTAAGAAGCCAATAAGGCAATCTGTCCTGAAAGGAAAGCCAACTGATAAAAGAGTGTTGGTGTTGTATTACATTACCCTCTTGATCATTCTATGTTCTGTTAAGGGCTTTGAAATGAATATTTTATTGCTGTGGGGGCTGACTAGTGTATTGTCTAATCTTGTAAAAATTCATGAGAAAACAGGACCAAAAAAATAGTTGCCAGTGGGGTAATGGTGATCCAGTTGTGGTATTCATTCTATAACATTTCTGTTTTACTGAACTCTATTAATGATTGGGTGTGTGTGTGTATATATATATATATTCTAAATTTTTTATATATCTTTTTTAATTTTTCATATTGTTTTGGCTCACATTTGACATGTTATGATATACTCTATATGAGTCTTAGCAAACAGTCGTAGGTTTGCACTTCATGTGTTTGATGAAATGCTTATGCAAATGTACTTCAATATTGTATGTACTAACAAGATCTCTGTCTGACACATATTTGTAGGAGTTCAGGTAATCTTATTAGAGTCACCATGTTATTTTGTTTTGTCCTCTATATAAAGATGCAAAGGCTCTGCACGTTAATGTTTCTATATTATGCCAAAGAAAGATAAAAATTCAACATGATTGAACTCATGCAAGGAATTCTTATTATTTGTTTTCACAAAGAATGCAATCATAAGCCTACACACAATACATGCCCAACATTCACTTTGAGTTTTGGATTTTTTATATATCATGTGTTCATGCAGATTAATAAATTTGCTGTTCTGTGCTGACTTTTTTGCTTATCTTTCAGGACTTATTGTTTCAGTGATGTTGCAGATGTTGGAGGTATGATTGACTAGATATTAAAACACCATGATTGTGAGATGGCCAAGACTTTTGACACCGACACACCCTTCTCAATTATGCAGAACCTGAAAAACCCATTAACAGCACTCCAAATATTCAAGGAAGCCAAATATAAGTAACCCAATTACGGTCATAATGGTCTAGTCTATGCCACCATTATTGGCATCCTAGGAAATGCAGGACGGATTTGTGAGATGAAAGAAGATTCGTGTGAATGCAAAGGTTCAGTCTTTGTTAATGCTATCAAAACCTATGCGGTAGCTGGACTGCTAGATGAAGCAGTCTCTCTTTTAAAAGCATTCCTCAGTTCAACCGCGTGAATAGGACAAAATCTTTCAATACCCTGTCGCAGATATTGGTCAATGAATCTGAACTTGAAGCCGCTCAACCCTTGTTCTTATAGAGCTCTTATGGGTGGGAAGTGAAGTCTCAGATTCAGTTCTTGAACTTGCTCATGGATGCTCTGTGCCAGAGGGGTTGTTCTGATCTTGCATTGCAAGTCTTCCTAGAGATGAATTATCAATTTTGCTATCCAAAGAAGGAAAGCTATCAGATTCTAATGAAAGGGTTGTGTGAAGATGGGAGGTTGAATGAGGCCACCCATTTGTTGTATTCAATGTTTTGGAGGATCTCTCAGAAGGGTAGTGGTGTGGATATTGTAGTCTATCGAGCCTTGTTATATGCTTTATGTGATAATCGGCAAGTTGAAAGGGCTGTGTAAATTCTTGGTAAATTTTTAGGAAGAGGCTGAAGGCTCCTAAACGATGTTTCCACCATCTTTATCTCATTCAGTATAGTACTGGTGAAGATATAGAAGGCACCAAGTGCTTGATTAATGAAGCTTTGATCAGAGGTGGGATTCCCAGTTTGGTTAGTTATAGTGCTATGGTTCTTGATCTTTACAATGAAGGTAAGATTAGTGAGGCTAACAAAGTTGTCATTCAAATGCAAGGAAGAAGATTTGGGCCAACATACTTAACTCATGAAGCTAAGGTTGCAGCGTTGTGTAGAGGAGGGAATGTTGATGCAGCAGTGAAGGTAATTGAAGAAGAAATGGGGGGACACAGTGTACCAAATGTTAGGGCATATACTCTTGTGCTGAAAGGATTGTGTAATGAGAGGAAATCGGTCCTTGCGTAGGGTATTTGAAGGATATGTCTAAGAAGGTGGGTTGCAATGCAGACAAGGAAACTTACAGCATTTTAATCGATATTTTATGTCATGAAAGGAGATATCTTGAAGCAGGTCAAGATTTTCAGGATATGTTAATGAAATCACACTGGCCTAGTGTTGATACTTATAATATAATTATCACGGGTGTTTGCTCCATGGGCAGGCTATATGAAGCTGTTTTGTGGTTGGAAGAGATGATTAGCCAGGGAATGAGGCCAGAACTTTCTGTATGGAAACTGTTGGTAGCATCTATCTGTTCAAACATGGCTGACACTGAGGTATGCTCTCAGACATTTAATTAGTTTATTAGATTCTGGTTGTTCATGTTGGAGAAATCATAATGGTGTAACCCTTTTTATAGTTGTATTTTTCTTTCTCAATTGCATGGTATCTGAACATAATGAGGAAGATCGTCAGTCTGGAGATACACAATCAGAAGTTTTCATTTTTCATTAAAAGAATTTGTCACACTGATAAACATTTTAGGCTGCAACTAATCTCACATGAAGCATATGGCCCTATACAAGGAGCGCAAAATATTGTAAGGAAGCCTCTAGCTGGATCTAGGCATATTTTAGACAAATTTGACAGAGAAAATTGTAAAATAAAGTTCTCAATTAAAATGTGCACAAGTCTTCAAACTCTTTGGAAGAAATGGGATTTATCCAATGCTAGAGGTCTTAGGATTTGATTATCTTCCATTGCATCACTATAATAATATTAATAATAACAATAATAATGATGATGATGATAATTAAAAAAATATATACATGGGGATTATAGATTTGAGCAATCCGTAAAGTTAGAGTCGATGACCATATCATTGGAGCATAAAAACTTGGCAAAAGAAACAAAATAGGCTAAAATGCATTTGATTCTAAATTGGTCATTTGAGTTATTTTGGTCGTTAACTAATTAAAATGTGAGTATAGAGGTAAAACACCATTGCTTCAAACCCATTGATTCCCTTTTCATTTTTATCCCTCTTTGATCCCTCTAAAACCCGTTTTTCATGGTAATCTCAGCATTCCACAAATGAGATTTGAAAAAAAAAAAAAATGACGATTTCAATGGGTGGGCGAGGAAAGTAAGCTGAAATTTGAATATTTTAGGACAATTTGAAAATTTTAAAACCCAAATTAAGAAAAATTACAATATTTGTAGTTTTGAGAGAAAGAGATTGATTGCTGGAGTAATAGTAAATACTCTTCATAGCCCTGAGAAAGCTTTGCTGCGACTCCTTCACTGCCGACCTCAGTAAGTATGTTTATTAATGGTTATTGACTTTTTTTGGTTCTTTCTTTTCATAATTTATATGTGATTTAGAAAGTGTTATTTTGCATAAGAATTTACTGCTTTATGAAATAAGGAGTGCTTTTGATTTTGTAAGTTATGATTTGCTCTTTTTATGTTGCTTTAGATTAAATCTTGTACTATAGTTTTGTTGTTGTTGTTAAATTTTTGTCTCGTACAATGTGAAACTTTGGAATTCATTTGTTTGTTTATGCAACTGTGCTTTGTTGTAGTGCAAGGATTAATTACACTTCTACTTTTAGTTTGCTTATTTATGATTTACTATTATTTTCCTTTCATTTTTTAATCTCAAATCTCAATAAGTTAGTTTTGGCACCTAAGGGAAGTGAGCTCCGTTTCATGAGGTTCCATTTTTTTCTCATAGGAGTTGGGAAAGTACGTTTAAAGATTGTTTAAATTTCTATAGATATAGTTTCTGTAACCATGGCTAATTTTTACAAATTTATTATATTTTAATTGTAATTAATTATTGTGCGACCTCCAATTGAACCCCAGTAAAATCTTAAAACCTTTTACCTTTCCATATTTCTGTTTGCTCTGGTGTTTAAAATAGTGACAGCTTAGCTTGTGGGGGTAAAAGAATTGGCTTTTGATAGATTCGTCCGTTGTCTCTTTGATTCTCTTCTTTTTATCCAGTTCTTAAGAGGAAAAATAGTAAGAAAGAGTAGAGACCCAAATGCCAAGTCAAGCAGGAGGAAATTAAATCATATCTAAAAAGGACATACCTAGTGCTGATAGGTATGTAGCCATACCCGCAAATTCTTTTTTATTTTGGTGAGGCTGATTCTTGTAAATCGTATTAGAAAAGGAGAAGATAAAACAAGAGAGATTAAAGATGGAAGGTTTGGAAGAGTAAAATGAGCCAAGATATCTCGTGTATCTAAAATTTTGGATATGATTTGTTGTTCAGGGTTGTTGTTACTGTACATTTTTCCATACTTATTTCGGAGAATATTACTGGAGAACTTGTGCTTTAAACTTGAATGAAAGTTAGCAATTACCATAATATAGCCTTATATATACGCTTGGAAGGCTTATGTCTTAATCAAGATTATTCAAACTGACACATATGCAATTATGTTTAAATCTGAGATGGGAAGTAAAAGGTATGGACAGTGTGGCTGGGGGAAAATTATGCTGGTGTTGAATTACATTACTCTCATCTTCCATGTGCTCTGTTAAGGCCTCTAAATGAATACTTTATCGAAAACAGCAGTGCTGTAGTTTTTCTTCTGTCTAATCTCATAATTTGACGTTCATTTTTGCTTCTTTCTTATATATGTGTATATATGCCACATCTTTTGCTCATTTCTTACATTTTAGTTTTTTTTGCATTGTTTTCCCTATACTTTGGCGTGTCTATCTTTACTCTGTGACATGAAATGCTGTGTGATATATGCTATACTTTCTCAAGTTGATCATTTTAGCAAATTCTACTCCAAATCTCAAGCCTAAAGTCAAATTCAACTTCTGCTTCAATGTAATATATGTACACACAGATTAACCAAGATGCAGAAGAGGACAAGAAACCTTTGATTGTAACCTCGGCCTCTGACCTGTTTTGCTCTGTTGGTTGCTCAATTAGCTACATCTTACATACAGAAGTGTCGAATTCAAGACTCCAAAGTCCATGGAGAGATTCCCTCAGACTTGCAATTGCACGATAAGTTCAACCTTTGTCTTAATGCAAGACGTTAACTTTTTATTTTCATTTGCTATCTGCTTGAAGTGTCTTGGCTTTTGGGAAATAGTATAGGAGTGGTTTCCAAAAAAATAATTTTATTTTAATTATTTAAAATCAAAGAAGGATAGTTTTTTGAAATGTTTTGGTAACACGTGACATTAACCAAACTTTAGGGATTGTTTTTGAATTTTATCCTTTAAGATGCTCTATTCTATTGTATTATACTATTATTCAACTCATCCTTAAAAGAAAAAGGGTAAATTACTCCAACCTCCATTGAGGTTTCACGAAATGACACACACCCCCAAATGCTTCAATAAATGACACTCCCACCTTTGAAGTTTTATAATGCAACTGATAATTGCATTCTCTCTCACATTGACACTCTTATATAATAGAATATTCCATTAGGAAAGTAAATGTGAGAGGAGATGAACTTATTTGTTGTATTTATAAAACCTTTGGGTGGGATTTTCATCTCCTATTACATTTAAGGGAGTGTAATTTGCTCAAAGAAGAACTCACAAGTTATTTTTCTTCTTCTCTCTTGCTAAAGACTCTGCTCTTATGACACCTAAGAAGAGGCCTTCATCATCTTCAATCCCTAGAACCTCCAGTTATGCTAGAACCAAACGATCATCCTTCATTCCTGTTGAAACACATAAGACGGTTGTCCTCCAAGCTGGAGAGATCACAATTGAATGAAACCTTGTGATAACTTTGAGAATCAACATCTTTAAACACATGAAGGACCAACACAGAAGGTTCTTGGAAGAAAGGTTTCAGATAAATTCTGATTGGGTCCCACATTTGTTGATGAAAAACATTCACACAATCCTTACTCCTTAAAACCTTTAATTTCACTTACTACAACCGAAATGCTTAGGGGGAAAAATACAAAAGAAATTTAATCAAGATGAATAATAATAATAATAATCTATATATTACTAAAAGCTGAAGCGTAGCAATTAATGTTGCTACGCTCCCGTTGAGCCACATCAACAGCCATGTCATCATCTTTTTTCTTTTCAATTTTTCATATAATTGTTTAACATTTAAAGTGAATTAATAACTCCATTTTATTAAAATGAAAATATCATATTAATCTTATTTTTAATTATTCTTATTTAATATTATACTTTCTTCAACTTTTCTCATTCCATTTTAACTTTTCATATCCCTACTACTCTCTAACTTAATATCACTATTCCGCTACCCCTTTATCTTCTTTTATTTTTGACTCTTCTTATTCTTAACCGCTTGCTATAAATTTGTTGTTCTCTCAATCATTCCATGCATAATTTTCTGTTTTTCCACATACAAAAAGCTCTCTATCTCTCTCTCTCTCTCTCTCTCAGTTTTTGGTGTATTTTTTAATTTTGAAATTTTGTATTCTTTACAATTCTACTTTGAATTGATATGATTTAGTTTTGTGTTTTCTGCTGTTATCTTTTTAATTCTTATTTGATTGTAAAATATTAACTTAATATCACTATTCCGCTACCCCTTTATCTTCTTTTATTTTTTACTCTTCTTATTCTTAACTTCTTGCTATAAATTTGTTGTTCTCTCAATCATTCCATGCATAATTTTCTGTTTTTCCACACACAAAAAGTTCTCTCTCTCTCTCTCTCTCTCTCTCTCTCTCTCTCTCTCTCAGTTTTTGGTGTATTTTTTAATTTTGAACTTTTGTATTCTTTACAATTCTACTTTGAATTGATATGATTTAGTTTTGTGTTTTCTACTGTTATCTTTTTAATTCTTATTTGATTGTAAAATATTATCTTATTGTAATATAAAAATAGTATATAATCATCATTGCAAGGAAGACATGCATTTTCGATTATTGGTTCAAAACAGGATAGGTAATTCTTTTCATCATTGTCATAAATCAGGTTGACCCCAAACTTCTTCACTTGGAAACCAATGCTTATTATGTATTATTGAATACTCCATTTCATCTCCGGCTTCCAATAGAGTGCAACCACAGATATTCCTAACATGGTATTACACGACAATTCTTTTGTCAATATTGCCATGTGATTTTCTTGGTATAATTTTTTAATTCATAGATTTTAGTGAATCCATTCATATCATGAAAGCTTCTTGCAAATATCGCACATAAAGACCATCCTCGAATCTTTTGCTTTACTAGCGTGGGCACACAATATATAAAATTGATCCCTTACTCTTGTACTCAAGCCAATTTGGAAGCTCACCCTAAGGAAGGAAAACACTAAAACTGTCGGTTGCAATTAGTTCCTAATAAATTAAATCATGAGCAACAAATTATTATCCAAATTGAAAGTTTAAAACCCACAATCAAATTAGGAGAGAGAGATAGTGGAGATAGAGAGTCATTATCTCTTTCATTTTATTTTATTCAACATTTAAATTCAGCAACATCCTCCATAATCCATATCATTAAATTATTTATATTTTGTCTCATTTAAAAAAAAATAAACATATAATATTTTACTTAAATTCAAATAAATAAAATTGTTCTTATAAAGTCTTCCCATGAAATCTTACAACGAAAAAATGAAATGCAAAACAAATACCAATTTAGAAACACTAAATTAAAAAAAAAAAAAATAATAATAATAGAATATCAAACCAAACATAACTGAAAAAACTAATAGTGATTGCTATACTAATTTAATGGCAGCAAAATGGAATGAAAAAAAAATAAAAATAAACATTATAATGCATATTTAGTACATTAGAATTATTATCAAATTTGGGAAAACAATAGGATGCCAACGAATAAACAAAAAGAGAGAGATTTATAGGTAATAAAGTGTAGAGAGAGAAAGAAAAATAAAAGAAATTAAACGTCAATTTGTAACTGTTATTTAGAAAATAAAGAGGCCGACGAGTACGTGATGGGAGGAGTTAAAAAAAAAAATAGAGATGACCTTACGGAGGACATTAAAACTTTATAGTGTAATAAAATCAATTGTAGAATTTATTTTTACTATGCTCCATTGTAGTCACGCGACCATGTTATTACCCTTTTTCTTTCCAAAATTTCCTATAATTTTTTTAATGTTTAAAGTGAATTAAAAAATCTATTATATTACAATCAAAATATCATATTTTTCTTTTTTTAAACTATTCTTCTTATTATTAAATTCTCAACTTATTTTTACACTTTCTCTAACCTTTTTCATTCCTTTTACTTTTTCATCTCTCCACTACTCTCTACCTTAATATCACTATTCATCTTGCCATTTATCTACATTTATTTTGCCTTTCTTTTATTCCCTCTCCCATTCTATGCATAATTCTCTCTCTCCCTCCCCCCCCCCCCCCCCCCCCCCCCCCCCCCCCCCCCCCCCCCCACACATATATATATTTTGAGTTTTTGAGGATTTTTTTCTTGCATCTCTACTCTTTAGGTTAATGGATTTTTGTATTTTTCAGAATTCTAAGGGGTTGATACAATTTATTTTTGTGTTTCAAGTTATTATCTTTTTTTGTATTCTTCAGAATAATTTGGTGTTTATTGATATACATTTCATTTTTACTATTTTTCTTTTCATCTTATTTTATTCAAAATTTAAATTCAGACATATCCTTCATAAAATATTTTACTTAAATTCAAATAAATAAAAATTGTTCTCATAAAGTCTTCCCATGAAATGCTACAATGCATCAATAGAAGAATGGAATACAAAACACATGCTATTTTAGAAACAATAAATTTATAATAATAATAATAATAATAATAACAACAATAGAATATCATACCAAACATATCATAAACAAACTAATAGTTATGGATACACTAAGTTTTTTTTTTTTTTTTTTTTTTTTTTTTGAGAAAGTGGATACACTAAGTTAATGGCAGTAAGTTGGAATGAAAAAAATAAAATAAAAATAAATGTTACAATGCATATTTAGTACATTAGAATTATCATCAAGAAATCAAACGTCAATTAGTAACCATTACTTGGAAAACAAAGAGCTTGATAGATGGACTAAAAAATTAATTAAAGATGATCTTATGAATGTCAATAAAATCAATTGTTACATTCACTTAATTAAATCATATAATTAAATACAATCATACAAAATTTAAATTTAAAACTAATCAAACTCTAATATGGAAAACCATATTTCTTATCAAAACTAAAAAGAAGACATTCTTCAATAATAATAGAAATATATAAAAAATAAAGATGAAAATTTTCAAAATCCCATTTTTGACATTTCATTTAACATTATTGAGGCAACATTAAGACAAGATATAAGAATTTTAGTTTTTAACTTCCATAGAATCAAATGTTTCCCACATTATTTCAACCTTATGGAAAATAGGGTTTACATGTAGCATGCAAAATGTGTACAATTGACTTAGAGATGTACAAATTAGTCAACCAATTATGGTAGAATTAAGGTTTCAAAATTTAAATGAAACAATTCTACAATAATAAAAAATTATTTTGCGATGAACATGATTATGAAATGCATTTATCTTCATTAAGTTAGTTCAAATTACAAAATAATGATAACAATGAGACCTCCCTTAAAAAAATAATCACGCGCAACGCGCGAGTCCGCGACTAGTAATAATAAAGACCGATGTAGTCTAATTAAGATTATTAGAATACAATCGCAAGACACAAATTTATAGTCATGTACCGAATTATGGTGCTCTTGAAACATTAAAAAGTCGACACTTTGAATTCCTTAGACAACCACAAACAGTTCCCAATTGGCATCATTGTCCATCAGAAGATTCAATGTTTACTTGGCTTAAAAAGAAACCCAGAACAGTATGCAGAGCGCATGATATCAGCCCAAAGTTGAAAATGTAGCAAAACGCACGCAATAATTGGGACGAAAGCCGAAACAATTATAACAATAGCCATAGGAGGCCACGGCGACGGCGTTTCACTTTTAGCGACCAAAAAGCAGGTTGCACTGAAGGCTACCACCACGCCTACTGCAGAGATGAAGAGTGCGGTGAGTCCCCACACCAACTTTGATGGTAATGACACGAGGAAATCCATATGCGTGAAACGTGATGTGAGAATTGACAAGAACACCAATGCTGAAGTCGAAGACGATAACAGTGCTATTGCATCAAATAAGAAAAACAACCTAAACCAAATACTTTTTAAAAGAATAGGAGTGCCCGTCTCTTGATTGCTACCACCCGGTACAGTGAAAGCTGCAGCAAAAACCACAGTGATAATCAGTGTTGCCGCAAGCATGCAATAGTTAGCTGTATCCTTCATCCACTTCTCACCAGCTCTCCGTAGATTTTCATGTTTCTTTGTAAATAAATTCCAAGGTGTTAGTTTATCAGAGTTCCTTATCTTCTGGAATGAAGGCAGCACAATCATTTCTAGCCCCTACAGTTTTGGAGGTGTAAATTCGTAAGTGTAAACATGCACACAAGAAAAGGAAACTGAAATAATACATACTAACACCCACCTTAAACCACAACAACTCCCGTTGCATTTGAAGAGCTGCTCCTGATACGATATTTAGTCGATTTAACGGAGCCAAATATCCAGCTAAGTGCATGACGTTCTCATTTTTGCGCTCCATAACATAGGTTAGAATTATTTCCTTGGCAGCAACTGTCTCAGATAATAGATTGAAGACACTTTCTTGCCGATTTATAACAGCAATGTGAAATAAACTTCGACCGTCTTTGTCTGTTGTCCATATGATATTAGGATAAGAGCAGATAAGTATGTTAAGAAATTCACTATTCCCAAATTTTGCAGCATCAAAAATTATATTGCCGCCATCAGTGGCCAAGTACTCTCTGTCTTCGAATAGTTGAACCTTCGAGACGAGTACAACCAATTCATGGACTAATGCCTGCATAGAAGCTTTGTTGCTCCAGACACCTTTGAACCCTGGAAATAATTGGGAGAGAAAATCAATTCAAAAATCATTTGGTCAAAAAGAAATATTAATTATATAATCTAAGAACACAGTGTTGGGACAAATATTGGTGAGCTTTCCTCATTTGCAATCCAAAACACTCCCACAATAATCAAAGAAGGTGACTAACACTCACAAAGTACACTAATGGTCCGCTTTAATTGAACGAGGAAAAGTAGAGTAGAGTTGATTGTTGCTCCCCCTCCCTTTCCCTTCAATCCAAACAGGCCATAAGAGAGAGAGTGGAGAGAAAAGAGTAAGAGAACACTTTGATATTTATATTTCTCTCCTCTAACCCTTGCTTTGAACTTGACATATGAATGGGTATATATATATAGTATACCATCCAACCCCTATTTCCTAATACATTTATTTTCTGAATTCCTACTGTAGGGATCGGGTTTGAGCACTTCTACTGTTGAAAGTGTGGACTCAAGCCCAGTTAGCCCAGTACAATGAATTTGTAGAGAGCGGGTTCAAGAACTAGGCCCTAGCGAGGGATGCAACGGCCAGGCATGGTTGCATGTGGATTGAATGGCATGAACGTGGGTTAAAATACGCAATGGTGCTCCTCGGCCCTTCTCTCAGGAGCTTGCGGTTCTTATTACTTCCTTCGTGATTGGTTACAAGAGTTTCTGGGAGAATACCGGTTGCTACCGTCTTCTTTCTTCCTTTTTCTTTTTTTCCTCCCTCATCTAGAGGGATTCTTTACATTATATATCCCCCCTCAACTGATCCTAGCCCTACATTTGTTGATCAACCAGGCCGCTATTTGAGTGCTTGTCCCATCAGCCACCTTTCCATTCTTCCTGTGGGTTGCGGCAACCAAAGCAGCGCTGTTCCGGGGTCGTCTCCTCATTAATGCGGCCAGAACGTTAGTTGTGGGCATTTAATGTGGAGGTAACAGTTCGTCCTGGACTTGCTCCTCCACCATGCTTCCATGGCTAATACGTTGTACTTGCCATTTCTCTTTGGATGCTCAGGAAGGTTGTTCCTGGTGGCTAATTACTTCTTCTCTCAACGGTCTCGGCTGGTCTAGGACAACATCGTCCTTGACGATGTTTCCTGGCAACTTGGGCTACCTGTGTTCCTTCTCGGACATTCCTTGATCCTCAGCATGGGCCTTGGGCCGGATATAAGATGGGCCGGGGTTGTCAGATTACCAAGCCCCACAATAGCCCCCTGAAATCTTGCTGTCCGGCTCCTCGGACGGGGAGGAGGATTTTGATGTCCCCGGACCCTTGTCGCGGCCTATCACGTCTTGTCTTCCGTCAGCGCCAGAGTCCCTTCATCTGCCCAAGGCACGTTTCTGGCGCCTCGGTACATGGAGCGTGCCCTCATTAAATTCTGGAGGCTCTGTGCTCCCCACGTTCAACGGTGTGATGCTAATCCAACGGCTGGGCTTTTCCCGGCTTTATAGGCAGGAAAACTCGCACGGTTACTTTTAGTTGGGGATATAAATACCCACTCAAACCAATTGGCCTTTCCACCTTGGCACTCAAGAGCTCTCGCGCGCGTTCACTGAATTCGGTCAAATCTCTAACTACACCCACGTCTTTTCCAGCTCAAAAAGGCCTGTCCGAGGAGCTTTTTCTTATTTCTGTAAGTCTTCTTCTCTCTGGCTCAAAACTCCTTCTCTGACCCCTTTCTTTCCTTAGCCCTTTCCTGAGCCTTTTAGTCGTCATTAGGGATGGGTAGATATAAGTTGAGTCTGAAGAGGCGATGGAGAAATTCATCGCCGATTATAGGATACCCAGCAATGTGAGCTTGAGGTACTATGCGGAAGGGGAATGGCGCACCCGGAGGAAGGAGGGCGAGGTCATCATTCCCATGATCGCCTTCCTTGAAGGCAGTATGAGGATCCTAATGGGGTCGGTAATGAGGGGCTACCTTAGGTACTTTAGACTGGCCCCCACTCAGTGCGCCACTAACATGTTCAGGATCCTGGGCTGTGTGGACGCCCTAAATGAGAAGATGGGGTTGAGGTTGACCCATCATGATGTAAATTGGTGCTACAACCTTCAACAGCTAAAGGGTAAGTCTTATTACATGAAGACGCGGGACGATAAGGTCCGGCTTATCCAGTGTCTTCTTGAGTCCAGCAAGGGTCTGAACAAGGACTTTCTCATCGTGTCCGGGGAGTGGCACGATGGCCTTCACTGTCCGATGGAGGAGGGGACACCAGGTGGGGTATTTGGAGTAGGAGAAGGTCTAGCTTTTTTCTTCTTTCTTTGTTGCAAATCTGCTTTGTTCGGTTGATGATAGGAGTTTGTTTCTCTTTCTGCAGATCCGCACGCCTTTGAGTGTCAGTTTAACCTGGTCAACAAGGAGGACTTGGAAGCCGTTCTCAGGGCGGAGATCTTTCTGAACGAGGCCGATAACCAAGTTAGAGCCGCCCACAAGATCCTCAGGTACAAGCTACTCCAGAAATCGTTTCCAGCCCCGAAGCATGTGATCAAGGCCGGCGATCCACAGCTTCGCGAAATAACCGTAGTGGAGCAAGGGTTTTTGTTTCCTGAAGGTACTCCGTTGGCAGGACCCTCTACTTCCACCCAAGTTGCGGAAGCTGAGGGAGAAGAGCTAGGACGAGAGGAGGAATTCGCTAATTCGGGTCCATCCGAGGACGAATTTGGCGTGCTTGACCAAATCCTCACGTTCGAGGACCCCTCTGGTGACCTGGGCGACCCTAATCTGACCGAAGTGGACCTTTTCTCTGCGAGGACATCTACCCAGGCCGAGATGGGTTTCAAGAGGCAGCCCCAGACTAGCCTACTTGACCTGCTTGAGGGTCAGCCAGGGAGGGACGAGATAGGGAAGTCCCAACCCAAGCTTCCTCCTTCGTCGTCCAAGTCTCAGTTTGTTCGGACTAGGTTGTCTTCCGCCCAGTCCAAGCTTCTGCCTCCTCTACCTCAGTCGAGTTTGCCGCCGAGGCCCAAGCTTGCTGATCCCAAGCGTAAGAAGGACCCTAAGGACAAAGGGCCTATGGTAGTTAAGAGGACCCGCTCTCCCCCTGAGGAGGCTGAGGCTCGTTGCCCCCTTAAGCAGTAGAAAATTGGGCATCAGGGCCAAGGAAGAGAGGTGGCTGATCAGTCCGAGGCCCAGGCATGGCTCCTTGCCCCTATGCTCCATGGGGAGCCTTTGATGGATGATGCCTCCCTCAGGGACTTCAGAAGGGGTGAAGGCGCATATGTGGCTGATGCGCTGAAGAGATCCTTGTTGCTTCCTGCCGATATGGCTCAATTGGATGGCCTAAAGAGGCAGGAGGTCACCCTCAGCATGAAGAGGTACTTGGGCATGGTAAGCCTCCCGCCACTTGAGAGATTGCAGACTTTACCCTTTGGTTCCCATACTTATAGTTTGTTTGTCTCAATTCGCAGGCCGTCCAGGCCATTTACAGGCTGGAGGAGGAGGCCAATAAACAGAGTAGGGCTCTGGAGCAGGAGCGTGACAACCGCCTGGATGCCTCGCGGGTCCTTAGCAAGACTGAGGGCGACCTCAAGAAGGCAAGGGAGGCCCTAATTGAGGCGGCGAAGGCCAGAGATAGCGCGGTGGCAGGCCTGGCTGGCGCCCAAAAGCAGGCTGCCGACCAGACGAGGCGCCTTCTAGACACTGAGGGCTAACTGCAAATTGCCAAGGAGCACCTTGCTGACTTGAAGCAGAGGTTGGCCGAAGCAGTGGCGGCCAGAGGCATTGCCGAGTACGCTAGGGATGAGGCTTTGAGAGCCAAAGCAGAGGCCGAGTCTGCGCGGACAGAGGCTAAGAGTTCCAAAGAGCAAGCTGAGGAAGAGGCCTTTGCCGAGGGGGTTGCTAAGACCGAGGCTGCCCTTAAGGCTTAAATGCCTGAAGTATGCAGGCGCTACTGCTCCCAGACTTAGGAAGAAGCCCTCAACCAAGCGGGGGTCGAGGCCTCGTTTGACCTTAGGAGGGTTGAGAGGGTGTACTATCCTCCCGCCATTCGAGAGGTTACCTCCACCACCTCTGAAGCTGACACCGAACCCGAGAAGGCAGACAGGGGCCAGGTCGATGCCGCCGAGGACCCCACTTCCATTGACAGGCCTGCCGAGGGGGCTGAGCATTAGAGGGCGCCAGAGGAAGGGGAAGTCGGTAATTTGGAAGTGCCCCCCACCTCTGAAGCTAACACCGAACCCGAGAAGGCAGACAGGGGCCAGGTCGATGCCGCCGAGGACCCCACTTCCATTGACAGGCCTGCCGAGGGGGCTGAGCATTAGAGGGCGCCAGAGGAAGGGGAAGTCGGTAATTTGGAAGTGCCCCCTGTTGGCCCTCAACTCCCTGCTGCTGACTCCCCGGCTCTTCCTGCTGAGAGAGACCTTCCCAGAGTTGCCCCTCCAGCCAGGGAGACAGCTCTCGTGGTGATGCCTCTACAGGCGGTTCCCCTAGGTCAAAGCTCTGAGGACCCCAAGGACACCTCCGGACAGCCTCCCAAGGGGGAGTAAAGCTCAAGTTAAAGAATTGGGCTGCCTTAGCTAGCTTTCATCTTTTGTTCCATGCTTTTGTTGTCGATGCTTCTCTTTTCCCTCTTTTTTTTTTTTAAGCATTGTACTGCTACTTCGAAGTTGAATGCATGAATCATCTTTTTTTTTTTTTTTACTTCATGCATTAATTATCATTGTGATAAGTTTTACTGCTGACACAACTTGGGCTCTAACTATTAATTTCACAACCTTAGAAGCTTAACATGCTCTCCACTCTAAATTGGCAGCCAAAAAGAAAATGTAAAGGCCATAGTGCTAGTCCTCACTTAGGCATCGGTTGATAGTTAAACCATTTTAACTCCAGGTCCTACCTTTATCAGGTTAAGTACTGAGGGGATAACTATACCATATTGGTTCTACGTCACATGAATTAGATACTGTAAATAGTAAAAAATGTTTAGGGGAGCCATTAATTGCTGGCTGTGATAAGGGGTTAGGTTCTAATGTGCCTCAAAACGCTTTAAGTGATGCTCATGGGCTTGTGTTTGTTTATGCCTTTGTCGAGGGCAGCCCGTTTTGCCTGAGGTCTGAGTCCAAGGACCAGGCCAGACCTCGGCTCTGTCTAACACTTAGATTCCTCTGTAAGTAACTAGCCTCCCCATAGGTTTAAGTCCGAGGATCGTACAAGACCTTGGTTTTGCCTAACACTTAGATTTCCCTATAAGTAGCTAGTTTCCCCATAGGTTTGAGTCCGAGGATCATGCAAGACCTTGGTTCAGTCTAGTACTCAGGTTTGTCTTGAAGTGGTTAGGTCTTGTACTTTAGGCAAACGCCAAAACATGAGATGTATAATCGTAATAGACTTGAAATTCTAATCACAAGGAAAAGGATGCTTTTATTAATAATAGTACCTTCTCAGGTTGTTTACATTCCACGGATGAGGTACAGGTTTTTCATCTAGGTCTTCTAAGTAGTATGCACCTATCCCCGCTACCGAGGTAATTCGATATAGTCCCTCCCAATTAGGCCCCAGCTTTCCCTAGGAAGGGTTCTTGGCAACCCCTACGACTTTCCTCAGCACGAGGTCCCCCGATGCTAAAGGTCTGAGCTTCACATTGGCATCATATCCCTGTTTGAGCTTTTGGTGGTAGTAGGCCAACTAGATCATTGCTTGTTACCTTCGTTCATCAATCAGATCTAGACTCTTCCCCAGCAGTTCCTCATTGCTACCTGGAGTGAAAACGCTCGTCCTTAGCGTTGGGAAGTTCGTCTCTAAGGGGATAACAGTCTCGGCCCCGTAAGTCATGGCAAAAGGTGTCTCCCTCGTTGACCACCGCAGTGTGGTCCGGTACGTCCACAAGACATGTGGCAGCTCCTCCACCCATCTTCCCTTGGCGTCATCCAGCCTCTTCTTAAGCCCATTGACGATGGTCTTGTTGACAGCCTCGGCCTATCCATTTCCCTGAGGGTAGGCTGGGGTTGAGTACCTGTTTGTGATCCCAAGTTCACAATAGTATCTTCTGAAGGCCTTACTGTCGAATTGGAGTCCGTTATCTGACATGAGGGTGTGAGGGACCTCGAATCGTGTGACAATATTTCTTCAAAGGAACTTCTTTGCATCCACATCTCTGATGTTGGCCAATGACTCAGCTTTGACCCACTTGGTGAAGTAGTTCGTAGCGACCAACAGATACCTTTTATTCCCTGGCGCTTTGGGGAAAGGGCCTACAATGTCCGAGCCCCACTGGGCAAATGGCCATGGGCTGGACAAAGGGTTGAGGACCCCTCAGGCTGATGAATATTTGGGGCGAACCTTTGGCACTGGTCACATTTCTTAACATACTCGAGGGCCTCCTTTTGCATTCCTGGCCACCAATATCCTTATGTGACGGCTCGGTGAGACAGGGATCTTCCTCCTATGTGGCTCCCACAGATCCCCTCGTCCAGCTCCTCGAGCAGTAACTCTGCTGCCTCGGGGTGGACACACAGAAGGTATGGTCCAGAGTAGGAGCGCCTATATAACTTGTGGTCCTCGGACAACCAGAACCGAGAAGCATTCCTTCGTATCTTTTCAGCCTCTGACCTTTCTTCGGGCAGAACATCATCTTTGAGGAACCTCACTATGGGGTCCATCCAACTGGGACCCACCCTAACTTGATGGATGTGGACTGTGTCCTTTGCCACCTCACTCGCTTTTTCCAGATGCTCTACAAGTATGGTCAGAGGCAGATCCCCTGCCGAGGATGTGGCGAGTGTGGCTAATGAATCGGCATAGGTGTTTCCACTTCTGGGGATGTGAGACAAGTTGAAAAGATCAAATTCCGACTGCAACTGCCTGACCTGGCTCAGGTATTCTTGCATTCTCGAATCTCTGGCTTCCAGCTCTCCCCCTACTTGGCCTACGACCAATCTCGAATCCGAGAACATCTCCACTGACTTTCCTCCCAACTTCTGTACCATGACCATCCCTTGCAGTAATGCCTCATACTCGGCTTCGTTGTTTGTGGCCGAGAACTCAAGCCTCAGGGATTTTTCAATGACATGCTCTTCAGGGGATACTAAGACTAGCCCCACTCCAGACCCCCTTTGGTTTGCCGCGCCGTCAACATATACCTTCCAACATGGTGACCCCGGGATAGAGGCTGCCCCAACTGATTTTTCGTCAAGGCCTCTCTCCTCGGCTGTCACCTTTACTGTTGGTTCAGCGAACTCGGCCATCAAATCGGCTAGTACCTGGCCCTTTATGGAGGTTCGAGGCATGTATTTTACGTCAAAAGCCCCCAGAATTGTGTTCCACTTGGCGATCCTTCCTGTGTAATCAGCAGTCCAGAGCACAGACTTCAAGGGTAATCGGGTTAGGACAACTATTGTGTGAGCCTGGAAGTAATGGGGGAGCTTTCGTGTAGCGTGGACCACAGCCAGTATGACTTTCTCTAAGGGCAGGTACTTGACCTCGGCTTTATGCAGCAACTTGCTAACGTAGTAGACCGGCCTCTGAACGCCATCGTCGTCCCGTATCAGCACCAGGCTCACAGCGTGGAGCGCTACGGCGATGTATGCGTATAGGACCTCGTCGGCCTCAGGATTGGACATGATAGGCGGCCGGGATAGGTACTCCTTGAGTTGTTGGAAGGCCACGACACAGTCCTCGGATCACTCAAATCCCTTCCACTTGTTGATCAGGAGATAGAAGGGCCTGCACCTGTCAGCCGACCTGGAAATAAATCGATTCAGGGCCGCGATCATTCCGGTAAGCTTCTAGACTTCCTTGGGGTTTTGCAGAGGCTTTAGATTATGAATAGCCTTGATTTGGTCAGGATCGACCTCGATTCCCCTGTGGGTGATCATGTACCCCAGAAACTTGCCAGAACCCACCCCAAACGAGCATTTGGAAGCATTTAGGCGAAGCTTGTGCTTTCTCAGAACGTCAAAGGTGCGGCCGAGGTCCCCCAAATGTTCGGGTACTACTTTACTTTTTACCACCATATCATCAACATAGACCTCGATGCTCTTGCCCAGCATCGGTTCGAACATTCTCGTCATCATCCTTTGATAGGTGGATCCTGCATTCTTCAGTCCGAATGGCATTACTTTGTAGTGGTAGTTCCCGACGGGCGTCACAAAGGTTGTCTTTTCCTAATCTTCCTGGGCAAGTGGTATTTGATGGTAGCCCTGGAAGGCGTCTAGGAAGCTCATCTGAGGATGTCCTGTGGTTGCGTCCACCAGCTGGTCGATCTGAGGTATGGGGAATGGGTCTTTTGGACATGCCTTATTTAGGTCAGTGAAGTCCACACAGACCCTCCACTTTCCGCTTTTCTTCCAGACGACCACAGTGTTGGCCAGCCATTTAGGGTAAAAGACCTCTTTTATAGCCCCTGCACGCTTAAGCTTATTCACCTCTTCCCTGATTGCGTCAGCGTGCTCCCTCGATGGGCGCCGGGGCGACTGTTTCTTGGGCACTACGGATGGATTGATGTTGAGATGGTGACAGATGAAGGACGGATCAATCCCTAGGGCATCACAGGCATCCCATGCAAAAACGTCAATATTGCTTTTGAGGAACTCAACTAGCTCTTCCTGCTCCTTGGGAGGCAGTCGAGCTCCGACCTGAAAGAACTTCTCCGGATCGTCACCAATTGCCACCTTCTCCAGATCCTCACATCTTGCCTCCTCGGCAGCTACATCTGGAGGCGCCGTCGGGGTCTTTGATTGCTATAAGCCTTCCCCAGCAGTAGCCGAGGGCTGTGCGTCGAGCCGATGTGATACGGCAGCCACCATGCACTGCCTTGCGGTGGGCTGACAACCACGGATCTTGAGAACCTGATCCCCTGATGGGAATTTCACTTTCTGGTGCAAGGAGGAGGCAATGCCCCCCAATGTGTGGAGCCAAGGCCTCCTTACGATGGCCATGTAGGGGGAGTAGGTGTCCACTACTATAAAGTTCACCTTCACCACTTCTGGGTCGGTCTGAATGGGCAGCCTGATCAGGCCCTTTGGGATGATGAGTTTCCCATCGAAGCTCATCAAGGGAGAGCTATAGGGCGTCAAGTCCTCCAGCCTTAGCCCTAGCCCCTTATATAGGTCTAGGTACATGACCTCGGCCGTGCTGCCACCATCCACCATCACTCTTCTCACATCATAGTCCCCAATTCTGAGTGTGACCACTAGGGCGTCATCATGGGGCTGGGTGGTCCCAACCTTGTCTTCTTCTGAGAAGCTCAAGGTCGGGTGAGGATTTCTCCTAACCCTTCTCGGCCGGCAGCTAGGCTACAGACAACACTCGTGAGGGGCGCGTGCCTGTTCTTCCTGGTACGGCTAAAATCACATTGATTGTCTCTGTGGGCGCCCTTAGGGCGTTATCTCTCTGGGGCTCCTGATGGGTCCGTCCTTGATGGTCACCGAGGTGATGTAGAAGGTGTTTCAGCCTTCCTTCTCGGACCAGCTGGTCCAGATAGTTCCGGAGGTTCCTGCAGTTTTCCGTGGTATGTCCGTGGTCCCTATGGTATTGACAGTAAAGGTTCTGGTTGCGCTTCGCGGATTCTCCCACCATTTTGTTCGGCCACCTGAAGTATGGCTCGTTTCCAACACCCTGTGTACTGGCTCTCGGAACGCGGCGTGGACAGCTTGTGTGTCGACCACTCCAGATTGCCTCGCAAAGTCCCTCCTCGGGCGGGTGCTGTTATATTGGTCCGGCCTGGGGTCCCTCCTCTCCTGAGGGGCGGCCTTCTCCTTTCCTTTGTCCTACAGCTGGTCTTCCCCCACTCGTTTGTACTTGTCGATCCGATCCATCAGTCGGCGCACACTGGTGGCAGGCTTGCCTGTCAGGGACTTCCTTAGGCCATGTCCAGCTGGGAGACCATTTTTGAAGGTGCTGATGGCGACGTCATCGAAATTGCCTTCCAACTCATTGTATACCTCCCAGTATCGGCCCGAGTAGGCCTTTAGAGTTTCTCCGTCATGCATGGTCAGAGACAGTAGTGTGCTCAAGGGCCGAGGATCTATGCTGTTTGTAACGAAGCGGGAGCCAAAGGCCCTAGTCAGCTGTCTGTACGAGCTTATGGAGTCCGCCCTCAAGCCGTTGAACCACCTCATCGCCACTGGACCTAAGCTAGAGGGGAAAACCTTGCACATCAACGCTTCGTTCTTAGAATGGACGGTCATCCTCTGGTTAAACTGGCTCACGTGCTCCACGAGATTCGTTTTGCCATTATAGATGGAGAAGATTGGCTGCTGGAACCGCCGAGGAAGTGCAGCCCCTTCTATATGGCGTGTGAATGGTGATTTGGACAGTTGATCCAATGCCCTGCTCATGGCATCGTACCCCAAGCCCCTAAGGGATGGGCTTTTACGCTTGCGCTTTCGATAGTGCTCCTCTTCATGAGAGAAGGTCTCGCTTGGAGGGGTTCTCGATCTTTGCCGATAATCACGGTCACTCTCATCGTCAGAGGGCAGGTCGGGGCTAGGTTGAGATCGCCTCCGTTGCGCATGGCGCAGCCTCTTCTTCAAATCATCTATCTCTCGCTGCATGGCCTGCTCATCGTTCTGCCCTTGGGTTACGTGGCTCCCCGCCTTCTTTGGTCGTATGACCCGGTTGTTGTTTTGTCTCTGTGGCACATGACTGTCCCCACGCGAGTAGCTGCTGTTGGTTTGGGTGGCGTGTACACTTCCCTCTCGAAATCTCCCATTCTCTTCATTTCGGTTGTGCTCAGGTTTGGCGAAGTTACCCTGGTGCAGGGGCTTGACCGGTTTAGGCTGATAAGGGCCTGCTTGATGAGGGCCAGATCCTACCATGCTTGATCGTTACCCTTACTAACGCACAAGTTCTTCCCACAGACGGCGCCAATTGTAGGGACCGGGTTTGAGCACTTCTACTGTTGAGAGTGTGGACTCAAGCCCAGTTAGCCCAGTACAATAAATTTGTAGAGAGCGGGTTCAAGAACTAGGCCCTAGCGAGGGATGCAACGGCCAGACATGGTTGCATGTGGATTGAATGGCATGAACGTGGGTTAAAATACGCAATGGTGCTCCTCGGCCCTTCTTTCAAGAGCTTGCGGTTCTTATTACTTCCTTCGTGATTGGTTACAAGAGTTTCTGGGAGAATACAGGTTGCTACCGTATTCTTTCTTCCTTTTTCCTCTCTCCCATCTAGAGGGATTCTTTACATTATATATCCCCCCTCAACTGATCCTAGCCCTACATTTGTTGATCAACCAGGCCGCTATTTGAGTGCTTGTCCCATCAGCTGCCTTTCCATCCTTCCTGTGGGTTGCGGCAACCAAGGCAGCGCTGTTCAGGGGTCATCTCCTTATTAATGCGGCCAGAACGTTAGTTGTGGGCATTTAATGTGGACGTAACAGTTCGTCCTGGACTTGCTCCTCCACCATGCTTCCATGGTTGACACGTTATACTTGCCATTTCTCTTTGGATGCTCAGGAAGGCTGTTCCTGGTGGCTGATTACTTCTTCTCTCAACGGTCTCGGTTGGCCGAGGACGACATTGTCCTCGGCGATGTTTCTTGGCAGCTTGGGCTACCTGTGTTCCTTCTCGGATATTCCTTGATCCTCGGCATGGGCCTTGGGCAGGATATAAGATGGGCCGGGGTTGTCAAATTACCAGGCCCCACACCTACCATCATAAAATCTCACATATAACCTAAAGAAACTCTCACATAATCTTATTACATATACTTCCCTCATTATTCTTATACCATCTATTTATTTTTTTAAATAAACAAGAGTCTCATAAATTAAGTTTAACTTCCAATGCATAGAAACCTTGGGTACATGATTCTAACATTCATATTAGATCTCAAGTTGGAATCTAATTTTATGTCACATGTCTCATTTAATTTCCTTAATTTTGGTGTAGCTTTTAACTACACTACAAAAATTGAGGAGCCAAATTTAATTTTCTTCATTTTTTGTGCTAAATTAGTTTTTAAGTGAGAAAACCATAGAATTAAAATTAATAAACTTTAAAAAAAAATCATGATCATTGATTCATTTTTCTTATATTATTATTATTATTATTAGTGGTTGGACAAACTAAAATTGAAAATTTCATGGATTACAATTTAAATGATTTTTTTTTTCATTTGTTTCAAATAAAATTATATTTATTTTGTTTGTAGCTATTTTATATTTTCCAATAAAGAAACATTATATAATTATATATCAACTTAGTAAAATTTTAATTTGCCTTAAGTAAGTTATGCATATTTATAAATATATCTCATTTATATACATAGGTTTACGAGCTAGTTATAATGAAAGTCAAGAGTCATGTAACTCAATTAATAGACACCTTCTAGGATGTCCATAATATCTAGGATTCAAATCCTTAATTTTTTGTTGCAACTATTGGAAAAAAAAGGTAAATAATATTGAAAATTTTGAAAAGAAAATGACAAATGATTAATCAGCCAAGAGTCTTGTGGCTCAAAAAAAAAAAAAAATATATATATATATATATATATATTTTTTTTTTAGCTTTGAAATTTAATATAAATTCAAAGCACAATGAGATTAACAATTTCAAGTCTAGTGGTTTTTTTTGGTTAGTTGTGCTCATTGGATGACTAACTTATTTTAAAATATAAAAAAAGAATGAAAAAAAAAAAAAAAAAGATCTTTAAAAAAAAAATTCTATAAATGCTGCCTTCCACCACCTTCCAAAATAAAATTAAAAAAAGAAAAAAGAAAAAAGAAAAAAAAGCTATATTAAAATGCTCTTATATGTCTGTAAAGGAAACAGGTACAAGTATTACAACGGACAAGACAGTTCAAATAAAAAAAACGTCTACCTCGTGAGAATCTCTGATGGTTTAGGAAGTAAATATCATCTAAAATTTAATGAGAACAAGCTACTTCTCATTCAAGTTGATTTGGGTAAAGTTGTCAACATTGTGTTTAATGTAACATAAAGACGTATTTGGAAAACGTTATATCTAAACAAATAATGAAATTGGATTTGAGTCAGACTAACAGTTTACGCATCTTTTCCAAAATGATAGCTGACTTTTGCTGCCATTTGCAATAGGTTTTCTGGCCAACTCATGCAGTGCTGCAATATACTTTTTGTAGTCTGCAGTTGCTAGTAATTGATCTTTTTTCAGAATTTCGAGTGCTATATCTGTCCATAAAAATAATACATTAAGCATTGCCAAAGTTTTCATGCCCAATCAAAAATTTCTGTAAGGACATCAAATGATGAAATGGCATTTTCAATTAATTGCCTCAAACTCACAATTATTGAGATGTGGGACATACCATACATATCATTTGTAATAGTAGCCACAAGGATCTCCATGTGTTCATCAGGACTCAAACCTTCAAAAGAAGTCACAGTGAATAGATAAGACACCATGTCTCTAAGTCCGAGCAAAGCTGCTTTGTGAAGTGGTGTCCTATCTTCTTTACTGCGGACTAATGGGAGTCTATTGTTCTTTTTCACCATCTCCTTAGCAATTGCCACAATTCCTGATTTCGCAGCAAAGCAAAGGGCTGTTTCTCCTTCTTGGTTTCTCAGTTCTAAGTCGCCGTCAGACAAAAATTGCACCAGTTCTTTTACAAAAGCCATGTGTTTTGATGCGAATGCAATGTGAAGAACTGATTCCTTCGTTTGTGTAATGGAATATCGAATGGCATCTGGATCATCCTTAAGAATTTTCTTAGCATCTTGTCAATTACCTTCAAAGGCTGCTCGATAGAGACAAAGGTACTGAGATGTTGTTTGGCCCGGAATTTTAAGCAGAACATAAACTATAAAATTTTGGTGATGTGACGCCATAAACCCAGTTATATGAGCCACTGACTGCAAATTTTTTAAAGCTTTTCATACAAGGTGTAACGTCTCACTCATTCTAAAAAGTGTCAAGGTCTCGCTTAAAAGTCAAAACTATTCTACCAAAAAATAACTTTATCAAAAGAAAGTAGTGAGCTTGACAGCTAAACAATGACATGAACTAGTTGTATCAAGCAAAAAATAACTATTCGTAAATAAAATTCATAGGCTTGGAAACCATAGTTAAGTTCATGGTTGAAATCAAATAATAATAACGAATATTAAATTTGACTTTAAAGTAATGCATACGTTCTTGAAAGAAATAGATATTTATATGGTCTTACTGGCTTGTACACCAAAAAAAATAAGATGAGAGCAGTGGCGGCTCCACCTAATTTTTGACTTTAAAGTAATGCATACGTTCTTGAAAGAGATAGATATTTATATGGTCTTACATGTACACCAAAAAAAAATAAGATGAAAGCAGTGGCGGCTCCACCTAATTTGTAATAATGTTAGGGATATCGAATTTGGCATAATTTTGTGTCACAACTCACAACAAGGTGAGTTATGATTGGTAAGGGTGTGTTAGTGGGCCATGTGGTGACATACCCTTACTAATCACAACTATAATAATCATTTTAAACAATGCCTTTTAGAGTTTATTTATTGTGGGGGTCATGGATACTAACAAATGAACTTTCAAAGATAAATCGTTATTCACATGAATACTAACAATGAACTTTCATCAATCTCATCAATATATATCTAACATGACTAGTCACTATCTCATTACATGCATGGAACCAAATGGAAAATCAAATATACGGCCAAAATCAAATATCACATGCATAGGCCTAATGAAATTTCATGGTTATATCCATATGAACATTATTCATACATGCGAGAACTAGTAAAATAAACCATGGCATCCAAACAAAGGGTCAGCACATATCAAGGCATATAGAAATTGATGAACACATAATCAAAGTATGTGAGCATGTACTGTGAATTGGGTAAGCATATTAATCAATGCACATAAAAATGGGTAGGCATGTAAATCAAGAGTGGGTAAGAATAAATTAAATCATTTGAAAATAGGTAGGCACATACATGGAAGTACATAAGCATGCAAGATCAATTGATATCCATTTTAAGCATGCGTGCATATATTCAATTTAGGATAAAGACTAACATACTATCAACATATCCAAATTCACATCCTAAACTAAACCACGCTTAGCACACTATTCAAACAATAAAAGATTTATTCATATCATAACTACATGATAACAAGGGAATCTGAGAAGAGAAGGGATAAGAGAATTATATCCTTAGAAGCTTGATTTTGATGAAGGAAATTGAGAGGAGGACGTTTCTAGAGTGTTTAGGACAACTTTTTGTGGGTTTCTTGCTTAATCCTCAGAGGGGAGGGAATGTTGAATTTAATGATTTCAAGTAATTATCATGCTCAACTCTATGCTGAGCATACAGTGCACGTATATATACTAGCACAACCTTCAGCTCCTATTATTTTACTTTTCCTAACACAATTTTGATCTAGCTTTTCTAGTTTTAAGGTACCAACTTTACACACTTATTTTGAAGGTTTTCCTACACTTTGATTCTTGCATTTTTATTGCAGTAAAAAAGTTTTTGTAGCATACTTTCTCAAAATTCCATCTTATGCAGTTGGGTGCACACGCGCACGTGCACACACACGGAATGTGAAGGGATTAGATCAGATTGGTTTTAAATGCCCAAAACCCGAGAAATCAACCAAGACTTGCCTCACTCGTCCACTTCACTGCCGCTCATCCTCCTTCCCATCACCAAGTGCATATGTAGCTCAATTGGGTTAAATAATTTAAATTGGCTTCTCTATCCCTTTAATTTTTGTTGTCCTGGTTTGTTTTATTGTTATGATTCGATGAGTTCTATAATAACAAAATTGTATTTTGTGTTTTGATTGTCTCTGTTTAGAGACATTTGAGAAAGGGAAATGAGTTTATAGCCATTAAGATAGATTGAATATTTTAATGGGCTGTGTTAAATTTTTATTTCATTAAATTGCTAATGAACAATAACACTCCAAACCAAGCAAGTGATTGTTTATGAGCCTTTTTTTATTTTTTATTTTTTGCATTTTAAAGAGACCGTTGGAGTAATATTTTATGCTTTCAGTCCCAAAATTAGAGAGAATTTTGCATTTGCCACATATATTGGAAATGCTAAAATTGCATATGTACAAGAGATAAAGACAGCATTTAGAGTCATCAATCTTACTCTCACAATTCTGATGTTGATTTTGATTTTCTTGTTCAGCATGCCCACTTAGACCCTTTGCTGTTTCTGTCTGCATCATATCTGTGATCCATAAATCAATAGCTTTGTAATGATGTTTGATAACTTTGGATATTTTTAACTAATAAAATGAGATTTTTTTTTTTTTTTTGGTTGCATTTGAGAGAGATTGTTGGAGCAACATTTTTTGGTTTTACTTTCTAATTTAGAGATAATTTTGCATTTGCCGCATATGTTCGAGATGCTCTAACTGCATGCATACAAGAGATAAAGACAGAGCACTTAAAGAGTCATAAGTCTTACTCTCATATGTCTGTTGATTTTGATTGTCTTCTTCAATATGCACACTTAGATCCACTGTTATATCTGCTTGCATCATATCTGTAATCCATAAATCAATAGCTTTGTAATAATGTTTAGTAAATTTGGATATTGTTAACTTATACAAATGGTTTTTTTTAGATAGGTAGACAATGGGGATGAGAGGTGGAGTTTGAACTATAGACACAAGGCACCACAAAGGATGCCATTGCACTAAATAGTTTTTCACTCAAACACATATATGCCATATTATAGGCACTACATGCTCTTGTGGAGGATCAATCAATTAGAGAAAATAAGGAATTTCATGATATAGACGAGATTTTTAAATATGATTGGTCACCTATTAGTTATAACTAATTAAGTTTAACAACTAGACATAGATCAAGGAAAAGTTAAGAAATCTCATGTCCTAAGTATGGGTCAAAAACATGAGTTCGAAACATGAGCATGCATGAGGAAGGTGTTAGATAGCCCACTACCTATATGAGGAATGTGTTTCCAAAAAATTTCAAGGTTTTAGGGGTTTTCCCTACCTTTCCTACAATTTTGGGGTAAAATTGTAATTTCAATAAAGTATGTGGCTCTTAGTGTAGCGACTTGCCCATATTATGGAAAACCCCTAAAACTATAATTCACATATTAATGACTTGCCCATGTCAAGGGTTTTGCATGTTATGTGAAATTCCACATATTAATCTTCCATGTAATTCGCATATTTAAAATATGTTATTAAAAGTAATATGTATAACATATATACTTTTTTCATAATAAAAGCATATAATAACATACTTAATGTAATATTATTATTAAATACATAATAAGGAGCTCAACACAACTACGCACTTTTAGTGCGGTGGTCACTTCACAAGTATTAAGTGTTTGTGGGATGTGAGGAGTAAAGGCTGAAGTTCAAATTTTCGAGAAAGAATTTTACAAACATATACTTAGATTATGCTAAAGTAGAATTTCTATCTTATATAAAAAAATTATAATAAATAAATAAATAAAAGAGCTCAACAATTTAATGTGACAACCAATGTTTGGTACGAGCTGCACTATTCGAGATCGTTTATAATGTCTAAGATGCAGTCTTGCAAAGATCATAAGAGCATAGACGGAACTAGGATTCTAAATTAGGGAGCCCAAAAAAAAAAAAAAAAAAAATCTTATAATTTTATTGAGCCAAAGATAATAAGATATTTTATTATTTTCATATTTTATAGTTCTATTGTGCCAAAAATTAATAAAATGAAAAGAGAAAGGTAGAGTAGTAGATATTTATCATTTCACTCAAACAATCAAAGGTGGAGTCGTAGAGAGAGAAGTAGACATATCAGAGAAGAGAGAGAGAATCTGAATATCATAGAGAGAGAGAGAGAGAGAGAGAGAGATATCAGAGAAGAGAGACCTAAGACCATACCTCAGTCGATTTGAGTGTGGAGAGTTGATGAGACTAGACCAGAGAGGAAAAGAAGCGGACGCCAACCTAACGGATTAGATCAAAGCTGCATATTAGTTTGCAATCAGAAAGAAAATCTGAACTCCCTAGGAGTTGCAATGGAGCAATTGAAGCAAATTTATGAAGATTTGTAGGGGAGGATCGAATGTAATGGAAAAAGTACTTCTGGTGAAGCATTGCTGGTTTGACAGAGTAGAGAAAATGGAAGCAAGCTTTAAACTATAGTGAACAACAAAGATGGGAAAGAGAGCAAAACAGAGTTAAATGGGTAAAAATTGGGATTTGAGATTTATGATTGTTTTGTGTGTATTTTTTGTTGAGTCTTTAGACCGATTTTATGGTTTATTTTGTTGTTAATTTTGGTTTGTCTAAGGTTATTATTGTTATTCTTGGGGCTATTAGTTTTGCTTAGATTGGATTTGTTGGTATTTTTTGTTTTGTTCAAAAGATTTTTTTATTATTCTTGGGGCACACGGGAAAGAGGGGTCCAAAATATTTTTTTCCAGTGTATCATGGGTTCATCTGTAACATGCATCATTATCTCATTGCATTAATATAGTTTTTCCTTGGAAGGGGATTATGGGTATTATATATTTCATTGCAGTTTGTTCATGCATTATGTTGAATACACCAAATTTTTTGAATGTTGTTAATAAGAACCTATCATTACATGTAACATGCATGCCTAGTAACTGAATAGAATTGGAATTGGAAATGGAAAGAAGAATATATAGGCAATTAAATTTCAGATGTGATTGAGAAGCAATTAAGGGTGCTTTGGGAGGAAGGAATATTTGCTAATCGTCAAATATGATTGGTATGGTAAGTGCTTTGGTGGTCAGATCTGTAGTCTTATCTCATTTTGCATCAATAGTACTATTGTAACATATATGACCATAACCTTAATTATTATTGACAATGAGCTGAGCTAATATATCGTGTTTGGGGGATTGTGGCATTGGTCATAAGTGTTGATGTGTGTGAGTGTGAGTGATGAAAGAAATAGAAATAGAGGTGGAAGGATTTTGGAGATACCTGGCTTTGCTGCTGTTGATGTAGACGTTGCTGTTGTTGTTGGATTTGTTTTGAGTAGCTCACTGAGCTTGGACTTCAAAGAATGTACCTGTATGAGCTTATAAATTGGACGGATATTATTTTTTAAGAACCGTCCGATTTCACAAGCCTTTTTTTTGAAATTCTGTGTCTCTAGATCTTAAACAATGCTACCAACACAATAATTATTACAATATTTTTCACAACAGTGAAATTTTGACAAACTTTTAATGGTTCTCAATTAAATCTATCACTGATTTTACTTTTTCTCTTACTAATAATAACTTGCTACTTTAATAATTGTTAAATATTTTTTAGACCGAAAAAGTAAGTGCATATATCAAAAGAAAAGTAGGTGAATTAAAGTTCCGGGTGAAGAAAAAAGAAAAAAGTACTACTGGAGCTACAAATTTTATTACATTGAACTTACAAAATAATGTGTCATGAATTACGACGAGATAATTCAAATATACATTTATAAGTTGGTTGAAATCTATTAATCACATTCATTGTCACATTAATTTGTAAGTTTTTTATAGTAAAAACTTGAAGTACTCTTTAACATTTTTTTCTTTATTAAAAAATATATATATATCGACAACATTTTTACTACACTTTCACAATAAATTCTAAGTATACAAATTGTTACTAACTGTTACTGATGGACAAAAAAATAATTTTAATGATATAGGTTCAAATTAGAACCCTAACAACTTATCACCTAGATTAAAAAAATTAAAATAGAAGAAGAAGAAGGCAAGAAAGAAGAGTAAATGGGTGACCCAATAAAAGAATATTTCACTGAAATGAGGGCAACATTTTTCTTTTTTAGATCACACTAGAATGTCACTGTTTCCCTACTTTAATCAAATGAAGGTAAACTAAAGCATAAAAATTGTGTCCAGTAATATGAAAAACATTGTAATCATGAAATACCATTATATTGCCCCCTTGAAAGCAAAGCAAATAAAGAAAAAGAAATAATAAAGCTAGAGACAATCTCCAACTGCTTGTGGACCTGAAAGTGCATTCTTTAACGGAACACAAGGGCCCAGATATCCATTCTTCTAGCCTCATAGCTTGACCATTAATATAAAGAAAATTCATGCTCTCTCCAATGCAGTGTAAATAATTCAGTAGAAGATGAGAAAAAACCCAATTATTTTCCTAGTGCATCATACTTAAACATTCAAATTTTCCCATAACTTCGAAAAAGAAAAGAAAAAGAAAAAAGAAAAAGAAGCCAATTTCATGACACAATCTAATTTTCACGTATGAATCCCTTAAAACAACCCCAAAAAAGATTAACAAATCTTCCTATTCTTGTTAACAAATCCATTAAAGAGGAAAGATAACTCTGGTATCTTTTCCTCGGATGATTCCGAGCTTTTCTTTAGTTTATTGCAATTATGCTACCTTTTCTTTAGAAAAAAAAAACGCTTAGTTAGTTAGTTTAGTTGTCTACCTTCTTAAAGTAGGTGGAATAAAGCGGGATGAAGAAAAAAAACAAGGCCGAATTTTTTTTTTTAAATGAAAATTTTACCATAAATGGAAGTCAGGGTGAGCCCACTTAAAAGTTGATTTCATCGAAATGAGGGGAACATTAAAGAGGAAAGAAGGGTTAATTAGCTAAAGTACTTATCTACCCTTCTTTTCTGATCCATTTTGAACCAATGTTATCGATTTCCTTTGGTTCCTCTAGTAGTAGTAACACGTCAGAATCTTTCATATCTGTCAGCGAATCGTTACCACTTACCAGTCCAATACAAGTTATACAACACTTCCTTCCTTCCTCCTCTTCCCCCTCTTCTTCTTCTTTATTTATTTATTTAATCACATCTCTTACTCTTTAGATTAGGCGGTGTGGAAATCAAAATTTTATAATGTATTTACAATTGTCTGATTGTTCATGATAAAATATTTGTGATAAAAATAATCTCCAATTGATGATGTGGACAAATAGCAAATGAAATCAAGCTACGTAACAACATCAAATGAAGAAAGACATATGGTAACGTCAGAAGAAAAGGCCTGTATGGAAAGTTTTTATTAAATGATAGACCAAATTAAACTCATAATTAACTCTCAATAAATGTTGAAAGAAAATTCCAAATTAAATACTATTGAGTTGCCTATAAATAGAGGTTTCTCATATGAAAAAAGGGATAGACACTTAGAACCCTACTGACACTCTGCCAAAATAGAGTGTCATCTCTAAGTCCACAAGAATTCTATTGTTCATTAAGGCTTATTCCTACTTTTCAAATCAAAGTGGGAATTTTCCTTTAATTCCATTCGAGATCAAGCCAACGGCCCTCACATCAAATCAAGTGCGTTCAACTATTCATTCAACTTGGAGACATCAAAGCACGATTGAATAATGTCAATTGTAATTATGTGATAATTTTTTATTATCATGATAATATCTTTGAGAGAATGAAAAATTTAAATATTAAAATTTAAATTTAAAAATTTTGGTTGTACTAAAAGAATTAATAAAAATATAATTCATAATAAAAATTGTGGGGGGTGAAAGCCCAAACGTGTATGTTGGGCTTCAGGCCCCATTTAAAGATATAAGTATTTCCAAGAAGGGGTAAAGAATTGAAAAATGCCCTAGAATGGAGAATCATGTAAGGAAAGGGTGGGGGAGTGTAGTCCGAGGATCATATCCTCCTCGGACTTGAGCAATATCGGTCAAGTAAATACCTGGGCAGCTTAGGTGAACTTCCAGGAGGTTCCAGCGATAAGGATGAACTTCTTGCACGTATAAAGACGGTAGAAATAGAGAAATATCTAGAGAAAAAGCTGCTACCACCGTGTTTAATGCACTGCAGCAACTTTTCTAGCTGTATTTATGTGAAGAAGACCCCTGAACAGTGCAACCTCAACTACCACCACTCATGAAGAGTTAAAAAAGATACCTGATGGGACATATACTCAAGTGAATGCTTAGATGAATAACAAGTGTACGATCAAGATGAAGAAAAAGAAAACTATATAAATGTAAAGGACCTCTTATGAAAAAAAAAAAAAAAAAAAAGAGAGGAAGAGAGAAGAAAGGTTTATTGTAGCTCCAAGAATTATATAAACAAAAGTTTGTCTCCTCAGACAACAATTTATTCAAGTTTCAAATTTGTACTTGCACTTATTTATCTGTTGAATCGTTGTTAAGCGTTGTAAGTGTTGTTTAGTTCACTATTAGCCTAACTCTTCTACCCACTCTCTACAAATTTATTGTATTAGGCTTGTTGGGCTCGTATTCCATATCTCTTAGGTTTGAGCCACAAATATGGACCCTACAATTGACGTCGTCTGTGGGAAGAGCTAGCTAGGGTGGAAGCAATAGTTGACGATGGCCGAACCAGGGCAACAACCAACAGAATCCAAGGCATCCCAACACGTCGATCCTTTTCTCAACCTAGAGCAACGACATGATCGTGAAGGTAGTGTGCATGCTACACATACTGACCGAAGCCAATCACAAGAGAGAAGTCACATGTCTCATGCAGAGAATAACAAAAACATGCAACTAGAGATTGACCGGTTGAAAAGGGAGTTGCGCCATGCAAAGAGGAAGCGAATTTCTTCGTACTTTGATGATGATTCTGACGACGAACAAGACGTCACCTATAAACAAAGATCTCGAATACCGGTTAGTGAATCCTTTTCCTATGAAGAAGAACATCATCGTAAACGGCAACCTCGAAGTCCATCACGTGGAGGCATAGGGAACGATGCTATGAGCAGGGCCTTGAACCAAATTTCCAGATCGCCTTTCACACGTAGGATTGAAGAGGCAAGACTTCCTCGTCGTTTTCATCAGCCGACGTTTACTATCTATAATGGTAGAACAGACCCTGTGGAGCATGTGAGCCACTTTAACCAGAGGATGGCTGTCTACTCCAAGGATGAAACTTTGATGTGCAAAGTTTTCCCCTCCAGTCTTGGACCAGTTGCAATGAGATGGTTTGACAGCCTGAAAGTAGATTCCATTAATTCCTTTAAAAAGCTCACTCAAGCATTTGGTTCCCGTTTTGTTACTTGCCGAAGAGTCGTTCGGCCCTTAGCTTCATTGCTATCCATGAACATGCAAGAAGGTGAGACCTTGAAAACGTACTCAGATAGGTACTGGAAGATGTTCAATGAGATGGAAGGCGATTTTGATGGAGTGGCCCTTAATACATTTAAGCTCGGCCTTCCGTCCGAGCATGGTTTAAGAAAATCCTTAACTGGTAAGCCTATTACTAACATGCGTCACCTCATGGACCGTATTGACAAGTATAAAAGAGTTGAGGAAGATCAGCAGCAAGAAAAAGGAAAGGACAAGGTTATCCCCCAGGAGAGGAGGGATTTCAGATCGGACAGATACAACAACAGCAAGCCGTGTAGGGATTACGCTGGGCAGTCAGGATTAGCAAATCCTTAAACAGTCAATGCTATATTTAGAGAGCCAGTGCATCAAGTTCTAGAAAAGATCAAGAATGAACCGTACTTTAAATGGCCGAACAAGATGGTGGGAAACCCGGAAAGGCGTAATCATAACCTTTATTGTCAGTATTATCAAGACCATGGACATACTACAGAGGATTGCAGGAGTCTCTGGGATCATTTGGACCAACTTGTTCGCGAGGGTAAATTGAAACTACTCTTACACCACTCCAGTGGACGAGGAGGTCAGGCAAGCTCGAAGCACCGAAGAGACGATCCTTCAGGACCACCATTGGAAACTATCAATGTCATCCTCGCCGCACCAGGGAGAACAAGATCCTGGCCATCTCGGATAATGTCCGTCGCCCATTTACCCACAGGAGATAGTAATCAAGACTCGAAGAGGGCTAAAAGGGAGAGCCCACTAGTACTGGGCTTCTCGGATGAGGATAAGATCGGGACCATCCAACCACATGATGATGCCTTAGTAATTACCCTTAGAATTGGAGGGTATGATATGAAAAGGGTGATGGTGGATCAAGGCAGTGGAGCTGAGATAATGTATTCTGACCTCTACATGGGGCTGAACTTGAAATCTGAGGACTTAACCCCTTATAGTTCTTCTCTGGTGGGCTTTGATGGGAAAGTAGTCATTCCAAGGGGCCAAATACGACTATCTGGGTAAGCTGGTACGGAGACAGTAGAGGTAGATTTTATTGTCGTGGATGCATATTCACCCTACACAGCGATCGTGGCTTGATCATGGTTTCATGCGCTAGGGGCTGTTCCTTCTTCTCTACATCAGAAGATTAAGTACCCATCCGAAGGCAAGGTTCAGGCAATTTTGGGGGATCAGTTGATGGCCAGAAGATGTTTGGTGGCGGCCATACAACATAAGTCCAAAGTTGAGTCCTCGGATCCTCTAGGAGAAAAGTTATAGTAGTTAAAGCATCCAGCGACGCTTAATGATAACATGGCCGAGGAAGCCAAATGTAAAGATTTGTTAAAAATCACCATTGGGAACGATCCAGAGAAATTTTTTTAGGTCGGCTCACAGTTGCCACCTCAAGAAAAGGCAGAATTAGTAGAATTTCTCAAAAGGAACATAGACGTATTTGCTTGGAATGCTTATGAAGCCCCAGGAGTGGATCCAGAGTTTATCTGTCACCATCTCAATGTCAACCCTGTGATCATCCCTAAGAAACAGCCTCCTCGGCGCCCATCTAAAGAGCATGCTGATGCAGTACGAGAAGAAGTAGCAAAGCTTAAACAAGCTGGAGCTATTAAGGAGGTATTTTATCCCGAATGGTTAGCCAATACTGTAGTGGTGAAGAAGAAGAGTGAGAAGTGGAAAGTGTGTGTAGATTTCATAAACCTCAATAAGGCGTGTCCGGAAGACCCATTTCCCATGCTTAAAATTGATCAGCTAATAGATGCAATGGTAGGACATCCTCGAATGAGTTTCTTAGCTGCCTTTCAAGTCTATCACCAAATACCCTTGACCCTAGATGATCAAGAAAAGACTGCCTTTGTTACTCCTATTGGAAACTACCACTACAAAGTGATGCCTTTTGGTTTGAAAAACGCAGGATTCACCTCTCAAAGAATGATGACGAGGATGTTTGAGCCTCAACTGGGTAAAAGTATTGAGATTTACATAGATGACATGGTGGTGAAGAGTAAAATTGTTTCTGAGCATGTGAGAGATCTTGGAAATATTTTTGAAGTTCTCAGAAGATACAAGTTGCGTTTAAATACATCCAAATGTTCGTTCGGTGTGGGGTCAGGCAAATTCTTGGGTTACATGGTCACTCATAGGAGAATTGAGGTCAACCCAGATCAGATAAAGGCCATCAACAATTTACAACCTCCTCGGAACCCTAAAGAGGTCCAGAAGTTGATTGGAATGGCTGCTGCTTTGAACCGATTTATCTCTCGATCAGCAGATAGGTGTAGGCCTTTCTTCTCTTTAATCAATAAGTGGAAGGGATTGAGTGGACTGAAGAATGTGCTTTGGCTTTTTAGCAACTTAAAGACTATCTAGCTCGACCACCAATCATGTCCAGTCTTGAGCCAAATGAAGTCTTATTTACCTACATTGCTGTAGTTCCTTATGCTGTAAGCTTGGTGTTAATACGAGTGGATTGTGGTGTGCAAAGGCCAGTTTATTATGTGAGTAAGTCACTGCATGACGCCGAGATTCGTTATTTGCCACTGGAGAAGGCTATCCTGGCAGTAGTGCTTGGTACACGGAAGCTGCCTCATTATTTACAAGCACATATAGTCATTGTTCTCACCCAGCTCCCACTCAAATCCATACTTCGAAGTGCTGACTACACAGGAAGGATTGCTAAATGGGGCACAATTCTAGGGGCCAGAAAATGGGTGGAAGTTATCCCGCCTAAATCCTGAAGAAAAATGCCGTCCGTTGGATCGATTGGTCACCGTTGGATGCCAAAAGCATAACGCCGCCTGGAACAATTAATAGCGCCTCGTAAATACCGAAATGTCAGACACAATGATGAAGCGCCTAAATCTATGCTCCACGCGTAAATGTAGGTATTTTTACGTCTTCAGCCTTTATTTCTGTTACAATTCAAAATCCCATTTTTTCTCCTCGGACACGAGGGAAAAATTAAAATTTTGAGGGGCTATTGTGGGGGGTGAAAGCCCAAACGCGTATGTTGGGCCTCAAGCCCCATTTAAAGATATAAGTATTTCCAAGGAGGGGTAAAGGATTGAGAAAGGCCCCAAAATGGAGAATCACGTAAGGAAAGGGTGGGGGAGTGTAGTCCAAGGATCATATCCTCCTCGGACTTGAGCAATATCGGTCAAGTAAATACTTGGGCAGCTTAGGTGAACTTTCAGGAGGTTCCAGTGATAGGATGAACTTCTTGCACGTATAAAGACGGTAGAAATAGAGAAATATCTAGTGAAAAAGCTGCTACCACCGTGTTTAATGCACTGCAGCAACTTTTCTAGCCGCATTTATGTGGAAAAAACCCCTGAACAGTGCAACCTCAACTACCACCACTCATGGAGAGCTAAAGAAGATACCTGATGGAACATATACTCAAGTGAATGCTTAGATGAAGAACAAGTGTACGATCAAGATAGAGAAAAAGAAAACTATATAAATGTAAAGGACCTCTCATGAAAAAAAAAAAAAAGAGGATGAGAGAAGAAAGGTTTATTGTAGCTCCAAAAATTATATAAACAAAAGTTTGTCTCCTTGGACAACAATTTATTCAAGTTTCAAATTTGTACTTGCACTTATTTATCTGTTAAATCATTGTTAAGCGTTGTAAGCGTTGTTTAGTTCACTATCAGCCTAGCTCTTCTACCCACTCTTTACAAATCTATTGTATTAGGTTTGTTGGGCTCGTATTCCATATCTCTTGGGTTTGAGCCACAAATATAGACCCTACAAAAATATTTAGAAGAAAATGGACCACTTCAATCAAAAGGATAATATCAAACAAAAACACAAAAAACGATAAATTTATATATTTGTAAAAATAAAGAGATGGCTAGAAATTATTTTTAGAAATTGTTTAATATTTCGGAAGAAAATTTTTTATACAATTAAGTTAAGGAGTAAATTATATATTAGACCACATTTTAAAATAATCATATATTCCCACGCACTGCATGGATCCGTGACTAGTTAATAGTAATAATCACTCATCATAACAACAATTAGTAAAAAAGTTTGTAAATATAGTATTTTCCTCCTTTAAAAGGCTATAAAAAAAATTTATAAATCTAAAAAAAAAAAAAAAAAAACATACAAGCCCAAAATATTAGCCCAACAACAAAAATTACCGATAGAAAAGCGCAAAAAAAAAAAAAAAAAAAAAAAATGAGACTAATAAACCAATTTTACAAAAATCAAACAACTTGACCCTTTAAAAAACTTTAAACAAAATAATTGTCTTTACTGCAACAAAAGACTACACACACATAAAAATAATTATAATAAAAGAAAATGATGGGACTGACGAAATCAAGCATAGACGAGACAAACTGTGATGACGAGACAGTCCCTTGATGACGAGTAACCACCTTACTGACGAGTAACCACTTCACTGACGAGGTTAAACATCTCATTGAATGCTGCCAGTAAACTCCCCGGACGGTTACAGAGCCAGCTATACAGACCGTTGGAGGAAGTTAAAGCAACATTATGAGGCCATTGAAGCCACCATAACTGCCTCAACGGCTAGAAGCTGAATCAACATATATATATATATATATATATATATATAGCCCCCACACTGCCAAGGAGGAGGTACATTTCATACATACACACTAAGAGATTATTTTTGTTCTATTATCCTTACATTGCTCATTCTCTAAATAGCAATTGATTCTGACTTTGGCATCGGAGACTTTGTGGCAGGCACCACACCGGTGACCATTCTCGAGAACACACTACTTTGCAGACCGGAGTCCATTCTTGTCTGCACATTTTGACTGACGAATTTACGTTTCATCAGTTTGGCGCCGTCTATGGGAACGACATTTTCGTGTTCAATCTCGAAGAAATAGTTTCCACTCAGCAATCACTATCAGATGGAGTCCAATCAAGATTCCACATCCTTGGCTCAGTAGGTTCAGGCTCTCGCAGCCACTGTAGAAGAACTGACCAGGCAAAATCAGGAAATGAAGTTACGACTTCAACAAGAGGAGAATCGATCTAAAGGAAACCGGGACGACGAGGGAGATAGCCACAGAAGAAGTGACCATCAAAGACCCGCCACTCCAACCGAGCACAACTCAAATCTTCTTCAGGAGATGAGGAGGGAGATGGACGAACTTAGGACCGCCATCAGGGAGAAAACAGAGAGGAGCGTAGACCGACTGGTAAGGGCGACGGATTCGCCATTCACTCCAGCAGTCCTTGATTGTCCGGTCCCGTCAAAGTTTCGATTGCCCCAGCTAGAACCATTCGATGGTTTAAAGGATCCTCAGGATCATCTTAACACCTTCAAGACGACCCTAGGGCTCCAACAGCCCCCAGACGAAATATTGTGTCGTTCTTTCCCGATTACCCTCAAAGGAGCTGCAAGGGAGTGGTTCACGAAGCTGCCAACGTCGTCAATCGACAACTTCGAGCAATTAAGCAACGCATTCCTGCGTCACTTCATTGGAGGACAGCGTCCTAAGAGAACCGCGGACCATTTACTTACCATCAGGCAAGGAGAAAAGGAAACTCTAAGGTCGTACGTGAAACACTTTACTCGCGAAACACTAGAGGTAGACAAAGCAGATGATAAAGTGCAACTGACGACCTTCAAGGCAGGGTTGAGATCCAGAGACCTCGTTGCATCACTTGCAAAGAATCCCCCAAAAACGATGGCCGAGATGCTCATTAAAGCACAAAAGTACATGAACGCTGAAGACGCATTAGTAGCCATCAAGGATTCAGGAAGGCCAGGGGACAAAGAAAGGAAAGATGACGATCGTAGGGGGCAAAAGCGGGAGCGCCCGAACCGTCGAGCCAGTGACGGGATCAGGAGGAAAGACGATAAGGGATCGCAAACAGTAAAATTTACCCCTCTTGTTATGCCTATTGATAAAATTTTAACGCAGATTAAGGACGAGCATTACCTTAAATGGCCGCGACCACTGCACTCATCTCCCGGCGTCCGTGATAAGAATAAGTACTGCCGATTCCACAAGGATCACGACCATTATACCGAAGATTGTCGAGACCTCAAAGAGCAGATAGAGGAGTTGATACAGAAGGGGAAATTACAGAAGTTTGTGAAGAAAGGGGAATTCAGGAGGTTCCAAGGTGGAAACAAGAGGCAGCACGAATCTACATCTGGAGGCAATGACCGGCAGATACAACCTCCCCAAAATGTGATAGGAGAAATACAGACGATCTCAGGAGGGTCCGTCGCAGGAGGATCATTCAAATCCCTCAAGAAAGCATGTCAACGACAGGTGAACAGTGTTCACATGACACCCCCGTTGAAGCACAGACGAACTGATCAAGACATAATTTTCAATGAAGGAGATGCTAGAGGAGTGAAGCAGTCTCACAACGATCCCTTGGTCATAGCACTTACCATAGAAGGATTTAACACAAAAAGGATCCTGGTGGACAATGGTAGCTCCACCGATATTATTTACTTCCTCGCGTTCCAACAGTTAAAACTAGACCCAAAAAGGCTGCGTCCTTTCGATTCTCCCCTCGTCAGCTTCAGTGGTGACAGGGTGTACCCCAAGGGCATAGTGACGGTGACGGTGACCGTGGGAACCTACCCGAAGCAGTTGACCTGTCATCTGGACTTCTTAGTGGTAGATTGTCCCTCGACCTACAATGTAATCATTGGAAGACCAGCACTCAACAAGTGGAAATCATCTACGTCAACCTACTGCCTGAAGATAAAGTTTCCAACGGAGAATGGAGTTGGTGAAGTAAAAGGAGATCAAGTTCTAGCTCGGGAGTGCTACCAGGCTGTCGTGGCTACAAAGGAGAACCATACGTGGACGATAGAAGAAAAAGAAGAAGAAAGGGTAGAGGCTCTGGAGACAGTGGAGTTAGCCGACGGAGAATCGAATAAGACAACCAGGATAGGGACGACTCTAGGTCCCGAGATGAGAACAAAGCTAGTCCAATTTCTTAAAGAAAACCAGGACGTCTTTGCCTGGAACCACGATGACATGCCTAGCATATCTTCAGAAGTCCTTCAGCACAGGCTGAATGTGGACCCAGAGAGGAAACCCGTCAAGCAGAAACGGAGAGTCTTCGCACCCGAAAGAAACCAAGCGATCACTGACGAGGTTAACAAGCTCTTGACTACAGGCTTCATCCGCGAAGTGTATTATCCAGACTGGCTCGCCAACGTCGTCTTGGTGAAGAAAGCGAATGGGAAGTGGAGAATGTGCGTAGACTTCACAGACCTGAACAAGGCATGCCCAAAGGACAACTTCCCTCTGCCAAGAATAGACCAGTTGGTAGACTCCACAGCTGGCCACAAGCTGCTGACGTTTATGGACGCCTTTTCTGGATACAACCAGATAAGCATGGCTGAAGAGGATCAGGAGAAAACAGCCTTCATCACCAGTCAAGGGCTCTATTGTTATAAGGTAATGCCCTTTGGACTAAAAAATGCAGGTGCCACTTATCAACGATTGGTGAATAAAATGTTCAGCAAGCAGATAGGCAGAAACATGGAGGTGTACGTGGATGATATGCTCGTCAAGAGTAAAGAAGAGCTTACGCACCTGGACGACCTCAGAGAGACATTTGCAACCCTCAAGCAATACCATATGAAGCTGAATCCTGGTAAGTGTGTCTTTGGCGTAGCCTCAGGGAAATTCCTGGGATTCATGGTATCCCAGAGAGGAATAGAGGCAAATCCAGAGAAGGTACAAGCCATAATCAACATGACATCACCCAAGACCGTCAAAGAAGTCCAAAAGCTCATAGGACGGGTTGCGGCCCTAAACAGCTTTCCAGGAACTCAAACGTTACCTAAGCCATCCACCCCTTTTAAGCCCGTCAAATGAGGGCAAGAACTTGTATTTGTATTTAGCAGTGTCAGGTACAGCCGTCAGTGCAGCCCTGATCAAGGAAGAAGACAGGAAACAGCTCCCAGTTTACTATGTCAGCCAAGCCTTCCAGGGAGCTGAGTCCAGGTACCCGAAGATTGAAAAAATCACGTTTGCATTGATTGTAGCCTCGCGCAAGCTTAGACAGTATTTCCAAACCCATCCAATCTTGGTGATGACGGACCAACCTATTAAGAAGTCCATGAGCAAACTAGAGGCAGCGGGGAGAATGGTCCAATGGGCAATCGAACTCAGCCAATTCGATGTTGAATATCATCCTAGGACAGCAATTAAAGCACAGGCTTTGGCAGACTTCATCGCAGAATTTACCCCCTCAGACGAAGAGGAATTCACTGACGAAGAAGGGCAATGGACAGTACAGACCGACGGTTCGTCAGCCCAGAAGAGGGGGGGAGTAGGGGTCGTCATAATCACCCCTGAAGGAGATGTGCTAAAGTATGGAGTCCAGCTGAAATTTCCTGCCACCAATAACGAGGCCGAATACGAAGGAGTTCTGACTGGTTTGAGGCTCGAAAAAGAGCTTGGAGCCAAGAACCTGTTGGTCCAAAGCGATTCAAAACTGGTAATCGGGCAGATGAGGGGAGAATACGAAGCAAAAGAAGAAAGAATGCAGAGGTACCTTAAACTGGCGAAGCACCTGGCTCGAGAGTTCGAAAAGGTGGAGTTCGTGCAGATTCCCAAAAGTCAGAATGCAATAGCAGACGAAGTCTCAAAGATAGCCTCGTCCGATGGAGGAGAATTGGACGAAGGCCTGATGATGGAAGTCCAGAAGAGCCCCAGCATTGAGAAAGTTCTGACATTCGTAATCCAGGGCACAAACAGCTGGATGACACCCATTATATCTTTCCTTCAGGACGGGCACCTCCCACAGAATACAGAAGAAGTCAGGAAGATCAAAAAAAGAGCAGCCAGATTTATAATCCTCAACGACGCCCTATACAAGAGGGGCTTCTCCATGCCTTACCTAAAGTGCGTTGACGAAGAAGAAGCAAAGTACATTCTGCGAGAGGTCCACGAAGGTATTTGCGGGGATCATGCTGGTCCCAGATCCCTGGCAAGTAAGATAATTCGAACAGGCTATTTCTGGCCCACTATGCAGGTAGACGCGACTGATTTCGTCAAGAGATGTGACAAATGCCAACGGTTCGAAAATGTTCAGCGACTTCCAGCGGAAAACCTAACGACGATTGCATCGCCATGGCCGTTTGCACAATGGGGAATCGACATCGTCGGCCCACTGCCCTAGGGCAAAGGTCAGGTAAAATTCTTACTTGTTGCCATTGATTACTTTACAAAATGGGTTGAAGCGGAGGCACTGGCCACCATAACCGAAGCAAAAATCCAGAGCTTTGTATGGAAGAACATCATTTGCAGGTTCGGGATTCCAAGGACGATCATATCAGACAACGGACGACAATTCGACAGTCAAGGCTTCAGAGAATTTTGCTCAGGCCTAGGCATCAAGAACCACTTCTCATCCCCAGGCCACCCACAAGCGAACGGACAGACGGAGGTGACGAATCAAACGTTGCTCAAGATTATTAAAACGAAGCTGGACGACGCGAAGGGAGCCTGGCCGAAAGAGTTGCCCAATGTCTTGTGGGCGTACAGGACAACAGTGAGAACGCCAACAGGAGAGACCCCCTTCAGACTCACCTACGGCACTGAAGCAGTGATCTCGGTCGAAGTAGGAGTAACCAGCATCAGGCGAGAGGCATTCATTGAAGAAGACAATGACGACCATTTGCGAGTCAACCTGGATCTTATCCTTAGAAATGGTAGAATTCTTAGGTTTAGACTCTCCTAGATCAACCCTAATCTTCTTAGGGTGTGAAACTTCTACAGATTTGACAACCTCACTCACAGGTGGTTTGATAGTTTCACTCACAACCTCACTCACGGAAGGTTCAGAAGAAGAAGAAGGAACAAAGTTCGTGGAATGTGGTACAGAATCAAAGATGCTTTCAACATATCCTAAACCAGATTTGTCAGAAGGATACTTTTGAACATTCAACATTTGATCAAGTTTAGAACTAGCAGATCTAGCAACAGATAAATCATGTTCCAAAGTTTTAACTTTATCAAGCAAAAGCATGTTCTCAGATTTAACATTGTTCAAAAGATCATTAGCATCAAATAATTTAACAAGCAAATTCTTCTTTTCAAGCTCAAGAGATTCAATTTTCTTCAGGCCAAGATCTACATTCATAGCATCCTTTGCAGCAATTTTGCAAAGTTTATTGTAGGCCTCTTGAAGATTTTCATCCTTAGAGAGTTCCCCATCAGAAGGGTTTTCTTCAACAGATATACTTTCATTGACTACAGCAGTAGCAGTGAAAGCAATGAAGTTTCCATCCTCGTCACATCCAGACTCATCATCAGAAACTTCATTATCACTAAGGGTTACAGCCATAGCTTTACCCTTAGACCTCAAGAATGTAGGACATTCAGATTTAACATGACCATACCCTTGATAGCCAAAACACTGAGCACCCAATGGATTGTTTGAAGATTGACCAACTTTTTCTCTAGGTTTTTCAAAGTTATTAACCTTAGTGGGATCATTCTTCCTAAAGTTTCTAGGTTCAGCAGTGTTTGTACCTCTTGCCTTTCTGTTGTTATTCCTAAGAAAGTTTCTAATGTTCTTGACAAGGTATGCAATCTCTGTAGCAGAGAGCTCATCATCAAATCCATTAACATCAACATCATCAACTGACTTAAGAGTCATTGATTTGGATTTGTTCACTTTGGGTAGGTCAAACTCATAGGACTGAAGAGATCCTACAAGCTCATCAACAGGAATGGAGTCCACATCCTTGCTCTCAGTTATGGCAGTCACTTTGGGTCTAAAGTCCTTAGTTAAGGATCTAAGAATCTTCTTAACAATTTTAGGTTGATCATAGATTTCACCCAAATTAAAAGTAGAACTAACAATATCATTCAATTTAGCATAAAATTCATCAAAAGATTCATCATCAGACATTCTAATGCTTTCAAATCTAGAAGTCAATTGCTGCAGTTTATTGATCTTAACTGCCTTTGTGCCTTAATCATGCACAGTTTGGAGAATTTTCCAAGCAGTATGAGCAACCTCAACATTAGAGATTCTCTTAAATTCCTCAATAGAAACAGCATTGAAGATGACATTCATAGTTTTGCTATTGAAACCTGCTGCTTCTTTTTCAGAAGTTTGCCACTCACTCATAGGAGTAGTGGGCTTCTGCCATCCGTATTCAATGGAATTCCAAACTCTCATCAATGAATTTCAGGAATGCTTTCATCCTTACTTTCCAATAAGCATAGTTATTCCCATCAAAGTGAGGAGGAACAACAAGAGAGTGTCCATGCTTCATGACAACAGGGGTCAAGGATCAGCTCAGAGATCAAAAAATCTCTAACAAGAGAGCTACTCACTCTGATACCACTTGAAAGGTTTAAGACCCCTTAAAACAACAATTGGATTAACCTAGTTAATTAGCCAAGTGATTAATTTAGTCAATTTAAGCAATTCTAGGTTATCACAATCATACAATCATATCAAAAGTATAAAGCAGCGGAAATATAAAAGACACAATGATATGATCATCCAGAAAATCACACGGTAAAAACCTGGGGAGGATTTGACCTAGCTATCCTCAAAGTAAACCTAAATCCACTATGGAAGAATCGAAGTTCATACAAAAGGACTTACAAGTTCCCCGCTTAACTTCCTAATGCTACCCACCAGTAGAACTTACTGACACGACCACGTGCAAGCTCCGAATCCACGGACTCCTTCTTTCTTGGATTCTTCAATCAGCTACAAGCACCCACGCTTGATATTCTTTAAGCTTCAATGGTAGCAACCGAGTTGATCATCAAGATATTGAAGTAATCTCTACCTTGAAAACCCTAAGCTTTGTGTAAAGGAAAGCTCCTCTAGATCTCACAAGAGATTTACACAAAACAGAAAAGTATGAGCAACAATACAACTGGAGCAACTCTCAAAACGTGGCTAGGGTTTTTCTTTATAAACCTACGGTAAAAACAGAAAACCCAAAACGTTTAATGAGTTAGGGCTGAGCTAGAAAATTCTGCAGGAAAGCATTCTGCCTGAGATTCGATCGATCGAGTCTTTCCTTCTATTGATTGAGCCAGGCTGAAATGCACCAATGCATCTGCAGCCTCTCGATTCCAACTTTACATGAAAAACCCAACTTTGAGCAAGCCTAAACAAGACTAAATAACCTGTTTTGATCATAGTTTGCCAACAATACAAATTAGAGTTCTAAATACATAAATTCCTAAATCTTTAGAACCTAACAATATCCACAAGGCCCATGAGATGCAATGTATGAACGGTTTTAAAAACTAGAACAACCAAAGAACTAGAATTGGGTCGAGTTCATGGTTTTGACCGATTTTTTTTTTTAGTTTTTACAAAACCAGTTTAGGTTTGGTTCCTGATTGAATCGGCTGGTCTTATTCGGTTTTTAAAACCATGATTGTATCTGATTTAATTACAAAAAATATAAATCACAAGTTCCTTGTAAACTCAAAATTTTAGTTCGTAGACGGTAGTGAAATTGAGTTTTTCATTTGCGAAGACTATAGTGTATCAACTAAGATGGTTTGTCTTGCCCATGGAAGTTGAAACCTCTAGTTGATATGTTGTGGTGTCTGAAGTGTGTAAGACACATAGAACTGTACTGTTGTGAGATCAATTATTCTATAACTATTGTTAACTAAATAATAAATCTCATGTCTTTCATTTACCTTAACTCTAAAGCCTGAGGGAATTGTGAACTTAAACATAAAATGTTGTTTTCTTTAATGTTTCAACAGTGAGATCTAATCAATGATAGAAATATCAGTATATTGGAAAGTCATACATAGTGATGAGAACACATATTTCAAGATGAAATCTATAATGTCTTTCAAGAGATATAAAACATTCCATTTAGATTAGTTTAATAGGATTAGTTATTCTGAGTGTTAGGCTTGACCACTTTAGTAAAAAGTTATTAAAGATTGTACTTATGAAATTAAATTACATAAATATATAAATAACTTAAAGGATTGAACTAAGAACTTGAGAATAAAGAGATAGTAATTTACAAAGTGGCGGTATATATATGACTTTGTGTTACTATGAATGTTTTTATAAAGAGATTAATTGATTTGATAATAAAGTCTAGGGATGTATATATATATATATATATATATATAAACCGAAGCCTTTGACTTAGCTTTGAATTTTTTAAGAGCTCCCACATCTTTACACATCAGCATTATTATAAAAATAACAATAAATCTCTTCTTTCCCCCCCACCAAATACAAATTACAAAGCCCATACTTCTTAAAAAAAAAAAAAAAAAAAAATCTCTCTTCTCATCTCTCACGCTAATATATCCTTCCTCCAAACCTAAAACTCCCTCTTTCCTTTCCTCCAAAATCAAAACCCAAAACTCAGATCCTCCCTCCACCGCCGCCTCTAACACGGATCACTACCACTGCATTGATTTCTCTTTGCCTTTCCATCGTTGCCCAACCCAGCCCATTATATTCTATGTCGGCAACTACATCGCGATCCCGATTCCAACCTTTCTTAAACCAATATGCTTACATGAAATCTCTCATCTTTTGGGGATTAGACGAGTGGGAAGAATGGAATGGGATTGGAGAAGAAGAAGAAGAAGAAGAAGAAGAAGAAGAGGAAGACGACGATTATATCAGAAGATTCACTATAGTGCCACATCTTCAACATTTGAAGATCTACGATTGCCCAAAGTTAAAGTCACTGCCGAAATTTGTTCCTATAACTCCATTACAGAAATTCAAGATTTGGGGGAGTTCGATTCTAGATGAACGCTGCGAAAGAGAGACAGGAGAGGAGTAGCCCAAGATTTCCCACATCCCTAACATCGAGATGGTAACTTCTTTTGACGTTGTTCTCTTCTCCTTTAAATTAATAAAAAATTTATTGACTCCAATTGCTCTTGCTAATTTCCTTTAGCTTGGGCATGTAGACTAATCTAAAATAACTCATATGGTTTTCTTTTGGGCATGTAGTTTGTCAAGATAAAGTTTGTCAAAGAAGAAGATGACAAAGAAGAGCAAGAGCAAGCCGAAGAAGAGGACCTGTGATTTCTGTGATTCTAGGTTCATGATTTGAGCTTCAAGTAGAGATTTTTGGATGATGATGGTGAAAGATGATTTGTGTGTATGGGCAAAGTTCATTCTTCGCTTGATTTAGTTATAGTCTAATCCAATCATGGGTAACTTCTTCAAAATCTTCTTCTGCTTCGTCTTCTTTTTTTATTGGAACTAAATATTGATTAATTATCCTACTTATCTCTCAAATTTTGAATGGTGATTGTGCTTTTGATTATGTCAATTTAAATATAAGTTTTTGTTATTCAATTATTGGAGATTACTCTTTATTCGACAAAATGATAAAAAGAGTCACTATAATAGTGCCTGTGATTGTATCAATTCAAAGTAGAGCTCTAAAGAACACAAAATTTCATCCAAAAAAAAAAAAAAAAAACTAATATATACATTCTCCACTTAAAAGGAGTCCAAGTAAAAATCAAATACCTTAAAATTCTTGAACTCTACATTAATACCGTGTATATATCAAACTTTTTTTTTTTTTGGAGGGGGTATATATATGGCTCTTTGAAATAATTTTACAATGCCATGATACTACTAAATTCTATTAGCTCACAGTTCTAATCTTATCATACTCCTTTGTAATATATTATATATATAATTTCGATCTCAAGTCTCAACAACAAGCTATTATCCTAGGGTAAACTTGGCGCCAGATTCAACCCACTAGTAGATTGGTTCATCTAAATAATTCCATTGTGTTTTAACTGCTGACTTTTGTTTAATTTTTTGTAACATTTGAAATTTTCTTGCAAATTTCAACAATTATAGTAATGGATTATTTTCTTGCACATTTCAAGAATTATAGCAATGGATTATTTTTTTGAGGGTAGAACATCTTTCTTTTATGTTTCTCTGTGTAGTTACATGTTTTTTTTTTTTTTTTTTTTTTTTTTTTATATTTTGTTTCAATAATTTGTAGGCACCAAATTTTCTAATTCTTTAGTTTTATCTGAATTTTTGGGTCTATTTTTTGCATTATCTGAACTGTCTGGCATATTTTGTTAGGTTTTAAGTTTGTAATGTTGGCAAACCATGACAAAAAGTAAGTCTCATTGGTTTAGAATAGTGTACTTTCAAGTCCAAGACAAAAAAACTCAAGTTTGGGATGAAAAAAATGAGTTACAATCTATTTCGTTTGATTGGTACTTGATTGATCGAAAGTTGCATATCAGCAAAAAATCAACAAACGTAAAAAGCCCATAACTTGACTGTTTAAAGCCCAAATCACAAGCCGTTTTTTCTAGTATTTAAAGGACATTATAAGCTAACCCTAGAGGGGGTTTTCAGATTTTTTTTAGAGAGATTAGAGTGCATCATGTGCCTCTTTTGTAGATCTAGGGTTTTGTACCCAAAAGCTCTCTAAAGTCTTCTACCAGTGTTATTCCTTGAAGAATCTCAAGATCCGGTGTTGTAGAAGTTGCTGCCTACAAGATCAACGTCTAAGGAGATCCAAAACCTTTGAGTGGAGTCTCAAAGTCACAAGTGTGGGTGCTTGTGTTGCAAAGGCCAAGGAAAGAAATAGCCTGTGGACTTGGAGCTATCATAGGGTTGTGGTAGTAAGTTCTACGTGTAGTAGAAATAGGATGTCAGTGGTCTAAGTCTTATTGTAAATTTCAATTTTTTCTAGTGGATTTTATTTTTACCTAGAGGATAGCTAGGTCAAATCCTCCTCAGGTTTTTTACTGGTTTGGTTTTCCTGGGTCATCATATTGTTGTGTTATTTACTTTTCCGCTGCTTTGAATGATATGATTGTTTTGTTTTAATCTAGATTTGAATAATAAACCTAAATATTAACTTGGTTAATTAATTAGGTTAAACAATCCAATTTACAGGGATCTAAAAACCTAACATATTTCAATGGCATCTTTCTCTTATATTTCTCTTTTGTATGTAGTGACTGTAGTCATATACTTTTTCTATTGTTTCAATAATTCTAGGTTTAGAATCTTCTAATTTTTTAATTTTTTTTTGGCATTTTGGAAATTTTAACATCTGACTTTTTGCATTAGTTTTAGCAATATCTGAACATGTTTGGTAGATTTCAACAACTATACCACAGGTTATTCTTTTAAAGATTACTAATTTTTCTCTTATATTTCTCTACTGTGTAGCCATATATATTTTGTTTCGTTTCAACAATTCCTAGGCAATGAATCTTCCATTTCACTAATATTTTAAGCTTTGACTTCTTCATCAAATTGTAACACAAATTCAAGCTAGATAGGAGCAATTTATACAATGGAATAGTTTCATAATCAATTTAATATTTCATAAAATTATTTTAGTCTACCATACAAACAAGTAAGTTCTCAGTGGGATTCTACATATAGGGAGCAATGATAAATTTGACAGAATTACAGCAATTTTTTATTTTTTTTTCTATTATTTGAAACAAAATTGAGCCCTATTCAATGCACAGGGGAAAATTTCATATATTGTCCTACAAAATTTCTTATGTCATCATAGATACACTGCTCATTTATTCTCCAATCCATAATCCTAAATTATATTAAAAGATCAATTCTTTGCTTACATAGCTTTTACTTTAGAACCTATATGGAACTTAAGGAACCAGGTGGAACACTGATCAACATCCTAACCACTACTATATCAATTGAAAACAGGGTAGCCGAGTAAATGAATTTGTTAGGTTCTAAAGATTTAGGAATTTATGTATTTAGAACTCTAATGTGTAATGTTGGCAAACCATGATCAAAACATTATGTTTAGTCTTGTTTAGGCTTGCTCAAAGTTATATATTTTATGTAAAGTTGGAATCGAGAGGCTGCAGATGCATTGGTGCATTTCGGCTTGGCTCGATCAATCGAAAGAAAGACTCGATCGATCGAATCTCGGGCAAAATGCTTTTTTGCAGAATTTTCCAACTCAACCCTAACTCATTAAACGTTTTGGGTTTTCTGTTTTTACCCTAGGTATATAAGGCAAAACCCTAGCCACGTTTTGTGAGTTGCTCCTGTTGTATTGTTGCTCATACTTTTCTGTTTTGTGTAAATCTCTTGTGAGATCTAGAGGAGCTTTCCTTTACACAAAGCTTAGGGTTTTCAAGGTAGAGATAGTATCAACATCTTGATGATCAACTCGGTTGCTGCCATTGGAGCTTAAAGAATAACAAGTGTGGGTGCTTGTAGCTGATTGGAGAATCCAAGAAAGAAGGAGTCCGTGGATTTGGAGCTTGCACGTGGTCATGTCAGTAAGTTCTACTGGTGGGTAGCATTAGGAAGTCAAGCGGGGAGCTTGTAAGTCCTTTTGTATGAACTTCGATTCTTTCGCATAGTGGATTCAGGTTTACCTTGAGGATAGCTAGGTCAAATCCTCCTCAGGTTTTTACCGTGTGGTTTCCTGGGTGATCATATCTTGTGTTATTTATTATTCTGTTGCTTTATATTCTTGATATGATTGTATGTTTGTGATAACCTAGAATTGCATAATTTGACTAAGTTAATCACTTGGCTAATTAACTAGGTTAATCTGGTTGGTTTAAGGGGTCTAAAACCGTTCAAGTGGTATCAGAGCGGGTAGCTCTCTTGTTTGAGATTTTTTGATCTCTGAGCTGATCCTTGACCCCTGTTGTCATGGAACATGGACACTCTCTTGTTGTTCCTCCTCACTTTGATGGGAATAACTATGCTTATTGGAAAGTAAGGATGAAAGCATTCCTGAAATCCATTGATGAGAGAGTTTGGAATTCCGTTGAGTACGGATGGGAGAAGCCCACTACTCCTGTGAGTGAGTGGCAAACTTCTCAAAAAGAAGCAGCTGGGTTTAATAGCAAAGCTATGAATGCCATCTTTAATGCTGTTTCTATGGAGGAATTTAAGAGAATCTCAAATGTTGAGGTTGCTCATACTGCTTGGAAAATCCTCCAGACTGTGCATGAAGGCACAAAGGCAGTTAAGATCAATAAATTGCAACAATTAACTTCTAGATTTGAAAGCATTAGAATGTCTGATGATGAATCTTTTGATGAATTCTATGCTAAATTGAATGATATTGTTAATTCTGCATTTAATTTGGGTGAAATCTATGATCAACCTAAAATTGTTAGGAAGATTCTTAGGTCTTTAACTGAAGACTTTAGACCCAAAGTGACTGTCATTACTGAGAGCAAGGATGTGGACTCCATCCCTGTTGATGAGCTTGTAGGATCTCTTCAGTCCTATGAGTCTGACCTACCCAAAGCAAACAAATCCAAATCAATGGCTCTTAAGTCTGTTGATGATGTTGATGTTGGTGGATTTGATGATGAGCTCTCTGCTACAGAGATTGCGTACCTTGCTAAAAACTTTAGAAACTTTCTTAGGAATAACAACAGAAAGGCAAGAGGTACAAACACTGCTGAACCTAAAAACTTTAGGAAGAATGATCGCACTAAGGTTAATAACTTTGAAAAACCTAGAGAAAAAGTTGGTCAATCTTCAAACAATTCTTTGGGTGCTCAGTGTTTTGTATGTCAAGGGTATGGCCATATTAAATCTGAATGTCCTACATTCTTGAGGTCTAAGGGTAAAGCTATGGCTGTAACCCTTAGTGATAATGAGGTTTCTGATGATGAGTCTGGATGTGACGAGGATGGAAACTTCATTGCTTTCACTGCTACTGCTGTAGTCAATGAAAGTATATCTGTTGAAGAAAACCCTTTTGATGGGGAACTCTCTGAGGATGCAGATCTTCAAGAAGCCTATAACAAATTTTGCAAAGTTGCTGCAAAGGATGCTATGAATGTTGAACTTGGCCTGAAGAAAATTGATTCTCTTGAGCTTGATAAGAAAAATTTGCTTGTTAAGTTATTTGATGCTAATGATTTTTTGAACCATGTGAAATCTGAGAACATGCTCTTGCTTGATAAAGTTAAAACTTTGGAACATGATTTATCTGTTACTAGATCTGCTAGTTCTAAACTTGATCAAATGTTGAATGTTCAAAAGTATCCTTCTGACAAATCTGGTTTAGGATATGTTGAAAGCATCTCTGTGTCTGTTCCTAATTCCACTAACTTTGTTCCTTCATCTTCTTCTGAACCTTCTGTGAGTGAGGTTGCGAGTGAAACTGTCAAACCCCCTGTGAGTGAGGTTGTTAAACCTATGGTAGTTTCACCCCCTAGGAAGATTAGGGTTGATCTAGAAGAGTCTAAACCTAAGGATTCTACCCTTTCTAAGGACAAGATGCATGGTAAACCTGCTTGGGTTTGTCATTTTTGTGGAAAGTCTGGACACATTCGTCCTAACTGTTACAAGCTTCAAGCTGCTAAGAAAGCAAACAAAGCAAAGGTGCCTGTGCCTTAAGCACAAGATCCTATGACACTCATTGGTGAATTGGTAAAGGCGTTGAACCTTTATTCTAATCCTGGAGTTAGAAATCACTCGAATGTGAATAAGAACTCTAATGCTCGTGGTGCATCTAAAAGATTTTGGATGCAAAAGACTCGATCTAATTGAGTCTTTCTAACATGGTCCTTGTGCTTATTGCTCATTCCTCTGTGACCATTGTTCTTTGGTGGTTGTGTTTTTATTTTTTTCTAGGACTTGCATTGCATTACATTCATGCATTTTATTCTAGGATTTATTTGTTTTCTCTTTTTTTATAATAAAAAAAAAAAGAAAAAAAAAAAGAAAAAAAAAAAAAAGGAGAAAGCAAAAATATGTCTGACATTATTTTTCATGGTTTTTGAAAACAATGTTGGTCAATTTATTTACACTTAACATGTCTTGTGTACCTTGTTTAGCTTTGGTGAGCTTATTTATTGCACTTTACTAGTTGAAGCTTTGTAGTGCATATTGTGTGGAAAAGATGTTTATGGTGTTTATCATTTTGTCTTAATCTTGAAGTCACATGTTATTTGACTGTCGGACTTGATCCTTTTGAGAAAGGTATAAATAACTATCTCACCACTATTCACTAGCCAATCATGAACACCTTAGTGCATATCATAAGATTTTGTGCTCGAGAAAGTGTAGCACGTGCACAAAAAGAACATAAGATGTAGCCTCGGTTAAATCACATAATTAAAATTGGTGTGTACTATTAGGCTTGATGCCAATTCACATAATTAAAACTGGTGTGTACTATTAGGCTTGATGCCAATTCACATAATTATGAGGCAAAATTCAAGAAACTTACATGATTGCAAGCTTATGTTCTAGGAGATGTGGGAGTTATATGATGTAACTCTTTAGGTGATAGTCTCTTTTAAATTCTATGTGATGAATTTTGTAGACTTTGTGATTGATTTCTATTCACATATCACCTCACATGTATCTCAAGCTTTTGCTAGTTGCACACACTACACAAGTTACTCTTTGCTAAACACTGTACATGTTATTGTGTGTGTTTTTGGTCTGACCAACCAAGTTTGAAAATACCTTGAGTATTATGCAAAACATTTTTTTTTGCTTGAGAATTTAAAGGGAGAATGGCTGAAACTTTCTTTGGAGAAACTGGGATTAAAATTTGGGTTTTTGAAAAAGCATTCCATTTCATCTCATACTCATGCATTTTGTTTCATCAATTTTAATGCTTTGAGGAGTTATTTTCAAAAATTGGTTTGGGATTTTCAAAACTGTGATTTTTCTCAAAAATTTTGTGAGCCTCTGCCTGTTTCGATCGATCCATTCTGTTTTTCGATCGATCGAAAATGTGCTTCAATTTATTTAAAAGTCTCGGATTGATTCGATTGATCGAATGTGATTTTCGATCAATCGAATGTCGCGAATCAGGTTTTTTTAAAACACTGTTCTTTGACTGATTCAAAACACTTTTTCAAAAGTTTTTCAAACTTTCTTTCTCTCTCCGACTCGGCAAGGCTAAAGGTTCAATTTTTTGTCGTTTTCCTCCGAAATTTTTGCAAGGTTTCTCTTTCCTCAAGCCGGTAAGACTGTTTTGCCCTTCCTTTTGAGTTTATTTTCAAGTTTTCATGCATTATACACTCTAATTTTCGGACTATTCATTTTTGGGATTTTTGTTGATTCAAGCCCTATTTTGTGAAATTGATCAATGGGTTTTTGTTGGGACATGATATAAACTTGTTCTTGGTGGTTTAATTTGATCAATTTTGGGTTTTGTGAAAAATTGAATTTTCTAGGGTTTGTATTGAATCCGAATTGGGGATTTTGTTCAATTAGGTTGAAATTGATGAAATTGGCTTGTTGTTTTGATGTAATTAGGCATTATAATCTGTGTGTTGTGTTATGCAATGCTCAATTCATCAATTTGTTTCAAAATTTTCAAGTGGTTTTTCAAATTTTTGGGGTTTTTGTTAGAAACTCTATGCTCAAGCCAATTTTGTGAAATTGAACTTAATTTGAACTTTGTTTACTGCATTAGTACATGCATCATGACATTGTAATTGTTCATGCATCATATAGATTTTTGTTCTATATTTTTTTTGTGCTAACTTGCAGTCTGCCCTTGGTTTTGTTTTTTTTTTTGGTTTTCTCTGTGTGTCTTTGTCCTTTCCTTAGCACTATGCCTAGGAAGACTAGGGCTCGTAGGTCTGTCCCCACACCTACTCCTTCCCCTCCTCCCTTTGACCGAGAGAAGTTTCCTAGTGAGAAAAACCAAGAGATTTATGATAAGCTGAACCTTAGGAGGAAGATATGGTCTGAGCGTTCTGTCATCTTAGATGAGCTTGATCCTGTCATTAGGGCAAATTTTGAGCGTAGGGGCTGGTTACCCTTGGTGGATATTTCTGATCCTCCTCCACCTGCTACCCTGATTAGAGAGTTCTTCTCAAACATCTCTATCCGCGTCTATGATTCCAACACTTTAGTAAAGAGTTGGATACGAGGCGTAGAGTACACCATTACTCCTACGGTAGTGGCTGATGCTCTAGAGGTACCCTTGGTCCAGCACCCTGTCTACCCTTATGATGAGTCTCCTTTGCTGAGTGATGTCATGTCTTACATCACTGGGTCTTCTATCCAGTGGGGTTCTGATCCTAGGATCACCACTGCTGAGCTTTCTGAGTTACACTGTCTTTTCTTTAGGATAGCTTGTCATTGTTTTTGGCCCACTTCTCATCTTCACACCATTCCTCTCGAGTGGTGTGTATTTTTGTATGCTCTAGTCACTGATGCTCCTATCAGTTTTCCACATTTGTTTCTTCGTTCTTTGAACGAAGTTTATAGGAGTTCATCTTCATCCCATGCCCTTGTTCATCCTATCTTTATCCATAGGATTTTGCTTTATCTAGGTTTAGATGATTTCCCTTCCTCAGAGCCTGTTCATGTTATTGCTCCTATAGGTGCGTCTTTTCTTAGACAAAGGGCTGCTCACCTTCAAGCTAGCTCTAAACACCCTAGGTCTGAGCCTTCTGGTTCCGCACCTCCTCCCTCTTCTTCTACTGGTCCTACTGGTGAGGCTGTTCCTAATCCTACTGCTGCTGCTGTTCCTCCACCTCCATCAGATGACTTTGATATCCGTCGTACCTTGGAGACTATCATGACCGTTCAAGCGGCTCATGGTCAACTTTTGGTGGACTTATTTGACGAAATCCGTGCTTTGCGAGCTGATCTGGCACATTTTCATTCACCCTCACCACCTCCTTTTGATGATGGCTTGTGATTGCTCTTTGGCATTCCATCACAAAAAGGGAGAGTAGAGTTTGTAGAGGAGTTTTGTAGTTAGGGGGAGATTTATTTTGTTTTGAGGAGCTAGTGGAGATGTTAGATTGTATCTAGGTGCCTCACCTTGTATATCATTTTTTGGGGATATTCATGTTAGGGGGAGTAACATTGTTTTTGATATACATGATTTATACTTGATTCTTGTTTCTTTGGATTCACTGTTTATTGATTTATATTTATGAGTTATTCATTGATATATGTCTTTATTATGTGATGTGTGAATCATACAAGAATGTTATACCTGTTTTTTTACTATTTTCTGTCACACATGCGTTTATGCGTTTGTTGAGTATTTCAGGAATATACAGGTTGATTCAATTGAGCTGCTGTCTACACTTGCAACTAATGGATAGTAGTTAGGATTAAATTGTGTTTTATGAGAATTATATTTGTAAAGGGCTTTTACTTGTAAACTTTGAGTTTTGTGTTTGTGTTTTGTCACGGATTGCCAAAGAGGGAGTTTGTTAGGTTCTAAAGATTTAGGAATTTATGTATTTAGAACTCTAATTTGTAATGTTGGCAAACCATGATCAAAACATTATGTTTAGTATTGTTTAGGCTTGCTCAAAGTTGTGTCTTTCATGTAAAGTTGGAATCGAGAGGCTGCAGATGCATTGGTGCATTTCGGCCTGGCTCGATCGATCAAAAGAAAGACTCGATCGATTGAATCTCGGGCAGAATGCTTTTCTACAGAATTTTTCAGCTTAGCTCTAACTTATTAAATGTTTTGGGTTTTCTGTTTTTACCCTAGGTATATAAAGAAAAACCCTAGCCAGGTTTTTAGAGTTGCTCCTGTTGTATTGTTGCTCATACTTTTCTGTTTTGTGTAAATCTCTTGTGAGATCTAGAGGAGCTTTCCTTTACACAAAGCTTAGGGTTTTCAAGGTAGAGATAGTATCAACATCTTGATGATCAACTCGGTTGCTGCCATTGGAGCTTAAAGAATAACAAACGTGGGTGCTTGTAGCTGATTGGAGAATCCAAGAAAGAAGGAGTCCGTGGATTCGGAGCTTGCACGTGGTCGTGTCAGTAAGTTCTACTGGTGGGTAGCATTAGGAAGTCAAGCGGGGAGCTTGTAAGTCCTTTTGTATGAACTTCGATTCTTTCGCATAGTGGATTCAGGTTTACCTTGAGGATAGCTAGGTCAAATCCTCCCCAGGTTTTTACCGTGTGGTTTCCTGGGTGATCATATCTTGTGTTATTTATTATTCCGCTGCTTTATATTTTTGATATGATTGTGAACGGTTTTAGACCCCTTAAAACACAACCAGATTGAGTAGCCAAGTTGTTACTTAGTCAAATTATGCAATTCTAGGTTAAAACAATCAAACAATCATATCAAGAATATATAGCAACATAATAATAAATAACACAAGATATGATCACCCAGGAAACCACACCGGTAAAAACCTGGGGAGGATTTTACCCACCGATCCTCAAGGCAAACCTGAATCCACTATGAAAGAATCGAAGTTCATACAAAAGGACTTACAAGCTCCCCGCTCGACTTCCTAATGCTACCTACCAGTAGAACTTACTGACACGACCCCGTGCAAGCTCCGAATCCACGGACTCCTTCTTTCTTGAATTCTTCAATCAGCTACAAGCACCCACGCTTGATATTCTTTAAGCTTCATTGGTAGCAACCGAGTTGATCATCAAGATGTTGAAGTAATCTCTATCTTGAAAACCCTATGCTTTGTGTAAAGGAAAGCTCATTTAGATCTCACAAGAGATTTACACAAAACAGCAATGTATGAGCAACAATACAACTGGAGCAACTCTAAAAATGTGGCTAGGGTTTTGCCTTATATACCTAGGGAAAAAACATAAAACCCTAAACATTTAATGAGTTAGGGCTAAGTTGGAAAAACTGCAGAAAACGCAATCTGGCCGACTTTCGATTGATCGAGTCTATTCTTCGATCGATCGAGCCAGACCGAAATGCCCCAATGCATCTGCAGTCTCTCGATTCCAACTTTACAATTATTAATCAACTTTGAGCAAGCCTAAACAAGATTAAACATATTGTTTTGATCATGGTTTGCCAATATTACAAATTAGAGCTCTAAATACATAAATTCCTAAACCCTTAGAACCTAACAAACTCCCCCTTTGGCAATCCATGACAAAACACAAATTAAAAGCTCAGAGTTTACAAGTAAAAAGCCCTTTACAAAAATAATGCTCATAAACTAAAATTCAATCCTAACTACTATCCATCAGTTGCAAGTGTAGACAGCAGCTCAATTGAATCAACCTGTATATTCTTGAAACACTCAACAAACGCATAAACGCATGTGTGACAGAAAAGAGTAAAACAACAGGTATAACATTCTTGTAAGATTCACACAACACAAAATAAAGACATATATTAATGAACAACTCATAAATATAAATCAATAAGCAGTGAATCACAAAGAAACAAGAATCAAGTATATATCATGTATATCAATCAAAGTTACTCCCCCTAACATGAATATCCCCAAAAATGATATACAAAGTGAAGCACCTAGATACAATCTAAAAACTCCACAAGCTCCTCAAAAACAAAAAAGCCTCCCCCTAACTACAAAAACTCCTCTACAAGTCAAAAACTCTACTCCCCCTTTTTGTGACGGAATGCCAAAGGGCAATCATAAGTCATCATCAAAAGGAGGTGGTGAGGGTGAATGAAGATGTGCAAAGTCGGCTTGCAGAGCACGAATCTCATCAAGCAAGTCCACCAAAATCTGACCATGAGCCGCCTGAACGGTCATGACAGTCTCCAAGGTACGACGAACATCAAAGTCGGCCAAAGGAGGTGGAGGAACAGTAGCAGCAGCAGCATCACCAGCAGGATCAGGAATATCCTCACCAGCAGGACCTGTAGAAGAAGAAGGAGGAGGTGCGCTACTAGAAGGCTCAGACCTAGGGTGTTTAGAACCAGCTTTAAGATGAGCGGCCCTTTGTCTAAGAAAAGACGCACCTATGGGAGCAATCACATGAACAGGCTCAGAGGAAGGGAAACCACTAAGATCAAGATAAAGCAAAATCCTATGAATGAAAATAGGATGAACAAGAGCATGAGCAGAAGATGAACTCCTATAAACATCATTCAAAGAACGAAGAAACAGATGAGGAAAACTGATAGGAGCATCAGTAACAAGAGCGTACAAAAATACACACCTCTCGAGAGGAATGGTGTGAACATGAGATATGGGCCAGATAGAATGACAGGCTATCCTAAAGAAAAGATAGTGCAACCCAGAAAGCTCAGCAGAGGTGATCCTAGGATCAGAACCCCATTGGATAGAAGTCCCAGTGATGTAAGACAAGACATCACTCAACTCGGGAGACTCATCATAAGGATAGACAGGATTCTGGACCAAAGGTACCCCTAGAGCATCAGCCACTACCTTGGGAGTAATGGTGTACTCTACGCCTCGTATCCAACTCTTTACCAAAGTGTTGGAATCATAGATGCGGATAGAGATGTTCGAAAAGAACTCTCTAATCAAGGCAGAAGGTGGAGGAGGATCAGAAATATCTACCAAGGGTAACCAGCCCCGACGCTCAAAGTTTGCCCTAATGGCAGGATCAAGTTCATCTAAGAGAACAGAACGCTCAGCCCAAATCTTTCTCCTAAGGTTTAGCTTCTCAAAAATCTCTTGGTTTTCTCACTCGGAAACTTCTCACGGTCAAAAGAAGTAGGGGGTGGAGAAGGTGAGGAAATAGTCCTACGGGCTCTAGTCTTCCTAGGCATAATGCTAAGGAAAGGACAGAGACACAAGAGAAAACCAAAAGAACAAAGTAAAACAAAACCAAGGGCAGACTGCAAGTTAGCACAATAAAAATATAGAAAAAATCTATATGATGCATGAACAATAACAATGTTGTGATGCATGAACTAATGCAGTAAACACTGTTCAAATTAGGTTCAATTTCACAAAATTGGCTCGAACATAGAGTTTCTAACAAAAACCCTAAAAAATTTGAAAAACCACTTGAAAATTTTGAAACAAATTGATGAATTGATCATCACACATTGTTGAAAACAGATTAGAATAACCAATTTCATCAAAACAACAAGCCAATTTCATCAATTAAACCCAATTGAACAGAAATCCCCAATTCGGATCAATTACAAGCCCTAGAAATTTCAATTTCTCACAAAACCCAAAATTGATCAAATTAAACTATCAAGATCATGTTTATAGCATGTCCCCACAAAAACCCATTGATCAATTACACAAAATTGGGCTTGAATCAACAAAAATCCCAAAAAGAAAAAGGTCCGAAAATTTGAGTGTATAATGCATGAAAAATGCATGAAAATATGTAAATAAACTCAAAAGGAAGGGCAAAATAGTCTTACCGGCTTGAGGAAAGAGATTCTTTGCAAAAATTTTGGAGGAAAACGACAAAAAAATCGCTGTAGAACCTTGCCAAGTCGGAGAGAGAAAGAAAAGTTTGAAAAACTTTTTGAAAAAGTGTTTGAATCAGTCAAGAACACTGTTTTAAAAAACCTGATTCACGACTCTCGATTGATCGAAAATTACATTCGATCGATCGAATCAAACAGTCATTTTTAAACAAATTAAAGCACTTTTTCGATCGATCGAAAATCAGAATGGATCGATTGAACTGGGCAGAGCCTCACAAAAGTTTTGAGAAAAATCATAGTTTTGAAAATCACAAACCATATTTTGAAAACAACTCCTCAAAGCATTAAACTACTGAAACAAAATGCATGAGTATGAGATGGAATGCTTTTTCAAAAACCCAAGTTTTAATCCCAGTTTCTCCAAAGAAAATTTCAGCCATTCTCTTTTTAAACTCTCAAGCAAAAAAAATGTTTTGCATAAATTTCAAAGTATTTTCAAACTTGGTTGGTCAGACCAAAAACACACACAATAACATGTACAATGTTTAACAAAGAGTAACTTGTGTAGTGTGTGCAACTAGCAAGAGCTTGAGATACATGTGAGGTGATATGTGAATAGTGATCAATCACACAGTCTACAAAATTCATCAAATAGAATTTAAAAGAGACTATCACCTAAAGAGTTACATCATATAACTCCCACATCTCCTAGAACATAAGCTTGCAATCATGTAAGTTTCTTGAATTTTGCCCCATTATTAGATGAAATTTGGCATCAAGCCTAATAGTACACACCAGTTTTAATTATGTGAATTGGCATCAAGCCTAATAGTACACACCAATTTTAAGCATTAAGCAATTAAAGAGGCTACACCTTATGTTCTTTTTGTGCATGTGCTACACTTTCTCGAGCACAAAATCTTATGATATGCACTAAGGTGTTCATGATTGGCTAGTAAACAGTGGTGAGATGGTTATTTATGCCTTTCTCAAAAGGATCAAGTCCGACAGTCAAATAACATGTGACTTCAAGATTAAGACAAAGTGATAAACACCATAAACATCTTTCCCACACAACATGCACTACAAAGTTTCAACTAGTCAAGTGCAATAAATAAGCTCATCAAAGCTAAACAAGGTACATACGACATGTTATGTGTAAATAAATTGACCAACCTTGTTTTCAAAAACCAAGAAAAAATAGTGCCAAACACAATTTGCTTTTCTCTTTTTTTTTTTTTTTTTTTTTTTTTAATTTTAAAAGAGAAAACAAAATAAATCCTAGAATGAAATGCATGAATGTAATGCAATGCAAATCCTAGAAACAAAAAAAACAAAAGAAACACAAAAACCAAAGAACAATGGTCACAAAGGAATGAGCAATGAAGCACAAGGACCATGTCAGAAAGACTCAATTAGGTCGAGTCTTTTGCATCCAAAACCTTTTAGATGCACCACGAGCATTTGAGTTCCTATTCACATTCGAGTGATTTCCAACTCCAGGATTGGAATAAAGGTTCAAAGCCTTTACCAATTCACCAATAAGTGCCATAGGATCTTGTGCTTGAGGCACAGACACTTTTGGTTTGTTTGCTCTCTTAGCAGCTTGAAGCTTGTAACAGTTAGGACGAATGTGTCCAGACTTTCCACAATAATGACAAACCCAAGCAGGTTTACCATGCATCTTGTCCTTAGAAAGGGTAGAATCCTTAGGTTTAGTCTCTCTCAGATCAACCCTAATCTTCCTAGGAGGTGAAACTTCTATAGGTTTGACTACCTCACTCACAGGTGGTTTGATAGTTTCACTCACAACCTCACTCACAGAAGGTTCAGAAGAAGATGAAGGAACAAAGTTCGTGGAATGAGGAGTAGACACAGAGATGCTTTCAACATATCCTAACCCAGATTTATCAGAAGGATACTTTTGAACATTCAGCATGTGATCAAGTTTAGAACTAGCAGATCTAGCAACAGATAAATCATGTTCCAAAGTTTTAACTTTATCAAGTAAAAGCATGTTCTCAGATTTCACATGGTTCAAAAGATCATTAGCATCAAATAATTTAACAAGCAAATTTTTCTTTTCAAGCTCAAGAGAATCAATTTTCTTCAGGCCAAGTTCAACATTCATAGCATCCTTTGCAGCAACTTTGCAAAGTTTATTATAGGCCTCTTGAAGATCTGCATCCTCAGAGAGTTCCCCATCAGAAGGGTTCTCCTCAACAGATATGCTTTCATTGACTACAGCAGTAGCAGTGAAAGCAATGAAGTTTCCATCCTCGTCACATTCAGACTCATCATCAGAAACCTCATTATCACTCAGGGTTACAGCCATAGCTTTACCCTTAGACTTCAAAAAAGTAGGACATTCAGATTTAACATGACCATACCCTTGACAACCAAAACACTGAGCACCCAAAGAATTGTTCAAAGATTGACCAACTCTTTCTCTAGGTTTTTCAAAGTTATTAACCTTAGTGGGATCATTCTTCCTAAAGTTTCTAGGTTCAGCAGTGTTTGTACCTCTTGCCCTTCTGTTAGTATTCCTCAGAAAATTTCTAAAATTCTTGGCAAGGTAAGCTATCTCTGTAGCAGAGAGCTCATCATCAAATCCACCAACATCAACATCATCAACAGACTTAAGAGCCATTGATTTGGATTTGTTTGTTTTGGGTAGGTCAGACTCATAGGACTAAAAAGATCCTACAAGCTCATCAACAGGGATGGAGTCCACATCCTTGCTCTCAGTAATGGCCGTCACTTTGGGTCTAAAGTCCTCAATTAAAGATCTAAGTATCTTCCTAACAATTTTAGGTTGATCATAGATTTCACCCAAATTAAAAGCAGAATTAACAATATCATTCAGTTTGGCATAAAATTCATCAAAGGATTCATCATCAGACATCCTAATGCTCTCAAACCTAGAAGTTAATTGCTGCAGTTTGTTTATCTTAACTGCCTTTGTGCCTTCATGCACAGTTTGGAGGATTTTCCAAGCAGTATGAGCAACCTCAACATTAGAGATCCTCTTAAATTCCTCCATAGAAACAGCATTAAAGATGGCATTCATAGCTTTGCTATTGAAGCCTGCTGCTTCTTTTTCAGAAGTTTGCCACTCACTCACAGGAGTAGTGGGCTTCTGCCATCCGTATTCAACGGAATTCCAAACCCTCTCATCAATTGATTTCAGGAATGCTTTCATCCTTACTTTCCAATAAGCATAGTTATTCCCATCAAAGTGAGGAGGAACAACAAGAGAGTGTTCATGCTCCATGACAACAGGGGTCAAGGATCAGCTCAGAGATAAAAAAATCTCAAACAAAAAGAGCTACTTGCTCTGATACCACTTGAACGGTTTAGACCCCTTAAAACACAACCAGATTGAGTAGCCTAGTTAATTAGCCAAGTTGTTACTTAGTCAAATTATGCAATTCTAGGTTAAAACAATCAAACAATCATATCAAGAATATATAGCAGCGGAAATATAAAAGACACAATGATATGATCACCCAGGAAACCACACCGGTAAAAACCTGGGGAGGATTTTACCCACCGATCCTCAAGGCAAACCTGAATCCACTATGAAAGAATCGAAGTTCATACAAAAGGACTTACAAGCTCCCCGCTCGACTTCCTAATGCTACCTACCAGTAGAACTTACTGACACGACCCCGTGCAAGCTCCGAATCCACGGACTCCTTCTTTCTTGAATTCTTCAATCAGCTACAAGCACCCACGCTTGATATTCTTTAAGCTTCAATGGTAGCAACCGAGTTGATCATCAAGATGTTGAAGTAATCTCAATCTTCAAAACCCTAAGCTTTGTGTAAAGGAAAGCTCCTCTAGATCTCACAAGAGATTTACACAAAACAGCAGTGTATGAGGAACAATACAACTGAAGCAACTCCAAAAAACGTGGCTAGGGTTTTGCCTTATATACCTAGGGCAAAAACATAAAACCCTAAACGTTTAATGAGTTATGGCTGAGTTGGAAAAACTGCAGAAAACGCAATCTGGTCGACTTTTGATTGATCGAGTCTATTCTTCGATCAATCGAGCCAGACCGAAATGCCCCAATGCATCTGTAGTCTCTCGATTCCAACTTTACAATTATTAATCAACTTTGAGCAAGCCTAAACAAGACTAAACATATTGTTTTGATTATGGTTTGCCAATATTACAAATTAGAGTTCTAAATACATAGATTCCTAAACCTTTAGAACCTAACAGATTGTATGTTTGTGATAACCTAGAATTGCATAATTTGACTAAGTTAATCACTTGGCTAATTAACTAGGTTAATCTGGTTGGTTTAAAGGGTCTAAAACTGTTCAGAATTTACAGGACAAGTCTGGAACTTTGGTAGAAGAAAGGGTGGTGAAAATGGACAAATATAGCCAAGGCTTCATGGTTGAGTTTTTGTTTCCTTTGATAATTTTAAGAAGCTCTCGAACAATATAGCCAAGACTTTGTGAGTATTTATTATCTATGTAATTGATTTTGGAAAAAAGTTTGTTTAATGATTTATATATGCTTCATAATTGTTCATAAGTCACTGTTAAGAAAATTTTAGCTTCACAACTATGACATTGATTTAAGGGCATCTTTGTAAGTATGCGTTTCCATATTCTTACCATGACAAATACTTTACATGGTTTTTCATTGCACCATATCAAGCAATGAGAGATCGCATTCTAGATGTGTGAGGTGAATTTGGACTGATCGTTTTTTTAATATATATATAGTGAGAGGAAACCTTGCTGCTTTTACTTCAAAGTATAAATTTTAGTGTGCGTTTGGCATTAGCTTAAAAAGCCAATTTTTTTTACTATTTAACTTATTTTTGCTACTATTCATGGGTCCCATTGCACTTTTTGGTACTATTCATGAGTCTCACTGTACTATTTCAACTACCTTTTAGCTTTATCTACAGTACTTTTATCAAAAAGTTTTTAGTTTCAGCTAAATAAATTATTCCCAAACAGACACTTAATCAATCTCATGCTCAGGTTCATGGACAGGAGAATTGTCTAATATAGGTTTCTTTTGAATGTGCTGATAGTAGGAGCTTATTTACTATTCTATTTTCTGTAAGTTATTTACAGCTACTGACAGCGATGATATCTCCACAACTATATAGTTCATCAATAAGGCAAGGCCATGGATTACATTGACGGCCATTGGCTAGGAATATGGTGCAAAAATGTTGACAAAGTACTTGGTAGAAGCTGGAAAGAATACACCGTTTACAGCTGCCATGTGCATAGATAATCCATTGGACTTAGAGGAGGCTACAAGGTCCTCTCCTTATCACATGGCCATTGATCAGAAGCTCATTGGTGGATTGATAGATATTTTAAGATCTAATAAGGTTGGTGATTGCTTTCAATCTTCTGTCTATTTTGGTTCAAATTCTTTTTGCCCCTCCATTCTAACATTGTTTTAATGTTGAACATACATAATCATTGATGAGGTCTGCTTTGAATTGAGTTGGCTACCATTTAAGTATAATAACTTATGTTTAATGTCTACTTAACTTCTAGGAACTATTTCAAAGCAAAGCAAAAGGGTTTCACACGGAGAAGGCTTTATTGGCAAAGTCTGTTCGTGATTTTGAAAAAGCAATATCTATGGTAGCTTAACACAAAAGACATGGTTGGGAATGTGAAGATTCTTGTTCTCTTTATACAGGTCAAACTTATCTAACTTTAATGCCATCATGCTTTAATTTTTGTTCAGGATTAGATTAGTCATGTCTTGCATCTGTTTACTGTTTATAAATCTTCCTGTAGATACTCTATTTATTTCAACAATTCTTGGCCTTTTTTGGTTAAAAAAAAAATCAATTCAAAGAGATGTGTACTAAAACTTATTTTGGAGCTGTGCTAAAATTTCCCATGATAACACTAATACGCTGGAAACCCCCAAATTAAAAACCATAGCCCCTTCCTATCAAAAAAAAAAAAAAAAAAACAAAAGGAAAACCATAACTTCTCATCCATTTCTCTCTCCAGTCTTTATGCTTCGCCTTTGGTGCACCTTCTCCTTTGTCTCCGCTCCTAACAATGATAAGCGATTAAAAGTAAATAGAGAGATTTGTTTTCTTTTTGTTTCACCTTCAGTTCAATTGACAATCGATTTCCTATGGGTTTTTTGTGAGCTTTGCAGAATTGGGATTGAAGGAGCAAAATCAAGATGCCGTGGACGTCCTCATTTGATTCAAATTTGTAAAAGCTTTCTTACTCTCTTTCTCTCTCTATGTGGTGTGAGGTCAAATATTTTCTTTCTCTGTTCTATTTATAAAATTTTAAATACTGTATCTGTATGTTTTCTCTTTTCATATTTCCCTTTTATCTTCAATTTACCCTCTTTGTTTGTTTGTTTATTAGTTTTTCAAGAGAATGCTTTACAACTCTGTGTGAATTTGTGTTAAGTAATTTGTGTTAATTTGGAATTCTTGCAGGTTATGTGGGTTAAACAACTCTGTGTGAATTCGTTAATTCTTTTGAGTTCCAATTGGTAGAGCATTGCTTTCATGACAAGTTTCTTATGAAAGTAGGTGCATTAGATTTTTCTTAACAATGATCTATGAACATTATGTGTCATGTTAAGTTTATGTTGCATGATACTTTTTAAAATATGCAAATTGATGATTGTTGAAGTACTGTTAAGTGCTTACATCTCTTAACAATTACTTTTGAAGTAGACATCGTATTCAAGGGGAGTCACTGTCTAGTGTAGAAACGAAAGGAGAGCAAGGCCTTCCATTGTGTATTTGAGCAATGGAAAAAGCAAATTCTTCAAGGTGTTGCTTTGAAATAGTTGAATTGCTGAATGAATAGATAAGAAATAACTAAATGAAAGGAGTTGCAAAAATTGGTTTGTCTTATAACCCCAGTTATTTCTTTGTGATTTGGTTGAAGTTTGCATACAGAATGCTATGTATATCCTCTAACTTGATTTCAATATTATAAAACTAGGAATTAGACAATGCATTGTCTTTTATTTGAGAATGAAAATTGATTTGACATAAATAGCTCTAATAATCTAATATAGGATACTTAGCTTTTGACGTAATTATTGCTTAGATTGTGAAAATTAGTTGGATATGTGAATTTAGATGGATGTGTTTGGCAAATTGTCACTTAAAGATATAATTTATAAGAAATTATAACACCAATTATTCTTTAATTTTATGCAGGCTTTGAGGTTGATCAAAATGCAAAGACATTCAGTGGCCATTTGCCAATTATTTCACTATAAGGGACACTTGGATCCTCGAAAAAGGATGCACTTAATAAGGTTGTGTAGGACACTACCCATGAAGATGTCTCTTCTATTGTTTTAAGTTTTGTTATTGCATTTACATAGCTGCCAAATATGTGTTAATGGACTTAATGGTTGTGTTTTTAATTTATTTAACTAGAGATTTGAAATACAAATTAATAACAATTTATAGAACTCAATGTTTTATGTCGAATAAATATATGATGTACTCTTCTATATAATGCAGATGTGTTGTATTATGTTCTCTACTCTTTTTGAGTCATAGCAAAAGAATTTGACATTAGTAACTGTAGACACTCGATTTTGCACCCATAATTTAATCAAGGAAGATAACTAGAGTGACCAATCATATACCCCAAAATTCATGATTCCATTACATATGTCAATTCATTCATTGCATATCATAAAAATAATCTTGAGGTTCTATCGGTCGCGACAGTGTACTTGATTCCCAAATCAGACCGTTAAATTAAAAGATATCGCATGATCAAGTTTGCATGGTCTACATGCATTTTGTTTAGGTGAAACCAATCACGTCTGACTATTTAAATTAATTCTGATTGGCTAGACAATTAAAATTAATTAAATATTTTTGTGATTGGTTGTTAGTGAGTGTCAAAAATAAGCTTGCTTGCATAGGAATAAAAGAGGATAATCAAATAACAACAAAATTGTGGATAATCAAGACCTTTTGAAGTACTTATCTACAAGATAATCATTGCTGAAAAGACCTGAATTATCAGAAGAAAAAAAAGTTTAATTTTTAGAATGTGAATTAAAAACGCGTCTAAGTGCAAGTCCCGGCTCAAAAAATATTTAAAGTGGAGTCCAAAATGGAACAAAATTTGAACACGGGACCAGCACCCAAAAGGGCCATTTGGCACTTTCGGAGTGCCGATTGGCACAAACTCGGGCCCTGGCCCGAGGGCACTTGGATTAAGCTGAAATACATCTTTTTCGATATTTTAGAGATAAGGATGTGTCCCAGTTCGTATTCTGATCATTTAGCTATTTTTTCAAGCCTCCCAACTTCTATAAATAGAGGTTGCATCTCAAAATGAAGGGACTATTTCACACTATCTGATTTCCCCTCTATCTGACTCCCCTTTTCTATTATTTTCTCTCTTACATTAAAGACGTTCTAGAGGCTCTAGCCTTATAAATTTTGTTAGGACATTTGTGTTTCACTTGTTAAAGAACATATGTCATTCTTTTATATAATTGGCTAATCCTTTGACAAAACGCACTTTACTTGTAATTGGGTAGTTCTAGGTGTTTTTAGTACTTCAAGAAACAAGGTTTCAAGATCAAGTGTTGAAGTCATCAAGTTTGTCCAAGAAAACAAGCTGATAGTGCAAATTCATTAAAGCTCGACAATTGCATCTATCGAGCTTAAGAAAGCTGTCTCAAGCCTGTAAGCTCGACACCTGCTCAACACCTTCTCGACACCTCCTATCTATCGAGATTTAAGAAATTCAGAATTCTGATTTGATTTCTTGGGATCCGTGAATGTGTCTTTGTTCCTTCTTTTCTCCTAACCCTAGACATATAAAAGGATTGTATTAAGGGCCGTCAAACAGTTCACAAATTGCGCAAGCATTGAGAAAACTCTGTTGAAGCAAATTGTGACCAGAGATGAAGTTTTTTCCCTAGTTCATCTCTTTTGAAGAAGTTGTTGTGTATGTGCACCTTTGGGTTTTGTGACAAAGCATCTTTTTGATCTTCATCATGTAGGATGAATTGAAGAACTTTGCAGCCAACCTCTCTTTCAATTGGTGTTGAAGTCGCGTACTGGGATCCGCGCATTGGTTAGTCACGTACTTGGGAGTCGTGCATCATCAAAGGGGGAACTGTCACTATAGAACAAGTCCAATTGGGTATTGGGGTAAGGGTTCAACTGTAGGTTGGTAAGGTACTTGGGATTCCTTTACTTGTAACTGCTTGTTGTGATAATAGTGGAGTTTCGGGAGTGGTGACCTGAAAATCACCCGGTGGGGTTTTTGCCGTAAGGTTTTTCCCCATTCGTAAACAAATCACCGTGTCATTTAATTTCCACTGCATAATTAGTTTATTGGTGATTTGTTTGTGCTACCACGCGTTTGCATGTTAAATTGATTAATTAATAACTTAGCTAATTAATTAATTGGTTTAATTACAAGGGGTCATTCAGTGTGTGGCCTATCAAGTGGTATCAGAGCAGGCACACTCTGATTAGGTTTAATCTTTGCTGTGTTGATCCATTGATCCCTGTTTGTCATGGATAGAGGACAGTCATTAATCATACCTCTTTTATTTGATGGCACTAACTATGCATACTGGAAAGTATGCATAAGAGTTTTCTTGCAGTCTTTAGATGAGAAGGTGTGGCAAGCTGTAGAAATTGGCTGCACCAAGTCAAAGGAAGCGCCAGCCGATTGGGATGAAGCTAAGATCATGGCGGCAAATTTCAACAGCAGAGCATTGAATGCCCTATTTAGCGCAGTCACCAATGAGGAATTCAAGAAGATATCCTCTACTGAAACTGCAAAGGAAGCATAGACCATCCTTCAGACAAGCTATGAGGGTACAAAGGCTATCAAGGATTCAAAGCTTCAGAGGCTCACTACAAGCTTTGAAGAGATTAAGATGGAGGAGGATAAGTCGTTTGATGAGTTCTATGACAAGCTAAAGGACATAATGAACTCTGCTTTCAATCTTGGGGAAACCATTCCTAAACCCAAGATTGTAAGGAAAGTGCTCAGATCTCTACCTGAGAGATTCCATGCCAAGATTACGGCAATAGAAGAATCAAAGGATATTGATAAGATTCCTTTGACTGAGCTAGTTGGAAACTTGCAGACCTATGAGCTAGGGTTGACCAGAATTGGCAAGACCGATAAAGGCAAGAGCATGGCCTTGAAGGCAAAGACCAGTGACACAAATGAGTCTTCTGATGATGAAGATTCCTAGATGAAGTACTACATTACAAGGCAGTTCAAGAAGTTTATGAAGAATGCCAATGGAAGGAGCTTCGATAAGGATCGCAGACAATCCAATTCCTTTCAATCTAAGGGGCAAGACAGAGGGAAAAAGGATGCTAAAGATGGTGGTCAGTACACTGTTCCTGCAGGACCAAAGTGCTTTGGATGTCATGGATTTGGTCACATGAAGCATGAATGCCCCACATATCTTAAGAGCATTGGGAAGAGTAAGGCATTTGCTGCAACCTTGAGTGACACTGAGTCTGAAGATGATTCTGATAATGAGGATGACAGAATCTTAAATGCCTTCACTTCCACAGTCAATCCTACTGAAGGAATTGCTGAAGAAGTGGAAGAAGAAAAAGAATTGGTGGATTCTAAGTGTGAGAAGATGGATGATCAAGATGATATCCATTCAGCCTATGAGAAACTATACAAGCTCTCTGAGAAGCATGAGAAACTGTATAGGCTGGCCACCAAGAAGCTCAGTGATGTGGAACTTGATCGTGAAGAGCTTTCCACAAAGTTTGATGAAGCTAATCAAACAATTGGTGCACTAAGATTTAAGAACAATTTCTTGGCTGAGAAGACCAAGAAGCTTGAAGTGGAGCTGTTTCAAGTTAGAGCAATTGGAGAGGACTTCAAGTGCAAAACTTGATGAGATGCTCAACAATCAGAAATCTGCTTCGGATCGAACAGGTTTAGGGTATGGTCTTTCTTCCTCTAATATTGCTTCTACTAGTGCTGTTAGGTCACACTTCGAATGACCCCTTGTGATAAACCCTAATTAATTAATTAATTAGCCAAGTTGTTTAATTAATCAATTAAGCATGCAATTGCGTGGAAGCACAAACAAATCACCAAATACTAAATATGCAGCGGAAAATAAATAACACGGTGATTTGTTTACGAATGGGGAAAACCCTAACGGCAAAAACCCCACCGGGTGATTTTCAGGTCACCACTCCCGAAACTCCACTATTATCAAATCAAGCGGTTACAAGAAAGGAATCCCAAGTACCTTACCAACCTACAGTTGAACCCTTACCCCAATACCCAATTGGACTTGATCTGTAGTGACAATTTCCACCTTTGATGCACGGCTCCCAAGTACGTGACTAACCAATGCGCGGATCCCAGTACGCGACTTCAGAACACCAACTTGAGGAAGAATGGTTGGCTGCAAAGTTCTTCAGTTCATCCACGTGATGAATAGCAGGAAGATGCTTGGTTACAAAACCCTATGGTGCAAAGACACAGCAACTTCTTGATGAAGGATGAACTAGGTCAAGAACTTCGTCTGTTGAGCACAATTTGCATAAACAGAGATTGCTCAATGATAATACAACTTGTGTCTACCAAAACGGCTCTTAAAATAATCCTTTTATATGTTTAGGGTTAGAAGAAAAGAAGCCCCAAAAACATATTCACGGATCCCAAGAAAATCAGATTTGGAATTCTGACTTTTTAAATCTCGACAGATAGCAGGTGTCGAGGTAGCTATCGAGAGGTGTCGAGCTTTAAAAATTCTGCACTTCAACTTGCTTTTTCTTGGACAGACTTGATGGCTTCAACACTTGATCTTGAAACATGGTTTCTTGAAGTATTAAAAACACCTAGATCTACCCAATTACAAGTAAAGTGCGTTTTGTCAAAGGATTAGCCAAATTACATAAATAAGTAAGACATATGTTCTTAGCATGTGAAACACATATGTCCTAACAATCTCCCCCTTTGGCAATCCGTGACAAAACCACAACAAACAAATGAGCATATGAGAGAAGTCATAAATCACTCAACTCATATTCACTTGTTGAATACAATAAAATCTATCCTAACACAAACTCTTGAAAAACTTTGCAAGAAGAGAGTTTATGGCAAGTAGACTTTAACAACCTGTATTTCTGAAACACTTTAAACAAAACTCATCAAGGCATCTTGTGTGAAACAGAAATTAATAGATTGCATACAATAAAAGAACATGTGTATAAAGATAGAAAAGAAACAACACATGAAGAGAGAGGTGAAAGAAACATACATCCACATATATAAGAGAATAAGTATCATGTATGTAAAACTAGACCTCATATACAAGAACAATGTATCTAAAAAGATAAGAAAAGAAAAGATACATATAGCCTCACTACATCCCTCAAAAGTATCAACACTCCCCCTATCAAAAATGTCCTATACTAACTCTCCCCCTAAGATGACTACTCTCATAACCCAAAACTACTCCCCCTTTTTGTCACGAGTGACAAAGGGTAGAGTGTCATGTAGACATCTCATCGGCAGAGCTAGCATCTCCATCATCATCATCATCCTCATCATCATCCTCATCCTCAGAATCTGAAGCTACTGGAGTAGGTGGTGAAGGAGTAGCCTCTGGAGCAAAACCGCCCATGGTCGCCTGCCGTCGTGCAATACGACCCACACGAACATTCACTTGATACAACTCAGCAGAGAGTGTATCAAGACGAGTGTCCATGCGCTGCAGCTGCGCCATAATATCACCAAGGGATACATCGCTCGAAGAGGAAGAAGGAGCAGATGTAGATGGAGCTGATCTGGATGGTGCTGAACGGGAGGGAGGAGTGGCACCAGGCTGTCTCGACCTCAACTGTGCCTCACTACGTTTTACGGTAGCGGCATCTATGGCAGATATGTGTGTGAAGTGGTCGGACACAGGAAAGGGAACAGAAAAATGGCGTAGAATCCGCGTGATAGCAGAAGGAAAGATGAGCTTATCACGAGACGCCAAATCAAGATAAACATCTATGATAGACCGGATGAAGTGAGAAGGGAAATCTATGGTCAAGTGCTCAAGAAGAGAAAGCAAAAATCGAGCACGAGGCTCTGTGATAGAGTTATAGTGAGAAAGAGGATGGAGAACAAAAGTCATCACCATGTTCATGAATCTAGGACCTTTAGCAAAAGGCCTACATGAAGTGAACTGATGCTCACCCCAATCAGCAGGACGCTGACAGAAGGCAGAGATGAGCTCATCTTGGGACACAGTCCTCAGACGCTCACAAGAGGGATAATCAGGAAACTCTATCCTAGGTACCCTAAGCACATCCGCAACAAGTTGCGGTGTGACAGGAATGCGCATACCTCGAACGCGAGTGGAAAAATGAGGTACTGAAAGATCAATCCCGTGGATATTGGAGTAGAACTCCTGTATCAGCACGAGAGGGCAAGTGACCGGGATGTCACACAGTGACCCCCATCCCCTACTGTGAATGACAGAAGGAAGGTCAGTATCGGCGAAGTCCGCCAGAATGACTTGGCGTTCCGAATGAACACCTCGTCTAGAAAAGTTCTCAGTAAATGCCTTTGAGGCAGCTTCATCACGGAACCGAATGTTAAAAGGAGCAGAATCAGAAGATGAAGATGCTCTAGAACGCAGAGGGTTCCGAGCAGGAGTAGATTTACGTTTGGGTGCCATAGACACTACTAACGTAAAAGAATGAGAAAGAGATAGAGAGGGAGACAAGCAGAAAAGTCCCAAATCAGTTCAAATATGACAAATATATGAACAAGGAGTACGTATGCATGGGAATGCATGAACATGTGACATGCAAAACAGAAATATCATCATGGGCTCAGCCCAATCCATTCCTAACAGCATATAAACAAAGTACTCACATCTAAATGCATGAAAATATCATTATAATGCACATGAAATGCAATGTATGACATTTTGAAATCATTTAAGTCCAAACCCAACCCAAAATTTCAATAAAAACTTAGCAATTTTGAAAAACCCCAAATTTTTATGAAAAATCCCAAAACTAGGTTTTCAAAACATGAAATGCATGAAAATGAAAGAGAAAAGAGATCTTACCAAGTGATTTGAGCAAGAAATGAGCAAGATCCAAGAGGGTTGGAGGATTTGAGTGAAAGGAGAGTGAAAAGGAGATGAACAGCCACGGAGAGATCGAGAGAAATCGAGAAAATGAGTTCAGAATCGCGATCAGCCTTTAAATAGGCACCTCAGTAATTCTCGACAGCTGAGGTGTCGAGAGGTATCGAGTATGCTGTCGAGGAAGGTATCGAGGAATAAGCCGTCGACAGATGAAGGTATCGAGAGGTATCGAGGAACAAGACAAATTTCAGAAACATGAATCTCGATCGATCGACAAGGTATCGAGAAGCTGTCGAGAGGACATAAACTTTCTCGATCGATCGAGGAAGTGTCGAGGATGTGTCGAGATTGCGATAAGAAACAACTTGAGAATCTCGACAGATGACCAGGTATCGAGGAGGTGTCGAGGAAGGTGTCGAGACTCAGAAAAAGAGCAGTTTTTCGAGAAGGGAAAAACACAGACATGAATGCAATCCAACACACATCTCTAACAAGGATCCACTCAACATATGAACCTCTCAAAACATCTCTCATCAAGAAATTAAGCACAAGGATCATGCAAAACACACACACACACTAAACAAGTCTAACCAATTTTATATTTCAAAAACAAGTTATGACAGTTTAGTGAGCATACACTAGCATATGTAAACACTTGTGATGGCCAAATCACATTGTACCTGCACATGTATCAAAGGTAGCAAAGAATATTGCGTGTTGTGTGTGAAAAACATCGCAAGATTGCATATGTGTATACATGTTATGACGATCTGAGATATGAGTAAATAACTTTTAACTCACACACAATCATAACTGTTTGATGGGGACTATCACCTTCAAGGTACATCCTATAACTCCCACATCTCCTAGAAAACACGCTTGCAACCATATTTAAAGCATCTTTAATCTTTTTGCTTTATATTTTCTTTGCATATTTTTCTTTTAAGCATATCATGCATGGGCATAAAAAAGAGAGAAAAGAAATACCCAAGATGTTAAGCATTTGACATCGCAATTTTGCTATGCCGAAGCATACGAATGTCTTTGACACTGCACTTTTGCTATGCCGAAACATACAGGTGTCATACTATGATTGGCGGGTAACGGTGGTGAGATGGTTATTAATGCCTTTCTCTTAGGATTTTCTAGTCCTACCCGTCAAAAAGAGTGATATGAGTGTTAAGTTTAAAGAGATAACCTAATCTTACTCATCACAAACAAGAGCCACAAAGCTCACTTGCTTAGTTGTGCATAGAGATGCTCATCTAAGCTACAAAAGATACAAAGTTTAGAAACTTTGTTTCAATGGCCATCCAAGGTACACAAATACCAAAGTACACATAACACACACTGTTTTTGTATTTTTCTGATTTTTCAATTTTTTTTTTTTTATTTTTATATCAAAAACAAAATAAGCAAAACTGAAAATAAACAAACAAAAACATGTTAAACAAAGCAAAGCAAAAACTAGACTGACTCAGCAGAAAAATAAAACACACAAGCAATGCAACTAACAGAAAAACAAGAAGGGAAAAGAAAGTGATGAAATCACTTAGAGTCCTTTTTCTTCCATGCCTTGGAAGAGCCTTTCCTTTGATTGAATCCTTGAACAGGTGGTGAGGGGGAAGAATTTAGACCGTTCAAGTTCGAAAGGAACATGAGGGCTTTCAGAAGATCTCCAAGAGGAGCAAGAGAGGATTGAAGCTGAGATTGGCTTCCAGATGCTATCATGCCATTGCTCTGTTGAGTGGCTAGCCACTTATAGCAATTTGGTCGAGTGTGACCGGCAGCTCCACAATAATGACAAAGATGCTGCTTCTTTTGTTTAGGCTTATGAGAGTTAGCCTTCTTAGCCCTAGGGTTATTAGCATCTTTCTTGTCTAGCTTAGGGGGTGCTCCTAGGATGGATTTTCCCTTGTCTAAGTTCTCACTAGCTAATTCAGTTTTAACATTAGTGTTTTCAATTTCAATGTTATTAGCAGCAGGAACAAAAACAGTATTGCTAGTAGAGGCAGTATTAGAGAAAGAAATACCATACCCCAAACCAGTTCGATCCGAAGCAGGTTTTTGATTGCTAAGCATCTCATCGAGCTTTGCACTTGAGGTCCTCTCCAGTTGAGCTCTGACTTGAAACAGCTCCAGTTCAAGCTTCTTGGTCTTTTCAGCCAAAAAGTTGTTCTCAAATCTCAATGCTCCAATAGTTTGATTCGCCTCATCAAACTTTGTGGACAACTCTTCACGATCGAGTTCCACTTCACTGAGCTTCTTGGTGGCCAGCCTATATAATTTCTCGTGCTTTTCAGATAGCTTGTATAGCTTCTCATAGGCTGAATGGATGTCATCTTGATCATCCATCTTCTCAAATTTTGACTCCACCAGCTCTTCTTCATCCACTTCTTCAACAATCCCTTCAGTAGGATTGACTGTGGCAGTGAAGGCATTTAAGATTCCGTCATCCTCAGTGTCGGAATCATCTTCAGGCTCAGTGTCACTCAGGGTTGCAGCAAGGGCCTTGCTTTTCCCAATGCTCTTCAGATATGTAGGACACTCATGTTTCATGTGTCCGAACCCATGACAACCAAAGCACTTTGGTCCTGCTGGAACAGTATACTGACCGGCCTCCCTAGCATCCTTCTTCCCTTTGTCTTGGCTTTTGAACTGAGAAGAACTGAACTGCCTGCGGTCCTTGTCGAAGCTCCTTCCATTTGCATTCTTCATGAACTTTTTGAACTGCCGAGTAATGTAGGACTTCATCTTAGAATCTTCATCATCGGAAGATTCATCTGTATCACTGCTCTTCGCCTTCAAGGCCATGCTTTTGCCTTTATTGGTCTTGCCAATCCTAGATAAACCTATCTCATAGGTCTGCAAGTTTCCAACCAGCTCAGTCAAAGGAATCTTGTCCATATCCTTTGATTCCTCAATCGCCATAATCTTGGCATGAAATCTCTCAGGTAGAGATCTGAGCACCTTCCTTACAATCTTGGGTTCAGGGATGGTTTCCCCAAGATTGAAGGCTGAGTTCACTATGTCCTTGAGCTTGGCATAGAACTCATCAAACGACTCATCCTCCTCCATCTTTATTTCTTCAAAGCTTGTTGTCAGCCTTTGAAGCTTTGAGTCTTTGACAGCCTTTGTGCCTTCATAGGTTGTCTGGAGAATGGTCCAAGCCTCCTTAGCAGTTTCAGTTGAGGATATCTTCTTGAACTCCTCATTGGTGACTGCGCTAAAAAGAGCATTCAGCGCTCTGCTGTTGAAGTTGGCCGCCTTGATCTTAGCATCATCCCACTCGGCCGGTTGTTCTGTTGGCTTAGTCCAGCCAATCTCTACAGCTTGCCACACTTTTTCATCTAAAGACTGCAAGAAAGCTCTCATGCGTACTTTCCAGTATGCATAGTTAGTGCCATCAAATAAAGGAGGTATAATTAAGGATTGTCCTCTATCCATGACAAAACAGGGGTCAATGGATCAACACAGCAAAGATTAAATCCTAATCAGAGTGTGCCTGCTCTGATACCACTTGTTAGGTCACACTTCGAATGACCCCTTGTGATAAACCCTAATTAATTAATTAATTAGCCAAGTTGTTTAATTAATCAATTAAGCATGCAATTGCGTGGAAGCACAAACAAATCACCAAATACTAAATATGCAGCGGAAAATAAATAACACGGTGATTTGTTTACGAATGGGGAAAACCCTAACGGCAAAAACCCCACCGGGTGATTTTCAGGTCACCACTCCCGAAACTCCACTATTATCAAATCAAGCGGTTACAAGAAAGGAATCCCAAGTACCTTACCAACCTACAGTTGAACCCTTACCCCAATACCCAATTGGACTTGATCTGTAGTGACAATTTCCACCTTTGATGCACGGCTCCCAAGTACGTGACTAACCAATGCGCGGATCCCAGTACGCGACTTCAGAACACCAACTTGAGGAAGAATGGTTGGCTGCAAAGTTCTTCAGTTCATCCACGTGATGAATAGCAGGAAGATGCTTGGTTACAAAACCCTATGGTGCAAAGACACAGCAACTTCTTGATGAAGGATGAACTAGGTCAAGAACTTCGTCTGTTGAGCACAATTTGCATAAACAGAGATTGCTCAATGATAATACAACTTGTGTCTACCAAAACGGCTCTTAAAATAATCCTTTTATATGTTTAGGGTTAGAAGAAAAGAAGCCCCAAAAACATATTCACGGATCCCAAGAAAATCAGATTTGGAATTCTGACTTTTTAAATCTCGACAGATAGCAGGTGTCGAGGTAGCTATCGAGAGGTGTCGAGCTTTAAAAATTCTGCACTTCAACTTGCTTTTTCTTGGACAGACTTGATGGCTTCAACACTTGATCTTGAAACATGGTTTCTTGAAGTATTAAAAACACCTAGATCTACCCAATTACAAGTAAAGTGCGTTTTGTCAAAGGATTAGCCAAATTACATAAATAAGTAAGACATATGTTCTTAGCATGTGAAACACATATGTCCTAACAAGTGCTACTGTTTTTGTTCCTCCTGCTAATAATGTTGAAATTGAAAACACTGATGTTAAAACTGAATTAGCTAGTGAGAACCTAGACAAGGGTAAATCTATCTTAGGAGCACCCCCTAAACAGGATAAGAAAGATATTAAAAACTCTAGGGCTAAGAAGGCTAACTCTCAAAAGCCAAAACAGAAGAAGCAGCATCTCTGTCATCATTGTGGAGTTGCCGGTCATACTTGACCAAATTGCTACAAGTGGCTAGCCACTCAACAGAGCAACGGCATGATAGCATCTGGAAGCCAAAATCAGCTTCAATCCTCTCTTGCTCATCTTGGAGATCTTCTAAAAGCCCTCATGTTCCTTTCGAACTTGAACGGTTTCAATTCTTCCCCCTCACCGCCGGTTCAAGGGTTCAATCAAAGGACAGGTTCTTCCAAAGTGTGGAAGAAAAAGGACTCTAAGTGATTTTATCACTTTCTTCTATCTTCTTGTTTTTGTTTGTTGCATTACTTGTGTGTTTTGCATTTTTTTTATGAGTCAGTCTAGTTTTATGCTTTGCTTTGATAACATGTTTTTGTTTGTTTATTTTCAGTTTTGTTTATTTTTTTTTTGATATAAAAATAAAAAAAAATTGAAAAATACAAAAACAGTATGTGTTTTGTGTACTTTGGTATTTGTGTACTTGGGATCTGCGCATTGGTTAGTCACGTACTTGGGAGTTGTGCATCAAAAGAGGGAACTGTCACTATAGAAAAAGTCCAATTGGGTATTGGGGTAAGGGTTCAACTGTAGGTTGGTAAGGTACTTGAGATTCATTTACTTGTAACCGCTTGTTGTAATAATAGTGGAGTTTCGGGAGTAGTGACCTGAAAATCACTCGGTGGAGTTTTTGCCGTAAGGTTTTTCCCCATTTGAAAACAAATCACCGTGTCATTTAATTTTCGCTGCATATTTAGTTATTGGTGATTTGTTTGTGCTACCACGCGTTTTGCATGTTAAATTGATTAATTAATAACTTGGCTAATTAATTAATTGGTTTAATCACAAGGGGTCATTCAGTTTGTGGCCTATCAAATTTCTTTTTTGTAAGCAAGTTATTTTAGGTTTCAAAGATAGTTGAATAAATTTCTTTGAATCCTAAAATATCCCCTCAATAAGAGGAGTACGTCCATACAAGAGGTGGTTTTTCTTTACCCTTTTTTCTGTTGTCTTTTATTTTGATGGTGCATGATGTAGATATTTTTTTAGTTTCAATTTCTAATGTTCATGCCATGTGTTGTTAATATTTATTTTGAAATATGTTCTTAATGCTTTTGTTGTCATGATTTACCTCTTGAGTTTCAAAAATCTGCACATTATCACATTTTTTTCAAAACCAAAAACTAATTTGTATCTTCCACAGATGCCAATCTGAATTTTTCCTAACATAAAAACTGATATGTATCTTCCTTAGATGCATATCTGAATTTTTTCAAAACCAAAAACAGATTTGTATCTTCCTTAGATGTAGATCTGATTTTTTTATAATACAAAAACAGATCTGCATCTTCCTTAGATGCAGATCTAAATTTTTTCTAATACAAAAATAGATCTGTATCTTCCCTAGATGTAGATCTAAATTTTTTTAACATAAAAACAGATTTGTATCTTCCTTAGATGCAAATCTGAATTTTTTTTAAACATAGCAGATTTTGAAATAAAAAAAGAAAGTCATAAGTAGTGATGTTTTGTTTGTTTGATTCATAAGTAGTGATGTTTCGTTTGTTTTGTTTTGTGCAAGTAGCGTAGCTTTATTTCCTGAGTGTTGTCCTCCTCTACAAAATCTTTTTATTTTATTTTATTTCACATAAAAAACAGATCTGATTTTTTTTATTCTCTACAAATCTTGATTTTTTTACTTATAAAAAAGATCTGATTTTTTTACGTGCAAACCAAAAACCAATTTTTTACTTTGTTCCAAAACAGATCTTATATTTTTTTAAAGCAAAAAGCTCTGTTTTATTTAATAAAACAGATCTGATTCTTCTTCACCAAAACTAATTTTTTTACCTATACCAAAACAAATCTGGTTTTTTTTTTCCCCCTAATGAATCAAATTAAATTTTTTTTTTAATTCACAAAAACAGATCTGAATTTTTTAAAGAAGAGGACACATTTATAAATAGATTTATGTGACTTAGTTTAGAATTAAGTTTATCATGTATGCAACATATCATCCATATCTTGCATAAAGGGTATATTGGTCATGAGAGTCTAAAATACCAGACTCTATCTGGGCAGAATGGGTGCCTAACACCTTCCCATTCCGTCACCTAGCCTCCGAATTTAGTTCTTTTGGATAGGCAGACCTAGAATTTATCTTTCTTTTATATTTTTTTTTGGGTAGATTGTAACTAGGACAAAAAGTCATGTATCTTTGGTAGATTGTAACTAGGATCCAAAGCCTTGTAATATTCAATCTATCAAGTTTGTACTTTTTTATTCAATCAATAACAATGAAGCATTTCAACCATGTAAATTTGTATTTAGTTTTTTTTTTCTTATTTTTTTTGTATAAAAAAAATAAGTGGCAACTTCACACTACTTACCCAAAAAGAGAGGTGCCCTTTAAAGCACCCGAATCTCTTTTTTGAGAGCCACCTTTGCTAGGTCCTCTCACAGTAACTATATTCTATTTATTTATTATGAAAATGACGTTGCAATCATTATTGCAATTTGTTTATTCACAGTATATTTGTAACTATGAAAATAATTTCATTGTCAATGGACCTATGGTAGTGGTATTAATCTTTTTGGCATGTATGTATTTTTATGGAGCTGATATACAGGATTTCTTTATCCATTATTTGTCTTTATAATTTTTTATTGGGCACAAGCACATTGTGTACTAGGTTTGACAATGTTTAATATTTGGATTAGTGAAGATTTTATGTTATGCTTGGGTCTTCTCCATTTAGTTGTATTATTTGATTAGTGAGTCTTGAGACATTTTGATTTAGTGCAGCAAATGATAATTGCAATATTGTTTTTTTTTTTTTTTTAATGAATCTCGTGTATTGCACAGATTAGAGACTAGTTTATTAATAAAGTACCGAGAGTACAATTATATTTTTACAATGGCATAAAATATAATTGACGGCAATTATGGGTTTGTCAAGAGAGCGTACATATAAACTAATTGAGTGACCATACTCTTGTGCATCTATGGAATTGGGGTGAAGATTGATGGTCTTCCCAAGATCAATCTTCTTAGTTTTGAATTTCACTACATTATAGTACACTCTTCTAATCTTTATTCTTGAACTTAAGTTTGAGTGTTTATCTTGAATTAATGGAGTAGATCTTGTGATTCTTCCACTGTTTGAGTCTGCATATGATGCAAAATCATGTTTTTTCAACATCATGTTATTGTGGTAAGCAATGCGTTTGTATTTTCGTAACTCTTATTAAGTTGTGTAACAATCTTTCATGTTGAGCATGCTTATTTATTGCTTGGTGTGCTTATTTGTGTTAGCATGTTTGTATCACTTTGCTAATTGATTGATCATTATAGTTAACATTTGACTGTTAAATTTATGGTCTATCTATGGTTGAATGATTATCAATTCTATATGATTTGCGTGAGAATATATAATTATTTTGTAATGTGGTATAATATATAATTTATTCTTAAAATTTTATTGAAGATAATTTGTTTCCTTAAAATTTGAACTATTTCTTAAAATATTTTTCATCTGAGTATCTCTAAAAATATATCATTCTTTTATTTTAGGTTTTTTTTTTTAATTTTTTTATAATATTTTTGAGAAACTTGGATGTGTTTGATTAATATTATTCTTTTGTAAGATGGTCTATATTCTTCAAACTTTTGTTATAGAGTGTTATGTTGTTGTTTTTTTTTTTTTTTTTTTTTTTTTGTACAAATAAATATTTTTAAGTTTCCAATTTCTCATTTTCTTAAAGAGATTATTATGATCATAAAAGCTCACCACAAATTTATAATTGATATTTCTCAAATAATTGATAAACACATTCAATTACATAGTCATGTAGATTATATTGATATAAAATAAAATTCCCACTTTCAAAATATCTAAGGATTAATTCAAATAAAACAATAAGAGGAAGAGAGAGTACATGTGATGGGAAACTCAAAAGGTATCAACCCAAAGTAGAGTTACAAAAAATACAAAAATTTATCAATCTAAGTAGAGTTGCATGAAAAAATAAATAATGGAGAGAGAGAGAGAGAGAGAGAGAGAGAGAGAGAGAGAGAGAGAGGATAATCATCATTTTGTAAGATAACCTAAGAGAAATAGCAAATTTTTATAAAAGAAGATGAGTAGAAGAATACTAAAAGAAAAAATGTATAGTTAAAAACACCAAATTATCCAATTCATGTTACGTAATAGATTAACATTATAACATTATATACTATATAATGTCATAGGATAATATCTATCAATCATACACAATTAAATCACCTTAACCAAAAGTAGAGTTTAACACAAAAATTCATCAACCTAAATATGTGGGAAAAAATAGAGAGAGAGAGAGAGAGAGAGAGAGAGAGAGAGAGAGAGAGTATTCACCTTTTTGTGTAAGCAAAATATGAATTGAATGAAAGAGAGAATAGCAAATTTTTATATTAAAATAAAATAGGGAAGAAGAAGAGTCAAAAGAAAAGGAAGATGAATGGATGAAGGAATTATGACACTAAGGTATAGAGTAGTGGGGAGATAAAAAAGTAAAAGTGATGAGTAAATGTAATTTTAAGGTGAAAAATTAATAATAAGATAGAAAGTGTTGAAAATATGTGCATGATGTGGCTACAGACATAACTTAATAAAAGTGTAGCAACAATAAATATCATGCTTCAACTTATATATATATATATATATTAGAAAGTGCCAGTTGAGAGATACAAGGCTCTTAACCTACTCAAAAAATATTATATGTGTTGGGTAAAGATAGCTTAACCACGGTTAATTAATTCAATTACCGAAGCTAATTAATTAGGTCAAATTACGTGCAAATCGTGAAGGCACCAACAAATCACCAAATAAACTAAATGCAGCGGAAATTAAATTGACACGGTGATTTGCTGACAAATGGGGAAAACCTTTTGCAAGGCAAAAAGCCTACCGGGTGAATTTAAAGTCACCACTCCCAATAATCCACTTATCAATAATCAAGCGGTTACAAGTATGAGGAATCTTACCACTACCTTGGCCTATCCCAAAATACCAACCTACAGTTGAACTTTCGCTCTAATACCCAATTTGACTTGATCTTGAAGTAGCCTTCTTTCCTTTGATGCACAAACCTTCAATCTGTGACTAACTCCTTTACACAGATCCGGTACGTCACTAACTCCAGCAACTTGAATGATTGTTGTTGCCTACAAAGTTCTTCACTTTATCAACAATGAAGATTAGGAAGTACTCGGTTACAAAATCCTATGACATACAAACGCAATAGCTTCTCACAAAGAAAATTTAACTCTTAGTCTCTGTATCCGTGTGTAATGGCTCTTAAAATAAGCCTTATATATTTCTATGGTTGTGAGAAAAGAAACCCATAACAAATACAATAGCATGGGCTGAAATTTAGATTTAGAAATTCTGAAATCGAGCCTGTGTCGAGCTTCCCATTTAGTCTTGATAGTAGCTATTTGTCGAGCTTTAATAAAACAGCTTTTCTTCACTTGTTTCTTGGATCAATCTTCATGTCTTTAATACTAACATTAGATATGTTAGTGAACGGTTTTAGACCCCTTAAACCAACCAGATTAACCTACTTAATTAGTCAAGTGATTAACTTAGTCAATTTAAGCAATTCTAGGTTATCACAAACATACAATCATATCAAAAGTATAAAGCAGCGGAAATATAAAAGACATAATGATATGATCACCCAGGAAACTACACGGTAAAAACCTGGGGAGGATTTGACCTAGCTATCCTCAAGTTAAACCTGAATCCACTATACGAAAGAATCGAAGTTCATACAAAAGGACTTATAAGCTCCCCGCTTGACTTCCTAATGCTACCCACCAGTAGAACTTACTAACACGACCACGTGCAAACTCCGAATCCACGGACTCCTTCTTTCTTGGATTCTCCAATCAGCTACAAGCACCCACGCTTGTTATTCTTTAAGCTTCAATGGTAGCAACCGAGTTGATCATCAAGATGTTGATACTATCTCTACCTTGAAAACCCTAAGCTTTGTATAAAGGAAAGCTCCTCTAGATCTCACAAGAGATTTACACAAAACAGAAAAGTATGAGCAACAATACAACTGGAGCAACTCTAAAAACGTGGCTAGGGTTTTTCTTTATATACCTAGGGTAAAAACAGAAAACCCAAAACGTTTAATGAGTTAGGGCTGAGCTGGAAAATTCTGCAGAAAAGCATTCTGCCCGAGATTCGATCGATCGAGCCAGGCCGAAATGCACCAATGCATCTGCAGCCTCTCGATTCCAACTTTACATGAAAGACCCAACTTTGAGCAAGCCTAAACAAGACTAAACAACCTGTTTTGATCATGGTTTGCCAACAATACAAATTAGAGTTCTAAATATATAAGTTCCTAAATCTTTAGAACCTAACAAACTCCCCATTTGGCAATCCGTGACAAAACACAAACACAAAGCTCAAAGTTTACAAGTAAAAAGCCCTTTACAAAAATAATGCTCATAAAACCAAAATTCAATCCTAACTACTATCCATCAGTTGCAAGTGTAGACAGCAGCTCAATTGAATCAACCTGTATATTCCTAAAATACTCAACAAACGCATAAACGCATGTGTGACAGAAAATAGTATATAAATAAGTATAACATTCTTGTATGATTCACACAACACATAATAAAGACATATATCAATGAATAACTCATAAATATAGATCAATAAACAGTGAATCCAAAAAAACAAGAATAAAAAAATAAATCATGTATATCAATCAATGTTACTCCCCCTAACATGAATATCCCCAAAAATGATATATAAGGTGAAGCGCCTAAATACAATCTAACAACTCCACTAACTCCTCAAAACAAAAACAAAACTCTCCCTAACTACAAAACTCCCCTACAAACTCTACTCCCCCTTTTTGTGACAAAATGCCAAAGGGCAATCACAATCCATCATCAAAAGGAGGTGGTGAGGGTGAACGAAAACGTGCCAGATCAGCTTGCAACGCACGGATCTCATCAAAAAGGTCCACCAAAAGCTGACCATGAGCCGCCTGAACGGTCATGACAGTCTCCAAAGTACGACGGATATCAAAGTCATCCGATGGAGGTGGAGGAACAAGATCAGCAGCAGCAACATCAGGATCAGGAACATCCTCACTAGTAGGACATTTAAAAGAAGATGGAGGAGCTGTGGACCGAGAAGGCTCAAACCTAGGGTGTTTAGAGCCAGCTCGAAGGTGAGCAGCCCTCTGTCTAAGAAAAGACGCACCTATAGGACCAATGACATGCACAGGCTCCGAGGAAGGGAAATCATCTAGACCTAAATAAAGAAGAATCCTATGGATAAAAATAGGATGAACAAGGGCATGAGAAGAAGATGAACTCCTATACATTTCATTCAAAGAACGAAGGAACAAATGGGGAAAACTGATAGGAGCATCAGTAACTAGAGCGTACAGAAATACACACCTCTCAAGAGGAATGGTGTGAAGATGAGAAATGGGCCAAAAACAATGACACGCTATCCTAAAGAAAAGATAGTGTAGCTTAGAAAGCTCAGCAGTGGTGATCCTAGGATCAGAACCCCACTGGATAGATGACCCAGTGATGTAAGACATGACATCACTCAAAACAGGAGACTCATCATAAGGGTAGACAGGGTGCTGGACCAAAGGTACCCCTAGAGCATCAGCCACTACCATAGGAGTAATGGTGTACTCTACGCCTCGTATCCAACTCTTTACTAAAGTGTTGGAATCATAGACGCAGATCGAGATGTTCGAGAAGAACTCTCAGATCAAGGTAGCAAGTGGAGGAGGATCAGAAATATCCACCAAGGGTAACCAGCCCCTATGCTCTATGTTTGCCCTAATGGCAGGATCTAACTCATCTAGAATAACAGACCGCTCAGACCATATCTTACGCCTAAGATTCAGCTTCTCAAAGATTTCTTGATTTTTCTCACTAGGAAATTTCTCTCGGTCAAAAGATGGAGGGGAAGGAGTAGGTGAGGGGACAGACCTACGAGCCCTAGTTTTCCTAGGCATGATGCTAAGGAAAGGACAGAGACACAAGAGAAAACCAAAAGAGAAAAAATAAAAAACCAAGGGCAGATTGCAAGTTAGCACAAAAAAAATATAGAGCAAAAATCTATATGATGCATGAACAGTTAAAATGTCATGATGCATGAATAGGTAAAATGACATGATGCATGTACTAATGCAGCAAACAAAGTTCAATTGCACAAAATTGGCTTGAGCATAGAGTTTCTAACAAAAACCCCAAAATGTGAAAACCACTTGAAAAATTTTGAAGCAAATTGATGAATTAAGCATTATAGAACACAACACACAGATTATAATGCTTAATTACATCAAAACAACAAGCCAATTTCATCAAATTCAACCTAATTGAACAAAATCCCCAATTCGGAATTAATATAAACCCTAGAAATTGCAATTTTTCACAAAACCCAAAATTGATCAAATTAAACTATCAAGATCATGTTTATAGCATGTCCCTACAAAAACCCATTGATCAATTGCACAAAATTGGGCTTGAAACAATAAAAATCCCAAAAAGAAAGAGGTTCGAAAATTTTAGGATAAATGCATGAAAAATGCATGAAATATGTAATAAAACTCAAAAAGGAAGGGCAAAAGGGACTTTCTGGCTTGAGGAAAGAGATTCTTTGCAAAAAATCCAGAGAAAAATGACAAAAAATGGACTGTGGAGCCTTGCCTAGTCGGAGAGAGAAGAAAAGTTTGAAAAACTTTTTGAAAAAGTGTTTGAATCAGTCAAGAATAGTGTTTTAGAAAACCTGATTCGCGACTTTCGATTGATCGAAAATCACTTTCGATCGATCAAATAACTCCGAAATTTTTAAAGAGATTTTAAGTATTTTCGATCGATCGAAAAACAGAATGGATCGATCGAAACAGGCAGTGGCTCACAGTATTTTGAGAAAAAGTACAGTTTTGCAAAACTCAAACCAATTTTTGAAAAATAACTCCTCAAAGCATTAAAATCAATGAAAAAAAATGCATGAGTATGAGATGAAATTGAATGCGTTTTCAAAAACCCAAATTTTAATCCCTGATTCTCCAAAGAAAGTTTTAGCCAGTTCTTCCTTTAATTTCTCAGGCAAAAAAAAAAATGTTTTGCATAATTCTCAAGATATTTTCAAACTTGGTTGGTCAAACCAAAGACACACACAATAACATGTACAGTGTTTAGCAAAGAGTAACTTGTGTAGTGTGTGCAAACTAGCAAAAATTTGAGATACATGTGAGGTGATATGTGAATAGGAATCAATCACAAAGTCTACAAAATTCATCACACAGAATTTAAAAGAGACTATCACCTAAAGAGTTACATCATATATCTCCCACATCTCCTAGAACATAAGCTTGCAATCATGTAAGTTTCTTGAATTTAGCCTCTTAATTATGTGAATTGGCATCAAGCCTAATAGTACACACCAGTTTTAATTATGTGAATTGGCATCAATCCTAATAGTACACACCAATTTTAAGAATTAAGAAATTAAACTTAGGCTACACATTATGTTCTTTTTGTGCATGTGCTACACTTTCTCGAGCACAAAATCTTATGATATGCACTACGATGTTCATGATTGGCTAGTGAACAGTGGTGAGATGGTTATTTATGCCTTTCTCAAACGGATCAAGTCCGACAGTCAAATAACATGTGACTTCAAGATTAAGACAAAGTGATAAACACCATAAACATCTTTCCCACACAACATGCACTACAAAGCTTCAACTAGTAAAGTGCAATAAATAAGCTCATCAAAGCTAAACAAGGTACACAAGACATGTTAAGTGTAAATAAATTGACCAACCTTGTTTTCAAAAACCAAGAAAAATAATGTCAAACATAATTTGCTTTTCTCCTTTTTTATTTTTATTTTTTTTTATTATTATTAAAGAGAGAACAAATAAATCCTAGAATGAAATGCATGAATGTAACGTAATGCAAGTCCTAGAAAAAAACACAAAAACACAACCACAAAAGAACAATGGTCACAGAGGAATGAGCAATGAAGCACAAGGACCATGTCAGAAAGACTCAATTAGATTGAGTCTTTTGCATCCAAAATCTTTTAGATGCACCACAAGCATTGGAGTTCTTATTCACATTCGAGTGATTTCCAACTCCAGGATTGGAATAAAGGTTCAACGCCTTTACCAATTCACCAATGAGTGCCATAGGATCTTGTGCTTGAGGCACAGGCACCTTTGGTTTGTTTGCTCTCTTAGCAGCTTGAAGCTTGTAACAGTTAGGACGAATGTGTCCAGACTCTCCACAAAAATGACAAACCCAAGCAGGTTTACCATGCATCTTGTCCTTAGAAAGGGTAGAATCCTTAGGTTCAGAGTCTTCTAGATCAACCCTAATCTTCCTAGGTGGTGAAACTTCTACAGGTTTGACAACCTCACTCACAGGGGGTTTGACAGTTTCACTCACAACCTCACTCACGGAAGGTTTAGAAGAAGATGAAGGAACAAAGTTCATGGAATGTGGTGTAGAATCAGAGATGCTTTCAACGTATCCTAAACCAGATTTATCAGAAGAATACTTTTGAACATTCAACATTTGATCAAGTTTAGAACTAGCAGATCTAGCAACAGATAAATCATGTTCCAAAGTTTTAACTTTATCAAGCAAGAGCATGTTCTCAGATTTCACATTGTTCAAAAGATCATTAGCATCAAATAATTTAACAAGCAAATTTTTCTTTTCAAGCTCAAGAGAATCAATTTTCTTCAGGCTAAGTTCAACATTCATAGCATCCTTTGCGGCAACTTTGCAAAGTTTATTATAGGCCTCTTGAAGATCTGCATCCTCAGAGAGTTCCCCATCAGAAGAGTTCTCTTCAACAGATATACTTTCATTGACTACAACAGTAGCAGTGAAAGCAATGAAGTTTCCATCCTCGTCACATTTAGACTCATCATCAGAAACCTCATTATCACTAAGGGTTACAGTCATAGCTTTACCCTTAGACCTCAAGAATGTAGGACATTCAGATTTAACATGACCATACCCTTGACAGCCAAAACATTGAGCACCTAAAGGATTGTTTGAAGATTGACCAATTTTTTCTCTAGGTTTTTCAAAGTTATTAACCTTAGTGGGATCATTCTTCCTAAAATTTCTAGGTTCAGCAGTGTTTGTACCTCTTGCCTTTCTGTCGTTATTCCTAAGAAAGTTTCTAAAGTTCTTGGCAAGGTACGCAATCTCTGTAGCAGAGAGCTCATCATCAAATCCACCAACATCAACATCATCAACAGACTTAAGAGCCATTGATTTGGATTTGTTTACTTTGGGTAGGTCAGATTCATAGGACTGAAGAGATCCTACAAGCTCATCAATAGGGATGGAGTCCACATCCTTGCTCTCAGTAATGGCAGTCACTTTGGGTCTAAAGTCCTCAGTTAAAGATCTAAGTATCTTCCTAACAATTTTAGGTTGATCATAGATTTCACCCAAATTAAAAGCAGAATTAACAATATCATTTAATTTAGCATAGAATTCATCAAAAGATTCATCATCAGACATTCTAATGCTTTCAAATCTAGAAGTCAATTGCTGCAGTTTATTGATCTTAACTGCCTTTGTGCCTTCATGCACAGTTTGGAGGATTTTCCAAGCAGTGTGAGCAACCTCAACATTAGAGATTCTCTTAAATTCCTCCATAGAAACAGCATTAAAGATGGCATTCATAGCTTTGCTATTGAACCCAGCTGCTTCTTTTTGAGAAGTTTGCCACTCACTCACAGGAGTAGTGGGCTTCTCCCATCCGTACTCAACGGAATTCCAAACTCTCTCATCAATGGATTTCAGGAATGCTTTCATCCTTACTTTCCAATAAGCATAGTTATTCCCATCAAAGTGAGGAGGAACAACAAGAGAGTGTCCATGCTCCATGACAACAGGGGTCAAGGATCAGCTCAGAGATCAAAAAATCTCAAACAAGAGAGCTACCCGCTTTGATACCACTTGAACGGTTTTAGACCCCTTAAACCAACCAGATTAACCTAGTTAATTAGCCAAGTGATTAACTTAGTCAATTTAAGCAATTCTAGGTTATCACAAACATACAATCATATCAAAAGTATAAAGCAGCGGAAATATAAAAGACACAATGATATGATCACCCAAGAAACCACATGGTAAAAACCTGGGGAGGATTTGACCTAGCTATCCTCAAGGTAAACCTGAATCCACTATACGAAAGAATCGAAGTTCATACAAAAGGACTTACACAAGCTCCCCGCTTGACTTCCTAATGCTACCCACCAGTAGAACTTACTGACACGACCACGTGCATGCTCCGAATCCACGGACTCCTTCTTTCTTGGATTCTCCAATCAGCTACAAGCACCCACACTTGTTATTCTTTAAGCTTCAATAGCAGCAACCGAGTTGATCATCAAGATGTTGATACTATCTCTATCTTGAAAACCCTGAGCTTTGTGTAAAGGAAAGCTCCTTTAGATCTCACAAGAGATTTACACAAAACAGAAAAGTATCAGCAACAATACAACCGGAGCAACTCTAAAAACGTGGCTAGGGTTTTTCTTTATATACCTAGGGTAAAAACAGAAAACCCAAAATATTTAATGAGTTAGGGCTGAGTTGGAAAAATCTGCAGAAAAACATTCTGCCCGAGATTCGATCGATCGAGTCTTTCCTTCGATCGATCGAGTCTTTCCTTCGATCGATCGAGCCAGGCCGAAATGCACTAATGCATCTGCAGCCTCTCGATTCCAACTTTACATGAAAGATCCAACTTTGAGCAAGCCTAAACAAGACTAAACAACCTGTTTTGATCATGGTTTGCCAACAATACAAATTAGAGTTCTAAATACATAAATTCCTAAATTTTTAGAACTTAACAGTTAGAACAACATATTTCTTGATGCATTAAACCTAACTCAGATCTACCTATTTACAAGTAAAATGCGTTTTGTCAAAGGATTAGCTAATTACCACTACAACAAAATGTATTTTTAGTGACAAATTTTAGTGAGGAAAACTTTTTTTCACTGAAAACTTACATTTAGTGACGAAATTTATAATTCATTGCCAAAAATGAACAAAATAATATCCTTTAGCGACAAGATTTGAATTTTGTCGCTAAAAATGAAAAAAATAATAACCTTTAGTGATGAAATTGAAATTTCGTCGCTATTTGTTGATTTGAAACAAGGGCGCCAAAAGAAAAAGTAGGGCGCGAATTTAATTAGTCTACAACAACGAAATTTTTCGTCATTGAAACTTTAAGTTTTTGGCGATGAAATTATTTTGTCGCTGTAGGTTTTGCTGGGAGATTATCAGCGACGATAAATTTTTCGTCGCTAAAAGACCCCAACAACGATGAAACAAAGTCGTTGCTAAAAAATCGCTAAAAAATGGGTCCGCCTATGCTTTAGGAATTTTAGTGATGGAACTGTAATTCGTCGCTGAAAGTGGTCTATAGCAACGAAACTCTAATTCGTCACTGAAAGTGGTCTATAGCGACGACAATAATTTCATCGCTAAAAGTGTTAGTATAAAAGAGCAAAACAAACCCTCGTTTAATCATTTTTCAGAAAACCACACCCTCACAAAAATGTAAATTTCATCTCACTCGCCGTTCACCCAAGCTGTCAAGCCTCAACTCCATCAAGCTTCAGTCCGTTGAGCCTTACCGCAATCAAGCTTCACTCCGCCGATCCTCACCTCCATTGAGCCTCACTCCACCATTCCTCGATCCTCATGCTGAGTCACACCTCTCCACCATTCCTTTGCATGTCCGCCGATCCACACCGCCGCCGAGCTAGACCACCATCTCACTGCTCAAGAGCCTCCACCCATTCCGATCGCCGATCGACAAGTCCTCTGACACTCTCGCCGTCTTTGATGCTAACGATAAGTAACGCACTTTCAAACCCTTACAACTCTAAGTTCTACTAACAATACAAAGTGCTTTCAAACTCTTGAGTTTAACTTTATCTACTTGTATCAGCAAAGCTAATAGCTACTAATTTTTGGGTTCAAAATGTTTGAGTGTGGGAATGGGATTTGAAGAACAATGGCTGTGTGGTGGCGGTGGGACCTTATTACAATGGTTAAAAATGAGTTTTTTTATTTTTTATTTTTTATTTTTTTATTTTTTTATTATTATGGGTAGAGATAGGCACTTCTTAACACACTCTAATTCGTTTGGACATTGTGGATATTTTATTTAAGTGGTTAAATGGAGTTGGGCCCACTGAAGCTCTCTTCCTTTATTCTTTTTTCCCCTTTTTGTCGTTGTGGAGCTTACAATTGTGTGCTTTGCATTTCTGAACAAGGTTGTGGTGGTCATTGTATTTGGAATCTTATTGATATGCATGTAGGTTGAAGTCCTTATACTTGTCTAGCCAAGATTTAGGTAGTTCTTTATATTGGATATTTATATATTTACCTATATATCTGGTGCCTTGTGCTTAATATGTTATATGTAATGCCTGTTTGTCTATTCACTCCAGCTATATCAGGTTCAATAATGCATAATGTTGTGTTAGACAAATATTTGAATATGCTATTTAATATTTTTGGAGTTTCGATTATTCGATTTTGCTTTTTATTTATTTAGTTATTATAAATAAATAAATAAATAATTTATTGCAGTTTGTTTGTTTCTTTTTTCTTTCTTTCAGAAGTAATGCAATTATAGTCTTCACAGGACGCCTAATTGATTTCCTTAATATAGGAACTCTTTTTGATGCCATGATTTGCAATAGATAAATGCTAATTATGTAGTTCATCCTTTTAATGTAAAGTACGAATTGTGGTGGTAGGCCTACTGCTGACACAAGGTATTGTAGCTATGGTATTCTCTAGGGTTAGACTTTTGTAAGCTTCAGAAATTTGCTATATTGCATGCTTTGAAATATGAAGGCTTTAAATGCTTATTATTAAATTACTGATCAACTGACCATTTGAGTTTCGTGGGCAGGTGCCAATTCAAGTGAAATTTGCTATATTGCGTGCTTATAGTTAATATCCCAATGTTATTTTTATTAATCCATGTTTTGCTTAGTCTCATGCATGTGACTATTTTGATCATAAAAATCCTTTTGCGCCTTGTTACTCCCACAGTTCATAGGTGGCAATGCCAAGACATCATTTGCTACTTCACCTTTTGTTAACAAATGGGCATCCTTGGCAAGACCCTTTAGGTATATCTCTTCTTTCTACAATTTATTGCATGTTTCCAATGCAAGCTTCTTTGATGATTTTATTACAGTCATCTTGTTCTAAGAGAGTGAGATTTTCTGATTATTTGAATGATTTTCTATTTGGTTTTGGTTTGTGTAGGGAAATCTAATTCTTGATATTAACTATCCAATCAGTCCTTTCGGCACTAAGGTTAGTGCTTCATGCATTGCTTAACTTGTTTTCATAGTTTTTAATTATAGAAAGCTTGCTTGATTTGTGCAAATGATTTGTCGGTGGGTGTCAAAAAAAGCCAAGAATCATAAACTGATTGTGGCTTAGATATAGATATGATAATTTTAGGATAATAGCTATGTATTGGTTTGTTTAATAAGCTGCTAGAATTACTTCAAAAAAGGACCTACTAATAGATTTACTAAGACTATAGATGCAGCCAACATATAAGAAATTAATATAAGATTCCAAGATTCCCTGATAATAGCTTTATAGATTGACATACAAGAAATTAGATTTTTATTTTTATGTTTTTTGCAGGTTAAACATTGTTTGTTTGTGGTCACTTTGGATTTCTTTGGCAGAAGTGTGTGTTGGCTTGAGCATAGTAAGTAACTAGTTAACTTTTTATGGTCTTCTTGAGCGCAAAAACTATAAATTGCAAAGGGAAGCCATAATTTTGCTGTTATTGATTGAAACTAAAGAGGGAATAAGGGATTTTATTGCTAGAATGTTGGAGCTTGTGATGGTATAATGGAAAGAAGAAAGATAGGAAGAATTTGTGAAATTGATAAGTGGAAGGATGCTAGGTATTGGAAGTGCATAAACATGAGGTGTTGAGTAGGTCTAAGAGAAAATGAATAATGATCTCAACAATATGTCTCAGATTTTTTTTTGAAAAAGACCTTGTTGATGACGGTGGCACAAGCTTACTCGATAGCAAGCAATTTGATCCTGATAAAAGGAGAGCTACATCACGGAGGAGGAATGCTTGTTTTGTGGCTTTCGCTGGTCATAAATTATTGCTTGAGGTAGAGGTGTTTGGTTCTTTAATTTGTTTTCAAAGTCTCTTTCACTTTAGGTCTTGAATCATTTGGTGAAGTTTGGGAAGGAGAAAGACTATAGGGCTAGAGGTGCATGGCATGTATGTTAGTTTGATAGGAGGTACACTGCTCAAGAATCTCTCTCTCTATTTTATTTATTTATTTTTAACTTTTTTATGCACTGAAAGAACATCCTTAATAGTTGTTAGATAGCATTTCTATGCCTTTTAAGCTGCTCTTAGATCTTTATTATGATTAAATTGTTTCTTATAACATAGTTAATGTTTTTACTTTACGATTTTAATATAGTATTGTTTTTGTATTTGTGCAGATTTCTTATTGGTGGCTTTTAGGGCATTTTCTTTTGGCACAACTTGAAGGAATCTTATTTTGGACCTAATTATATTATGCTAAAGTTTTTGTATTGTTATAAAACATCTTGTGTTATTGTATGTGTTGCAAACAATTTGTATGGATGGATTGAATCTTGTTTTATTTTTACTTTTGGAATGTATGGATCATTTTCTTATAAATGTGTTGTTGAAATAAATGTGTTATTCAAATGTGAGGTTTTACAAATGTAATGACAGGTTACAGGTTAATATCAAAGACAGGAAAAAAAATGAAAACAGAAAATTAGTTTTAGCGATGAATTTTTCCATTGCCAAATTTACCCAAAAAAAAAGAGTTTTAGTGACGAAATATTTTGTCGCTAAATGTAGCCAAATTTTTTAAGAAATAGTTTAAGCGATGAAATTTTTTGTTGCTATATGTGCCCGAATTCTCTTTAAAAATAGTTTTAGTGACAAAATTTTTGGTCACTATATGTACCCGAATTTTCATAAAAAATAGTTTTAGCCACGAAATTTTTCATCACTAAATAGTATTTTGAGCAAGGAAAACATTTAGTGATGAAATATTTTCGTCGCTAAAGGTTTTTTTTTTTTTTTTAACTAATCGGACCTTTGGCGACGAATTTTTCGTCGCTAATACTTTTAGTGACGGGGTATTTACAATGAAATAGATTTCGTGGCTAAAAAGCAGATTTCGTCATTAAAAGTCGTAGGCCACCAAAAATTAGACATTTAGTGATGAAAATTTTCGTCGCTAAAAATACATTTTGCTGTAGTGTACATAAACATTATGACCCTAACAATATGTCTAATGCAAATAGGGAATTTGGGTTGAAGTCAAACTAACAGGAGTTTAAGCATCTTTTCCAGACTGATGGCTGACTTTCACTACCAATTCCAGAAGTTTTTCTGGCCAATTCCCGCAATACTAATGCTCGATTGTTTGCAGTTGCTAATGTTGCCTCCTTTTCAAGAATTTTGAATGTTATATCTGTCCATAAAAACAATACAGTTTTTCATTGTCAAAGCTTTGATGCCCAATCAAGATTTCTGTAAGGACATCAAACCATGTAATGAAATTTTTAATTAATTGCCTCCAACTCTCAATTATTTAAATGAGGGACATATCGTACATATTTGTAACAACAAAAGCAAAAGATAGCATACAAATAAATTGATTCAAAGACCACACTCTTGTGCATTTATGGAATTGGGGTGAAAATTGATGATCTTCTTAAGATTAATCTTCTTCTTCGTTTTGAATTTCACGACATTATTGTATGGTCTTCTAATCTTTATTCTTGTACTTAAAAGTTTGAGTGTTTATTTTGCATTAATAAAGTAGATCATGTGATTCTTCTCCTGCTTGATTATATATATGATGGAAAACCATGTTTTCCAACATCATATTGTTGTGGTACACATTGCTTTTATATTTTACTTACTCTTATCAAGTTGTGTAACCATCTTTCATGCTGAGCATGCTCATTTATTGCTTGGTGTGCTTAATTGAGCTAGCATGTTTGGATGGTCATTTCCCATAAATTTATGGTCAAGTTATCTATGGTTGAATGATTATCAATTCTATATACTTGATCTTTTTCATTGCATTAAATAAAGTTTGTTTGTGATTTCAGGAAAGACAAGTAAAGTATTGAGTTTTGACTCGTTCCCTACTATTGGCGTAACTCAAATTTTACATTGTTTACTTGAGTCTGTATTAGAGTGTTCTGTCATGAAATTGGTAAATAGGGAGTTTGTTAGAATTTTTTGTGTTGGTTAATTCTATGACAAATTTCTTTGTAATTTTGGGTTTTATACTTTGTGATAGAAATGGTTGTAATAAGGGCCAAAGACTAAATCTTTTTTCAGTGTGCTAGACTAAAGACTTCAGTTGAGCGAGATTCAAAACTCAGTAGTGTGAGATTGGTGATCCGGGCAAAAATTTTCGGTAGTCTCTCGACCAATCAAGACCTTATTGTGAAAATTTCAATATTTTATTCTAAGGCTATGTTTGTAGCCACCTCCAGCCCAAACCATGCTTGCCTTTAACCCTAATTTATCCTTAAACTCCTAAGAAGGAAGAATGCTATAGAAGATAGAGAATAACCTAAAGGTATCTCTCTTCTGTTTTCCACCTCTCCCATTGAACAACTTTGAGTGTTTAAGTATTTGATATATGTAGATAACCATACTTGTGTTGGACTTGATGTTTGATACTACACAGATCAAGACAAATTTTCAAGAAGTCTTGGAGTGATCAAGAGATTGGTTTTGTGGTCAGTGGATTGACTTGCGAGATGCAACAATTATTAACTTAGGAGGTACAAGACATGAGTTTTCAGTTGCTACCAAGAGCAAGGAGCTCAAGTACTTAGTTTTATTACATGTATGGGATGTTGCGTGAATACAATATATGTACTACAACAATTTTCAACAGTAGACTTATTGAGTTAGGCCTTGCCCTCGAATCTAGCTGAATTGAGAGAAAATAATAATAATAATAATAATAAATGGTGAGTTCTAATTAGCTCAACTAGTAAAGTCTCTAATAATTTAATAAAAGATATAGTGTTCAATCATTGCCTACACTAAAAAACTTATTGGTGTCTTAATTTGATGATAAAGAATTATCATTAAGAGCGGATGCCATAAGTTGAAACTATCTCAAAATAATAATAATAATAATAATAATAATAATAATAATTAGTCATAATTAAAATCAATATGCCGGGAAGCCATAGTTAAATTCATGGTTGAAAGCAAATAATAATAGTATCAAATATTAATTAGACCTTGAAAGTAACACATACGTTGTTGAAGGGAAGTACATATTTATACGGTCTTGCATCAAACAAAATTGGGTTTTGATATTTCCATACTATTTAGCCAAGAACCAATCAGGAATAGTGCACACAACAGACGAGTACGAACACTCACCAACAAATCCTATCGCTTGTGAATGCGTAGGTATTACAGTACAAGTCCATAGTATTGTTTTTTAAGTCCAAAACTATTAGATGTTGGCAACTTGTAATCAAAATGTGTCCAAAATATTTGACTTATAAGTATTTAGTGTTTTATAAGTATTAATTGAAGATTAAGTTGAAGACATGAATACTACTCAAAAACTGTTAAATTTGCTGCATCGGCTGCAAGCTCAACTACATCTCAATCAATCAAGCATCATTTAAGCTCGACAGCAAGCTCAATACCAATTGAGTGATCTAGATTCGCGAATTTTTTTATTCTACCGAAATATTTTATTTAAGTCAAATGTATTAGTTGGTTTTTGTAATCCTAATTGGGGAGCCTAGATTAAGGTCTAGATGCATAACTTTTCAAAATGTTGTAGATGTAGAAACCCTAACATATTCAGATAGAAAAGCCCTAACCTTCACCTGTTGAACTTGTCCACCAAGAATTCTACACCAACCATCATCTCTAGCATTGTATTGAGGACTTGAGTTGTTCTAAGTGACGCTACTGCAAAATTAACCTAGACAACGATGATTTCGTGATCCATTCTCTCACCTCATTATCATGTGATTCCAAAAAATACATTTAGTGTGCTCAAGTTATGTTAGCTTTCTGTTCATCACAAAGAGTGTATGTCTTATTATTTCTATATTTATTTCTATCATATATATATATATCTTAGTCCGGCCATCTTGGCGCCTGACCTGAGTCCTCTATCAACTCATTATCCAAGAATGAAGCCAGGACGGTTAGAGAGGGCGGCTTTGCTACTCGCTGTATGCGTTGGCTCCAGCCTTTGATTCTACTCCAAACATCACTCTCACATTTTGCAACGCAATCTTTGCTTGTTAGATTAGACATAGAACAAACGATTTCATAAAACTCTTCCCTCACGATATATGAAAACTCATTTGTGTGTCATTTGTTTGTGTAACTGCACGCGTACAAGAGATAAAAGAAAGAGCACTTACTATTATAAGCCTGATTTTGATTCACTTCTTGTAATCTCGAAGAATAAGAGCGACTTTTGGGTATTTCAAATCTAGCTGTAGCCACATCCGAGCCAACGTCCAAAACCAAGTGGGGAGAATGTCTTGTAAGAGGAACTGATCGAACGGAAGAGGGTCCCTTTTTATCGATATCTTCTTGATCAGAAAAGTACCCATAAGTCAATCCTGGAAATGAATTGCTTCTTCCAAGTGAAACATTTGCGTTCGGTCTTCTATGAGGCAGCATGTTGAAACTTGAAAGCACTCTCTTTGATGGTTTTTCTTCTCCCCCTTCTTTTGTAAGAAATAATATTAGATGAATATTAAATAAACTAATACATTATAAGATATTATGTATGTAAAAATGGAATACAAAATTCGGTGAATGGTTAAAAGAGTACAGTGTGTGTATATATATCTTTTAACATAATAAAAATTCCTATTTTTAAATAATTTAACTTCATGGGCTAATAATCATCTGCAAAATGCAATGGTTGTTTTCAGATACCAAATATCTCCCACCCAAAGTGTGCTTGCCTTCTTGATTAAATCAGACAGAAAATTTCAATAACAATATGTAAATTTGTAGAGAAAACTGACATATGAGCACCCTGATGTTTGTCATATTATATGTATTCCGATATATGAAGCTTAAAACCTTGCTAAGTTAAAGTTTGAGAGAGAGATAGGAATGATTTATTTATTTATTTTTTTTTTTGTGTGATAATATCGAGGAATGATTTTGAATAAAGATATTGTGTAACTTACCAGCATAGAAATACCGAGCTTATGATTTATGGATTTAGGAAAACAAAAAAAAAACAAAAAAACAAAATTTCTAAGAGTAACGGCAACAACTATTATGCGGATTTTTATTACAAGAGCTTCATGATACTTACTCTTGGAGCCTATTGAGATGTCAAAGGAAACTAATGTTGCCGGGATTTTCTCGCCCACCGAAAACCGATTGGTGTTTTGGTCTAATAATAAAGATTTATCATTAGGAGTAAACGTCATAAGTTGAAATTCTCTCCAAAAAAAAAAAAACAAAAAAAAAAAACAAAAACAAAAACAAAAACAAAAAAAAAGTTGCTGGGACTTCTAAATGGATAAGCACACCCATCTCCTTTTATGGGTGAACTTGGATGGGAAGCTTGCTAGGGGCAAAGTCTTTTTTTATTTTTAAAAATAAAAAATGATTAACTGCTAATATTTTAATTTTTAATGATCACTCTTAAGTCTTAACACTGAACAGACCTTTCACATCTAGTATAATTTGAGGGGAAAAAAAAAAAAAAATCAAATGACTGATTACATATCCATGTGACCTATCGATTTAACACTACAAAAAAAATGTATTTTCAGTGACGAATTTTAGTGAGGCAAATTTTTTCGTTACTAAAAAGTACCATTTAGTGACGAAATTTATATTTCGTCACTATTTATAAAAAAATTTGTAACATTTAGTGATGAAAAATAGATTTCGTCGCTATATGTTGGGTTGAACTAAAGGCGCCAAACGAAAATGTAGGCGCCAAACGAAATTCATCTATAGTGACGAATTATTTCGTCACTAAAAGTTTAAGTTTTTTGTGACGAAAACTTTCGTCGCTAAAGGTGCTGATAAGAATACTGTTAGTAATGAAACCCATTTCGTCACTGAATGTCACAAATAATGACGAAAATAAGTCGTCACTAAAAACAAAATCATAAAATCGGTCTCATTATCAGCGACGAAGCTAATTTTCATCGCTAAAGGTATCTATTAGTGACAAAATATAAGTCGTCACAATAAGTTTTACTTAAAATCCTATCCAGTTCAGCCCCTTTTTGTTTCACTTCCTCACTTCACCCAATTCTCAATCTCTCACAAAAAAGTGCTCACCATCGCCAAACCTAGCCTCACCATCCTCACCGTCACCAAAACCCAACCTCACCGTCACCAAACCCAGCCTCACCTTCGCCAAAACCCAACCTCGCCGTCGCCAAACCCAGCCTCACCGTCACCAAAACCCAACCTCACCATTACCAAACCTGTCCTCACCGTCGCCAAACCCAGCCTCACTGTCCTCACCGTCGCCAAACCCAGCCTCAACTTCCTCACCGTCCTCACCATCGCCAAACCCAGCCTCATCGTCCTCACCTTACAGTCGCCGATCCACTTCGATCTCTTCAGCTCGCGACGGTTCAACTCACCATCCGTTCGCGACGGTTCAGCTTGCCGATCGTTCGCGATGGTTCAGTCCTTCGCTGACCGTTCGTGACGCTTCAGTCCTTCGCACTATCTGCGACACTTTTGGCGACGCTTTAGTCCTTCGCACTATCGGTGACGTGAAAGTTCAATATGTGTGTAAAACACCCTTGAATGTTTAGACCCCAAATTACAAATTATCAATTCAAGCTTATTATCAAACAATTAATGTGCGGAACATGAGCATAAGCCAAACACAGAATTGATAAACAATCTAAGCCAATTATAATCACATCTACAACAGAAAATAAATGGCAAAGATAAAGGAAGAGAGATGCAAACACAAGGATAACACGCGATGTATTATTGAAGAGGAAACCGTAGCTCTCGGCGTAAAACCTCTCCGCCGCCCTCCAAGCGGTAAATAATCCACTAGAAAATGTAGTTGGAATACATGAACAGCAATAGACCCTCCAAGCCTAATCTACCTAGGTACCGAAGCCCTCCAAACTTCTTGCTCCAACGAGGTTACACAAAACCTTTTTCTTCTCTAGCTTACCGGATTCCGCTATAGCCCATAGCATCAACCAATAACCATTGGTCCCTTCCAAACTGCTTCCTTTAGCACCAAAAGACCTTCTCACAGACGTGGGTGTGGTGAAAAAGGGATTTGGTCAAGAACCTCTCAAGGATGTATCAATGGAAAGGAAGAGAGTAGAGGAATTTGAAGAGTCTCTTAGTGAAGATTGGGGATGAATCAATCTTGTTTTCCTCTAGGGTTTCTCTCTCAAAATTCTCTCTAGAAGCTCTCTACATTTCGTGGGTATAAGGGTCTATATATAGTGGGGTGAGAAAGGAATGCGAAGAGTCAGTTTTTCCCAAACAGGGCAGGTTGGCGGCTTGGCCTCGCGACTTGACTGAGTCGCGAGTTCAAGTTGCGAGTTAACTGCATTGACAGTCTGGATATTTTGTACTGTAGTGCACCAGGTGGCATAACGCTTCAGCTTCCCACATGCTTGACATGTTACCCTCTTCTAGTGGCTTACCACCCGTGAGCCACCCGCAAGTTCCAGTCGCAAGTCCCTGCTTCTTTGCATAATGAGGAACATTTTTTCACACTCTCTCACATACTACCCTTACATGAATCTCACCTAAATACAGGGTTTCTAAGTGCTGAAATACAAGCAAATTGGCACAGAATAAAGCCAACAGATGGTTGATAAAATTCAACCTTACAATCTCCCCCTTTGGCTATGCCATAACAAAATCCTATAACAAACTCTAGACTTAACGTGTGAGTTGGGAACAGTTGGAAAACTCACTCACACCTAACTCTAGAATATGTGTAGCTCTTGAACCATAAGAACAAGTATCTCCTGAAAGACAACAACACAATCTGATCATTGTATGCAGAAAACTTGTAATGCATATGGAGCAAGTATAATGCGATCAAGCAAAATGGAATAAAGCAATAGACTGTGGCTTGACCAAACAGGAACAATCACTTATACAAAGTGATCACAATGCTCATTCACATAAGGAATGAATTTCCAGACATGAAAGCTAAAAAGCTTATTTGCAAAGTATTATTTGCATGTCCAACACTCAACCAATGCATAAAACATATATGCATCTAGGAATAAGATCCTACAAGGGCACAAGAGTGATGTACTTAAAGAAAAAGCATGGCATTTAACATCAGTACTAGCTACAAAGCATGAGTACATAAACCTTAAAAACTTACAAAAGCAACAGGTACAAACAAACACTAAGAACCTTAAAAACCTACAAAAGTAACAGGTACAAACAAACACTAAGAACCTTAAAAACCTACAAAAGTAACAGATACAAATAGTAAATAAAATACTGAATAACTTCTGAAATAAATAAATACTAAAACCAATTAACCACAGTGTATCAAACACATAAACAAAGAAAAACATTATCCAAAGTATAAACATAAAAAAAAAAAAAAAAACTGAAAAATAAACTAGCTATTTATAAACTGCTCCCCCTCAAAAATAGCACTCCCCCTCAAGAGATGCTCCTAAAAAATTCTCCCCCTTTTTGACCGAAATGGCCAAAGGGTCACTGTTGGGTGTTGAAGCTGTCAAACTTGGCTGAGGGTATGTTGAGCTGATCTTGTATTGCTGCCATCCTGTCAGTTTGTTCATTCTGGACCTCTCTGAGGCCATCAATCATTTCCAGAATGATCTGAAATGCATTTGGTGGAGGTGCAGCTGAAGAAGTTGAAGCTCTGCTCCTCTTGCCTGTGCTTCTGGGTGTGGATGTCTGTCCTGCAGCCTCTGCTTCAGTTTCCATAGGATCACCTTCTCCTTGGTCACCCTTCTCCTCATCACCTAGAAGACAAACTTGTATCCTTGTGAGGGCTAATTTGTTTATGGCTGATAGAGGAGTCATGGGACTAATATCTTGAGGGATTGCAACCCCTTTTACTCTGAAAATTCTCATAAGAAGACTAGGAAAGATCAGCTTGGGCCTTGAGGTGGTTCTAGTCTCATCCACAATTGTGTCATATATGTGAGAACTGACATCAATGAAGGTTTTCTCCTTGAGCTCCATGAGGAAGATAGCTCTGGCATTAGTAAGGGTAGTCATCTTTTTTATAGGATATAAATTGAACATCATGATTGTAGTTAGACACCTCATGTCAACTGGGAAGGCATTAGTGTTGAGACATCTCCCTTCTTTAACACCACCAATCCTAGTCTGGACAGTGTCTAAAGATAGCATCCTGTCTTTGTAGTTTGTGAAGTCATGATCTTCCAATCCCTTAAGCCCTAGAACCTCATCAATATCATGAGCATCTATGTTGAACTCATGTCCTCTAATCCAACAGTTCAACTCATCCTCCCTTATGCTCATATTTGCATAAAATTCCCTTATTAAAGGTTCACACACTACAGGTAGGTCACCTAGCAACTTATCCCATCCCCTGCCTTCAAAACATTCTGGAATGAAGGTATCCTTCAAGTCATTTAAATCTACAAACCTCTCCTGAATAATTGTTCCCTTCATGAAAGAATCTCTGTATCTCTCAAAGTGCTGAACAGACCTAAATAGGTTGTGGTCCATTTTCAGCCTTTTGTCAGCCTTCTTAGCAGGAGTCTTCTTCTTGTAGGTGTGGGAGCCATCTGTAAACAAGCAGAAGAGGCCACAACAAGAGCAGAATACAGTATGTGGAAATGCACACATATTAGTAACAAGTTAGTTGCAAAGGGAGTGCAGAGTGTCAATTTAACACACAGATCAAGCACAATTGAGAACCGAAAAGGATAGCTCAAATTAGAACACAGACACTCAAACAAGTTTAGACTGTATAGATGCAGACTGGAACAAACATTAAACATCTATAAATGGACAGTGTAAACCACACACAGGCATAAAAACACAAAAATAGGCATATGTCTATGAGACATATCTTAATGAATATGAAATGTGCTAGTTAAACCCCCAAGATAGAAGCACACACAAGATATGATTACTCAAACTCAAAGCAATATTTGCCAAACAATCCAAAATCACAGACATACTGAAACACCCAATCTCTCATTCAGCAAAAACACATAAATCCCTAAACCCAAAAACCTAATGGGTATGAAAACTATCAAACAGCAAAAATCAGAACACAGACTAGCACAATGAGACTAAAACATGATAGCAAATGTATTTAGCAACAGAACCAGCCAACCCCAAACGACCAAACCTAACATTTTAAGCAAACCCATAAAAGAACACAGTAAAATTCAAATCACAGTGACAACTCATAAATCAAGAAAATAATGCTCAAATCATGAATAATGAAGTGAAAAAGAGAAAACCCATACCTTTTTCTTGAAGATTTGAGTAGAAATGATGCAAAAATGGATGCTTTTTGAAGAGAGACTCGGAGTGTTTGAAAGAGAGAAATGGGGAAGACAATGAACAGTCATAAAAATTCGAGGGAAAACTGAAATTTTTTTTTAAAAAAAAACTGTCTTTAAAATGCAAAATACGCGTTTTTCGCGACTGACTCAAGTTGCCAATCAGTCGCCAGGGTAAGCCGCAAAACACTTTGAAAATAAGATTCGTGAAAAATTTTCTAAATGTTTTTCGCGACTGGAAGGTCTACTCGCAAGAGAGTCGCAAGGTGAGCCGCGAAAATCTCTATGTACCTCTCGCGACTGGACCTTCCACCCGCAAACAAGTCGCCACATTGAGCCACGAGAATCAAAAAATTCAAATTTTGAAAAATTGTCTAAGTATTTTTCGCGACTGAAACCTTGACTCGCCAGTGAGCCGCGAAAAATCTCGGAGTGGGCTCGCGACTGGGGCATGCGACTAGGACAACCCGCGACTGAGTCGCCAAAACAGGACAACACTATTTTTGAAATTTTTGACATTTTTGTAAAAACAAAATACTTTCCAAAAACAACTAAAACACTCAAAAATCTTTTTGTGTTTGATCAATAAAGATTGAGCATGTGAAAACACATTTAATCAAGTACAATCACACAAATGAATATGGCATTCATTGAACATAGACTTGTGTGATGTGTGTGGGTATCAAAAATGAGATAGTCCTTAGTCTAATGTGAAGCTTCAATGATCAATTCAACCAAGGCATACACAACTAGCACTAGATAATGTGATCCATCTCAATTATAGAAGTATGCATATATGACCTCCCACATAAACTTGATTACATATCTTTGAAGCTTTTTATTTGGCTCCATGTACATCATAACATTTGATCTTATTGAATCAATACATCTCATTGAGAGATCGATGCCTGAAATTTTTGATATTTCACTTTGATGATTTAGCCTTTGGCTTTTTGGGAATCATACAATTTATTTTGGTCGCTTTCCCTTTTTCCTAGTCAAATACTAATATGTGCGACAGGCTTTTGCAGCTCAATATCTCTTTTCATTTGGAGATTTACATTTGGAGAGCTCTTTAGGCAAAAACAACAAAATAAAGAGTGGGAAGATATATAGGCATAAGTCTATGCATGTCTCAAGATCAACAAAACCATTCACTAATCATTCATGTCAAGGTTGAAGATCTACTTACAACAGTCACATAGATTTCAAGATTTCTTCCACAATGATATGAGTGCATAAGAAACAAGCTAAGCTCGTAGATGCACAAGGCCATTAGTACAAAAGTACAAGGCAAAACATGCTTTGAGACAAAACTCAACAATGCGATCAAACTTTTTGGATTTTCTACTTTTTATGTGTTTTTGGATTTTTGACACAAAAGCAGTAAAAGATTGAACAAAAACAACATAAATAACAATGTAAAAACATTTTGGAGCAAAAACAAAAAAACAAACAAACAAACAAAATTTCAACACACATTAGAAAAAAGCAAACTACCAAACATAATCACAAAGCATAGGAAGAATTAATGTATTGATATGTTATAATGCTTATGCATGAGTACCCTTCGTCACCCACACGTTACGTGCATTTGGGGTGATATTCTTGATGGATTGGGTATAAGAGTTAGGACTTTCAAACCTTTTTGTTAAGCTTTCCAAGCAATTTGTGAAGGCACCGATCATCTTTATAACGTCCATCATTCTGGGATCACGGTTTTGACTTCTAGGTTGCTCACCACCCCAAGACCTCTTGTCATTTCTTCTTCCTTGTGATCGAGGAGCACTTGTATTGTTTAACTCTTTCAGCTTATGACAGTTGGGTCTAGTATGTCCTTGCAATCCGCAATAGTGACAGAAATGATTCGTTCTAGGACCTCATTGTGATCTTGAAAGAGATCTTCCTCTAGCTTCAAATCTGACTTCTGATTGATTGCGGGACTTATTTAACACCCATTGATTAGTTACCTTCTTCTTCTTTTCAACCTTAACTTTCTCAGTAATAGGCTCTTCTACAATCATTTCTTTGGACTTCACAAACTTCACTTCTTTGGTGACATTTGCTAATGAGTTATTCCCTCCGGTATATCCCAACCCGGACTTGTCTGAGGAAGGTTTTTGAGATGAAATAACATCTTCTAACTTCTTGGATAAGACCCTCTCTATCTTGGCATGAGCTTGCACTACCTCTTGCTAAATCTCACTTTTGTGTAAGCTTCTGATAGCTCACCATTTAGTGTTTCAATCTCACACTTCGCCTCCTTGTATCATACCAGAAGACTTTTGTAATCTTTCTCAGCTTTCTTCATCTTCTTCATAGTTGCCTTTGCAACCCTTGCATACTCACCCGATTTCTCAAGGAGTAAGGTGTAATTCTCTTGAAGACCAGATGTATCTTCATCCTCTTCAGCCTTCGATTCTTCAACAATCCCAATAGACTCCAAATTAGAATGCTCACCAAGCTCCTTCACAAGTGTACCCAAATCATTTGAGGATTCCACATGTGCAATGGTCATGAATGCGGAGTAATTTCTTTCTCCATCACAGCTATCCTCGGAATCAGAATTTGACGAATCTGAGTCACTTAGAGTAGTAGCATAGACCTTGCCCTTTGACTTCAAATAGTTGGGACATTCCTTTTTGAAGTGTCCATGTCCATTACACTCAAAGCACGTGATTCCTTGCGAAGATTGGGATTCTCTTCCCTCTTTCCTTCTGAATTCCCTTTTCTCCTTCCCAAAATTCTGAAATTTTCCTTTGTCACCAGATTTCCCACCGTTCTTGAGTTTTAAGAACTTCCAAAAAATTTTCACAAGGTACACCACATCTTTATCTACAGCATCTTCATTCGAAGAGTCATGAGATACTACCCTCTCATCAATTGTCTTAAGAGCAAGAGATTTGCTCTTCTTTTGCGTGGGCAGTGACAATTCATATGTCTACAATGAACCAACTAACTCTTGAACTTTAATGTTGTCAAGATCCTTGCTCTCTTCAATAGCTGTTACTTTGGCACGGAAGCTTTCCGGCAGTGACCGAAGGATCTTCCTTACTATTTTAGAATCCTCCGTCTTTTCCCCCAAATTGAATTTGCCGACAACCACCTCGTTCAGCTTACTATAAAAAGAGTCAAAGGACTCATCCTCGCTCATCTTGAGCTCCTCAAAGCGAGTGGTCAACATCTGTAGCTTGGTGTCTTTCACTTTCTTTGTTCCTTCATAAGTAGTCTCCAGAATCTCCCATGCTTCCTTAGCAATAGTAATATGTGAAATCCTGTGAAATTCTTCTGGAGAGACACCACAGAAAATAGCATTCAATGCTTTACTATTGGCATTAGCCGCCGCACGAGCTGCCTTATCCCAAGTGGATTTGGCAGCCTCCGGCCAAGTCCAACCAACTTCAACTGCATCCCACACAGCATCATCATTAGAACACAAAAATGCTCTCATTTGGACTTTCCAAAAAGCATAATTATTACCATAAAAAAATGGTGGCACATTTAGAGATTGAGACCTATCCATCTCAATACGGGGTCAGGGATCGCACTAAGGTGTTTAAACCACAGCAAGTGCACCTGCTCTGATACCAATTGAAAGTTCAAAATGTGTGTAAAACACCCTTGAACGTTTGGACCCCCAATTACAAATTATCAATTCAAGCTTATTATCAAACAATTAATGTGTAGAACATGAGCATAAGCCAAACACAGAATTGATAAACAATCTAAGCCAATTATAATCACATCCACAACAGAAAATAAATGGCAAAGATAAAGGAAGAGAGATGCAAACACAAGGACAACACGCGATGTGTTATTGAAGAGGAAACCGAAGCCCTCGGCGTAAAACCTCTCGCCGCCCTCCAAGTGGTAAACAATCCACTAGAAAATGTAGTTGGGATATATGAATAGCAATAGACCCTCCAAGCCTAATCTACCTAGGTACCTAAGTCCTCCAAGCTTCTTGCTCCAACGAGGTTGCGCCGAACCTTTTTCTTCTTTAGCTTACCGGATTCTGCTATAGCCCATAGCATCAACCAATAACCATTGATCCCTTCCAAACTGCTTCCCTTAGCACCAAAAGACCTTCTCACAGATGTGGGTGTGGTAAGAAAAGGATTTGGTCAAGAACCTCTCAATGATGTATCAATGGAAAGTAACACCAAAAGACCTTCTCACAGATGTGGGTGTGGTGAGAAAAGGATTTGGTCAAGAACCTCTCAATGATGTATCAATGGAAAGGAAGAGAGTAGAGGAATTTGAAAAGTTTCTTAGTGGAGATTGGGGATGAGTCAATCTTGTTTTTCTCTAGGGTTTCTCTCTCAAAATTCTCTTTGGAAGCTCTCTACATTTCGTGGGTATAAGAGTCTATATATAGTGGGCTGAGAAAGGAATACGAAGAGTCAGTTTTCCCAAATAAGGCAGGTTGGTGGCTTGGCCTCTTGACTTGACTGAGTCGCGAGTTAACTGCATTACCAGTCTGGATATTTTGTCCTGTAGTACACCAGGTGGCATAACGCTTCAGCTTCCCGCATGCTTGACATGTGACCCTCTTCTGGCGGCTTGCCACCCGCGAGTTCCAGTTGCGAGTCCCTACTTCTTTGCACAATGAGGAACATTTCTTCACACTCTCTCACACACTACCCTTACATGAATCCCACCTAAATATAGAGTTTCTAAGTACTGAAATACAAGCAAATTGGTACGGAATAAAGCCAACAAGATGGTTGATAAAATTCATCCTTACATGACACTTTCGGCGACCCTTCGCCTTCCACCCAGCCAGCGACTCTTCGCCTCCCACCCATCCGGCGACCCTTCGTCTTCCACCCAACCTGCGACCCCAAACGTCTAATGGGTTTTTTTTTTTTTTTTTTTTAATCTTTTAAGTTAATTTTTGTTTAATGATTCTAGTTCCTTTGGGTATTTTTTTGTTTGATACAGTAATGGGTATATGCATTTTTGTTTAGTTTGGGTATTTGATATTTACTATGTAATGGTTGTGAAGAAAGTTTCTTATATATGAACTTATCAATTACTGTAATTCTTTTAGATTTCTATGGTTCTTATTGTTTGGATGATTCTAGATCCTCACTCTCTTGGTTTGGTTTCCACATTGATACTAGTGTTAGATATATGTAGTGTACAAGTGAAGGTGTAAACTTTGTTACCTAATTCTAATGACTTTATGTCAATTATCTACTTATTATTTATTATGTGAATCTATGGTATTCTAGATTGGGAGTCATCCTTTTATTGAAATTCTTGCATTGTCTCCATCAAGAGGTAAAGCTTCACTGTTCTATGTGTTGCATGCAGGTGAAATCCTATTGATACATAGAATGTGTTGATGACTGCAGCCATTAGATCATTGGGAGGCTTATCAAATGTTAGGTGTGGGCCCTTGGCAACTTAACTCCATGTTTTGTGTATATTTGTGTGTGCAATGTATATTTATTAAGTATTAATATAGACTTGTGCATTCATGAATAGGATAGAAGTTTATCTAAGTAGCTTATAGACTTAGATGTTATAATACATTATGCATGAGTTGTCCTTATTTTACTAAAGTATCATTCATCTTTAAGAAGAAGTACGGTATTGTAAAAGGACTTGGCATGAGACATTTCTCTTCTCTAGTAACCACTACCTCCTCTAATTCATCGATGGAGTATATCCAACGGTTAGAAAATGAGATAATTGAGCTCAAAGAGGCAAGAGCTAGAGATCAAGAGGAGCGAGCTAAGGACCAAGATGCACGAACTAAGCAAGATGAGGTCCAAAAGAATATTCTTAACTTTTTAAGGAGCAAGGGTTATGATGATGCTCTTACTTATGGGGGTGGTTCAACTTTAAGTTAAAACACTTTTTGGTTAGTACTTTATTTGCTTTTTACAACTTATACATTAGGAGTTGTGATTTTAATTTATTGGTGTGGTTACTCTTAATGCATTGTTAGAAATGTTTCTTATAACATAGTTAATGTTTTTACTTTACGATTTTAACGAAGTATTGTTTTTATATTTGTGCAGATTTCTTATTGGTGGCTTTTAGGGGATTTACTTTTGGCATTACTTGAAGACATATGAGGACATCTTCCGTTAGTTCTAAAATAGGGTTTAGGTAGAGTTATTGTATGTATTGCAAACAATTATTGTATGGAAGGAGTTTGAATTGGATACTTGTTTTATTTTTTACTTGTGGAATGTATGGATCTTTTTTTATAAATGTGTTGTTGAAATAAATGTGTTATTCAAATGTGAGGTTTTAATAATGTAATGACAGGTTACAAGTTAATATCAAAGCCATGAAAAAAATAAAAACAGAAAATAAGTTTTAGTGACGAATTTTTTCATCACAAATATAGCAATAAAAAATTGTTTTAGTGACGAAAATTTTGTCACTAAATATAGCAAAATTTTTTAAGAAATGGTTTTAGTGACGAAAATTTTCGTCACTATATGTGCCTGGATTTTCTTAAAAATAGTTTTAGTGATGAATTTTTTTGTCACTATATGTACCCGAACATAGTTTTAGTGACGAAATTATTCGTCACTAAATATGATTTAGTTATCTATTTTTTATTTAAATATTTTTTCTTTATTATTTTTTAATTTTTTAAAATTTTTCTTTATTAATAGGAGAGAGAGAAAATAATAAAATAGTAATACCTAAATTTTTAGCTTTAACCTTGCTTTTCTAAAATAGGACATTACTGTAACATGTGCCAAATTTATTTGGCATTTGACACATCTCATAAGAATGGTTTTAGTATGCCAAATGTTAAACATTTAGCATTTGGCACAGTGATGCCAATGCTTATGTTAAAACTTAAAGAGATGGTGTTTTTCAATTCATTCTTGAGTCTTAACTCTTCAACTATTCACTGAAGTCTCTCAGTCTCTAAGACTGTAGAAGTTTAGTCCCTTCCTCGAAGGAGAGTTTTTGTGGTGTATTTGTCCTTTAGGAGTATCAAGTAGACTCCTAAAGCTAGTGGTATTTTCTTGTGGGGTTTTTGTGGGAAACAGCAACTTGTATACCTATCGGTGTAGGCAATTTTGACTGACTAGTAATGGAGCAACTAACAGAGAGTTGGAATAATATGTCTTTGTCGGAGAAAGAGCAAATCGAGTTCATCCTTCCTGAAGACCATCGGAAAGGTGAATTTATCATTGCGCCAAAATTCCTAACTTCCTGTTTTCTTCAGATGGAAGTAATTGCAAGGACTTTCAAGCAATTGTGGAGGACGAATAGGGGGTTTAAGATCCAAAACCAAGGAAACAACTTAGTCCAATTTGTGTTTAGCAGTCTGGCGAAAGTAGACAAAATTCTAAAGAGTCAACCATGGAGTTTCGATAAACATCTGATTGTCATGCAACGCTATATGAATGATACTCTAGTTAAGGACCTTGCCTTTGATAAAGTTCCTTTTTGGCTACAGGTTCACGACATCCCAATTAGCTTTCAAACAAGAAAGGTGGTAGAGAAACTTTATGAAACAGCGGGTGAAATTCAGAGATCAAATGGAGCAACAGTTGATGATGGGGGGGTAGCTTTTTTCGGGTACGAGTGATGGTTGACGTAACAAGCCCTTTGTGTAGAGGCAGGGTAATCACCCTACCTATCGGGAAAAAACATTGGATAAAATTCAAATACGAGCACTTGCCAAGCATATGCTATTGGTGTGGGCATTTGGACCACGATAATAGGGATTGTGATCTATGGATTCAGAGCAATGGATCTCTAAAGATGGACCAACAACAATTTAGTTCTTTCCTTCGAGCTCCGCCATACAAGTCATCTGGTAGAGACATGATTTACGTGCCGGGGTACTACGAGGAAAAAAGCAGCAAAGCCAGGGAGAAAAAAGCATAGATGGCAACTCACATGGCGGCAAGGGTAGTTTCAGCTGCACCACCACCAGGTCAGGTGGTACCTGAGAAGGAAACTAAGAAGATAGGAGGGAGTATTAACTCCAGTCCGATGGAATTGAATGCAGAAATTAATGAGGAAGAGGGGTATGTTGAGGAGGGGTTTCAGACGGGTGACAGTTATAATCCGAGCTTTAAGGAGGATTTAATGTCTCATCATAATTATGCCTTAGCATCAGAATCGGTCTTGGTTCAGAATTTGAATTCAGCTAGTCCAGATAAGGAAACATCATGTGAGGTAAATGGTTGTCCTATTATCATGGAAGTAAAGGCTGGAGAATCACAATTCAATGCAAATTCAATTCCCTCATCAAGTAATCAACGTCTAGCACCAATTAATGAGAAAACCCTAGCCGCCTCACCTCAAGGAATGGTGCTTCACAGTTTGGACGATCAGGATGAAATCCAATCCCCTCAATCTATGGCTGAAAATCTAGGGCAACACCATAGTCTTAGAACATGGAAACGTGTAATGAGACAAGGCAACAATGAAGTACCTGCTAGCAAATCCAAATCTGAGAAGAAGAGAAAGTCAAGCTTCAATCCAATTGATGATCCATATCTCCCCAACAAACGTCTCCAGGTCCCTCTTGATTCTGATGACATCTCAAGCACAATGGTGGAGGCTGCAATGCAACCCTGCCAAGAGCCATGAGTCTTTTGGTGTGGAACTGTCACAAGCTTAGGAACTAGGTGACAGAGAGAGAGAGCTTGGAGATTATACCCGGGCAAAAGATCCCTCCGTCATGTTCATTGTCGAAACATGGACGGATGAAGCTAGGCTAAAGATTGTGAAACATAGATTGAAATTTGATCACATGTTTAGTGTACCAAGAATCAATAGAGGTGAGGGGCTTGTTTTTTTTTGGAAGGATTCGATGAATTTGCGGGTGGAAACTTCTTCAAAAAATCATATCGACTACATTATAGGAGGAGGTGCTAAGGAAGCATGGAGATTCACAGGTTTTTATAAAGAACCTATAACACACAAACGCCATAAATCGTGGGAACTACTCCGGCAATTACACAATTCAACCTTCCTTGGCTTTGTGCTGGGGATTTCAATGAATTTGTTAAAGGGGCAGAGAAGCAAGGAGCTTCAAACCGAAGCCATTCACAAATGCAACCGTTTTGGGATACTATGGATGTGTGTGGGTTCATTGATTTGGGTTTCAAAGGCAATCCATTTACTTGGAAAAAATATTTCAGAGATGGACAAACTTTGTGGGAGAGACTGGATAAGGGATTAGCGAATAACAAGTGGCTATTGAGGTATGAAGGAACAACAATGCACCATTTAACTTGTAGTACATCAGACCATTGCCCTTTATTCATTATACCCAAAATGGTGGAACCAACAAATCCTGAAAAGCCTTCTTGTTTTGAGGAGATGTGGTTGGTGGAAAAGGATTGCTCGGATATGGTGAGACAAAAATGGAGCAAGCAAGGCAGTAGGGACATTGCTACTATGGATGTGTGTGGGTTCAAACCGAAGCCATTCACAAATGCAGCCGTTTTGGGATACTATGGATGCGTGTGGGTTCATTGATTTAGGTTTCAAAGGAAATCCATTTACTTGGACAAAATATTTCAGAAATGGACAAACTTTGTGGGAGAGACTGGATAAGGGATTGGCGAATAACGAGTGGCTATTGAGGTATGGAGGAACAACAGTGCACCATTTAACTTGTAGTACATCAGACCATTGCCCTTTATTCATTGTACCCGAAATGGTGGAACCAAAAAATCCTGAAAAGCCTTTTCGTTTTAAAGAGATGTGGTTGGCAGAAAAGGGTTGCTCGGATACGGTGAGACAAGAATGGAGCAAGCAAGGCAGTAGGGACATTGCTACTGGTATTGTTCCAAAAATTGAAAGTTATGGCAAGGCATTGAAGAAATGGAGTAGTACTAATTTTGGGTGTGTTCGAAAGGAGTTGAAGTTGAAGCAAAAACTCCTAACTCAAGCCGAATTGGAAGCACTTACAAGTGGAATTAATTTTCAGGCAAGGGGCTTAAGGAATGAGGTGAATGATTTATTGGATAAAGAGACGAGGATGTGGTTTCAAAGATCACGTGCTCTTTGGGCTACTCATGGTGACAAAAATTGAAAATACTTCCATAGTAGGGCCATTCAACGATATAGGAGAAATAAGATTGAAGGAATAAGGAATGCAAGGGGACAATGGTGTTCGGATCCTAAGGAAGTGGCAAAAGAGTTGCTGGATTTTTATAGTGATTTATTTTCATCAACACAAGCATGCCAACCCGATTTAGCCTTGGAGATAGTTCAATGCCTAGTAATAGAAGATATGAACAAGGACTTGCTAGCTGAATTCACCGAAGATGAAGTTAAGAAGGCCCTCAATCAAATGGCACCACTCAAAGCACCCGGCCCTGATGGCATGCCACCATTGTTTTATCAACATTATTGGGAGTTGGTGGGTAAGTATATCACTACATCTGTTTTATCATTCTTAAATTCAGCCACACTACCTAAACATCTAAATCACACCTTCATCACATTGATTCCCAAGGTTAAAAATCCTGAATTGGTATCTCAATTTCGCCCTATTATTTTATGTAATGTATTGTACAAGATTTTTTCTAAGGTGCTAGCAAACAGATTAAAGAAAATCCTACCTCGCATTATTACTGAACACCAAAGTGCATTCACAAAAGACCGTCTTATTTCTGATAACATCCTAATTGCCTTTGAATCCCTTCACAGTACGCAAAACCACAAATCCACCAAAGAAGGTTATATGGCCATTAAGCTTGACATGAGCAAGGCCTATGATAGAGTTGAGTGGCCTTTCTTAGAATGCATGATGAAAAAATTGGGGTTCAATGAAAGGTGGATAACCCTCATGGTGCTTTGTGTGTCAAGTGTCTCCTATTCTATCCTTATCAATGGTGCTCCTCAAGGATTTATAAGGCCAACTAGAGGGATTAGACAAGGGGACCCCCTATCCCCTTTTCTATTCTTTTTATGTACGGAGGGGTTGCATGGTTTACTTACTCAATCAATAGCTAGAGGAGACATTCATGGCTTTTCCCTATCTAGGAGAAGTCCCCCACTAACCCACATTTTATTTGTAAACGATAGCTTGCTTTTTTGCAGGTCTAATCGGGTGGAGTGCCGAAAGATTATGGAAATTTTGCAAGTTTGTGAATCAAGTTCCAGGCAGCAAATAAACAAGGCAAAAACCACAATCTTTTTTAGTCACTCAACATCAGAAGAAAGGAGAATGATGATTAAAAACACTTTGGGGGTGGAGGGAATAAGGAGCTATGAGAAGTACCTAGGATTGCCATCATTAGGGGGGAAGAATAAGAAAGTAAGCTTCAATTACATAAAAGAGCAGGTTTGGAGGAAACCATAAGGGTGGGAAGAATAATTACTCTCTCAAGTAGGGAAATTCTCACTAAAGTGGTTGTCCAAGCCATCCCTACATACACCATGCATTGCTTCAAATTGCCTATTGGATTGTGCAATGAATTAGAGGGGCTCATTAGGAGGTTTTGGTGGGGACAAAGAGGAGATTGAAGGAAAATACATTGGGTTCAATGGGAAGAGTTGTGTAAGCCTAAGAGTGAAGGGGGAATGGTTTCAAAATTTTAGCATTGTTCAATGATGCACTCCTAGCTAACCAAGCTTAGAGGTTGCTCCAAAATAAAAACTCTCTACTCTATAGGGTGTTCAAATCAAATTTTTTTCCCAATTGCTCATTCATGGAGGCATCAGATTCTTAAGCTAGTTCCTATGCATGGCAAAGCATCTTAAAAGGAAGAGAAGTGTTAAAAGAAGGTATGAGATTGAGGGTAGGTGATGGGTCCTCAATCCGAATATGGTCTAATCCATGGTACCTTCAAATTTCATGCCTTTCATTTCTTCACCAATAGCATCGGGCTGGGAGGAGGCAACAGTGGCTTCTCTACTGGATTATTCTAATCAAGGGTGGCAACATGACACACTAAACTTGCTATTCAGTCCCAGAGATAAGGAGTTGATACAATCAATCCCCTTGTGTGGTAAACCGGTGGAAGATGCTTTAGTGTGGCCTTACACTCCAACCGGGTCATACACTGTGAAATCAAGCTATAAATTTCTCTACAAATCAAGAAGCTTGGATACTGGAGAGTACCATCCAGATGACAATAAACTATGGAAGAAGGTGTGGGGAATGCAAATCCAGCCCAAGGTCGAAAACTTTCTGTGGAGGGCCATCAGGAATTCAATTCCAACAAAACACAATCTCAGGTGTCGAATGGTATTAACAGATGATTGTTGTGATCATTGTCATGGAGAGCTCGAGGATGTGCTCCATGCACTTTGGTCGTGCCCCTCCATTTCTCAGGTATGGTCCCAGAATAGTATGAGGGATAGCATGGGCTCCAGTCCACATTTTCTAGCTTCCAAGACTTGGTGGAAACAATCATTGAGATAGGGAAGGACCTAAACAACTTTGCCACAACGGTTTAGGCAATCTGGTACCAAAGAAAAACTATGAGAACCAGCGGAAAGCACATACCAGTTCAGCAGGTCAATACAAAAATTCAGAAGGCCAGATCATCATATGTCCGAACCATTCCACCTCGACCCCCAGACCAGACGCCTCGCAGTGATCCTCGGCCTATATGGAAGCCACCACCATGGTTGAAACTTAAAGTTAATTTCAACAGATCCGTGTTTAGAGAGAACCAACGTGCTGGGGTGGGTGTCATAGTCCGAAATGCAGAAGGCAGTGTGATAGCTTCCGTGGCAGAGAGCTTCCACTCACCTTTCTCAGTTGTGGATGTGGAGGTGATTGCAACAAAGAAGGCTCTTCAGTTCGCCAAAGATCTTGGGCTATTTTCGATTATCCTTGAAGGTGACTCAAAGATTGCTATCAATGGTCTAAAGAGCAAGAATTCTTCACTGAATGAGTATGATCATTTGCTGGTTGAAGCCAAGTAGGTGGCAAATCAAATGGACTTAGTGGAATTCCAATACGTGCCAAGACAAGCGAATAAGTCAGTTCATAACATTGCTAGACATGCGAGACATGTTAGCGAGTTTTCGGTGTGAATGGAGGATGTTCCTCCAAACCTTGTTTATGTAATTCAACCCGATTTGGCTATCCATCAATAAAATTACAGTGTTCTTTCTCCTATAATAAAAAAAAAAAAAAAAACCTATTCACTGAAATTTGTAAACCATATTTACAGACACAATATTTTACAACGTATTTGTTCATTTATTATTCATCTAATTTAATATCTTACAAAAGAAAGGAGGAAGAAAAAAACAAAGGCCATCAAAGCGTGTGCTATATATCATGTATCATAGAAGACTGAAGGCAAAGGTGCCAATTGTAAGAAGCAATTCATTACCACGAATGAGTTATCCTCATATGGCTTCTTTAGACGTTGAAATTGATCAACAAGGATTCTCTTCCGTCGATCGAATATTTCCTACAAGAGCATTTTCTCCCTACTTGGCTCATGGAGAAGCTCAAAGTCAAGGACCATATGAATCAAACTATGAATTTAGCAATCTGCATTCAGCTTTCGATGTTAATTCAGATGCACCTACATCATTAGTACTCCGATCAATTATTTCTGACATTCCCAAAGGAGTTAGCTCAGGTGCAGTTACACAAACAAAATGAACACAAATGAGTTTTCGAATATAGTAAGGGAAGAGTTTTATGAAATAGTTTGTTTTTATGTGTATTCTAACCATCCAAAAAAGAAAAACCAGAAATGATTGTGTCGCAAAATAAGTTATGTTAGGAATACTACAAATTGAGTGATCATAAAGATACTACAAATTTTATTACGTACGCTATCATATCAACATTTAAACACAAGACAAAAGAAACAACTAAGATGTTTAATTATTATGTTATTGATGTTCCTTGATTTACACCATATTTTTATCAAATTTGGACTCATTCGAGCTTACTACTTTCCTTCGCGATTACAAATTTTGAGGATTGCGACATTTTGGGTTCCACAAGGTGGTTCTTCTCATAAATTGTTTTTTTTTTTTTTTTAAAAAAAAAAATAGAAAAAGGGTTCCATGAAATGGTGCGTGTGAGAAAAGGTCCGATAAAGCTAGGCTAGAAACTATTAAGGTCCGATATAAATTTGGTGGAATGATTGAAGTGTCAAGAATCAACAAAGGAGGGGGTGTGGCTGTTTTTTGGAAGGCAGAGTGCAATTTTGAAGTTGACACATACTCCCTAAATCACATAGATGCAATTGTGAATAAGGGAAAGGAAAACGAGTGGAGATTTACAGGATTTTATGGAGAGCCAGACACAAACCTTCGAAATGAATCATGGGAGAAGTTGAAGAGATCAAAGAACAAATATTCAATCTCGTGGGTGTGTGCGGGGGACTTCAATGAAATTGCCAAGGCTCATGAGAAACTGGGGGGGTAGGCCAAGGCCAGTCAGACAAATGGAGGCATTTAGGGATGTGATGGATGAGTGCGGTTTCAAAGACCTGGGTTATGTAGGGGGTAAATATACGTAGTGCAGAAGCTATGGAGATAATAATACAATTTGGGAAAGATTGGATAGAGCAATGGCCACTACGGAGTGGATTGAGCTTTTCCCGGCTACAAAGGTTGTTCATCTGGAGTGTGGTTCGTTTGATCACAAACCCATTATAATCATGCCAAAAGGTATTCAAAAGAAACGAAGGAAGCCTTGGAAATTTGAACAAATGTTGCTAGAGGATCCGAGATGTAAAGACAATGTTGAATCGACTTGGGGCAAAATTGTGGTAAGGGATCCGATGGAGCAAGTGGAGGGCAAGATTCAGGAGTGCCAAGTAAAACTAACTCAATGGAGTCAGTTGAGTTTTGGAAACATTTCCCGGTTGTTCAGCGGAGGGGGTGAACCAATTGAAATGGGAGATAAATGGTTTACTGATCAAAGAAGAAAAAATGTGGAGACAAAGGTCAAGGACTTTGTGGCTGCATGAGGGGGACCCAAATACACGTTTTTTCCATAATTAGGCATATCACAAGTATAGGAGGAATCGGATTGAGAGCTGCAAAATTCTAGAGGCGAGATGTGCATGGAAGAATAGGATATTGCTCAAATTTTAATTACACACTACCAGGAGCTGTTCCATTTGGCCAACCCAGAAAATATTGAACATGTTATGTCAGCAATTCCTACACTGATCACACCGGAGCTAAACAATATGCTATGTGCCGAATTTGTGAAGGAGGAGGTTGATGCAGCTTTGAAGCAAATGGATCCTTTAAAAGCACCCGGACCAGATGTACTTCCTCCACTCTTCTTCCAAAAGTTTTGGCCGACTATTAGGGAGGAGGTGTCACAAGCGGTCCTCACTTGTCTTAATTCAGGTTCCATCCCATCCACTATAAAACATACTTTCATTACTCTTATTCCAAAAGTTAAAAATCCATTTAGAGTTTCAGATTTTTGTCTTATTGCTCTTTGTAATATTATTTACAAACTGATTTCTAAGGTTGTTGCAAACAGACTTAAAAAAGTATCACCTTTTTGTATTTCTGAATCACAAAGTGCGTTTCAGTCAAATAAAGCTATTTCAGATAATATCTTGGTGGCTTTTGAGTTGCTACATCAGATGAAAACTCAGAAATCAAAAAAGACAAACTTTATGACCTTAAAGCTGGATATGAGCAAGGCATATGACAGAGTGGAATGGAGGTTCTTGATGGAAATCATGAGAAAGATGGGTTTTTGCGAATCTTGGATAGCTATTATCTATGAATGTGTCAGCACAGTCTCCTATTCTATTCTTGTTAATGGAGAACCAAAAGGGAATATCTATCCTACAAAGGGAATCAGACAAGGGGATCCTCTCTCCCCATATCTCTTTCTTTCGTGCTCCAAAGGACTTAAAAGATTGCTTCAATAAGCAGCAAGAAATTCCTCCATAAAAGGGTATTCTTTATGTAAGAATGGACCTCGAATAACTCGCCTATTTTTTGCAGATGATATTTTGCTATTCTGCCGAGCAAGAATGGAAGAGTTACAAGTGATCCAAAATATCCTATCAATGTATGAAAAGCATCAGGGCAACAGATTAACCGAGGCAAGACCACATTGCTTTTCAGCAAAGCTGTCATCGAAGACACAAAAAGAGAGATACTTACTTTTCTAGGAGTGTCGGAGATTAAGGAATATGAAAAATATCTTGATTTGCCAACTATGGTGGGGAGGAAAAAAAAGGCAAGCCTAAATTACATAAAGGAGAGAGTGTGGAGCAAACTACAAGGATGGAAGGAAAAGCTCCTATCCCAAGCCGGAAGAGAGGTTTTGCTAAAAGCGGTAGTCCAAGCTACCCCTACTTTTTCCATGAGTTGCTTCAAGTTGCCGGTGGGTCTTTGTAAAGACATTAAGATGCAAATCTGAAAGTTTTGATGGGGTGAGCGTGGAGGTCAAAGAAAAATTCATTGAAAAAATTGGGAAACTCTTTGCAAGACAAAGGCTGATGGAGGAATGGGATTCAAAGATTTGGTGAAGTTCAATGAAGCAATGCTAGCGAAACAGGTATGGAGGTTAGTAGCGAATAGAACATCATTGCTGTATAAGGTGTTTAGTGCCAAATATTTCCCATCAGGTTCAATTTTTTATGCAAATTTGGCCAAGGGCTCATATGCTTGGCAAAGTATTCTCAAGGCAAGACAGGTGGTGGAGAAATGAATGATATGGAGAATTGGAGATGGAAAAAAAACCAGGATTTTTCATGATAACTGGATCCCTGGAGTTTTCCCATTGAAGGCGGCAGCCAGAAGCCAAGAATTATTAGATGATAGCATGGTCTCTAGCCTCATTGATGCTAAATCAGGGTAGTGGAACGAGCAGCTGATTAATCAAGTCATTTCTCCATTTCTGGTGCAAAGGATAAAGGCCATACCTCTGTGCAAGACGAATCGGGAGGATTGTATTGTATGGCCACGTAGTACTGATGGAAATTACACGGTGAAAACTGGGTACCAGCTTCTCAGCGAAATGGAAAGCAAAGAAGCAGCTTCAGGTTCAGATCAGTCCGCACAGAGAAGCTTCTGGAATAGCATTTGGAAGCTCAACATACCGAAGAAAATGCAAATTTTTTGCTGGCGAGCTTGCAACGACGCACTTCCGACAGTAGAGAATCTGTACAAGAGAAAAATTCTGGACTCGCCTTTATGCTCTACATGTGGCAAGGCAAAGGAGACAGCATTGCAAGCTATTTAGGAGTGCCAAAACATCTACACAACATGGGGCCCTGAGTTCAACAGTATACGGACACTTCCCTATCAACCATTGACAGTGACGGATCTGATATGCAGACTTGGACAAGAGGGACGGAATGTGGAGCTTTTCACGGTGATGGCTTGGTTCATTTGGTGTAGAAGAAATAAGTGCCATTTTAATGAACCTAGCATACCGGTGGACAAGCTTCATGAGGCTGCCTTAAAGTCCCTATCAGAGTTTCAAAGTAAGCAACCAACTGGTACTTCACATCAGAAACCAGCAGCGCCCAAATGGCAGCCACCACCATAGGATACCTACAAGATAAATTATGACGGCGCAATATTTGAGAAGTGAGAGGAAGCAGGTATTGGTGTTGTGATCAGAAATGAAAGGGGTGAGGTGATGGCATCCTTGGCTGAAAAGGTGATTAAACCATCGGGAGGGGTGGAAGCTATAGAAGCCATGGCAGCTAGAAGGGCAATCCAGTTGGCAGTGGAGTTGGGTTTTCAGCAGTGTGTTGTTGAAGGAGACTCAGAAACTGTGTTTAAAGCTTTATCAAGAGAAGGTTCTGATAGATCAAGTTTTGGTCATATTATAAAAGACTGTAAGTCTATAATGAGTTTACTAAAAACCTGCTCTTTCTCTCATGTTAAAAGAAAGGGCAATGGGGTTGCCCATACCTTAGCTAGGAGAGCAAAGAATTCTTTTCCTCTTTTAGTGTGGATGGAATCCGTTCCGCCAAACATTTATTATCTAGTTCACATTGATGTAATTTCTTAAGTTTGTGTTCTAATAAAATTCATGGAGTTACTTCTTCTCAAAAAAAAAAAAAAAAAATTTAATAATTTTTTTTTTTTTAGAGATAATTACAATATGCTGCTAACTCCGTAACTCGAATTCTTTTCCCTTAGACCTCCAAGCATTTTGTGCATGGAGAGATGCCAATTCAGTTACAAGGCATTTGACAACTTTAATAAATTTCTGAGACTAGCGTTTGAATGACTCTTGGACTTCAGTAATATTGTGAAATTTTTTCACTTGGATGTTGTCAAGAGTGTGTATATTAAGCTGTTGAATTATTATTGGATATTGACGGTTGATAATTATTAGTTATAAAGTAAATTTTTTGACTTCTATGGCTAGTTTGTTTTGAAGTAAAATATTAGAGTATCTGTTCAACTATATATTAAATATTTTCGGTCAACTAAAACGCTAGTGACACTGTACACACTTGTATGACAAAACTGTTTAAAGTATGCAGTCGTCACATATTTAGCTCATATAGTTGGGTTCAGACTTCAGAGTGTTACATCACCAAAACATTATGGATAATACACACTTGTATGACAAAACTGTTTAAAGTATGCAGTCGTCACATATTTAGCTCATATAGTTGGGTTCAGACTTCAGAGTGTTACATCACCAAAACATTATGGATAATATATATGCTGGTTAAAATTTCCAGGATTAACAAGATCTGAGTACCTTACACTCTATCGAGCTGCCTTATAATTGGCAAGAAGCTAAGCGTAGACTTGAGGCTGATCCAGATGCCATTCGATATTCCATTGCAGAAGCGAGTGAGACAGTTCTTCATATCGCATCTGCATCAAAACACATAGATTTTGTAAAAGAAATGGTGCCATTTTTGACTCCGCAACAGTTAGAACTGACAAACATGGATGGAGATACAGCCCTGTGCTTTGCTGCGAAAATAGGATCTGTGACAATTGCGAAGGAGATGGTGAAAAAGAGCGCGAATCTGCCATTGATCTGCAGTAGCGAAGGAAGGACACCACTTCACATAGCAGCTTTGCGGGGATGTAAAGACATGGTTTCGTATCTATTCCGTGTGACTTCTTTATTAAAGTTGGATCCTAATGAACGCATGGAGATCCTTGTTGCTACTATTACCCATGATATGTACGGTATGGTATGGTCTACATCTCAACAATTGAGTTTGAGGCAATTAATAAACAAAAAAAAAATCACAGATTTTGATTGGGGTGAAACCTTCTGTCAATGTATTTGTTTTTATGGACAGATATAGCACTCAAAATTCTGGACAAGGATGAAACTTTGGAAACTGCAAACAAGCGAACCTTAGCATTGCGTGAGTTGGCCAGAAAACCTTTTGCAATTGGCAGCAAAAGTCATCTATCATTCTGGAATAGATGCTTAAACTGTTAGTTTGACTCAAACCCAAATTTCCTTATTTGCATAAATATAACATTAACCAAATAGGTGTTTAGATTACATTGATCACAATCTGATGAAAACTTTGCTCAAATCAACTTGGAATGAGAAGTAGCTAAATCTCATTAAATTTTAGATGAAATGTACTTCCTAAACCATGCGAAATTCTCATGAGGTAAACCATTGTCAATTTAAAATGTCTAAAATGTTGCAGCACTTGTACCTGTTTCCTTTATAGGCACGTATGAGCATTGCAAGAGGTTTTTTTTTTTTTTTTTTTTTTAAACAAAGTAGTCACAAAATTACCAGGACAACTAACCAGAAAAAACTCCTAAATTTGAATCTGTTAATCTCATTGTCCTGTGAAATTAGACTTGTAAATGAGTGATGCTAGGGTAGAACAAATTTTACTATATAAGTCTAATAAAATGTTAGTCAAACATTTATTTATTATATTTCTAAAACCCACCAATTACATTTATTGGAACATCAGTTTTTAAGTCTTGAAATAAAATTTGTAATAGTTTTAGCATTGACCCTTATGATATAGGTATCTAATTGCTTATCAAATTAGAATCCATTATCAAGTCCTAAAATTTTATATATTTTTTAATTACTCAAATCTGCATCGGCATCAGAAAAAGAGATGCTAAGAGAAAATTCAGTATTCAGATTCAAACTACTTATCTTACCATTATAACAATCAATTCTTTTGTTTCTTTTCTTTGAAAGAATCAATCATTTCATTAACAAATAATAGAATACAAACGCCAATACAACACCTAACAGCTAATTGCACTTAATCAAGTATAACACCTACAAAAATAGAGAGCTGTAGTAATAGTCCAATCAACTAAATTCTAACAGCTGAATTTAGGATTAGAGAGTAAACATAAGCTCATAATAGATTTCCATACCCTTGTAGTGAAAGAGCATTGAAAAAAGAGATGATTTCTATCCTCAGTGCAGCAACTTGCAGAAACTACACAAGATATCTTCATTAATTCCCCATTGAATCATTCTGGCTTTGGTTGGAATCATGTTTAACATGACCATCCAGCCTATGAAGGAGTGCTTGGGAATAGCCAAATTAAACCATAGTAGCTTCCACCCATCCACCTTAATCCATTTTTCTCTAATCTCATTCCATGTTTCAGCACACACAAACTTAGGAGATGATGACCAGAACCTTCTTCATTTATTTCAACCAGATGCAGTTTATTTTGTATGTCCACCAGCTGATGTGATCTTGCAGGCTTCCAAATCCAGACTTTATCCTTTAGCACAGATGCAAGCTCAGCTTTAACATGACTAGCAGCATCATAAATGACTCTTAAGCCCATACCTTTCCAGCAATACTCCATCTAATATCCTTTAAAGGATTTAACAATCAACTCAATATAATGGGACCAGATTTTTCATTCGTAGGACTAGATGTTGTGTTATTTGATATCCTTTAATATATGTACTAAAAGTGAATTGGGTTATTCAAAGACAAACCATACCGACCAAAGTCCAAAATTAGTACACAAATCACGTCTTATCTTTTCAAATCTCTCAATATAATTTCTTGTTATGGATGCTAAAATAATGTATTTGAGGTTTCCATCTTCATAGATTATAGAATTAATATACTTTTCTTTTACTAAAAGATCCCCCTCCCAACCCCCCCCCCCCCCCACCCCCCCCAAAAAAAAAAAATTACAGGGTTCAAAGGAATCTATAAGAAAGCTTTGATGAAGACCTTGGCCTATCAATTGGTTGAACGCCTCTCGAAAGAGGTTCAACCATTCCAAAACAGACAATCCTCGTACGATTTTCCAACTGTACTTTTTGATGCTGCAAAATTTGGGAATGCTAAATTCCTAAATATACTTATTAGCTCTTATCCTGATATCATAGGGATAGCGGACAATCAAAATCGAAGTTTATTTCACATTGCTGTTTTAAATCAGCAAGAGAGTGTATTCAATCTAACATATGAGATTGCCACAGTCAAGGAAATAATTTTGACATATGTTGATGACAAAAACGAAAATATCCTGCACTCAGCCGGATATTTGGCACCTTCAAGTTGACTAAATATTGTATCAGGGGCAGCCCTTCAAATGCAGCGGGAGTTGTTGTGGTTTAAGGTGGTTGTTTGTTCAATTTCAATTTCTTTTTTCTGGTTGCATTTATCAATTTACGTCTGGAAAACTGTAGGAGACAGAAAAGATTGTGCCGCCTTCATACCTGAACATGAAGAGTTCTGGGCTAACACCAGGGGATTTATTTACAAAGAAACATAAAAATCTACGGAGAGAAGGTGAAAAGTGGATGAAGGATACAGCAAACTATTGTATGATCGTGGCAACATTGATTACGACTGTGGTTTTTGCTGCAGCTTTCACTGTACCAGGTGGTAGCAGTCAAGACACAGGCACCCCTATTCTCTTGAAAAGTATTTGGTTTAGGGTATTTTTCATATCAGATGCAGTAGCACTGTTCTCCTCTTCTTCTTCAATATTAATTTTCTTGTCAATTCTCACATCACGTTTCACAGAAATGGATTTCCTAGTGTCATTACCATCAAAGTTGGTGTTGGGACTCACCACACTCTTCATCTCTATAGCAGGCATGGTGGCAGCCTTCAGTGCAACCTGCTTTTTAGTCTTTAAAAGTGAAATGACATCGCTTCCAACTGTTATAATTGCTTTAGCTGGTGTACCAATTATTTTGTTTGTTTTGCTACATTATCAATTTGGGTTGATATCATCCGCTCAACATTCTTGTCTAGGTTTCTTTTTAAGCCACGTAAAAATAGGTTTCTTTGTCTAGGTATCCGCTTTTAATGTTTCAAGAGTACCGCAGTTTGGTACATAATAATAAAATCGTCTTGAGATTCTATTCAGATAATCTTAATCAAAATTTCATTGGTCCTTTTTTTTTTCGTTGATTCATCTTGATTAAATTTCATTTGTATTTTTTGTGGATTTTTTTTTACCTAAGCTTTTCAATTGTGTTTCAGAAACAAAGGCGGGCCCCAAAGGGCCCAAACATAATTTTTCTGAAACCTTTGTCATCGAAGGACCTTCCTTGTAGTGGTCCTTCATGTGCTTAAAGATGTTGGTTGTCAAAGTTATCCCAACATTGCATTCAATTGTGATATGTTGAGCTTGGAGGACAATCATCTTCTTTGTTTTAACAGGCATGAGGGATGATCACTTGGTTCTAGCATAATTGGAGGTTTTACGGTTTGAAGATGATGAAGGCTTCTTCTTAGGTGCCATAAGAGAAGAGTCTTTAGCAAGAGGGAAAAAGAAAATCAACTTGTGAGTTTTCTTTTGGCACATTACACCAACCTCCCATGAGGTTCACAAATTGAAATGTTTTTAAAACACTATATTTTTCTTTTTTTAAAAGAAACATAAAATAATTGTTTTGGAAACCACTTCGATCAGGTATACTATTTACCAAAAGCCAAGACCCTTCATGCAGATAGCAAATGAAAATAAAAAGTTACATCTTGGATTAAGACAAAGATTGTACTTGACATGCAATTGAGAATACCTGCAGTGTTTGAGGGAGTTTCTTTATGGAGTTTGGAGTCTCGCATTTGACACTTTGTCATGTAAGAAGAGGTAATTGAGCAATCGAACAAGCAAAAGAGGAAAGGTCAAAGGCCGAGGTTTCAACAATCGGTGGTGCCTTGTCAGCTTCCGGGGATATCGTTAATCTGTGTATATACATTAAATTGAAGCAGAATTTGAAATTTTGAAATTGACTTTAGGCTTGACATTTGATGAAAAAATTTGCTACAGAGATGACATTGAGAAAGTATAGTATATACATCACACAGCATTTCATATCACTGACTAAAGACAGACATGTTAGGGCTGAAGTACAGGGAAAAAAATGCAAAACTAAAATGTAAGGAATGAGCAAACAACGTGGCATATATAGATGTATATAAGCAGAAGCAAAAATGAATTTCAACTTATGAGATTAGCCAGAAGCAAAACTACAGCACTGCTGTTTTCAATAAAATATTCATTTAGAGGCCTTAACAGAACACATGAAAGATGTGAGTAATGTAATTTAACACCAGCATAGTTTTCGCCTAACCAGACTGCCCATATGCATGTGTTAGTTTTGTATAAGCTTCAATTTTAAAGAGTAGAAAATCTTCAAAGAAGACATAAGCATTCCAATAGTGAATATGACTATTATAATAATTGCTAACTTAAATTTGAGTTCAAAGAAAGTTCTCCGCTCATAAGCTCTGAAATAAATAAGGAAAAATGTATGGAAATGACAACTCACACAAAAAAATTGTATCCAAAATTTCAGATATTGACAAGATATCTTGGCTTATTGTACTCTTCCAATCCTTCCAAAATCTCTCTCATATTTTATCTTCTCCCTTTTTTGATCTGATTTTAGGGAGTCAGCCTCACCCAAAAAACAAAGGGTGGGAGGTATGGTTTCCTACCAATCACCTCTCCTAAACCTTGCAAAAGTGGGGGCTTTGCACTTGGTACTACCTTTTCTAATATCATTTAATTTCCGCTTGTTTGTCTTGACTTTTAGCTTTTAGGTTTGTATTCTTTGTTCTTATTTTTCTTCTTAAGAACCAGATAAAAATAAGAGAAGCAAAAAGATAAAGGATGAATCCATATGTTATAGAAACTCACAAGCCAATTCCTTTACCCTCACTAGCTAGGGAGTCAATTTTTTATAAACCATAGCAAACAAAAAACTGCAAAGGTAAAAGATATTTAAGGTTGGACTGGGGTTCAAATAATTAATAACAATTTAGATAGGATAAATTTGTAAAAATTAGCCATGTTGACCAAAACTATACTTAAAGAAATTTAAACAATCTTTAAAGATACTTTCACAACTTATAGAGGAAAAATATTGAACCTCATGAAGCAGAGGTCACTTCCCTTAGGTGCCAAAACTTATTGAGATTTAAGATAGATAAAAAAAAAAAAAAAAAAAAAAAAAAAAAAAAAACATAATACTAAATCATAAATAAGCAAACTAATAGGATAAGTGTAATTAATCCTTCAAGTACAAAAGCATAGTTTCATAAAGAAACAGAATTCCGAGTTTCACATTGTAACATCACAAAAAATAAAAAATAAATAACAACCAAAGAGATTAAATTTAAAGCAATATAAAGAGTGCGGATCATAACTTACAAAATCAAAAGCACAGCCCTTTTCTTAATGGCAGCACCCATTCACATGAAAAGAACACTTCTTAAAGCTTATAAAGAAAGAACACTTCTTAAATCTAAATTCAACAAAGAAAGAACCAAAATATCAATCATAAACACCACGTTCGATAAAATGATGCCGCACTGTCTCACAAATGATGGAAAGTATTCATTTATTATTTGGTTGACAACCACAATAACTCAAATGACCAATTTAGAATCCACTCCAAACTTCTAGCGTGTAAAATGCATTTTAGCCTATTTTGTTATTTTGCCACAATTTCATTCTAACTTTACAATTGCTCGTATCTATAATCTCTATATTTATATTTATTATTATTGTCCAATTGCCTACAAGTTGTGGACAACGGTTTTGTTTATATGGATTCCAATGGGTTATGCCAAAGAGGGTTATTGACATGTTCGCAGCTTGGCAGGGTTCTTTTGGAAGGCATAGAAATATAGCATTTTGGAAGGCTATGCCACATTGCATCTTGTGGTGTCTTTGGCGAGAACAGAATGCCAAAAGTTTTGAGGATGTGAATGGCCTATCCTTGAAGTTAAAGTCTTCTTCTTTTGTACCTTGTTAGATTGAATTGTTGCTTTTCATTCTTCTCCTTGTTTTACTCTTTTAGATACGTTTGAGCACTGTAGGTTGAGAGTTTGATTGAACTTCATCGTGAGTACGCTCCCGTTATACTTGGTATCTGTTTTTTTGAAAAAAAAATTGTTACTTATCAAAATAAAATAAGAATAATAATAATTATTATTATTATTATTATTATTATTTTGGCAATGCAATCGAAGAGATCAAAAACCTAAGACCTCTAGCATTGGATGAATCCTATTTTTTCCAGAGTTTGAAGACTCTTGCAAATTTTAAGTAATAACTTTCTATCAAATTTGTCTAAAATACGCCTAATATCCAGTGAGAGGCTTCCTGTGCTGTGAATAATTCCTGCCTAAAATAGATATCAGTGTGACAAATTCTATTCATGAAAAATGAATTTTTCAGATTGTGTATCTCTCAACTGAAAAATCTTCCTCATTCTGTTCAGATACTACGCAATTGAGAAAGAAAAATATGACTATAAAAATGGTTACACCATTATGACTTCTCCAACATGAACAACCAGAATCCAATAATCTAATTAAATGTCTGAGAGCACACCTCAATGTCAGCCATGTTGGAACATACAGAAGCTGCCAACGAGTTCCATACAGAAAGTTCTGGCTTCATACCCTGGCTAATCATCTCCTCCAACCACAAAACAGATTCGTATTGCCTGCCCACAGAGCAAAGTCCCCTGATAAGTATATTATAAGTATCAACACAAGGCCAATACGATTTTATTAACATCTCCTGCAACACTTGACTTGCTTCAAGATATCTACTTTCACGACATAACCCATCAACTACAATGCTGTAAGTTTCCTTGTCCGCATTGCAACCCAATTTCTTAGCCATATTCTTCAAATACCCAACAGCAAGCACTGATTTCCTCTCATTACACAATCCTTTCAGCACAATATTATATGCCATAACATTTGGTAAACAATTTCCCTCCATTTCCTCTTCAATTACCTTCACTGCTGCATCAACATTCCCTCCCCTACACAATGCTGCAACCTTGGCTTCAAAAATTAAGTTTGTTGGCCTAAATCCTCTTTCTTTCATTTGAATGATAACTTTGTTAGCTTCACTAATCTTACCTTCATTATAAAGATCAATAGCCATAGAACTATAACTAGCCAAACTGGGAATCCCACCTCTGATCAAAGCCTCATTAATCAAGCACTTGGTGCCTTCTATATCTTCACCATTACTACACTGACTGAGATCAAGATGCTGGAAACAGCGCTTAGGAACCTTCAGCCCCTTCCTTAAAATCTTACCAAGAATTTCCACAGCCTTTTCAACTTGCCAATTATCACATAAAGCATATAACAAGGTTCTATAGACTACAATATCCTCACCACTACCCTTCTGAGAGATCCTCCAAAACATTGAATATAACAAATGTGTGGCCTCATTCATCCTCCCATCTGTACACAACCCTTTCATTAGAATCCGATAGCTTTCCTTATTTGGATAGCAACCTTGATAATTCATCTCTAAGAAGATTTGCAATGCAAGATCAGAACGACCCCTCTGGCACAGAGCATCCATGAGCAAGTTCAGAGATCTAATTCGAGACTTAACTTCCCACCCATAAGAACTCTCTAAGAACAAACGATGAGCAGCTTCAAGCTTAGATTCATTGACCAATATTTGCAACAGGGTATTGAAAGATTCTGTCTTATTCACACAATTGAACTGAGGAATTCTTTTAAAAAGAGAGATTGCTTCATCTAGCAATCCAGCTCTTGCATAGGTTTTGATTGCATTAACAAAGACAGAATCCTTGCATTCACATGAGTCCTCTTTCATCCAATCAATCACCTCTTTCATCTCACAAATCTGACCAGCATTTCCAAGGATGCCAATGATGGTGGCATAGACTGGACCATTATGACAGTAACTGGGGTACTTGTATTTGGCTTCCTTGAAGATTTGAAGTGCTGTTAATGGGTTTTTCTGGTTCCGAATAATTTGAGAAAGGTGTGCCGGCGTCAAAAGTCTTGGCCATCTCACAGTCATAGTGTTTTAACTTTTAACATCTGCTACATCTACTCAATCATACCTCCAACATCTGCTACATCACTGAAAAAATTAATCCACAAATATAAGCAAATAAGTTAGCAATGAACACATAATATATAAAAAAGCCAAAACTCAAAAGTGAATCCCAGGCCTTTACTGTGTGTAGGCTTGTGATTGCATTCTTTGTGTAAATAAATCATAAGAGTTCCTTGTATGAGTTCATTTATAATGAAATGCTATGTTAGGCCAACTCTTGCTTTGGCGAAAATTGAACCAATAACACGCAAAGTCTTTAAGTCTTTATATATCAGCCACGTTGGAGAGCACTTAAGCACATAAGCCTCTTGGAGCCTAAGCGCACCTGACTCTGACATAATTGCAGGCATTCGGGTAACCTTAGTAGAGTTACCATGTTGTTTTATTCTGTTATATGTTATAGAAACTCACATGCCACTTCTTTTGCTTCCTTTGGCTCAGGTGCCAATGTTTTAAAACCAGACCAAACAACCAGTCTAAAAAGGTTATTTAAACTGGGATGACATCATAACTAAGTTAATGATTAATTAAATTAATAATAAATAAAATAAATTTGTATTACTAGCAATGATAACTAAAAATATTTTTAGAAATTTAAATCATTTTTAAACAAACTTCAACAACTTTTATAAGAAGCATAGTCATCAATAAATCTTAAACAAGCAAAATAATATTAGGCAAGTGTAATTAATCCTTCAAGTGCAAAGCATAATTGCATAAACAGAAGGAAGTGATAGCTTCTGTTAGCTTTTTGCGCAGTTGAAATGGTTAAGGTTGAGAAGGCTTTATGTATTAAAGATTGCATTGTTCCTAATTGGGGATTCATTAACAATTATGATTTCCATGAGCTTGGCAGATCTGGTTTTGTTGGAATCGTGATGCTATTGAGGTAAAATTTGTCCATAGCTCTCATCAAGTATTTCATTGTGAAATCACTATGGTTAAGGGGCAGTCTTTTTCTGCTTCTTTCATTTATGATTCCAATAATGGAGATACTAGAAGCCTACTATGGTCTGATTTATGTAACCTGAAATGTCTTGTGTGTAAGAAGCCCTGGGTGCTTGGTGGTGATTTTAAACTATGTAAGGGGTGCGGGGGAGAGATTTGGGGTTAGAAATCTTCTTTGTTTGAGGATGAGTTTTGTCAAGGATTTCAGGAGCTACTAGTGTTAGATATCATCCTTACATTGATGCACTATACACTTGGTCCAAAAAGGAAGGATGATCAATTTCTAGACAGGATGTTAAACAGAGCGTTTTTTAATTGTTATTGGTTTGACTGTCTTCCCCATACCGGGGTTGGATTCATTTTGCCAGTTGTTTCAGACTATGCTTCTGCTTATAATGTCATCAGTTATGGCACCAAGCCAATCAAGTTCTTTGATTTCTGGACAGATCATCCTAAGTTTCTTGCACCAGAAAGCAAGCATCAACTAAGGGAGTAAGGAATAGGGAGCATAAGAAAATAACTAAAGCTGTTTGGAGCAAAAAAATTAATGGTGTTCTCAAGTTTAGATTGTGCAGGTAGATGAAGTTTCTTAATGTTGAGCTGAAGAAGTTGAACCAGAAATTTTTTGGTGGTCTTCCATTAAAAGTCCAAAAAGCTAGAGAGGATCTAGAGGATGTACAAAGAAGACTTCTCCTCCCAGGTCAGCAGGCACTACTACAGAAAGAAAAAGCTTCATTGTTTCATAGGTTTAAGTACTGCTGGGCCAAAAACAGCATACTTCCACGGAATTCTGAAAGTTAGGAATGCAAAAAAGTCAAATTAGGTGCTTATATGACTAAAAAAGAATGAGAGTGGGGATCCTCATAGTTCAAGAGTTGGCTATTAGTTTCTACCACAAATTGCTTGAGTATCCTGCAAGGACAGATGAAAGAAAATTGGAGAGCCTTTCACAGCTCATACTAGATAGTATTCCTGAGCATAAAAAGCAAGTGCTTCAAAGGGATGTTACTGTTGATGAAATCAAGTGGTCTATATTTTCAATGAAATGGGACAAAGCCCTCAGTCCAGATGGCTATTCTGCTCATTTTTTCAAGCATGCATGGAAAACAATAGAGAGGATATGCTTGCTGCTGTCAACTCCTTTGCCTCAGGTAAACTATTATGTGAGGTTAATTCCACACTATATCCATGGTCCCTAAGGTCCCAAATCCTTCTAGAATGGGGAAGTTTACACGCATCTCTTGCTGCAACATCATCTACAAGTGTACAAAAATATTAGCTAACACATTAAAGTTGGCTTATTAGATGCTGTTAGTCCTGTTCAGACAGCCTTTATTCCAGTCATAGCATGGCAGAGACATTCTCTTGCAGGCTCAGGAATTGGTGAACTGCTATCATAAAGAAGAGGGACCAGGTAGATGAGCTATGAAAGTCGACCTAATGAAGGCTGATGACTGGGTGGACTGGAACCTTTTTCTGAGGTGCTTGCCTGCCTGCATTATTCCTGAAAAATTTGTGCATTGAGTTGAGGTTTGCATCACTTCACCTAAGTTCTCTATTGTCTTTAATGATAGTCTTGTGGGGTGGTATTTCAAGGGTGGCAAAGGATTGAGACGGCCTGATCCCTTGTCTACCTATTTTTTTGTTATTGCTATGGAGGCTTTAGGAAGCTCATGATGTCTAGAGCTATAAAAGCAGTAGGCTTCAAGTTTCATCCTAGATGTGAAAAGCTCCAAAGCCTCCAATTAACCATTCTATGTTTTGGTGATAATAAGATCGTCTTTACTAGTGCAGACCTAGGCTCTGTTAGCATCATTAAAAATGTGTTCGACAAATTCAAAATTCTTTCATGTCTTCAAGCCAATACTGGCAAGAGTGAAGTCTTCTTTAGTGGGGAATTTGAAGGTACAAAGTTTGCTTGCAGTTTGTTGAAGCCCAACTGCATCTTAGATATTTAGGCTAGCATTTGATATCTGGAAAACTGTCTTGTAGTGACTGCAAGCCTATAATTGCAAAGATTTCAGCTAGAATAAATTCCTTGTGTGCCAGAAAACTTTCTTTTGCAGGGAGGTATACAAGTTTAATGGACTAATATCTTCATTCTTCTAGTTAAAGTGTTCAAAGAGATCAAAAGGTGCTTCAACAGATTTTTGTGGACAGGTGCTCATTCTATGGTCCCTAGAGTCAGAGTAACATGAGATGTGGACTTCTCTCCTAGATCAGGAGGATTGGGGCTTAAAAAGCTCCAGGACTGGAATAGGGTTGATGTTACTAAGCATATATGGGATCTCTTTATAGATGCAGGTTCCTTGTGGGTCGCATGGGTGCACACCTAACTCTTAAAAGGCAAATGCTTTTGGTATGACCACATACCCAATAATTGCTCATGGGGTTGGAGGAAGATACTAAAGCTTAGAGACATGGTTAAACCTTCATTTAGCCATTCTATTGGTAATGGAGTAAGAACTGTACTTTGTCATGGTAACTGGAATTCTAAAGGTGCTTCATTTCCAAAGTTTGTATTCAAATTGGTATTTGAAGCAATGTATAGTTTTGATGCTAAAGTCTCAAGTACTCTTCAAGAAGATAACTTGATCTATCCCCGAGCTAGAATAGCATGTGTTGATTATGTTCACTGGATCCCCTCTAACTCTAGTACGTTCTCATGTTCTTATGCTCAGAATAAGATTCAAGTTAAACATGAGATAGTAAATGGGGATAAATTGTTTTGGCACCCTCTTTGTACTGCTAAACACTCTTAAACAAGGATATGAGGGTGATATCATATTATTTTTCTATAAAAACTTTAAACAGAGTCATGATCATTTGTTCTTCGAGTGTTCTTTTCACACGTAAAATTCGGAGCAATCTTATCCATTTGTGTCAGTTTCACCAATTAGCATGTTCTTGGGATCAAGTTCTCGAGTGGGTATTGATAAGTTGAAGCGTGGGCTGCTGCTATCTACCATAAATGTATTCAGAGAATTGCAAGGACATTCAATTGGAAGATTTTTTTTTTTGTCAGAGAGAATTGCTACTGTGTATTTTGTTATATAGAGCTTATCATGATATAATATCTCACTTGATTCATTAAATACAAACAAACAAAAGTTTTCCTAGATTCACACTCTACCAACTTAATCTAAAGCAAAATAAAAAGATGAAATCACAAGTCATAACCTAAAACACACAAACAAAAGCACTGCCCAATTCATAAAGCAGAACATTCCTAAATCACAAATAAATTCAGCAAAAACAAAGAACAAAATAAATGAATCATAGTTTTCAAAATCCAAGTTCCCAAAAATCAAAGGCACCATACCATATTCAAATAAGCAAATAAAACGTGAGCATAACAACTTACTGAAACTATGAAGGAGTGAAGTGAGGCAGAGAGAGAAATGCGAAGAATGGGTCACGCCACAAAACGGTGACGTATTACCTGCAAAGAACTGCAGTAAGATCAGACTCCAGTCTCCAGACTGAGACTGTGGATTGTATTCTTTTACTAAATATTCGAAAAAAACATAATGATCCGTCCCGGAAAATTTCCGGGTCCTCTACAAATTTGCTAGTGATTTATTAGAGAAGAACCTGGTTTAGGAGGACGGTCTGGTCCGGTTTTCTACTCTCTCTTTTATTTATTTATTAATTAATAAATTTTTTTTTTTTTTTAGCTGAATAATTGTATGTGGAAACATTAGGCCTGTCCACGGGTCGGTCCGGGTCGGGTTTGTGCCCAACCCGGAACCAACCCGAATAGATTGGGTGGGCAAACTTTCAACCCGCCGCCGACCGTTGGAGAAGTCGGTTCGAACGGGCTGGAACATCAATGAGCAATGGTCGGGTTCGGTCGGAGTTGAGATCTGGAAAATAAAGAAAATCCGACTAGAAAATGATGAAAATCGGCCAAATCCTTTGAGTTTTAGCTGGAAATAGTCAAGATCTAGACTAGATCTGGCGAAATCTCGCCGAATCTAGCCAAGAACTCAACTAGATCTAGCGAAATCTCGCCCTAGTCAAGATCTAGCCAAAAAACATCTCAAAACTCGCCGAAATTATCAAATAACGCCGGAATCTGGGTTTTGCTCGCCGGAATCTGGGTTTTTCTCGCCGATATCTAGGTTTCACACCGGATTATGGGTTTTCACCGGTCGGTTTGGGTTTTTCAGATTTTGGGGGGAAAAACCTACCAACCGACCTATCGATTACGGGTTCTAGAGGCAGAGACCCGCCGCCAACCGTCACCAGCGTCGGGTCGGCTAGAACTCGGGCCGGATCAGACGGTTTTTGCAGGTGGGTCGGGTATCGGTTTTCTGTGGATAGCCCTAGGAAACATGAGGAAGATTGGCCCTTTATTGACTCGGAGAAAGAGAAAAATTAAGAAGAGTGAAAAATAAAAATAAAAATAAAAATAACTGAGAGAATATTTTGAGAGTATGATTGAAAATAACTGAGAATGGTGAGATTCGAATCAATCTAACCTATCATTTTAGCAAGTTAGGTTTGGATTGACCTATTTTTTCACTCGTACTTATTTTCATTTTCCAGGTTTGGATTTGAATCTAATTTTGTCCTCTTTATTTAAAGAGAGATACTACGTTTACAACAATTTTATAACATTTTTACAACAAATCACAGGTGGTTAGTTATTATTGGTTCAAATTTGAAACTAACACTAAGATTACTTTTTTGCCCCAACAATAACAACCAGTAACAACCTACCACTTAGGATTTGTTGTAAAAATATTGTAAACATATCATTTCTCTTATTTAAACCTCCACTATTCATCCCACTCTTCCCATTTCAACTTCTTTATATATATATATATATATATATATAATGATTTTTTTTTTTTTGAGAAACTATATAATGGATTTTTAATCTACTGTACTTGTTACCAATTAATAAAAAGCATCATCCTATCGTTTTTTCCTATGTGATTTAACATACTAAACTAGAGTAGAACATTTGGTTGTTAAATTTGAGTCATTGCATTATTGTTATGATCCTAGTATTTCACATGAATTAAATATAAATTTAACCATGTGTTTATAAGTTCTTGAACAACCTACCCTTGTAAGCCAATTTTCAAAGATGAATTCCACTCAGAAGTTTATAATAATTATCTACTACCATTATAGGGTAAATTAACGCCTCCAATATATATAGTCAAGGGCAAATTAATGCATCCAATCTATATATCTATATATATAATAATAAGTAAAGTTAAAAGAAACTCAAATTAGAATTCCAATTTGAAGACTGTTAATGGATCGGTTTTAGCCCCTTTTAGGAGAGGAAGCATACTTTGTTTCTGGTGTCTGCTTCTTTCCACTCACAGCTGATTAAGTCTCACAATTAATAAGTCCCACTAGCTGTAAGTAGGAGGAAACATACACCTGAAATAAAATGTATTTTCTCCTTTTAGGAGGTTTATAACAATCAACATTCATGTGTTTGTCCTACTATCTTGTAACGTTAAATCATTTAATATTTTTATAATGAATGTAAATCTTGATATATTTATTGTTGGATTACGTACATATTTTTTTATACATTTCAAGCTTACAAAATTTTAAGATGATTAAAAATTAGTAAGTATGTTATTTATCAAATATTTAAATATCAAGTTTTTATATATTAAAATTATGAATAAACATTAAGTTTATGAATCAAATAATAAATAATATTCGATTAACATCAAATTTTGGGCATACCTATTAAATGATATAAAAAACATATAATTTAATGGATATATTTTAAAATATTAATTCAATAATTTTTTTAAAAAGCGATAAAAAAATTTATTTAGTGATAATATGAGTTCACTTTAAGTCTTTAATCAAATCTTTCAGTAATTGCATGTGATATGCTGCCAAATGATCAATGGGGCTATGAGCGCAGTGCAAGAATTCTGGCCCCACAAGGAAAACAATCAACCAAGAATAAATGATCGATGGTTACCAAAGAGGGAGAACCCTATTCAATCGATCCAAGCTTGACGCTCTTGTTAAACAGACTGCATGAATGCTTGGATCTTTTTTTTTTTTTTTTTTTTAGAAACCAGACTCCAAGTGCGGGCTGGGCTTTATTGAAACTGAAATAAAACATCAAGATACATCACCCAAAACCAGAGGGGCGATGTCTTCAGGACAATCCTCTAACCAAACTTGTAAATCAGACCCTACTTTAGCATGTTTAGCTAATGCATCAGCTACTGAATTACATGATCTAGGGACAAAACAAAAATCAGAAAAATGTAAAAAAGGAGCTTGGCCAAGAATATCATCAACTATGTGCCCATACAAAGATTGGTTGGCCGATCCTTTTGAAATGGCTTTTATAACTACTGCAACATCACCTTCAAATATCACTTCGTGTAACCCGATCTCAACAGCAAATTGAACAGCTCGCCTGCAAGCTAGAGCTTCAACCATTGCCACGGACTGAGGGAGTGGTACTCGAGTTGGTAGCGCGCCTATGACATCTCCGTTGGTGTCTCTGATGATCACTCCCAAGCCAACTGAGTTAGTGCTTTTGAACAGAGCTCCGTCGAAGTTGGCTTTGTATAGAGGAAGTGCTGGGGCAGACCATTTAGGCTGGACTGGATTCCGGACAATAACTGGTGCATCATCGTTAGCCTCAAGGAAGTCTCGCAGGAGTCTAGCTGCTTCAAAGAAGATCTGATTTAGTGGTCGAGCTGGGCGCCGAAAATGAATTGAATTTTGCCGATTCCAGAGCAACCAAGCTAAAATAGCAAAGATCTCCACCCTATAATCATCCCGGACTTGCAAAAAACTTAAGAAAAGGTTAGAAAAATCCCCCGGTGAGTGAGGAATTGTGTGCTGCATCCAGTTGATAGTGCTCCACAGTTTTGCCACCTCTGGGCAGCCCCACACAACATGTAGAATGTCCTCAGTTTGGGTTTGCCACGTATTGCAACAGGTAGAAGAGGTGATGTGCCGACAAAACAAGTTGTCCATTGTTGGAAGTGAGTTGTTACATGCTCGCCAAGTGAAGTGCTTCACCTTATTTGGAGTTCGTAGCATCCAAACACCTCTCCAAAGATGTCTTTGGGGGTGTGGATTAGAGCTACTTGGGCTGTTGGTTGAAGCTTTATTAACTAGCAGCTTGTAAGCGCTTCGAGTTGAGAAAATACTCGAAGGCGTTTTAGACCATATGGGGCTATCTTGAGGCAGTCTGGTACTAAGAGGGATGCTCATGATTTTCTTTGCTTTGTGAGGCAGAAAATTTTGCCTAATTTCGGACTCCTTCCAAGTTCCATTCTTCTCATTAATAAAAAAACTAACCTTTGCATCAGGGGGAATAAAGGGGAGGGGGGAACTAACCGGACAATACACTTGATCCGGGAGCCGCTTATCCTCCTTTAAACTCACTGTTTTACCATCACCTATCCGCCAAACCATGCCTTTCCACACCACATCCCTTGCACTTAAAATACTCTTCCATGCGTACGAACCATTAGCTGAGGAATTAGCATCAAGAATGGAACAATCCGGGAAAAACCGAGCTTTAAAAACTCTATGGCAAAGTGATTCCGGATTTTTCAACATACGCCAAAGTTGCTTGGCCAACAAAGCATCATTGAACTTCTTAATCTCCTTAAACCCCATGCCTCCCCAATCTTTAGCTTGACAAAGTTTCTTCCACTTTACCCAATGCACCTTCTTATTATCACCATGGCAGCCCCACCAAAATTTGCGGATCATGACCTCAATTTCCTGAATTAATCCCTTAGGAAGCTTGAAACAACTCATAGAATAGGTTGGAATGGCTTGGATGACAGACTTAATAAGCACCTCTCTGCTTGCTTGAGATAGAAGTTTCTCCTTCCAACCTTGTATTTTCTTCCAAATTCTCTCCTTAATGTAGGCAACCCTTGTCTCTTTACTCTCTCCACAAATGCAGGTAACCCCAAATATCTCTCATATTGCCTGATAGCTGGAACACCTAACAAATGTTGTATTCTGACTTGGACATCATGGTGAGTGTTAGAACTGAAGAAGATGTTTGTCTTATCTCTGTTTATTTTTTGACCAGAACCCTCTCATAAACTGACAAAAGATCAAGGATTACCTGACACTCAGAATCTTTAGCACGACAAAAGAGAACACTGTCGTCAGCAAAAAATAAATGAGACACACGTGGCCCATTTCTGCAAATTGACACTCCCCTGATAGCACCATCAGATTCGGCTTTGTGGAGCAAGCCTTGAAGACCCATAGCACATAGCAAAAATAAATATGAAGACAACGGATCACCTTGCCTCAGCCCCCTACTAGGCTTGATAGTTCTACCTGGCACCCCATTGAGCAAAACAGAATATCATACAGACTTGATGCATGACATGATAGTAGCAACAAAACTTCCAGCAAACCTTAAGTCCCACTCCACTCTGTCATAAGCTTTGCTCATATCAAGCTTTAGAGCCATATACCCATCTTTCCCGTGGGTCTTTCGCTTCAAAAAATGGAGTGTCTCGAATGCAACCAATACATTATCAGTAATCAGCCTTCCCGAAAGAAAAGCATTCTGTGAATCAGATACTACATATGGCAAAATCAACTTCAAACGGTTAACCAATGCTTTTGCAATGAGTTTGTAAACCACATTACAAAGACTTATAGGTCTAAAATCTGAAACTTTCTTAGGGTCTTTTATTTTGGGAATAAGTGCAATAAAAGTAGAATTAATAGCATCAGGAATAGTGCCTGAATTTAAAGCTGTCAGAACTACTTCTGTCACATCTTTTCCAACAATATGCCAAAAGGATTTGTAAAAAATAGGGGACATACCATTGGGGCCAGGAGCAGTGAGAGGGGCCATGTGGTGGAGAGCTTTAAGAACCTCATCAGCAGTGTGAGGTTTATTTAAGCTATTGTTCATCTCATCAGTTACTGTAGGAGTTAAGCCACTCAAAATCTCGTCAAAGCCAGTTGGGTTCGAAGAAGTAAACATAGTGTCAAAATAAGAACTTGCCAATTTGCCCATATGATCTTCTTCTTCAGTCCAAACCCCAAACTCATTTTCCAACCCCACAATAAAATTATGCTTGTTCCGTTGGTTGGCCCGACAATGAAAATAGCGAGTGCAACCAATCACTATGAGAGCGTTGCTTCCACATTGCTTCCTCCCTCACCTGAAGCAAGTTAATTTTGGACCGAAGCATTTCAATCTGGTCTGGATTGGTTCTGTACAGACTAACCTCCTCAGCATGGTTCAACTCCTTCAATTTCTTGGACAAAGTATTTCTCACATGCCCAAAGGTAACCCGGTTCCATGTGCTAAGATTGACTTGGCAACATGTAATTTTTTTTAACAAAATACTAACCGGGTTTGAGTCAAATAAATCAGCCCATGATTGTTTCACCACATCCTCACAAGATCTATCTTTAAGCCACATTGCCTTGAATCGGAATGGCCTTCCCTTTCTATAGAATCTTTTTTGCTCAGCATCTGAAATGAGAAGGATAGGTCTATGGTCAGAATGAAAGCACTCCAAGTGATGGATACGAGAAGTAGGAAACCTTAAAAACCAATCCACTGTTGCGACCCCTCGTTCTAATCGGATCCAAACATTATGGTCCCCCGGTCTTCTATTGCACCATGTAAAAGGAAATCCATTAAAGCCAAGATCTTTAAACCCACAATAATCCAAAGCATCCCGGAACCCTTGCATCTGTTTTTCAGGCCGGTCCAACTAACCCTGTTTTTCTTCAAGTCTAAGAATTTCATTAAAATCACCCAAGCATATCCAAGGTAAACTCTGTCGATGGCTCAACTCTCTGAGTAGATTCCAGGAATTTTCCCGACTGGCAGTTTCAAGCTCTCCATAGAAACCTGTGAAACGCCAGGCATCATCAATTCCTTGATCCACCACCCCATCAATGTGATTATCAGAAGAAGTAAGGACTTTCATTGCAAAATTTTCTTTCCACAGCAAAGCTAGCCCCCCTCCCCTATTATGACGTGGAACAACAACAAAAATTGTGTACTGCATTTTACGACTAATCCTTTCAATAAAATCTGTATCAACTTTGGTCTCCATGAGGAAAACCAATTTGGGATCTTTTTTGCCAACCAAGTCAGCAAGTTCGGCCTCTGTCTGTGGGTTTCCAAGCCCACGATAGTTCTAGATAAGGCAACTCATTGTGATTGGTGGTGCTGGGAACCAGCCACCACCTGAATATTCTCTTTCCCCCCTTACTTACTGCACTAACCCTCTTCTTTTTTCTAATAGTTAAGTCCACAGTTTCCAACTCCGGTCGCCTACTCTCTAAAGTCTCCATATCTGAACTAGAATCAGATTCCCCAACTTCACGCATTAGTTGTCCATTTTTTCTTGGAACTTTTTAAAGGCTGCATAGCAACTCTATTTGTTATGTCTGCTAGTGGGGTCTGAGTTACACCAAAAGAGAAAATACCATTCAACCCCTCACTATGACCAACTTCACCCTTATTACACAAAACATTTTGCATGGGCAATGTATAAGTTGGCTGACCCTGACCCACCAAACTCTCCATACTCTTATTCAAAACTTTAGAAATCCCACCAATATCACTAGAGTCAATTCGGTGCAAATTATCATAATGAGAAACAAGCACACCTAATGGTTCGGCCTCCATGAAGACTGCCTCGGACTGAATATTTTCCTTCACACCTCCCATACCAAGGTTTGAACCATGCACACCTTTTCTGCTCAAGTCATTGGTGGTTGGCTGTTGGCGCTCCATCGCTGGACCCTTCTTCCAGCTTGGTTTTCCATGAGCACTGCCAGATACAACCACCACAGTTTCCCTAGTGTGACGCATCGGATCGGCACGAAGCCATTCCCTGTACTATTGCTCTTCTTTTTTCAATCTTCCTTTTCCCCGAAGCCACACGTCGCAATCGCTCTCACTATAGGTAACCTTCCCACACAAATAACAAAAGTTGGGAAGCCGCTCGAATTTAAGCAAAGCCCACCCAACATGCTTTCCCTTCGACCACAGTTTGCAGCACCGCAGAAGAAGCTTTTTAATATCAATCACAACCCGAATTCGCAAGAACTCACCTCCCTCACCATCATCCTCTGGGTCAGCCACCTGCACTAAAGCCCCAATTGTGTTGCCCACTACTTCACCCGTCGCTTGCGTACGACACTGATCTGGGATGTTGTGGAGTTGCACCCAGAAGGTAACAGAATCAAATGGGAGCAAGGGAGCAGATTCAACATTCACAACGCGCCGGAAAACGACTAAGCTTTTGTCATAGGTCCATGGCTCAAGCTCCAGAACCTGTTCTAAGTCCAGCGCATCATCAAACTCAAACAGTAATATATTGCTCCCAATATCCCAAATCTTCATCTCTCCAATAAGTTTCCAAAGCGGTTTGAAGGTCCGACTGACTGCCTCTGCGTTAACCACTCGCTTTGTAAAAACTTTGCTGCTAAACGAACAATGGAGACCTCTTTTTTCCGATGCACATCAGCCCCACTCTCTTCTTCTTCTGTCAGAGAAAATCTTGACCAAAGGTCCTCAATAGATGCCCTAACGATAAGACTGCCAACCACACCCCTCCGTAACAGGAACACCACACACACCACGAACTGTCCTACCAGGCACAGGGCTTGAAGGGAATAGGAGAACCTCCACGAAGGGAAGGACAAAATTCTTCACTCGTCGCTGGGAAAACCTACTAGAGAAACCCTAGCAGATAAACCCTAGGCGGCGTGAGAGAAACCCATAGGAGGCTAATTGCCACACTTAAGAGATCTTAAAATCTCGCATGAATGCTTGGATCGATATCGATTGGTTACTTTGTTTTACTTGTGGTGTCGTCTGTCTTATTGTTAAACAAATTAATGTCGTATTTGGTTTGTCGGAGAATATTTTTCAATCTAAGATATTTTTAGATGAAATTATTTTCTAGAAAAAAATTATTTGCAAGAACTTGATTACGTACCAGAAAATACTCTGAAAAATATTTTGTGTTTTTAAAAATGCTATGGAAAATATATTTTTTACTACTTTTTTATATTTTCTTATTTCCAAAGCTATATATAATAAAATAAAATAAAAATTTAAATATATAATACTGTTACTTATCCTGAAGTTGAGGGCAATACCAAGCCTATTCAAAGCTTTTTAAAAATGACTAATTTGGGTCTTAAACATAAAAGGCGCGTACCACTGTTTGTGTACTCTTTTTTGAAGTGCACAGCTACTGCGCTTTCAGAAAGAAGACTAAAAAGTAAGAAGCATTAACACCACACAATTTCGTATTTCTTAGTTTTTTTTTTTTCAATAAAAAATAAAATAATTAATAATTTTGTTTTTGGTTGCCAAGAAAATGAAAATGAAAATGTCACATAAATCTTCTCCACTCCACGTTTGCTTGAGTATAAAAATTCTAATGTTTATATTTGCTTGGAGACAATATTTTATATTTGCTTGGTGGACCATACAATGTTATCTTTAATAAAAATTTGCTTGGAGATAATAAAAATATTATCTCCAATGTTATATTTGGTGGACCATATAATGTTATATTTTATATTTGCTTGGAGAATAAAAATTCGAACACTTATATTTGCTTGGTGGACCATACAATGTTATCTTTAATGTTCATATTTGCTTGGAGATAATATTTTATGGTCATATTGGATAAAATTTTTATATTTGTCACTAATTTTTAGTAAACTCATTTGACTTTGAATATGCTTGTAATGAGTTTAATTGATTTATATTTGTATTAGGGTGGGAAGCCCCATAGTGATATGATTCATGGAGTAACGTATGAAAGGTCTGGTAAAAAGTTAGAGATTATTTAACTAAAAAAATGAAAATTATGAAAGAGCTAGATTTGGATTGTTAGTTCCATGACATAACAATTATATATCATGCTCCTCATGAAATTTTCAATGACTGCATTGTCTTCATGTCTATATCCATAAAAGAAGACAAGGATGTTAAGATTATGTTTGACAAGATAAACTCAATACTCCAGTTAAAAGCTGCCAAATTGTATATAAGTGTGGAGTTCTGTACAAAAGTTGGCGGTGAAGATGTGCAACAAACAACTTTAAAGGGTAGTGGAGGGGAAGAATTACAATTAGTATGTGCGGATAATCATCTGACTCTTACTTGATGCACCAAAATATTTGGGAATTACACACTACCATGTCACAAGACACCAACTCCAATGAAGGTTTGTGGATCCAGTTATCAATATAAATATATTCCATCTCTAAGGGGGATAAGACGAAGTCAATGTTGATGATAGATATGAGTATGAAGAGATGATTGGGAAAGATGACTTCCCTCGATGCAAACTCGAGTTTCACTTAGAACTCAAGTCCACACTGCTTGGAACTTGAGTTTGATAAACTTGAGTTTGAGTTAGAACTCGCGTTTAACAAACCCGAGTTCTAAAAATGTTCAGCATAACTAAATAACTTCGTTTGGGTGCTATTCTCCTAAATATTTTTTAAAAGTGTACTATTTGGCAAATTTTCCCAACATGTGAGTAATGTATTTCAACACCAGCATAGTTTTCCCCTAGCCACACTGCCTATACCTTTTACTTTTCTCACATTCAACATGTTACATATATATGAGAAACAATAGAATTGGGAAAAACTGAATTGTATTGAATTAATTTAGCTTGTGCCCTTATATACAACATCGGGTTCAACCAAAAGAAAAAGAGCTAACTAACAAAACTAACCGAATCACAACAAACACTCTCATGTGTGACTAACTAACCTACTCACGTGTGAAGCACTAATAACAGAAATACATGCTAAGCTACAGGTCGTATTATGTACAATCAATTAAAGCTACTAAACTACAAGTGCTTCAGATATTGCTTCTTGAACTTCAGCTACATCTGTTGAGTCTTGCTTCCTTTGCTCTAATTGCTCAGATGAACTACCTTGATCTTGATACATATCTGTATAAGCTTCAATTTTATGAAGTAGAAAATCTTCACAGAAGACATATAAGCCTTCCAATAGTAAATATGACTCTATTATTATAATTGCTAACTTAAATTTAAGTTGATTATCAAAAAAAAAAAAAAACTTAAATTTAAGTTTAAACTTTAAAGCGCAAGTTTTCCATTCATATGCTCAGAAATTAGTAAGGAAAAATGTATAGAGGCAACAACTCACAACATACTGTATCCAAAATTTTAGATATTGACAAAATATCTTGGATCATTTTACTCTTCCAATCGTTCCAACTTCAATCTCTCTCTTATTTTATCTTTTCCTATTTTGATATGATTTAAGGAAATTAGCCTCGCAAAAAAAGGGGGGTTATGGTTGCCTACCAATCACTTCTCCTATTCTAACATGGTTGCCTAACTTTTCTAACATGATTAATGAAGAAGATAAGTTATAAAGGGATCAAAGAAGGGAACAAAAATAAATTCAAGTCAACAGGGGTTTGAATTACCCTCCATTTCCTCTTCAATTATATGACCTTACATTTGGTACACAATTTCCCTCCATATCCTCTTCAATTACCCTCACTACTGCATCAACATTTCCTCCCCTACACAATACTGCCACCTTGGCTTCATAAATCATGTTCGTTGGCCTAAATCCTCTTTCTTGCATTTGAATGAGAACTTTGTTCGCCTCAATAATCTTACCTTCATTGTACAAATCAATAGCCATAGCACTACAATTGGCCAAACTGGGAATCCCACCTCTGATTAAAGCTTCATTAATCAAACGCTTGATGCCTTCTATATCTTCACCAGTACTCCACTGACTGAGATCAAGATGGTGGAAACATCGCTTAGGAGCCTTTAGCCCCTTCCTTAAAATCTTATCAAGAATTTCCACAGCATTTTAAATGTGCCAATTATCACATAAAGCATATAACAAGGTTCTATAGACTACAATATCCTCACCACTACCCTTTTGAGATATCCTCCAAAACATTGAATACAACAAATGGGTGGCCTCATTCAACCTCCCATCTTCACACAATTCTTTCATTAGGATCTAATAGCTTTCCTTATTTGGATAACAACCTTGATAATTTATCTTTAGAAAGATTTATAATGCAAGATCAGAACAACCCCTCTGGCACAGAGCATCTATGAGCAAGTTCAAAGACCTCATCCGAGACTTCACTTCCTACCCGTAAGAGCTGTCTACAAACAAACAATGAGCAGCTTCAAGCTTAGATTCATTAATTGACCAATATTTGTAACAGGGTATTGAAAGATTCTGTCTTATTCACGCAGTTGAACTGAGGAATGCTTTTAAAAAGAGAGACTGATTCATCTAGCAATCCAGCTTTTGCATAGGTTTTAATTGCATTAACAAAGACTGAATCCTTGCATTCACACGAGTCTTCTTTCATCCAATCAATCACCTCTTTCATCTCACAAATCTGACCAACATTTCCAAGGATGCCAATGATGGTGGCATAGACTGGACCATTATGACAGTAATTGGGGTACTTGTATTTGGCTTCCTTGAAGATTTGGAGGTGCTGTTAATGGGTTTTTCTGGTGCCGTATAATTTGAGAAAGGTGTGTTGATGTCAAATGTCTTGGCCATCTCACAATCATGGTGTTTTAACAACTGTTACTTCTACTCCATCATACCTCCAAGGCTCCAACATCTGCTACATCATTGAAACAATTAGTCCTCAAATATAAGAAAGTAAGTTTGCACTGAACAGCATATTATTAATCTGCGTGTACACATAATATATCAACAAGCCAAAACTCAAAAGCAAACCCTGGGCATGATTGCATTCTTTGTGCAAATAAATAATAAGAATTCCTTGCATGAGTTCACTTATATTGAAATGCTATGTTAGGCCAACTCTTGCTTTGGCAAAATATCAAACCATTAACATGCAGAGCCTTTGTATCTTTATATATCGGCTGAGTTGGAGCGCACTTAAGCACATAAGCGTCTTGGAGCCTAGGCGTGCTTAAGCGCACTTGACTCTGACATATTTGCAGGCATTCAGGTAACCTTAGTAGAGTCACCATGTTGTTTTTTTCTGTTATATGTTATACAAACTCACATGCCACTTCTTTTACTTCCACTGGCTTAGCTGTCAATGTTTTTAAACCAGACCAAACAACCAGTCTAAAAAGGTTATTCAAACAGGGAAATTATTGTATATTTCCGGAGTATTATAAATGTGTACTCCCTCTTCTCACATAATGGTGAGCCCCACATATTAAATTCATGGTGGGACCCACCATTTATGTGAGAGGAGGGAGTACGCATTTATGGTACTCCGGGAGTACCTAATAATTTTCCATTCAAACAGGGACAACATCATAACTAAGTTAATTTTATTATAAACTAAAAATAAATAGAATAAATTTGTATATTACAGTACTAGCAATGATAACTGAAAAATATTTAAAGAAATGTAAATCATTTTTAAATAAACTTTCACAACTTTTTTAAGAAAGTCAACAACAAATCTTAAAGAAGCAAACTAATATTAGACAAGTGTAATTAAAATCCTTCAAGTACCAAAGCATAATTGTATAAATAGAGAAAAGTGAGAGATGCCGTTAAAAGATATAATCTCAATGCTTTATGCCTAGTTGAATCAAAGGTTAAGGCTGAGAAGGCTTTATGTACTAAAGATTGCATTGTACCTAATTGGGGATTCATTAACAGTTATGATTGCCATGAGCTTGGCAGATCTGGTTTTGTCGGAATTGTGATGCTATTGAGGTAAAAGTTGTCCATAGCTTTTGATAAGGAATAAATCATAGCAGTACCCGTCAGCCTATACTCAGGCAGACGGTACCGGTAGCGACGGGTATTGAAGCTGACAGATATTATGCGGGTCGACGGAAATGACATCCTTGGTCGTTCTTGAAGGGCTAATTGTCCAAAAAGCTGACGGCCCTTCATTGTTGTAAAAGGAAAGCCGACGGTTGAGAGGCCGACGGGTACATAAAATCTTTTACTTGGCCACCACGCCCAATTATAGAGTCCTATAAGGAAAGGACTCCGCAATCTACGTTCACATAGATTCCTATATGGAAAAGACTTCTGCTCCAAGGAAGAAAGGTCAACCCTCTACTACTATAAAAGCCCCAATGCCCTCACAAATCAAGGTACGCACAATTAACCCCTCTCTAGCACTCTAGAGTTGAAACAAACCCTAACTTGACCTTCGGAGGGTATTTGGCCGGCACCACACCGGTGCTCTCTGTTAGGTCTTCTCCTTTTTGTTGTGCAGGTGTAGTTCCGAGCGTACAAGCATTGTGCAACTCACTGGTGAGATTTTCGGCATCATCAGTTGGCGCCGTCTGTGGGAAACAACGCTGTAAGCCATACTATCGTTTCCCGGACTAAAGAGTTGCATGGTACTCACTCGTTCAATGGCAACTACTAACGACGTTCAAGAAGAGGAGCCACCCACGAATGCCCTCGAGAGGCAAGTACGGACTCTTGGTGCCGCCGTGGAGCGCCTCACCAAACAAAACCACGACTTAGAGGAGCAGCTGCGCCAGAAGAATGCAGCGCTGAACGACCAACAAGAGGATCAAGAGGGGAATAGCACTCCAAAGAAAAATCAGGAGAAACCTGAAGGCAGCCACGCCCCAAGCAAACCAGAGAGGCAGAACTTGAGCATGCCGTCCCTCACGAATGCAACTCCACCGCATGTTATTGCAGAGATGCAGGCGATGAGGGAACAGATGGAGGTTATGATGAACGCACTTAAGGGACGAGTGTCCAGCGATCTTGACGATCTAGTCAACCGCACCGACTCGCCCTTCACTGTGGCCGTGAACTCTTTCCCCTTACCCCACAAATTTCGCATGCCGCATATCGACAGCTATGACGGAGTGAAGGATCCTCTGGACCATCTAGAAACCTTCAAAACCCTAATGCATCTTCAGGGAGTAGCGGACGAGATCATGTGCAGGGCCTTCCCCACAACGCTCAAAGGCTCCGCGAGGGTATGGTTCAGCCGACTGACGCCCAACTCCATCAACACTTTCAAGGAACTAAGCACTTAGTTCACTACACACTTCATTGGGGGCCACAGGTATAAGAAGTCCACGGCATGCCTGATGAGTATCAAGCAGCGAGAGGACGAGACGCTGAGATCCTACATAACACGCTTCAATAAGGAAGCACTATCAATTGACGAAGCCGACGACAAAATACTTGTAGCAGCCTTCACAAATGGGTTGCGAAAGGGTAAGTTTTTGTTCTCCCTATACAAGAACGACCCGAAGACCATGTCGGAAGTACTCTACAGGGCCACTAAGTATATGAATGCTGAGGACGCACTGCAGGCTCGAGAAGAGAAACCAAGAAAAAGGGAAAGACAGGAAGATGCCTGGCAAGATCAAGGGCAGAAGAGGCCAAGAACAGGAGATCGAAGGGACGAGAGACGTTCTAAACCTCCGGGAGGAAGGTTTACAAGCTTCACCCCGCTAACCACCCCGATAGATCAAGTCCTAATGCAGATCAAGGACGAGGGGGCTCTGGCCTTCCCTGGAAAGCTAAAGGGAGATCCTAGCAGACGTTCTAGAGACAAATACTGCCGCTTCCACCGAGACCACAACCATGACACAGCCGATTGTTACGACCTGAAGCAGCAAATTGAGGCCCTCATAAGACAAGGGAAATTGCAGAAGTTTGTAAGCAAGGAAAGAATGGATCCATCACCTCAGGAACAGCCCCCCCGACGGGACAATGACCGCCCTAGACCGCCCATTGGCGACATCAGGATGATTGTAGGAGGGACGCCTGCCGGGTCATCCAAAAAGGCTCGGAAGACGTACCTCAGGATGGTCCAAAATGTCCAGCTGACGGGCTCAGTACCAAAAGTGGCACGGAGGGAAAGCCCCGTCATTGGGTTCTCCGAAGAAGATGCGCGACGTCTTCACCACCCGCACGATGATGCGCTCGTTATCAGTTTGCAAGTGGGGGACTACAACTTGCACCGAGTGTTGGTTGACAATGGGAGCTCAGCAGACATCCTATATTACCCCGCATTCCAGCAGATGGGAATCAGCAGAGAACAATTGATTCCGACGAATGCCCCCCTCGTCGGTTTTGGAGGAATGAGGGTGTTTCCCCTGGGTGCAGTCACACTGTCTGTAACGGCAGGCAACTATCCGCAGCAGATCACAAAGGACGTAACGTTCCTTGTGGTCGACTGTTCGTCGGCCTACAATGCCATCTTGGGGCGACCCACCCTCAATTCATGGAAAGCGGCAACCTCGACTTATCACTTAATGATCAAGTTCCCCACCGAGTACGGAACAGGTGAACTGCGTGGAAATCAGGTGGCCGCGCGCGAATGCTACGTGGCTATGATGGAAATGGATGATCAACTCCAAGCCATGAGCATAGAAGAGCATCGAAATACGACGGAACCCGTCGAAAAGCTTGAAGAAATATCCCTTGACGACTCCAGACCTGACCGAACAACAAAGGTTGGCACCCTTGCAAGTCCCATGATCCGACAGACGCTTGCAGCCTTTCTCAGAGAAAATCGGGACGTGTTCGCTTGGAGTCACGAGGACATGCCAGGAATAGACCCTTCAGTCATGGTGCACAAGCTGAATATATCACCGTCCTTTCCACCCGTTCGGCAAAAGAAGCGGGTGTTTGCCCCCGAACGGGATCGAGCCATAGCTGAAGAAATTTGCAAGTTACAGGAAGCAAACTTTATCAGAGAATTTTACTACCCCGACTGGCTGGCCAACGTAGTGATGGTCAAGAAAGCTAGCGGGAAGTGGAGGATGTGCGTAGACTTCACCGATCTAAACAAAGCATGCCCCAAAGACAGCTACCCCCTCCCGAGGATCGACACTCTAGTAGACTCTACAGCTCAGCACCAGCTTTTAAGCTTCATGGACGCTTTCTCCGGTTACAACCAAATCAAGATGCACGAAGCCGATCAAGAGAAAACTTCGTTCGTGACCAGCCAAGGCCTCTTCTGTTACAAAGTAATGCCGTTTGGTCTAAAGAATGCGGGCACGACATACCAGAGGCTTATGAACAAAATGTTCGCACCGCAAATCGGGAGAAATGTCCAAGTCTACGTAGATGATATGCTGGTGAAAAGCCGAAGGGAGGAAGATCACTTGGAAGACCTTAGGGAAACATTCGACACCCTTCGCTCTTACAACATGAAGCTGAATCCAGGAAAGTGCGCCTTCGGGGTGACGGCAGGAAAATTCCTAGGATTCATGGTTTCCTAAAGGGGCATCGAAGCCAATCCGGATAAGATCCGAGCTATAATAGAGATGGCACCACCAAAAAATGTGAAGGAAGTGCAGAGCCTTAACGGCAAGATAGCAGCGCTAAATAGGTTCGTGTCAAGGGCAACGGACAAGTGCTTACCCTTCTTTCGAACATTGAAGAGATCTTTCGAGTGGACTGCCGAGTGCCAGCAAGCGTTCGAAGAGTTGAAAGCTTATCTCTCTTCCCCCCCGTTGCTGAGTCCTTCACAACCGGGTGAAGAACTCTTTCTCTATCTTGCCGTCTCCCCAGCCGCTGTCAGCGCTGCCTTGATCAGAGAAGAAGAGAGAGTGCAGAAACCTGTGTACTACACCAGTCGAGCGCTACGCGGAGCTGAAGAAAGATATCCGCCCATGGAAAAACTCGCATTTGCGCTGGTTACAGCCGCACGCAAGCTAAAACCGTACTTTCAAGCCCACACGATGATCGTCCTAACCGACAAGCCTTTGCGACGGGCAATGGGCAACCCTGAAGCCGCTGGGTGATTGGCACTATGGGCTATAGAATTAAGCGAGTTTGACATCCAGTATCGTCCACGAACCGCCATTAAAGGACAGGTCGTTGCAGATTTCATAGCCCCAATGGAGCATACATGTAGACGGGTCCTCCAACAGGCAGGCTGGGGGAGCCGGCATCGTACTACACTCACCCGAAGGAGACATGGTCGAGTGTATGATCCGCCTTGAGTTCCCTACCACCAACAACGAGGCGGAGTACGAAGCTCTGATAGCAGGACTTGACCTCGCCAAAGCTACAGGAGCCGAAAGAGCGATCATTCACTGCGATTCTCAAGTCGTGGTTAACCAGATAAATGGGGATTATGAGTGCAAAGGCGAACGGATGAAAAAATATCTGGACCAAGCAAGATGGAGGGTCAGCGAGCTGAAGGCCGAAATCACACAGATACCGCGAGGAGAAAACGAGCAAGCCGATCGCCTAGCCAAAGCCGCTTCAGCCGAGCATATGGCCACCCTTGGTAACGTACTCTCTTTCGTTCAGTTCTCTCTACTTATAAATTCTGTCGATGTACAGGAGCTTGGTTCCGAAAGCAATTGGACTACGCCATTAGTTTCCTACCTGAAGAACGGCGTACTACCGGATGGAAAGGAGGCTGCAAGAAAGCTGAAGGTTCAAGCAGCGAGGTTCGTCCTAATAAGAGACATCTTGTACAAAAGAGGCTTCTCCCGCCCCTACCTACGATGCTTAGGTCCTGAAGAAGCAGATTACGTCATGAGGGAAGTGCACGAAGGAATCTGCGGAAACCACTCAGGATCGAGGTCGTTAATCCACAAGCTAGTACGAACGGGGTACTTTTGGCCAACTATGCAGAAGGATGCCGAGGCCTATGTAAAGAAATGCGACAAGTGCCAAAGGTTCAGCAATGTCATCAGACAACCATCTGAAGAACTTACCCCGATGACGGCGCCATGGCCGTTCGCTCAATGGGGACTGGACATCATGGGACCGTTTCCTACGGCAATACGACAACTAAAGTTTCTGGTTGTGGGCATCGACTACTTTACGAAGTGGGTCGAAGCTGAAGCCTTGGCCACCATTACGGAGAAGAACGTACGCAGCTTCGTCTGGCGATGTATCGTATGCAGATTTGGAATCCCTAGAGTCTTAGTCTCGGATAACGGGAAGCAATTCGACAACGAGGCCTTTCGGGACTTCTGCTCACAATTAGGGATATAGAACCACTACTCCTCCCCCGCCCACCCTCAAGCCAACGGACAGGTCGAAGTCACGAACCGATCCTTGCTGAAGATTATCAAGACTCGGCTCGAGGGGGCAAAGGGTATATGGGCTGAAGAGTTACCAAGCATACTTTGGGCCTACAGGACAACGACAAGGACACCGACACAGGAGACACCATTTCGGCTAACATACGGGAGTGAGGCAGTCATCCCAGCCGAAGTCGGCCTCACCAGCTACAGGGTGCACAATCATAACGAAGGGAAAAATGACGAAGCCCTACGTCTACAGCTCGATCTAGTGGACGAAGTCAGGGCAGCAGTAGAGCAAAGGCTCGCGCGATACCAGGATCGCATGGCCAAGCACTACAACTCCCGGGTCAAGCACAGAGACTTCCAGGTTGGAGACCTCGTTCTAAGAAAAGTCATGGGCGCAGCAAGAGACCTAACTCAAGGAAAACTCGGCCCGAATTGGGAAGGACCCTACTGAGTCACGGCGTGGCAGAGGAAGGGCACCTATCATCTGGAGACACTGGACGGACGGAAGCTACCGCACCCTTGGAATGCTGAACACCTGCGAAAGTACTACCAGTAGAGGCGATGACATGAAGAACAACACCTATCTTTTTATTTTTAGATTTACTGTTTACTTTTAAGTATTTGCTACAATAAGCCCAAAAGGGCAGATTTTTCCTTTTTTAGGTATTTTTTATGCAGATGCATAACAATAAGAGGGATTTATTCAGAACGACTGAAGTTTCTACTTACAAATGAAAATTAGTAAAAGACCGACGAAAAGTGGCTAAGTCCACAAATCAGCCACTAAGCTGACGGCCTAAATAAAAGGCTGACGAAAAGTGGCTAAGTCCACAATTCAGCTACTAAGCTGACGGCCTAAATAAAAGGCTGACGAAAAGTGGCTAAGTCCACAATTCAGCTACTAAGCTGACGGCCTAAATAAAAGACCGACGAAAAGTGGCTAAGTCCACAAATCAGCCACTAAGCTGACGGCCTGAATAAAAGGCTGACGAAAAGTGGCTAAATCCACATTTCAGCTACTAATCTGACGGCTCAAATAAAAGGCTGACGGTCTCATAAACTAAGCCCTTAAAGCTGACGGTCTCATAAAAGAAAAGCAAAAAAAAAATGAGTCCACAAAATGGACAAGCCAAAAGGCTGACGGCCTAAGGATGACCAAGTCCACGAAGAGGACAGGCCAAAAGGCTGACGGTCTAAAAAATAACAGTCCACAAAGTGGACAAACCAAGTAGCCGACGTCTAAAATGACCAAGGCCCCTGATCGAATAAACCAAACAGCTGACGACATAAAAATAGAGTCCACGAGACGGACAAAGCTGTAAACCTGACGGTACACAACCCTGATTTCGATCTTCCAAATCAAAACATACGAGTAAAAAAAAAAAGAAGTAATTACATACAATCAACAGAAGCGACGTTGTAAACAAATCAAAAACCCTAAAAGGCATTAAAAAAGCTGTTAAAATGTTACAGATAGGGGCCCAAGGGGCATTCAATAAAGCTGTTTTCTAGGCAGATAAAAAGAAGAAAAAAAAAACATGAAGCTGCAAAGTCGTCACTCCAAAAAAAAAAATTCTCTACTTTTTAACAGAAGGGTCCTCTCCGTCAAGCAGCACCACAGGAGGGGTCGCGGTAGTTGTTGGAAGGTTCACAGCAGGCTGGGCCAGGACGACTCCGCTACCTCCATGGGGAGAATCCACTAAGTCATCTACACCTACGGTGACGGAACCAGTAGCAGGCGTCATAGGCTGGGCGTCATCCAGGGAGATACCAGAAAGATCCAACTCGGGAAAAGCTGACGCCACCTGTCTGAGGCAATCATCAAATCCCGTGCCATAGTATCCGCCACAGGAATCAATAAAGGAGTCCGACGCCTTGAAATTATTGACTGCGTCAGCCCCTGCTGTCTCCACCTGATCGCGGAGAGTCGTCAGCTCTTGCTCAAGTTCGCCTTTCTGACGACCCGCCTCAACTAACTTCTCCTTCACTTCTTTCAGCTCAACGTTAAGGAGACGCATTGCATCCTTATATTGAGCCTGCTGGTTTCGCATGTTGGCATTGTGCTTATTCACGCGAGCGACGACCCCCTCCTTAGCCACGCACCTGTCCTGGAGCGCCTTTACACGAACCAGGGCCTGGAAAATGATACAACCGTCAGTCATTTTTTAAATAATGATAAATAGCAATAATAAGGAAAGAACCATCCAGGAGGGATGGCTTACCCGAGTAAGGTTAAACAAAGCTGACGACCCCAACTCATCCGTCGCCAACAAATCACAAGGATCTATGTCAGCAGGCTTTATGAATGACTCTACTGCCTCAACAGCAAAATCCTTGTGAGTTAGCAGGCAACGGGGCCCCTGCAGGACGGGACCGGAAGAGGTCATTACACCTTTCCCTGCCCCATGACTAGACTTAGGCGACGGCCTTTTTGGGGGCTCACTCCCGGAACCGACGGCTGCTTTCTTAGGTGGACGGCTATTATCCCCGTCAGTCTTCCTCTTGGAAGAACCCTTGACGATCTTGGGGGTCGACGAGGGTGCCGTCTCCCCCTGTGCCTTCTTCTCTTCCTTCAAACGGGCAGCGGCAGCCCTTATCCGTTGCTTGGCCACGTCCATCTCTACGAAAAGAAACACATTAGCGAAACCGACAGTAATACAAGGATGATTTCTAAGATCAGGGTAAAGTACTCACGGTGACGGGAGAATCCTTCTAGCCTTCGAGCCTCAGGCGTCGGCTCAGGACCACCACAGAAAGCGTGAAGGTAGTCGAGGGTGATTAAGTCTCGACACGACCGCTCCTCTAAGGGAATCTCCAAAACCCGACGGATGAAGTCCTCCTGCTCACTAGTTATGGAAGGGCGAATGAGGGCTGAAAAGTGCAAATAAACCGACGGCGTTAGAATCGATGAAAAACCAAAATTATTACTTAGTTAAATTAAAGTCAAAAGCTGACGACTAAAACCTGACGCTTTTATAAACGCCCAAGTGTTGTCAAAATAGCCGTGGGGTATCGTTTCCCATTCCTCCTGACGGCACACCCAGTCCGTCCCTTCAACGAAAAAGAACCTGCTCTTCCAGGCTCTATTCGAATCAGGCGTCTCAGACACCAACCTAAGACCTTTCTCCCTGACGGCAAAGTGGTACATCCCTTTGGAAGAAGAAAGGTGCCGAGGTCTATAACAATAAAAGAATTCGTCCAAAGAAAGCTGACGATTCCCTCCACTCAGACGACCCCACAGTACCTCGGCACCTATAAAAATCCTCCACGAATTCGGAGCAATTTGGCTGACAGATAAACCAAGAAAGTCAACCAACTGACGGTGTAAGGCCGTTAGGGGCAGTCTCAGACCGGCAGCAAACATGGCATCATACATGCCGACATCTGCCGTCCTTCCTGTATAACATTTCTCGCCTTCCTCAGGGAGACGGATAGGAATATGGTCAGGGATTTGAAAGCGGACACGCAACTCTCCAAAAAAATTTTCGGTCATCTTTGGTTGAAATTTATTTACAGCCCACTCGTTGGGAAGGATGAAGGGACGGTTGCCTCCAGGACTCACAGGGGTCCCTTCACTAGACCCGTCACCACCTTCATCCCCTTCACTAGACCCGTCGCCGCCTTCATCCCCGTCACTAAATCTTTCTCCTTCCACTTCGTCACTCCCCTCACCTACTACCCTTTCCCGGCCATTGTCTCCGTGACCTCCTACCTCCTCGATAGGAGTTTGGGCCGACGTCTCCCTCTTTGAAGACCAGGACGAGCTCCCTGACTCACTACCCGAACCAAATACCTCGTCGTAGCCCGCTCCATCGCGGACTGACGACCGGTCACTCGACGCGTCACTCGACATCTGACTACCTACAAGTGACGGGTGTAATCTAAACACCTAGGATGACGACTCGGCTTAAAAAGAAATAAAGGAGAAACAAAAAGAAAGAAAAAGAGAACTTACAAGTTCCTCGAAAGTAACGGCTGAGGGAGTGACGGAAATAATGTTGGCAAGTGCTGACGGAAGATAAGCGACGGATGGCTCTCTAGGAATCGGTGAAAGTGAAATAGCGAAAATGGGGAGAGGTGGGCCATCTATATATATAAGGGAAATACACGGAAGACGAAGCGACGCCCTCGAACCAGACACGGAGCCAACCCGAGCACGCCACGTGTCCTAGCATTTAATGTTGGTGTGATAGCTTATAATTATCTTCTCTCTCCTAGACAAAGCAGCAGGTACGGACGGATGAAAACTCCATAACCCGTCAGTTATTGACCGACGGAGATATGGAGTAGGGGGCAACTGATAAGGAATAAATCATAGCAGTACCCGTCAGCCTATACTCAGGCTGACGGTACCAGTAGCGACGGGTATTGAAGCTGACGGAGATTATGCGGGTCGACGAAAATGACATCCTTGGTCGTGCTTAAAGGGCTAATTGTCCAAAAAGCTGACGGCCCTTCATTGTTGTAAAAGGAAAGCCGACGGTTGAGAGGCCGACGGGTACATAAAATCTTTTACTTGGCCACCACGCCCAATTATAGAGTCCTATAAGGAAAGGACTCCGCAATCTACGTTCACATAGATTCCTATATGGAAAAGACTTCTGCTCCAAGGAAGAAATGTCAACCCTCTACTACTATAAAAGCCCCAATGCCCTCACAAATCAAGGTACACACAATTAACCCCTCTCTAGCACTCTAGAGTTGAAACAAACCCTAACTTGACCTTCGGAGGGTATTTGGCCGGCACCACACCGGTGCTCTCTGTTAGGTCTTCTCCTTTTTGTTGTGCAGGTGTAGTTCCGAGCGTACAAGCATTGTGCAACTCACTGGTGAGATTTTCGGCATCATCAGCTTTGATCAGGTAATTCATTATATCTTGTGAAATCACTATGGTTAATGGGGAAGTCTTTTTCTGCTTCTTTCATTTATGGTTACAATAATGGAGATACTAGAAGACAACTATGGTCTGATTTATGTAACCTGAAATGTCTTATGTATAGTGGGTAAGAAGCCTTGGGTGCTTGGTGGTTATTTAAAACTGTGTAAGGGGTACGGAGGAGAGATTTAGGGTAAGAAATCTTCTCTATTTGAGGATGAGTTTTGTCAAGGATTTCAGGAGCTAGAAGTGTTAGATATCATCCATACATTGGTGCACTATACACTTGGTCCAATAAGAGGAAGGATGATCAATTTCTAGACAGGATGTTAAACAGGGCTCTTTTTAATTGTTATTGGTTTGACTGTCTTCCCCGTACTGGGGTTGGATTCATTTTTCCAGGTGTTTCAGATTATGCTGCTGCTTATATGTCTTTCCATAATGTCATCAGTTATGGCCTCAAGCCATTCAAGTTCTTTGATTTTTGGACATAACATCCTAATCCTAAGTTTCTCGCACCAGAAAGCAAGCAGCAACTAAGGGAGTAGGGAACAGGGAGCATATGCTGATAACTAGTGCTGTTTGGAGCAAAGAAATTAATGGTGTTACCATGTTTAGATAGTGCAGGAAGACGAAGTCGCTTAAGGTTGAGCTGAAGAAGTTGAACCAGGAATTTTTGGTGGTCTTCCATTAAAAGTCCAAAAAGCTAGAGAGGATCTAGAGGATGTAAAAAGAAGACTTCTCCTCCAAGGTCAGCAGTCACTATTACAGAAAGATAGGGAGAAGCTTCATTGTTTCATTGCTTTAAGTAAAGCTGGGCCCAAAACAGCTCACTTCCGTGAAATTCTGAATGTTAGAAATGCAAAAAATCAAATTAGGTGCTTATATGACAAAAAAAGGAGGAGAGTGGAGGATCCTCTTGGTCCAAGAGTTGGCTAATAGTTTCTACCAGATACTGCTTGGGTGTCCTGCAAGGACAGATGAAAGCAAATTGGAGAGCCTTTCACAGCTCATACCAGATAGTATTTCTGAGGATTAAAAACAGGTTCTTCAAAGGGATGTTACTGTTGATGAAATGAAATGGTCTATATTTTCAATGAAACAAGACAAAGCCCTTGGTCCAAATGGCTATTCTGCTCATTTTTTCAAGCATGTGTGTGGAAGTCATTAGAGAGGATATGCTTGCTGCTGTCAACTCCTTTTCCTCAAGTAAACTATTAGGTGAGGTTGATTCCACGCTATATCCATGGTCCCTAAGGTCCCAACTCCTTCAAGGGTGGGGAAGTTTACGCCGATCCCTTGCTGCAACATCATCAAGTGTATAACAATATTAGCTAACACATTAAAGTTGTGCTTATTACGTGTCATTAGTCCTGTTCAGACTGCCTTTATTCCAGGTCATAGCATGGCAGAGACATTTTCTTGCAGGCTCAGAAATTGGTGAACGGCTATCATAAAAAGGGACCAGGTAGATGTGATATTAAAGTACACCTAATGAAGGCTAATGACTCGGTGGACTGGAAAATTATTCTGAGGTGCTTGTTTGCCTGTGGTATTCCTGAAAAATTTGTGCATTGAGTTGAGGTTTGCATCACTTCACTTAAGTTCTCTGTTTTCTTTAATGGTAGTCTTGTGGGGTATTTCAAGGGTGGCAAAGGATTGAGACAGCTGACAGCGTGATCCTTTGTTCCCCTATTTGTTTGTTATTGCTATGGAGGCTTTATGAAGCTCATGATGTCTAGGGCTACAAAAGCAGTAGGCTACAAGTTTCATCCTAGATGTGAAAAGCTCCAACTAACCATTTTATGTTGGATACTTGGACGAATTCAAAATTCCTTCATGTCTTCAAGCCGATACCGGCAAGAGTGCAGTCTTCTTTAGTGGGGAATTTGAAGGTACAAAGGACCAGATATCATCTTGCTTGCGGTTTATTGAAGCCCAACTGCATCCTAGATATTTAGGCTTGCATTTGATATATTGAAAACTGTCTAGTAGTGACTGCAAGCCTAGAATTTAAAAGATTTCAGCCAGAATAAATTCATGGTGTGCCAAAAAACTTTCTTTTGCAGGGAGGTTACAACTCATACAATCTATGCACTGTGGTATACAAGTTTAGTGGACTAATATCTTCATTCTTCCAGTTAAAGTCTTCAAAGAGATCAAAAGGTGCTTCAACAGATTTTTATGGACAGGTGCTGGTTCTATGGTCCCTAACGTCAGAGTTGCATGGGATGTGGATTTCTCTCCTAGATCAGGAGGATTGGGGCTTAAAAAGTTTCAGGTTCCTTGTGGGTCGCATGAGTGCACACCTACCTCTTAAAATGGCAAAAGCTTTTGGTATGTCCACATACCCAATAGTTGCGCATGGGGTTGGAGGAAGATACTAAAGCTGAGAGATATCGTTAAACCTTTGTTTAGCCATTCTATTGGTAATGGAGTAAGAACGGTAATTTAGAATGGTAACTGGCATCCTAAAGGTGCTTCGCTTTCAGAGTTTGAATTCAGATTGGTATATGAAGCAATGAGTAGTTATGATGCTAAATTCTCGAGTATTTTTCAAGATGATAACTTGATCTATCCCCCAGCTAGATCAGATGAGGTGATAGTTTTTCAAGCTGGTCTTTCACAAGTTAGAATAGTAGGTGTTGATTCTGTTCACTGGATTCTCTCTAAATCTAGTATGTTCTCATATTCTTCTGTTTGGAATAAAATTTGAGTTAAACATGAGATAGTAAATGGAGATAAACTGATTTGGGCCTCTTTGTATTCCTAAACACTCTTTTAAAAGTTGGCTATCGCTTCTTAAACAGGGATATGAGGGTGATATCATGTTCTTGTTCTATAGAAACTTTATACAGAGTTGTGATCATTTGTTCTTCGAGTGTTCTTTTCACTCGTAAAATACGGGGCAATCCTATTTATTTTTGTCAGTTTTGTTGGGAATTCAACCTGAATTCCAACCTGTGAGAAACAAACAAAAAAAAAATAGAGAAAACACGCGTCAAAGAAAAATAATCACACGCACTAGACAGTATTTACGTGGTTCGGCAATTTGCCTACGTCCACGGAGTTGCAGGGATTTCACTATTATCAGGGAAAAAATACAAAGTGCGGCTACAGTGTTTTTCTCTCTCTCTAAAAACACAACAACAGTAGTAGTCACAAACCCTAATTATAAAAGTGACTTTTATATCCTACTTATAGGGTTACAATGGGCTAGGCCAAAAATAAACTAGGCTCCACAAAGCCCAACAAATCTCCCACTTGGAGACTAGTTCAATCATCAACATCAGCCGCTATCCTCCAAAAGCAATCCCTCATCCCTGCAACTCATCCTCCTGTCCTCAAGCTAGAAGACCAATTGAAGCTGCACACAGCTTCAACTTCTCAATAGTGACACCCTTAGTCAACATATCTGCTGGGTTCTTAGATCCACATATCTTCTCAAGTGTTACCAACTTATCTTCAACAAGGTAACGGATAAAGTGGTATTTTGTTTGTATACGCTTCGACTTTGAATGAAAAGCCGAATTTTTGGCAAGAAAAATTGCACTCTGACTGTCACTGTGTAGAATGCCCATCTCCTGCTTCTTACCCAATTCATCTAAGAAACCATGTAGCCAAATCATCTCCTTTCCAGCTTCAGTTGCTGCAACATACTCAGCTTCTGTAGTAGACAAAGTAACAATCTTTTGCAGATTTGAAGCCCATGATATAGCTGTACCACCCAGAGTAAATACAAACCCAGTAGTACTCTTTCTACTATCAACATCACCAGCAAAATCAGCATCTACATAACCTTGCAGCTTCAAACTTGCACCTGTGAAACAAAGACATGTATCTGATGAACCCTTCAGATATCTCAGAATCCACTTGACTGCCTCCCAATGCTGCTTTCCAGGCCTACTCATGAATCTGCTCACAACTCCCACTGCATGTGCAATGTCTGGCCTTGTACACACCATAGCATACATCAAGCTGCCAATAGCTGAGGCATAAGGCACCTTGCTCATATGGTCTCTTTCTTCTTCTGTCTTCGGTGACTGTTCTTTGCTCAGTTTGAAATGACTACCCAAGGGTGTGCTCACTGGTTTAGATTCATTCATGTTGAACCTGCTGAGAACTTTCTTCACATACTCTGACTGTGAAAGCTTCAATGTACCATTAGTCTTGTCTCTAATGATTCTCATACCAAGGATTTGCTTTGCAGCTCCCAAATCCTTCATTGCAAACTGTTTTGACAATTGCTTCTTCAGATTATTAATCTCCTCAATGCTAGACCCTGCAATGAGCATATCATCCACATACAACAGTAAAATGATATAAGAATTGTCAAAGAATTTAACATAGCAACAATGATCAGCTTCACATCTCTTGAACCCAATTTTATGCATAAAATTGTCAAATTTCTTGTACCACTGTCTAGGAGCTTGTTTTAGGCCATACAAGCTTTTTCTCAGTTTGCAGACTAGATTCTCTTGTCCCTGAACAATAAACCCTTCTGGCTGAATCATGTAAAGGTCTTCCTCCAAATCACCATGAAGGAATGCTGTCTTCACATCTAACTGCTCAAGATGTAAGTTTTCTGCAGCCACCATTCCCAGCACCAGTCTAATTGTTGACATCTTCACAACTGGAGAAAATATCTCTGTGTAGTCAATGCCTTCCTTTTGCTGGAACCCTTTAACAACTAATCTAGCCTTGTAACGTTTGCTACCATCATGCTCATTCTTTATTCTGTATACCCACTTGTTGTGCAAAGCCTTCTTTCCTACTGGCAATTCAATCAATTCCCATGTCTGATTCCCCAACAAGGAATCCATCTCATCCTTCATGGCTAACTCCCACTTGCTTGAATTTTCATCTTGCAAGGCTTCATCATAACACTCTGTCTCACCACCATCAGTCAATAGTAGATAATTTAAAGCGGGTGAATAACGCTGTGGAGGTCTAATGTTCCTGGAAGATCTGCGGACTTCAGCTACAGGTGTACTCTGATCTACCTGTGAATTTGCATTCTCCTTATTTTTTTCACCCCTTTTCTGTACAGTATTTTCAGTCAATCCATCTAAGTTGACAAACTCAGATTTCTTTTGATCTATCTCTGCAATATCTGATACTACAGTTGACCTGTCCTTGTACATAACCTGTTCATTAAATATCACATTTCTACTTCTGATGATTTTCCTGTTTTGTTCATCCCAAAACCTATAGTCAAATTTCTCATCACCATAGCCAATGAAAAAACATATTTTAGACTTAGTATCAAGTTTACTACGAGCATCAGAATCAATATGAACATAAGAAACACAACCAAAAACTTTTAAATATAAAAATTTTACCTCTTTACCGCTCCAAACCTCCTCAGGAAGTTTGAACTCCATGGGAACTGATGGCCCTCGGTTTATCAGGTAAGCTGCAGTGCTAATAGCATCAGCCCAGAAAGTTTTTGGTAGTCCAGCATGCAACCTCATACTCCTAGCACGCTCATTAAAAGTTCTGTTCATGCGCTCAGCCACACCATTCTGCTGTGGTGTCCCAGGAATAGGAATGGTCTTTTCCATCCTAATTCCCTGTGCAGCACAATACTCACTGAACCCTCCATCTATGTACTCTCCTCCATTATCAGACCTCAAACATTTTAGTTTTAAACCTGTTTCTATCTCAACCATGGCCTTCCACTTCTTAAAAGTTTCAAATACGTCAGATTTATTTTTCAGAAAATAAACGCATACCTTTCTGCTTGAGTCATCAATGAAAGTGATGTAGTACCTTGAACCTCCAAGGGATGCAACCAGAGAAGGCCCCCACAAATCAGTGTGTACTAACTCCAATTTTTCTGCCTTCGGTGTCCTGCCAGTTTTCAAGAAGCTCACCCTTTTATGCTTTCCTAAGATGCAGCTTTCACACATGTCAAAATCAATGGACTTCAATTCTGGTAATTTTCCTTTTGATAGCAGCATCTTCATCCCTTTCTCACTTATATGACCAAGTCTAAGGTGCCATAGGCCTGTATCAGTACTTGCTTCAGCAACTGCAATTGTGTCTCTTGGACTTGAGGTCATATAGAGAATGCCAGTCTTCTTTCCACGAGCCAATACTCTAGCTCCCTTTGTAAGCTTCCGAGTACCACCAACAAATAGTATTGCATGCCCTTCATCATCAAGTTGTCCAACAGAAATCAAATTCCTCCTCAGATCAGGAATATGTCGAATCTTCTCCAGTAACCAAATAGATCCATTGAGCAACAATATCCAGACGTCTCCCATACCTACAACATCCAAGGCTGAACCATCAGCCAAATACACCTTACCAAAATCACCTGCAACATAATTCTGTATGATTTCTCGGTGTGGAGTGGTATGAAACGAAGCTCCTGAGTCCAAAACCCAATCATCAAGTGGACTGTCTACTGCAAGAAGTAATGCATCATGTACCTCTTTTGTTACAGCATTAGCAGAATCATCTTCATTCTTCTTAGGACTTTTGCATTGGTTCCTAAAGTGACCTATTTTCCCACAATTCCAGCATTGTACTTGTTGGCCTGATCTAGATTTACTTCTGTTCCGATTAGAATTTCTGGATTTTGATCTGCCCCAATTTGAATTTCTGTTATTACCTCTACCTCTTGTCTCAAGGTTTAGGGCAGAACCAGATCCTGAGGTTTCACCTGCATCTCTTCTGCGAATCTCCTCAGCTAGAATTAAATCTCGAATATCATTGTACTTGAGCTTTTCCTTTCCTGTAGAATTGCTTACTGCCATCCTCATTGCCTCCCAACTGTTTGGCAAAGAAGCCAAGACGATCAAAGCACGAATCTCATCATCAAAATCAATTTCTACAGACGACAATTGATTTGTAATAGTGTTAAATTCATTCAGATGTTGTGCTACTGATGCGTTCTCTGCCATCTTCAGATTGAACAGTTTCTTCATCAGATGCACCTTGTTGTTTGCTGACGGCTTTTCATACATACCAGACAAAGCCTTCATCAGATCTGCTGTGGTCTTCTCCTTTACAACATTATGTGCAACAGACCTAGACAGAGTTAACCTGATAACTCCCAGTACCTGTCTGTCAAGAAGAGCCCATTCATCAGCCTTCATCGCCTCAGGTTTTGTCCCCAAAAGAGGCAGATGCAATTTCCTCCCATAGAGATAATCTTCAATCTGCATCCTCCAATACGCGAAGTCTGTGCCATCAAACTTTTCTATTCCAGACGCCTTTCCTGCTTCCTCTGCCATTGCTCCCACTCAAACCTAACCCTAGGCTCTGATACCAATTGTTGGGAATTCAACCTAAATTCCAACCTGTGAGAAACAAACAAAAAAAATAGAGAAAACACGCGTCAAAGAAAAATAATCACACGCACTAGACAGTATTTACGTGGTTCGGCAATTTGCCTACGTCCACGGAGTTGCAGGGATTTCACTATTATCAGGGAAAAAATACAAAGTGCGGCTACAGTGTTTTTCTCTCTCTCTAAAAACACAACAACAGTAGTAGTCACAAACCCTAATTATAAAAGTGACTTTTATATCCTACTTATAGGGTTACAATGGGCTAGGCCAAAAATAAACTAGGCTCCACAAAGCCCAACAAGTTTCACCAATTAGCATGTTCTTGGAATTAAGTTCTCAAACGGGTATCTATCATATATGGATTCAGAGAATCGCAAGAATATTCAATGGGAAGATTTTTTTGTTAGAGAGCATTGCTACTGTGTATTTTTTTTAGAGCTTATATCATGATATAATATCTCACCTAGTTCATTAAATATAAACAAACAAATGTTTTCTAAGTTTTACACTGTACCAACTTAATCTAAAACGAGTTTTGTTTCTCTTGAGGTAACAAGTTTATCTCAAGAGCTAGTTGGGTTTTTTTTGTGGGGTGTAGGGAAATACTTTCTATCAATTCTCACTTGCTTTAGCGAGACATGGAGGATTTGACAGAACAATGGAGTAACTTCTCCCTCTCTGAAAGGGAGAAAATAGGCTTTGTCTTGAACAAGGATCAACAAACAGGTGAATTCATCATAGCAGCGCTATTCCTAACTCCATGTTTTCTCAATATGGAAGTAATGGCAAGAACCTTCAAACAGTTGTGGAGGTCCACAAATGGTTTCAAAATCCGCAACCATCAAGATCATAGGGTGCTTTTTGTTTTCGATAATTTAACAGACGTTGACCGGATATTACAAAGCCAGCCTTGGAGTTTCGATAAACACTTAGTGATGGTCCAGAGATACAATACGGATGTGCCAATACGAGATTTGTCTTTTATGAAAGCTCTCTTTTGGGTGCAAGTACATGAAATCCCGGTCAGGTATATGACAAAAAAGGTTGCTAAAAACCTTTGTGAAACTGTAGGAGAAGTCCAAAAATCAATCGACGCGGTTGATGACGAAGGTGGCCACTTTATCAGAGTCCGTGTAAGTGTAGATGTCACCTTACCTTTGTGTAGGGATCGATTAATCACAATGGATAATGGAACAAAACACTAGATTCGTTTCAAGTATGAACGATTGCCAAATTTGTGTTTCTGGTGTGGGCGGTTCACTCATAGTGACAAGAATTGTGACTTGTGGATTGAAAGCAAAGGCACCCTCTCCCCTGATCAGCAACAGTTCAGTTCTAGTCTGAAGGTAGCACCATACTCGGCTGAGGGAAAAAACGTTATTTTCATTCCAGGTATCTATGAAGGCAAAAAATCTAGTTTTCGAGTGTCAAAGGAAGTCAACCCATGTCCAGCTTCGGTGGGGGAAAATTCAGGGACGAAGTCATTGGAAAATCTTCAGTCCGATATGGAGGTTTCGGTGGAAGAAAGAAGCAATAAATGTAGGGAGTCATTGAATGCTGAAACCGTAGGTTTGGAGAAGATGTTACAAACAGATGCTACACTTATTTCAAACAGAAAATCAATCTCAAATGAATCTTGCCCATATTCGAACCTGATTATTGGAGAGAATAATATTAACTCAGAGATTTTATTTCCCAAATCAATTTCATCCGCTAAGCTGTTTGAAATCCAAATAAAGGAAATTGATAAGACCCTATTCAAGTTTGGAAAACATACAGAGGGGGAAATAAATGCACAAGAGGCAATCAATGTTGACATTACTCAGAGTCAATGTAAGGATTCACGGGATGGAAGGGGGACACGTGAGGTATGGTCAGCACATGCACGTGAGCAACTCCAGGGGTCTGGCTGTGCACTTGCACATTCTATCCAACAGAAACTCAACATAGCCACTACAAAAAAAAATGGTACCAGAAGGGGAAGAAAATTACAAGCACGTGCAAGGGTGGTGAAGAATAACAAGGCAGAAAAATTAGTCTGTGGGAAGAGAGGTGGGGGGGATCATCTAGAGTTACCAGGCAAGCGTAGGTTGTTTTCAAAGGATGATGGAAGTTCTTCTTTTTCAATGGTGGAGGTTGTGTGTCAGCCCCGCCAATCGCAATGAGTTGCTTAATTTGAAACTGTCGTGGGCTTGAGAACCCATGTACAGGGAATAAGCTTGCTGATATTGTGCGGGCAAAAGATCCCTCTGTCGTGTTTATAGCCGAAACATGGGCAAATGAGACAAGGCTAAAAGATGTAAAACGAAAGATACAATTTGAGAACATGTTTGTGGTACCAAGAGAAACTAGAGGTGGAGGTTTAGTTCTATTTTGGAGAGATACTATGGCTGTCACAATTGAGGGTTCTGATAAGAATCACATTGATGTAATTATCAATAAAAATACTGACTCGAAGTGGAGATTTACCGATTTTTATGGAGAACCGGAAACACAAAGAAGATCTGAATCATGGAATTTACTCCGACGGCTAAACTAGAAATTTCAGATCCCATGGTTGTGTGCAGGCGATTTTAATGAGCTACTCAGGAGTGATGAAAAAATGGGGGGGAAATAGAAGAAGTCACAATCAGATGCAGCTATTTCGAGAGGCAGTGGATGCTTGTAGTTTTTTGGATCTTGGATATTCGGATTCCAAGTTCACTTGGAGCAAACACTATGCAAGTGGTCAATCTATATGGGAGAGGCTGGATAGGGCTTTTTGTACTAATGATTGGCTTCAAATGTTTGTAGGGACAAGGGTCTTTCATCTCCATAGTACCACTTCGGATCATGTACCAATTTGGATTGTTCCCTATGGTCTTGACCCACCCCCTATTTCAAAGCCATTTCGGTTTGAAGAAATGTGGCTCTCAGATAAAGGTTGTGGGCGAACGGTGGAGGTAGTTTGGAGAGCTCCACTTCCTTGTGATCCTGAGGTTCAAGTCATGAAGAAAATAACTAAATGAGGGACTGAATTAACTCAGTGGAGTCGTAAGAATTTTGGGAGTGTACGTAGGGAGCTAGTTGAGAAGAAAAAACTTTTGATAAAGGCAAAACATGTGGCTTTGCAATCCGGTAGCAACTTTCGGGTTAGGGAACTTAAAAAAAACTTCAATGGATTGTTGATAAAAGAAAACCAAATGTGGAGGCAGAGAGCAAAAAGTTTCTGGTTGGTTGGTGGTGATAAAAATTCCAAGTTCTTCCATAGCCGTGCAACTCAGAGAACCAGGCACAATAGAATTCATGGAATCACCAACTCTTAAGGCTGTTGGGTTCAAAATCCAGAGGAGGTTGCCGATTCATTCATAGAGTTTTACCAAGAACTCTTTGGTTCATCAAATCCAGTGGTTGGTGTTGAGGATTTGGACCCACTGCCTTGTATTGTTAGTGATGAAATGAACTCCATGCTCTCACAAGAATTCATGGAATGGGAAGTGCAGGTTGCTTTGAAGCAAATGGCTCCATTGAAAGCTCCCGGCCTCGATGGTATGCCCCCACTCTTTTACCAAAATTATTGGGAACTTGTTGGTGATGATGTCACAAAAACTATTTTATCTTACCTCAATTCAGCCTCTTTACCCCACCCTTTGAATCATACTTTCCTGACTTTAATTCCAAAAATTAAAAATCCCATTACTGTCTCTGATTATCGCCCCATTAGTCTTTGTAATGTGTTTTATAAGATTTTTTCTAAGATATTAGCAAATCGCCTCAAAAAAATCTTACCAAATATAATTTCCCAGCAACAAAGTGCATTTACAAAAAACCGTTTGATATCTGATAATATTCTTGTAGCTTTTGAGACATTGCATAGCTTGAATGTTCATAAATCTACAAAATCAGGTTATATGGCAGTAAAGTTGGATATGAGCAAGGCATATGATAGAGTGGAGTGGATTTTTTTGGAGAAGGTGATGAGGAAATAGGGGTTTAATGAGAGGTGGATAAACCTTATGATGGTTTGTGTGAAAACTATATCATATTCAGTGTTGGTTAATGGTGAACCGAAGGGTTTGATTCGACCTACTAGGGGGATTCGCCAAGGTGATCCACTATCACCATTCCTCTTCCTACTATGCACGGAAGGCCTCCATAGCCTAATTTCTAAGGCAAAAAGGGAGGATTCCATTCATTGTTTTGGCTTAAGCAGAAGAAGCCCCAAACTAACCCATCTGCTTTTCGCGGATGATAGTTTGTTATTTTTCTCTAAATCCACCAATGAAGCTATGAAGTTGGAGATTCAAGAAGCACTAGGGATTCAAGAAGTTAAGCAATTTGACAAATACTTGGGGTTGCCATCATTAGTGGGGAAACATAAAAAAGCTAGCTTTGACTACATTAAAGAAAAAATTTGGAGAAAATTGCAAGGATGGGAAGAAAAATTGTTGTCTCAAGTAGGAAGAGAGATATTGATTAAGGCCGTGGTGCAAGCAATCCCAACCTATTCAATGTGTTGCTTTAAACTTCCTTTAGGTCTTTGTCAAGAAATTGAGGGTTTGATTTGAAAGTTTTGGTGGGGCCAAAGGGGTGAGGGGAGGAAGATACATTGGGTGAAATGGGAGGAGATGTGTGAGCCAAAAGCGAAAGGTGGCACGGGTTTTAAGGAATTATCCTTGTTCAATGATGCCCTTTTAGCAAAACAAACTTGGAGACTCTTACATAATAAAGACTCTTTGTTCTATAGGGTTTTTAAATCAATATTTTTTCCAAATTGTTCTATCATGGAAGCTAGGAGGGTCATGGGGGTTTGTATGCATGGAGGAGTATATTAATAGGGAGGGAAGTTATTCAGAGAGGGGCAAAGTGGAGGGTTGGAAATGGGGAGTCCATCAAACTGTGGGGGGACAGATGGTTACATTCTCTTACTCACACATCATTACAAGGACCACTAGTAGCTGAGTTACAAAAAGCCACTGTTAGCTGCCTTATAAATCCAGCCACTCGCTCGTGGGACTCAGCCATCCTATGTAGACTGTTCAGCCAAGATGAAGCATCGGAAGTTCTGAAAATCCAGCTTAGCCAACAGCCAAGTGAAAATGCTCTGATCTGGCCTTATGTGTAGTTCGGTGTTTACTCAGCCAAATCCGGGTACTACTTCCTCAACACTGAAGCTCGAATGTCAACCCCTCCAAGGAATCAAGCTTCGGTGCAACCAAAATCACTGTGGAAAAGGATTTGGCAACTGGCGGTCCCGTGTAAGGTTAGGAATTTTGTTTGGAGAGCTTGTCGAAATGCTATTCCAACAAAATCCAACCTGGTTAGGCGCTGTGTTCTTGAAGACTCAATGTGTTCCCTCTGCTCACAAAGTTCAGAAGATGTGTTACACTCTTTGTGGTCATGTCCAGGTCTAACTCGGGTTTGGGAGGATGACCCACAATGGGCGTTTAGGAGCACCACCAGGTTCCAAACCTTTCCTCAAGTCCTCTTCCATGTGTTGGATTCGAACTGCAGTGGTGACCTGTTCGCAATGCTCACTTGGAATATTTGGTTTTGACGGAATCAAGTTAGGACTTCTCCACCAGGTTGGCCTTTGGACCAACTAATTCAGCAAGCATATCAGTCCCTTTTGGAGTTTTGGTCAGCACAGCCAAGGAAGCCCATTGCAGCAACACCGGCGCAGGTACGTTGGCAGCCTCCACCGACGGACTTGGTTAAAATTAATTTTGATGGAGCAATGTTCAAGGATGAAGACAGAGAAGGTTTTGGCATGGTTGTTAGAGATAGCCTAGGCATGGTAATGGCTTCTTTATCCCAAAACATCCCACTCCCACACTCAATTGTAAACTTGGAAACTCTGGCAGCATGTAGAGCACTTGAATTCTCCCTTAGGCTAGGCTTCAACAAAGCAATTCTTGAGGGAGATTCGATGATCGTCATGACGGCATTGAGGGACCCTTCTCCATCCCTAGCTTCAAATGGGGTATTAGTTCGGGATGCCCAACTATTGGCACATTTATTTACTTGTATTTCCTTTCAACATGTTGGTAGAGTAGGGAATAATGTTGCTCACAACCTAGCTAGACATGCACGTCATGTCACTGGTTTTTCAATTTGGATGGAGGATGTTCCTATCCAAACTTTTACAGCTTATCAAGCAGATTTTCCTATTACTGAATAAAAAACTTCGAGGTCTTCTCAAAAAAAAAAAAAAAAAAAAAACTTAATCTAAAACAAAATAAAACACACAAACAAAAGCACTACCTATTTCATAAAGCAGAACACTCTCAAACAAAATGATAGTTACTAAATCACAAATAAATTCAGCAAAGAAAGAACAAAATGAAACTAAGAAGGAGTGAAGTGAGGCGGAGAGAGAAACATGGTTGTGAAGAATGAGTCACGCCATTATTAGAACTAGTCGTGGACCTGCGCGTTGCGCGTGATTATTTTTTTAAGGGAGGTCTCATTGTTATCATTATTTTGTAATTTGAACTAACTTAATGAAGAGAAATGCATTTCATAATCATGTTCATCGCAAAATAATTTTTTATTATTGTAGAATTGTTTCATTTAAATTTTGAAACCTTAATTCTACCATAATTGGTTGACTAATTTGTACATCTCTAAGTCAATTGTACACATTTTGCATGCTACATGTAAACCCTATTTTCCATAAGGTTGAAATAATGTGGGAAACATTTGATTCTATGGAAGTTAAAAACTAAAATTCTTATATCTTGTCTTAATGTTGCCTCAATAATGTTAAATGAAATGTCAAAAATGGGATTTTGAAAATTTTCATCTTTATTTTTTATATATTTCTATTATTATTGAAGAATATCTTCTTTTTAGTTTTGATAAGAAATATGGTTTTCCATATTAGAGTTTGATTAGTTTTAAATTTAAATTTTGTATGATTGTATTTAATTATATGATTTAATTAAGTGAATGTAACAATTGATTTTATTGACATTCATAAGATCATCTTTAATTAATTTTTTAGTCCATCTATCAAGCTCTTTGTTTTCCAAGTAATGGTTACTAATTGACGTTTGATTTCTTGATGATAATTCTAATGTACTAAATATGCATTGTAACGTTTATTTTTATTTTATTTTTTTCATTCCAACTTACTGCCATTAACTTAGTGTATCCACTTTCTCAAAAAAAAAAAAAAAAAAAAACTTAGTGTATCCATAACTATTAGTTTGTTTATGATATGTTTGGTATGATATTCTATTGTTGTTATTATTATTATTATTATTATAAATTTATTGTTTCTAAAATAGCATGTGTTTCGTATTCCATTCTTCTATTGATGCATTGTAGCATTTCATGGGAAGACTTTATGAGAACAATTTTTATTTATTTGAATTTAAGTAAAATATTTTATGTTTAATTTTTTTTAAATAAAAAAATGATAGAAAATATAAATAATTTAATAATATGAAGGATATGTCTGAATTTAAATTTTGAATAAAATAAGATGAAAAGAAAAATAGTAAAAATGAAATGTATATCAATAAACACCAAATTATTCTGAAGAATACAAAAAAAGATAATAACTTGAAACACAAAAATAAATTGTATCAACCCCTTAGAATTCTGAAAAATACAAAAATCCATTAACCTAAAGAGTAGAGATGCAAGAAAAAAATCCTCAAAAACTCAAAATATATATATGTGTGGGGGGGGGGGGGGGGAATGGGAGAGGGAATAAAAAAAAGGCAAAATAAATGTAGATAAATGGCAAGATGAATAGTGATATTAAGGTAGAAAGTTGTGGAGAGATGAAAAGGTAAAAGGAATGAGAAATGTTAGAGAAAGTGTAAAAATAAGTTGAGAATTTAATAAGAAGAAGAATAGTTTAAAAAAAGAAAAATATGATATTTTGATTGTAATATAATAGATTTTTTAATTCACTTTAAACATTAAAATAATTATAGGAAAATTTGGAAAAAAAAAGGATAATAACATGGTCGCTGACGTGACTACAATGGAGCATAGTAAAAATAAATGCTACAATTGATTTTGTTACACTATAAAGTTTTTAATGTCCTCCGTAAGATTATCTCTATTTTTTTTTTTTTACACTCTTCCCGTCACGTACTCGTCGGCCTCTTTATTTTCTAAATAACAATTACAAATTGACGTTTAATTTCTTTTATTTTTCTTTCTCTCTCTACACTTTATTACCTATAAATCTCTCTCTTTTTGTTTATTCGTTGGCATCCTATTGTTTTCCCAAATTTGATAATAATTCTAATGTACTAAATATGCATTATAATGTTTATTTTTATTTTTTTTTCATTCCATTTTGCTGCCATTAAATTAGTATAGCCATCACTATTAGTTTTTTCAGTTATGTTTGGTTTGATATTCTATTATTATTATTATTATTTTTTAATTTAGTGTTTCTAAATTGGTATTTGTTTTGCATTTCATTTTTCCATTGTAAGATTTCATGGGAAGACTTTTTAAGAACAATTTTTATTTATTTGAATTTAAGTAAAATATTATATGTTTATTTTTTTTTAAATGAGACAAAATATAAATAATTTAATGATATGGATTATGGGGGATGTTGCTGAATTTAAATGTTGAATAAAATAAAATGAAAGAGATAATGACTCTCTATCTCTACTATCTCTCTCTCCTAGTTTGATTGTATTGGGTTTTAAACTTTCTATTTGGATAATAATTTGTTGCTCATGATTTAATTTATTAGGAATTGATTGCAACCGACAGTTTTAGTGTTTTCCTTCCTTAGGGTGAGCTTCCAAATTGGCTTGAGTACAAGAGTAAGGGATCAATTTTATATATTGTGTGCCCACGCTAGTAAAGCAAAAGATTCGAGGATAGCCTTTATGTGCTATATTTGCAAGAAGCTTTCATGATATGAATGGATTCACTATAATCTATGAATTAAAAAATTATACCAAGAAAATCACATGGCAATATCGACAAAAGAATTGTCGTGCAATACCATGTTAGGAATATCTGTGGTTGCACTCTATTGGAAGCCGGAGATGAAATGGAGTATTCAATAATACATAATAAGCAATGGTTTCCAAGTGAAGAAGTTTGGGGTCAACCTGATTTATGACAATGATGAAAAGAATTACCTATCCTGTTTTGAACCAATAATCGAAAATGCATGTCTTCCTTGCAATGATGATTATATACTATTTTTATATTACAATAAGATAATATTTTACAATCAAATAAGAATTAAAAAGATAACAGTAGAAAACACAAAACTAAATCATATCAATTCAAAGTAGAATTGTAAAGAATACAAAAGTTCAAAATTAAAAAATACACCAAAAACTGAGAGAGAGAGAGAGAGAGAGAGAGAGAGAGAGAGAGAACTTTTTGTGTGTGGAAAAACAGAAAATTATGCATGGAATGATTGAGAGAACAACAAATTTATAGCAAGAGGTTAAGAATAAGAAGAGTAAAAAATAAAAGAAGATAAAGGGGTAGCGGAATAGTGATATTAAGTTAATATTTTACAATCAAATAAGAATTAAAAAGATAACAGCAGAAAACACAAAACTAAATCATATCAATTCAAAGTAGAATTGTAAAGAATACAAAAGTTCAAAATTAAAAAATACACCAAAAACTGAGAGAGAGAGAGAGAGAGAGAACTTTTTGTATGTGGAAAAACAGAAAATAATGCATGGAATGATTGAGAGAACAACAAATTTATAGTAAGAGGTTAAGCATAAGAAGAGTCAAAAATAAAAGAAGATAAAGGGGTAGGGGAATAGTGATATTAAGTTAGAGAGTAGTGGGGATATGAAAAGTTAAAATGGAATGAGAAAAGTTGAAGAAAGTATAATAATGAATAAGAATAATTAAAAAAAAGATTGATATGATATTTTGATTTTAAAATAATGGAGTTATTAATTCACTTTAAATGTTAAACAATTATATGAAAAATTGAAAAGAAAAAAAATGATGACATGGCTGCTGATGTGGTTCAACGGGAGCGTAGCAACATTAAATGCTACGCTTCAGCTTTTAGTAATATATAGATTACTGAGCTTTTGATTGTAATTTTGAGACGAAGTCAAATGATAGTGGCTATGGTTATGGAGAAAGACTAAGGCACCATCGGCAACAAAGAGAAGATTCACCTCCGCACCGGTGTGGTTCTTTCTTTTCCAAAAACCCTTCCGTTTCACTCTTCCCCAAAAATATGTTATTGTTTTTAAATCTCATTTTATTTTATTTTTTGTTTTCTTTTACTAATTTTTTTTGTTATATGTTGTGTGTTGTGATGTGGCATTGCTATGTAAGATATGTTTTGAAATTTGTAGGATATGATTTTTTTTTTTAAATTAATGAATTTTTTTTACTCATTAATTGTAAGTGAAACCGTAAAGATATATGGGGATTTTGGCATTTTATCCTTATTTTTTAAAAAATTTGGCAATATGCCCCTTTTTTCAAACTATATAGGGGCGTGCCCTTGTTTCGATACTCGATTACCTTAAAATCGAGTTTCAATTAAATACTCGATTTGTAGATAATCGAGTTATGCCCGATCAAACTTAAAAAATAAAAAAAAAATAAAAAAAATTGCATGGAACTCGAGTTCTATGCGAGTTTTTTTTTAGTGTGATCGCCCCATACCAAGTTTAGGGAGCCTTATAGTGGCGTTTTCCTGTATTTTTTTTTTTAATAAGTGTGATAGCCCCATACTAGGTCCAGGGAGCTCTATAGTGGCGTTTTTAAGCCCTATAATGACGTTTTAAAGCCCTATAGTGGTATTTTCCTGTAAATTTTTTTTTTATAAGTGTGATCGCCCCACTAGGTTCAGGGAACCCTATAATGGCGTTTTTAAGCCCTATAGTGGTGTTTTGGAACTCGAGCTCCATAAACTCGAGTTCCATGTAATTTTTTTTTAATTTTTTAAGTTTGATCGGGCATAACTTGATTTTAAACCAATCGAGTTTTGATTGAAACTCGATTTTGATAAAATCAAGTTTCAGGGGCATATTGCCAAATTTTTAAAAAAATAAGGGTAAAATGCCAGAATGTCCAAAGATATATATATATATATACACACATTGATCTTCCTAAAATTTTATTTATTTGGTATAACTTTAATAAAAATCTTGTTCATGTTTTGATTAAAAAAAAAAAAAAAGAAGAAGCCAATATAGGAAACTAAACTTTTATGATTCTACTTTTGGCCCAATTCTTTTTTTTTTCTTTTTTTTTTTTTTAAAATTTTGATAGTTACTGTAATCAGAAGGAGAATTCAAATCTCAATTCTACTTGTAAAGGAGAACATGTAATGTTACTAAATTATGAATCTTGAAAAAATTCATATATTCTACAAGAAGTCAAAAATGAAAAAAAATCACCAAGACTCAAACAAAAGTAAAAAAAAAAAAAAAAGGCCATTCAAATGATTTTTCTATGAACCTGTTGGTGTTAATTTACAAATTTTTATTTAAAAAAAGTAAAATAAATTATTAATGAATAAAAGGAGGAGAATCCTTCCCCTGTCTAGCACAATAAGAGGGATATTGGACATGATGCTAGATCTCACAAAGTTACATCTAGAAGCGCAAGAAGCTAAAGAGTGAGCTAGCACATGGTCCTCAAGAAAAACAAGCAAAAGCAAAATAGACCAAGAAAGAAGAGAAGATAAAATAGATCTAATATACTCTACTTAATCTAGCAATAAATTTTCTCTCATAAGTTGGATGATGGATTTTTAATCTACTGTACTTGATTTTGATGAATAACAAACACCATGTTGTTGTTTTTCCATTGTGATTTAACATGCTAAATTTGAGTTTGACTCTTTTGTAGCTAACTTTGAGTCATTGCATTGTCTACCATCATTACTATGTAAACTAATGCCTAAACATATAAGACAATCCTACATTCTTCATTATTAATATGCTCATACATTGCTTTAAGCTACTTTACTCCAACAAGTTTTTTTAGGGAGTAGCATAACCTACAAAACATAATTAGCAAAAAACACAAACAAAGAAAAACTTTAGAAAAATTTCCTGTTGTCAATCTTCTTCAACGTCCTTTAGAAACTTCGATTTGATATTTTTGAGTGTTGTTATGACATCTCTCATGTTTATCCTTTCTTCAGGTGCCTCTGTTGTGCAATCCATAGCCAATTGCATTATGGACAACATACAATCCAGCTTAGCATTAAAATGCTCTTCACCTCTCTTTAGCAAATTAGCATCTATAACTGTAATTACTAAATGGGGCAGTGATTGTTTTACCCAACGTTTTAGGTTCATTTCTCCAACAAACATTTCATCTGTGGGATTCTTTCTTGTGAATGTTTCCATCAATAAAATGCCATAACTATACACGTCTCCGCGTGTAGAAATGGTCCCTTGTGATCCATACTCTACAAGTTTGATAAAATTTATTGTCAAAAAGTATACAATACTTTTACTTGATGCTAAAAAGAAAAATGCTTCATATTTTTTTGTGGCTGGTTTGTGTGTGTGTGTATAAACATAAAATTGAATTATAAAATAGCAACATCACCTGGTGCCATATAACCAATAGTGGCCAATGTCATGGTTTGGGTCATTGAGTCTTCATCTCCTAACAATTTTGAAATGCCGAAATCACTCACATGTGCAACCATATCTTTGTTTAGGAGAATATTGCTAGGTTTCAAATCACAATGAACAACGGGTAAAGGACAACCATGATGGAGATACTCTAATGATGATGCAACATTTATCATCATGTTCAATCTTTCTAGCATATCCAAGAAGTGGTTAGGAGAATACAACCACTTCTTAAGGCTCCCCTTAGGCATGTACTCTAGTACCAAAGCTTTGAAATTAGTACTACTACAGCTACCAATGATTTTCACAAGATTCTGGTGGTGAATTCTACACAATACATCACATTCAATTTCAAAACTCTTAAAACCTCCTTCTATTTGCAAATTAAAAACCTTTACTGCAACACACGTGTCATCTGAAAGTGTCCCTTTGTACACTGAGCCAAGATTCCCTTTCCCAACTAAGTTACTTTCACTAAATCCAGCTGTTGCTCGTTCAAGTTCCAGGTATGTTATTCTTCTCCAAGTTGCTGGAGGTAACATATCTTCTTGACCTTTTTGTTTTACTTGTTTCTTTTGGGATCTCATCAGAAAAAATATGAGGACTGATCCAAGTATTGTTGCTATCATTGCTGGTAAAATATATCTTACTACAACTATAGTGGCTGTCTTTGATTGTCCAACATTACTTTTTTTGCAGGGTGGAACTTGCAGTTTGGGTGGACCGCATAATGCTTCATTTCCCATGAATGATTGAGCTGAGAATTGAGCAATAACACCCTCATATGGAATTTCACCTTGTAATCTATTGAAGGACACATTGAAATATTTGAGGCATTTGAGTTTCATTAGAGACTTGGGAATTTCTCCGGACAAGTTGTTATCAGATAGATCCAAGTGTTCTATGCTTATCAACTTATCAAATGATTGAGGAATAGGACCCTGAAATTTGTTATGTGCTAAGGAAAGGTTTGCCAAAGACTCTAGGCTTCTAATAGTAGGGATGTCACCTGACAGTAGATTCCATGACAGGTCTATATTTGTTACATGCTCCAAATTTCCGACCTCTAAGGGTAGATGACCACTTAAAGAATTTGAGGACATGTTTATTTGCAATATATCTTTAAGACTCCAAAAAGATAAGGGTATGGAAGTCAACTTGTTGGAATCCAAGTGCAACTTTTGAAGTTTAGAAAGATCTCCCCAACATGTTGGTATTGGTCCAAAAAACTCATTATGATTTAAAAATAATTCTGCCAAGTTTCTCAAAAGACAAATACCATTTGGGATGAATCCTTGCAATCTATTGTGTTGAAGATACAAACCTTGGAGCTTTCTCATTCCTCCAACTGTAGTTGGAATAGGTCCAACCAATTCATTGTCTTGTAAGTGTAAGGCCATCAAGTTGCTTAAATTAGCAATCCCTGTAGGAATGGTGCCTTTTATATTGCAATTAAACATTACAAATTCTTCAAGAGAAGTAGAGAAATTTCCCATGGAAATTGGAAGGGTGCCATTCAATGGATTATCTGCTAGCACTATAGTTGTTAAATTTTTGCAGTTTGCCAAAGATGAAAGAAAACTTAATTCTAGAGTTGACGAATCTCTAGTCAAATAATTGTTGACTAAGTTGAGTCTCTCCAAATGCCTTAAATTTCCCAAAGTATTAGGAATAGAGCCAGAGAAATAGTTTGCACCCAATTCAAGTTCAGTGAGCATAGAAGCATTTGAGATAGAACTGGAGATTATTCCCTCTAGTTCATTACCCCATAGGTAAAGTACCTTAAGATTTGGAAGCCAATTGCCTATACTTGATGGAAGATGGCCTGAGAGCTGGTTCATGTATAGACTAATGACTTCAATCCTTGAGCTATTGAAGATTGCATTTGGGATGATACCAGTTAAGCTGTTATTGGCTAAAGTTACTTCCATTAGATTTTTAAGATTCTCATTCTCGAGGGGTACTTCACCTGCCACAATATGTCAAACAAATTGAATCCTCGTTGACTGAAAAAAAATCATAACTTTTGGATTTACTTTAAAAAATAACAATTAACGAATAAGTGCCTTTAACAGGTTCAAAAAACTAAAAGTTAAGGGTACATCTTGTAATATAGAAAGATACAAATCAGTTTAGGCTTGTTAAGCCTTTATTCAATTCGTTGTGCAAGTTGTGCAAGCTTGTTCTACACTAGTATTCTTGTTTATAGGAATCACCGTAAACAAACATATTAGTTTGTAAGAAGTTTATAGTGATTAGTGAGACATGTAATGATGTAATATAGAGCATTTGCTATTTACAAAAAAAGAAAAAGAAAAAGAAAAAACGGACAAAGGTGATGAACACGGAAATTGTTACTTTTCTAACAACTGTGGTCTTTATTAAAACCCATTGTAGCTTGTGTACACACAATTCACCATAGTTATTCTGTAATCCTGGTTTACTATACTTTGATTTATTTTTTCTTTTTTTAACAAAAGAGAAAGTCTCATGTACATGACCTACAGATCTTACAGATGAAACTCACTTTTATGTCTAAAGAGAGCATAATATAACAAATACACAGAATAATTTAACCTAATGGAAGTTGGAGCAGAGGGAAGTAGTATTTAAATTGAAGTGGTTATCATGGTACCTGTAAAGTTGTTATCATCCAAGTGAATTATCTCAAGGGAAGTACAGTTTCCCAAACTTCTTGGTATCCTTCCTACAAAATTTCAAAATATATCATACAAGTGATCAAGAGCTAGTAGACTTAGTTTGACTAGTGATAGATTATGAGCTTTTATTTAGAAACTAAAACGATCAATTTTATCCCATGAAAAAAGAAAAGAAAAGAGAAATGCTGTCTATAACATTTTCACAACAAATCTTAAATGGTGGGTTGTTATGCGTGGGCAAAAAAATAATTTAAGTTGTAATAACAACCTACCACCTATGATTTTTTTGTAAAAATTTTGTGAAAATATTGTGAACGTAGTACTCTAAAAAAATGGACTATTGAAATATATGAACGCGTCCTAAAAATCCATAAAAGAAAAGGAACGAATGAAAGAAATGATCCCCTTGATGCATTCATTCGTTGAAGCCCATATATCTACCCTTCCTTAAGGAAGATACCCATTTTAAGTGGAAATCTCGGTGAACTTTAAGGGAAGTACTACTTCCATAACATTTTTACAAAACTTTCACAACAAATCCTAAATAGTAAGTTGTTATTGGTGGGCAAAAAATAATTTATAATTTTAGTTATTTTATTTTATTTTTATTTTTTTTAATATGTTATATTGAGAAGAAAGGGACTATAAGAGGCAACTTGAACCCAACTCATTTCCATGGGGTAGGGGGAACCCAGCCTAGTATGAAGGAAATGGGCTCAGATTTGAGAGACAAATCCAAGGTTGTCCGAGCAACAAGATTATTATCAAGAAAATTCAAAGATTATTTGTACTATTAATCACAGATAGGCTCTTGACATAACGATTGGGAATGTTAGGAGATGCCAAAAATCATTGGATTATTAATTTTTTTTTTAAAATATTCACATTTGAAGTTTTTGCATTATTAATCATAGACCCGCATGATGCACTAAAAAATTTGACAAATTGTTTTATTGTTAAGTGAAAAATAAAAATAGTAGATATGATAATAAGTGTTAGCTCCAAAATCTTCTTAAAATGATGTGATTATTTTCTTACAAAATATAGTTAACACAATATATTTGATTTTCTAAATTAAGTTATCTATATTTTGCTATTTGAAAGTGTTTAAATTTTGTATTTTTTTTTATATTCAAGGAAACATAATGAATTTTCGATTCAATTATTATATAAGATGAAATATTTTATAAATAATGTAATATGTGGTTGGAATTTGTTTCTAGTGCTAAAATATAGTTCATTCTCTATACGTCTTAAATGACCTAAAAATGAAGTAGACTTAAGTAAATGGACTGAAGTGGACAAAATGAATTGAAGTGGACCAAAAAGGACTAAAATGGACTGAATTGGACCAAATTGGACCGAAATGGATTGAAATAGAACGAAGTGGACCAAATGGACTGAAATATTATGCTAATGTGACTCAATAGAAGTGTAACAATAATAATTGATATACTTCAATTTTTAAATATTATATAAATGTATAAAAGATGATTTTATAGATCAAAAGTAAATAACAGTTTTTTTTTTTTTTGGAAAAAGTAAGTAACAGTTGATTGAAATGAAATTTGGCTTACTTATTCATAAATCATAATATAGAGAAGTAATCTAGTGGGATGCTTTTCAAAATATTAATTCAATAAAAAAAAAGTTATTAGGTAACTTGACATTTTTTAAAGGCACACAATATGTAACTTGATTAAATAGAGAAATCATTTTCCTTTAGTTTCTTCTCATTACTTTCTCATCTCTTTACTTTCTATTAAATCAAATGCAATTGCAAACCATTTATGCTTGTCTTATAAAAAATTAAGGAAAATAAAATAAATTCTAAAACATTTTTTTATTTTGTTTCTTTCAATTTGTTTAAGAGGAAATTTTCTAAAACCTCAAGCGGTAGTACAACAATCAACTAGGAACTAGACCTTAAAAAAATGATGTTAGTATTTGGAATCTGCCCTACCCTCCCTCTTTGGACCCAAAATTCATTATTAAAAAAAAAAAAAATTTGAAGTCCTCTAAAATAAGAACATAAAGAAAACCAAAAGTTGTACTTAACTAAATTAGTTAAAAAATTGTTAAGGGTCGTGTGTCTTAATGGACTCTTGACAGAGATATCTAAAGTTTAAAACCTCTCACCTCTAACTAAAAAAAAAAAAAACCTACAAAGTTGAAGGAAAATTTTGTTGCCAAACAAGCAAAAACAAAGTCCTTGAAGAAGCATTTGAAAGTTGCTATTTCTGATTTATTTGTTTCTACAATAAACAGGTAAAAAGAATGATAGTGCTTTTTCTATCCTTACTTTTCTCTATTCCGTGGACCACATGGACAGAGACAAGAGGTGGGTGGGGCCCCCGTGGGGGTAGTGCACTAGCAGTGAGTACTGAGTAGTGACTGAATTATTTAAGGCGTAGGGTATAGGAGAGAGACAACAATAATTTAGTACTCACTAGTGCACTAATAGTGTGTTTCATAGTGTGTCTCACTCACATAATTAAAAAAATCCTTCGGAGTGTGTTTCATAATCATGTGAGATTCTTTTTTAGTTATAAATATATACATTAATGTGTTGCTAAACCCTTTAACTCGAACTCCTCTCCCTCTAAACCTTCAAAGCATTTTGTGTATAAAGAGTTTTTTTTTTTTGGGTGAACCGTATGATATTTACACGCTATGAAAAGAATTACAAGATACTGGACATATAACCGTATGATATTTACTAGTTATTAAAGGAATTATACGTATATTTAATATATGAGATGTTAGAAATACTGAATGATTGTATTGTATTTCTTGATAAAAGAATGTACATAGATGCCTTTATATAGGAGGCATATGTGTGCAGTACAAGTAAATATGTGTGCTATACAAATAACCTAACTGGGCCTAAGGCCCACAACACTATATATGTTAACAACCCCCCTCAAACTCAAGGCGGATGTGAGACCAACTTGAGATTGTCAACCAAAGTACAAAGGCGTCCCTTAGGATGTGACTTGGTGAAGATATCTGCAAATTGATCTTTAGAGGAGACTGAGATCAGCTTGAGAGCACCATGGACAAGATGAAAACGGATAAAATGACAATCAATCTCAATGTGTTTAGTTCGTTCATGGAAGACATCATTGTGAGCAATATGAATAGCACTCTGGTTGTCACAATAAAGAGGAGTAGCAGAAGATGTAGACACACCTAAGTCTTTGAGAAGCCATCGTAGCCAAAGGAGCTCAGATGTGGTATCAGCAAGGGCACGATATTCTGCTTCAGTACTGGAGCGGGCCACATGAGTTTGTTTCTTGCTTCACCAAGAAATCAGAGAAGAACCAAAAAGAAAGCAATAACCAGTGGTGGACCTGCGATCAGTGGGGTCTCCTGCCCAATCAGCATCAGAAAATGCACGAAGAGTAAGAGGAGACTGAGCAGAGTAGAAAAGACCATGGAAGAGAGTGCCCTTTAAGTATCGAAGAATGCGCAGAACAGCAGCATAGTGAGTCGATCGTGGAGCAGACAGATACTGACTCACTTAGTGAACAGCATAGGAAATGTCTGGACGAGTGACAGTGAGATAAACCAAGCTGCCAACCAAGCGTCTGTAAAGAGAGGGATTAGACAATGGTTTCCCCCCTGAGGGAGTCAGATGCGCATTAAGCTCAACTGGAGTGTCCACAGTCTTGCTATCAGTGAGTCCAGCGTGAGACAAGAGTTCAGAAGCATACTTGGCTTGAGTAATATAAAGTCCATCTGTAGAATGAGTGATTTCAAGACCCAAGAAGTAGCTGAGATATCCAAGATCTTTCATCTCAAACTGCTGACTAAGAAAAGTCTTGAGTTCTTGAATGCCACTGAGGTCATCACCAATTATGATCATATCATCCACATATAAGAGAAGTAAAATAGTACCTTTGTCAGTGCGACGAAGAAATAAGGCAGAATCATAGTGACTGGCCATGTAACCCAAGTGAGAGATGGTAGAGCTGAATTTGGCAAACCAAGCTCGTGGAGCTTGCTTAAGGCCATAAAGTGCACGTCGAAGGTGGCAAACTTTGTTTGAGTCAACAGAGAGACCAGGAGGAGGTTGCATATACACTTCTTCACTTAAATCCCCATTGAGAAATGCATTTTTGACATCCATCTGAAAAAGGTCTCATTTACTGGCAGCAGCAACAGCTAAGAGGGCACGGACAGATGAGATACGAGCAACCGGAGCAAAGGTCTCTTCATAATCAATCCCATACTCTTGTGTAAAACCTTTTGCAACAAGACGAGCTTTGTAGCGCTCAATGGACCCATCAGAGTGAGTCTTAATCTTGTAGATCCACTTACAACCAACCATAGATTTCTCAGGAGGAAGTGTCACCAAATCCCAAGTATGGTTTTTAGATAATGCATCAAGTTCCTCTTTCATTGCAATCTGCCATAAAGGGTCAGTGGAAGCCTCACGATAGGTGTGAGGCTCGTGTAGTGTAACAATGATAGTCAAGTAAATGTGCAGGAATAGATCTTACCCGAGTTGAGTGACGAGGTGGAATATCTTGTGCAAGATCTTCAGGCGGAGCAGGAGCAGGAGACCCAAGCTCAGGATTGGGGTTGGGTAGCTCGTCTTATCCTGAGCTTGGGTAGCTCGTCTTCAACCTGTTCATCTTCCACCTGTTCATTAAAGGGTGAACTAGGAAAGGGATCAGTGATATCTGGTGGTTGGATAGAGAAGTCTATAGCAACAGAATCAGGAGCAACTACAGGAGGATCAGGAGCAACTACAGAAGGAATATGTGTCTCATCTGGAAAAAGATCTAAGACAGAAGAGGAAGACAAGGAAGCACTGAAATGAGAAAGTTCGACAAAGAGGCGATGTTCCCAAAAGACAACATTACGGGAGACACGAAGACGATGAGAGACAGGATCATAACACCTATACCCCTTTTGAGTTTCGCCATAGCCAAAACAACAAAGCCTTGACCGAGGCTCAAGTTTGTTATGCTCATGTGGCTGAAGAAGAACGAAACAAGCAGAACCGAAGGAGCGAAGGTGGTGATAGTCTGGAGGTGACCTAAAAAGGCGCTCATATGGAGTTTGATTTTGGATAACAGGACTCGGAATGCAATTAATAGTATGAACAGCATGAAGAGCAGCTTCGCCTAAAAAAGGAGCAGGAACTTTAGCAGAGAGAAGGAGAGCACAAATAGTGTCAAGAATATGACAAAGTTTTCGTTCGGCTCTACCATTTTGCTGAGAGGTACCTGGACAAGTTAGTTGATGAACAGTGCCATAGGAATGCAAAACAGCTTGGAAAGCATATTGAGTGTATTCAAGAGCATTATCAGATCGAAAAATTTTGATGCGTCTGGAAAACTGAGTTTCAACCATTTTTGCAAAATTAGAATATACTTCCAATAATTCAGAACGATGTTTCATATTAAAAATCCAACTATAGCGAGAGTAATCATCAACAAAGACAACAAAATATCTAGACCCACCAATACTAGAGACAGAGGAAGGCCCCCAAACATCAGAATGAATAAGATCAAAGATATCAGTGGATATGGATTCACTAGTATTGAAAGGCAAAGCTGGTTGTTTTCCTAATTGACATGAAACACAATCAAAATTTTCGGTGGACACTAAACCTAACAAACCTCTAGAAGCTAATTGTTGTACCCGAGAGGAAGATGTGTGACCAAGTCGAGCATGTCAAAGTGCAAGGGAAGGAGTGGAAGAAACTGCAGCAGCTGCAGCAATAGAAACAGGAGCGACAAGTGGAAGACGAAGGTTATCCACGGGAAACATACGCCCAACTCTAGGACCGGTCCCAAGCTCCTGTCCCGTCCTAGGATCCTGCACAATGCATCCAGAATAATCAAAGGTAATGCGATAACCCAACTCAGCTAATTGTCCCACAGAAAATAAATTATAAGAAAGGTCAGGAACATTAAAGACTCCAGGAACCGAGAGGTTGGAGGTTGAAACTGAACCTATATTATGACCAGACATTGTGGAACCATTTGCTGTACGAATATTAAGAGGGTGTGGTGCAGGTTTAAGGTCAGAAAATAAGGAAGAGTGAGGTGTCATGTGATTGCAACAAGCAGAATCCATAAGCCAAGAGGTAGGAGACATACCGGATAAAGCTGAGAGAGAAGAGGAATAAGATGCATTACCAACCATACGAATGACATTGGCGATGATATTTATAAGGTCATCTTTGGAAATGGAGAAAGTGGATCCAGAAGACTGAGACTGTGCAGAGACAGGAGCCATTGGTTGGACACTCTCAGTGTTAGCAACTGTAGCAGCAGAAGTAGAAACAGCTGATTTGTTGCGCTGATAGCAAGTCTCAATATTATGGCCAAAACGTTTGCAAAAATTGCAAAACCGTTTGTTGGATTGTCGGCGACGATTGTTGCAAAAGGAAGCAAACTTGTCCTTATTCTTCATTTAGAAGCAAAATATGCAAAAATGGACGGCAAAAATGAAATCTACGCGAAAAACTGGGTAAGAAGCACCTGAACTCCAAAAAAGTCAACCCAAGCAAAAAGTCAACGGTCAACCCTGTCAAAGTCAACGGATGACGTCAGCAGAAGATAAGATGAAGATGACGTCAGGATGATGTCAGCAGATGACGTCACCTAGGGCTGACGTCAGCAGGTGAGATCCGGCGCGTGGAGGCGCGTGAAGAACAATCCCGGCGCGTGGTGGAGCGTGGAGGCGCGTGACTGAGTCGCGGCTTCTTCAGGCGGCGCGTGAGGGCGCGTGCAGTCTCCGATGCTTGCGAGACTTCCACGAATGCGTAGATCGAGGCGAGACGATCACGGTGGTATGTGCAAAAATGTTATCAGAGGAAGATGCACGGCGGAGACGGTGATTGCAGTGGTCTGTGTGGTGCGGGACTCCTCAACGATGGCGGCTGTAGTTCCGGAACCTGAGGACAATGGCTGAGAGACGTCGTAGGTTCAACGGTGAGTGGCTGCAGTGGCTGTTGTGACGGCGGAAGCGATAAGGGTGGAGTAACACCAAGACAGACAAGACTGCTAAAAGAAAGGTCAGAGCAGTGGCTCTGATACCATGTTAGAAATACTGAATGATTGTATTATATTTCTTGATAAAAGAATGTACATAGATGCCTTTATATAGGAGGCATATGTGTGCAGTACAAGTAAATATGTGTGCTATACAAGTAACCTAACTGGGCCTAAAGCCCACAACACTATATATGTTAACATGAGATATTCTCAGAGAAAAATAACAAAATGATAAACATTAATTAAAATAAAATAATTTAAGATAAAAAGTTGTAGATAGTGGAGGGCATCCAACCTGAAAGATTGTTTTCGCTGAGATGAAGTACTTTCAGTGACGAGATGTTGCCTAGAGATTCTGGAATACTACCTTCAAAACTGTTCGTATAAGCATACAACACTTGAAGTTTAGGTAAGAACCCAAGCCATGAAGGTAACATTCCAGAAAAGTTGTTCAATCCAAAGCTGACAACTTCCAAGTGAGCCAAATAAGCCAACTCGTTGGGCAGAGAGCCATGAAAATTGTTGTTTCTGAAGGATAAATGGGAGAGGAATGATAGGTTTCCCACTTGTGGTGCAATGGTTCCTGTAAGACCCATGTGAGAAAGGTTCAAGGCAGTGACTCTAAGGTGTTTGGCACCGCAAGTGATCCCAATCCAGTTGCAAACAGAGGTAGAGGAAGACCAATTGCTTGCCAAGATTTTGTAGGGGTCATCGGTGATATGGGCTTTGAGAGCAAGGATAGCTGCTTGGTCTGTGGTGATATTGGTTTTTACTGTCACAGCTAAGCTAGCCATAAAATAGTGAAACAGCAACAACACAAAAAGTAAGTAAAAGGCCGGAATCTCCATGAGTTTCTATCTGTAGCTAGGTTGAGATGCGAGGCTAGCTATTGTACCAAGCAAGTGTGGTTGAAAGATGTTAATTTATACAAATGGAGAAATCAGCTTTTGTTGAGTTACATAGAAAAAGAAGATGATGACCATTCAACTGTTTGTAGTCTTCATCTAAAGACTAAGAGGACAATGATTTCACTTCCAATGTTCACACTTAGTTATTACACTCTGGACAATAAATGTGAATAGAGTGTGGATATTTCCCAAACGTAAAAACAAAATGCTTTTGTTGTGTCTTTTAGTTTGTTTCAAGCGGGAGGGGGTAAAAACATAAAATGATTAATTTTTTTTTATGAACTTTTTTTATTTTTTGATGAACTCATAAAATGATTAATGAGTATAGGATTGGATTTTAAAAACATAAAAGATGTTAATGTGTCTTTTCGTTTGTTTCACATGGCTCACTTTCCTTTATTTTTCTCTTTAGTCAGTTGAAAAAGTTTTATAAAGATTAGGATTATTGATCTTGCACTGTTTGGTGGATCAATTAAGAACCAAAAAACAAAAAAGATAGTCTCTCAAAAAAAACCAAAAAGATAATTAAAGCATATTTTCACACTCATTTACATCTACTATTATACACAAATATTCATAATTAATACATAAATGTCTTCATTTTCACACATAAAAGTGGATAAGAAAAAATAGATGAACATAGTGAACATGCGAGAATAAAAAACCATGGGTTAATAGATTATAGTAAAGATATACCAATGTTCAATTATTAGATACGTTATTACTTATGGTGGGAACTAAAGGTGTGCATGGGTTGGGTTGAGGTTGAGGGGATTTTTTGACTCAACCCAACCCAACCCACATGGATCCGATTAGATTGGGTTAAATCCATGGGTTGGACAATTTTTTTTCGTTACTATTATTATTAAATTAAGCCATATATATATTTCACCTGCCATAATAATTGCCATAATGTAGTCACTGAAGCATCAATGCATTCAAAATAATAAGTTATTGAAATTAAGCGAGCAAAGGATTTGGAGGGATAATAGTTTGGGAAGGTAATGGCTTGAGGACACTCCAAAATGAAGGGTTAACATATAAGGATACCAATTGATTTAAAAGCTTATGCAAATGAGATTGGGCTCAATTCTCTTATATTAATTCTCTAATTTCTTTATTTTTTTTTATTTTCATGTGAGCAGCCCATTCACACTTGTATACCCAATAGAGAGAGAGAGAGAGAGAGAGAGAGAGAGAAAGAGTTATACCTAGTGTAATTTCACAAGAGTTACACATTTTGTGAACCATTGATTACTGTTAGATTTAAGAGTCAAAAAACATTCATAGTAATATCATTATTACTCCCTAAGAATTAGTGATTCAGGCATTAACTCTTCTTATTTAAAAAAAAAAAAAAAAAACCACAGCATTAACTTTTTTTTTTTTTTTTTTTTTTTTTTTTTTTTCGTCCATATCTTCATCTTCTTCCTCTAGTCTTTTTTTTTTGCAATATACTTTCAGGCCTCCATCATCTCTCTACAGTTTCTCTCAGACTACTGTAATTATAAGCTTTTATCTTGTCTATTAGTTGCTACGCTTTAAGTTTTAACCAATAATGTAAACTATATAAGGCTTTGAAATTGAAACGATATAGCCTATAAGTTAAGGGGTTCCTTACTCTGACATATCTTTCTTCTTCCGCTTCTTTCAATTAATCTATTTGCTTTTCCTTCTAATTTTCTCTCTTTTGAACTCCAAAACCAAAAATTAGATGCGTAGCGATGCAAAGGTTTATTGCAGTGAGGTCTGTATGTGCCAGTATTTTCACAAGGAAGAGACATTTTCTACCGATCTTCTCTTCGATGATACTCAGATATAAGTCTCCCTCTCACTCAATATATGAAGCACACAACTAGTACCACAATGGACATAAGAAAATGGTTTTAAGAGTCACATTTAGCTTTGTGAGAGTTGAATGTGATATTATTTCTTTACCATCATAGGCTACATTATACAAAGATGGGCAAATAAATGAGTTCGCAAAATTGTAATCATGTTTATTAAAACAAAATAAAGATAGCTTGTATTTACAATTTTATCTTGAGAATTTTATGCACGGTGGAGGCCTGCAAGTATAGTGCAAAAAGAAAGACGAGGAAGAAGATGATGATATAGACGAAAAAAAAAAAAAGAGTTAATGCTGTTTTTTTTTTTTTTTTTTTTTTTTTTTTTTTTTTTTTTTTTTTTCCCTTTAATAAGAAGAGTTAAAGCCTAAATTACTAATTCCTGGGAAGTAATAATGATACTACTATGAGTGTTTTTGACCCTTAAATCTAATAGCAATCAATGGTTCACAAAAGGTGTAACTTTTGTGAATTTACACCAAGTGTAACTTGAACCTATCTCATATATATATATATATATATATATTTATTGTCATGTTTTGCTAAACCTCGAAAAACGTCTTGCTTTTCTTTTTCCTTCTAATCAAACGTGAAGTGTGGGTTTTACTTCGTCAAAAGAAGGAATTAATAATGTAAGGTTGAATTTAATCAACCATCTAATTGGCTTTATTCCGTGACCAATTTGCTTGTAATTTAGCACTTAGTAACCCTGTATTTAGGTGGGAAAATTGTAAGGGTAGTGTGTGAGAAGATGTGAAGAAAAGCTCAAGAGTGTGCAAGAAAACAGAGCTTCGCGGCTAGGGCTCGCGGGTGGATCGCGACTGGGCAAGCCGCCAAAAGCTGGCACGTGAGAGGCACATGGGGGAGCTGAAGGGTCGCGCCAGCTGTCACGCTACAGGACAAAAGTCCCAGGCTGGCCAGGCCGTTACGTCGCGACTGGAACTCGCGACTTGGACAAGCCGCGAGACCAAGTCGCCAAATTGCCCTGTTTGGCAAAAACTGACATTTTGCATTCCCTTCTCACCCTACTATATATACACCCTTATACCCATCATATTGAGAGTGCTTCCAAAGAGAATTTTGTGAGAAAAAACCCTAGAGCAAAACAAGATTGCCTCATCCCCAATCTTCATCTAAGAAACTCTACAAATTCCTCTACTCTCTTCCTCTCCATTGTCATAACCTTGAGAGGTCTTTTACCAAATCCTTATCTCACCACACCCACGTCTGTGAGAAGGTTTATTTGGTGCTGAGGGAAGCAGTTTGGAAGGAACCAATATACATTGGTTGATGCTATGGTCAAGTAGCGGAATCCGGAAAGCTAAAGAAGAAATAGGTTCGGCGTAACCTCGTTGGAGCAAGAAGCTTGGAGGGCTTAGGTACTTGGGTAGATTAGGCTTGGAGGGTCTTCTGCTGTTCATGTATCCCAACTATATTCTTTAGTGGATTTTATCACCGCTTGGAGGGCGGCGGAGAGGTTTTACGCCGAGGACTTCGGTTTCCTCTTCGATAACACATCGTGTGTTGTCCGTGTGTTTGCATCTTTCTTTCCTTATCTTTGCCTTATATTTACTGCTGTGGATGTATTTATATTTGGCTTAGATTGTGGTATCAATTCTGTTATAAGCTTGTTATCATATTCCGCACATTAATTGTTTAATATAAAGCTTGAATTGGTATTTTTTTTATTTTGGGGTCTAAACGTTCAAGGGTGTTTTATACCCATTTTGAACTTTCAATTGGTATCAGAGCGGGTACACTTGTTGAGGTTTGAATACCTGAGTGTGATCCTTGACCCCTTGTTGAGATGGATAGGTCTCAATCTCTTAATGTTCCACCATTTTTTTATGGTAATAATTATGCATTTTGGAAAGTCCGAATGAGGGCGTTTTTGTGTTCTATGAATGATGTTGTGTGGATGCAATTGAGATAGGTTAGACTAAACCAGAGGTTCCTAAGGCCAATTGGGATAAGGTTGCTCTTGCAGCGGCAAATGCAAATAGCAAGGCATTGAATGCTATTTTCTGCGGTATCTCTCCAGAAGAATTCCACCGGATTTCTCATATCACCATTGCTAAGGAAGCATGGGAGATTCTGGAGACGACTTATGAAGGAACCAAGAAGGTGAAAGACACCAAACTTCAGATGTTAACCACTCGTTTTGAGCAGCTAAAGATGGATGAGGATGAGTCCTTTGACTCTTTTTACAGTAAGCTAAACGAGGTGGTCATCGGCAAATTTAATTTGGGTGAAAAGACGGAGGAGTCTAGAGTTGTAAGGAAGATCCTTCGGTCACTACCAGAAAGTTTTCGTGCCAAAGTTACAGCCATTGAAGAGAGCAAAGATCTTGACGACATCAAGGTTCAAGAGCTGGTTGGTTCTCTGCAGACATATGAATTGTCCCTGCTGTCTCAGAAGAAGAGCAAATCACTTGCTCTTAAAACAATTGATGAGAGAGTAGCATCTCATGACCCTTCGGAAGAAGATGGAGTGGAAAAAGAAGTAGCATATTTGGCGAAAAACTTCCGAAAATTCTTGAAGATGAAAAACAGTGGGAAACCATTCAACAGAGGGAAGTTTTCATCTTCAAGAGGTGATAGGAAAGAGTTTACGAGGAAAGAAGGGAAGGAGTCTCAATCTACCTCGGACATTGTGTGTTTCGAGTGTAATGGACATGGACACTTCAAAAAGGAATGTCCCAATTATTTGAAGACAAAAGGAAAGGTCTATGCCACAACTTTGAGTGATGATGATTCATCAAATTCTGACTCTGAAGATAGCTGTGACGGAGAAGGAAATTACTCCGCTTTCATGACCATTGCACATGTGGAGACCTCGGATGATTTGGGTACACTTGTGAAGGAGCTAGGGGAACATTCTGATTTGGAGTCAGTGGGAATAGTCGAGGAGTCTGAAGATGAGGAAGTTGGAGAAACAGTGGGATTGCAAGAGACTTACAACTCACTCCTTGAGAAGACCGGTGAATATGCTAAGGTGGCTAATGCAGCCATCAAGAAGATGAAGAGAGCTGAGGAAGATTACAAAAGTCTTCTAGCACGATATAAGGAAGCTAAATGTGAAATTGAAACACTTAATGGTAAGCTATCAGAAGCCTACACTAAAGTGAGATTCCTTGAGCAAGAGGTAGTACAAGCTCATGCCAAGGTAGATTGGATCTCCTCCAAGAAGCTAGATGATGTTATTTCATCCCAAAAACATGCCTCAGACAAGTCCGGGTTGGGATATACCGGAGGGAGCAGCTCTTCAGCCAAAGTTACCAAGGAAGTAAAGTTTGTGAAAACCAAAGAGACGGCTGTTGATAAGCCTACTCCAGAAATAGTTGAGGCCGAGAAGAAAAAGAATGTGGCTAATCAACGGGTGTTTAACAAGGCCCGAAATCAATCTGAAGTCAGATTTGGAGCTAGAGGAAGATCTGTTCCAAGACAGCAGCAGGGTCCTAGAATAACCTACACTTGTCACTATTGCGGACTGCAAGGACACATTAGACCCAACTGTCAAAAGCTAAGAGCAGACAACAATGCGAGTGTACCTCGGTCATGAGGAAGAAGAAATGACTTGAGGTCTTGGGGTGGTGAGCAATCAAGGAGCCAAAACCATGATCCCGGAATGACGGACGTGATGCAAATGATTGGCGCCTTCACCACTTGCTTGGAGAGCTTCAACAGGAGGTTTGAAAGTCCTAACTCTCGTACCCAATCCGTCAAGGATATCACCCCAAATGCACGTGACGTGTGGGTGACAAAGGGTTCTCATGCATAAGCATTATAACATGTCCATGCATCAATTCTACCTATGCATTGTGGATAAGATTGGTTATTTGCTTTATGTTTTTGAGCAATTGTTATTTGTGGTTGGTTTGTGTTTAAATTTTTTATTTTTTTCTGTTTTTGTGTCAAAAATCCAAAAACACATAAAAAGTTGAAAATCCAAAAAGTTTGATCACTTTGTTGAGTTTTGTCTCAAAACATGTTTTGCCTTGTACCTTTGTACTTATGGCTTTGTGCATTTAACGAGCTTAGCTTGTCTCTCATGCACTCATATCATTGTGGAAGAAATTCTAAAATCTATGTGACTGTTGTAAATAGATCTTCAACCTTGTCATGAATGATTAGTGAATGGTTTTGTTGATCTTGAGACATGCATAGACTCATGCCTATATATCTTCCCATTTTTATTTTTTTTGCTTTAAAGAGCTCTCTAAATGTAAATCTTCAAATGAAAAGCGATATAGAGCTGCAAAAGCCTGTCGCATATACTAGTATTTGACTAGGAAAAAGGTAAAGCGACCAAAATAAAATGTTTGCAAGATGCCCAAAAAGCCAAAGGCTAACTCATTAATTGAAATATCAAAAATTTTAGGCATCTATCTCACAATGAGATTTTCTTTGCTCAAAAATGGCAAATGATATGTTGAATATGGAGCCAAATGAAAAGCTTCAAAGAATTGTTATCAAGTTCTTGTGGGAGGTCATATATGCATGCTTCTATAATTGAGATAGGTCACATTATCTAGTGCTAGTTGTGTATGCCTTGATTGAATTGATCATTGAAGCTTCACATTGGACTAAGGACTATCTCATTTTTGATATCCACACACAACACACAAGTCTATGTTCAATGAATGCCATATTCATTTGTGTGATTGTACTTGATTAAATGTGTTTTCACATGCTCTATCTTTGTTGATCAAACACAAAAAGATTTTTGAGTGTTTTGTTTTGTTTTTGGAAAGTACTTTGTTTTTTTACAAAATGTCAAAAATTTCAAAAACAGTGTTGCCTTGTTTTGGCGACTAAGTCGCGGGTTGGCCCAGTCGCATGTCTCAGTCGCGAGCTCATTCAGAGATTTTTCGCGGCTTACCGGCGAGTCAGTACTCTAGTCGCGAAAAAGACTTAGAAAATTTTTCCAAAATTTGAGTTTTGCACTTTTCGCGGGTCAGTATGGCGATTGGTTCGCGAGTGGAAGGTCCAGTCGCGAGGGTACTCAGGGATTTTCGCGACTCATATCGCGACTATTTCGCGGGTAGGCCTTCCAGTCGCGAAAAACACTTAGAGAAATTATCAAGTTTCTTTTCTTCACAGTGTTTCGCGGCTTAACCTGGCGACTTACTGGCGACTTGATCCAGTCGCGAAAAACGCGTGTTTTGCTTTTTGAAGACAGTTTTTAAATTGCTTTTCAGTTTTTCCCTCGAAGTTTTGTAACTGTTCATTGTCTTCCTCATTTCTCTCTCAAACACTTCGTGTCTCACTGTAAAAGTTTTCATTTTTGCATCATGTCTTCATCAATCAGCAAGAAAAAGGTATGGGTTCTTTCTATCTCCCTTCATTGCACTTGGTTCAAGTATCTTTTTGGTGTAAAAATGTCCCTGTTTTGATGAGCTTTAATGGGTTTAATGTGGATGGGTTTTGATGATTTTATCTTGTCTTTGCTGTGGTTCTTATGTGTTTTCAAGTGTTTGTTTATTGAGAGACTGTGTTATTTGTTGTGGTTCAAGATTGTGTTGCATCCTTCATATCACACATTTGGCATTTTGTCTTGAGTAATCTTGTAAGTTGTTACTCAGAGACGTTACTTGTACTCATTTTGTCTGTGTTCCGTGTTGGTACTAGTGTCGTTAATAGTTTGTTGTTGTGATTTTGTGGAAACTCGTGTCCCTATTTAACCGACACTATGTTATCTAATGTTTGATTCCCTGTGGTATTGCATTTGGTACTTTGCTGTGTGTTTGCTATCTTACAGATGTCTCGACAATCCTCTAAAGGAAAAGAGGTGATGTCAGAAGAAGAAACAGTACCTGTTGCAAAAAGAACACGGTCTTCCTCACAACCATCTACTGAACTCAATATTGAGTTGTTCAGAACTCCGCAGCACCTAGATGCCTACTCCAACATTTTTGACCAGGGAACTCCTATAGTGGAACGGGTGGTCAAATTTGACACTTTGGACACAACTTTTGTCCCTCGGATCTTCGAGGCAAAAGATTGGGCAGCATTATTTGGAAATTTTGTTGATCCGATGATTGAACTAGTGAAGGAATGTTACGCCAACACAGTTGATCTTGAGACTGAACTACATTGTCTGGTAAGAGGAACGGAGTTCATCATTAATCCAGATACCATAGCTGAACTTCTCCAAATCACACGACCTGCGGATGCCGACCTAACTCCGTATGATGATCGTACTCCAGCGATTCAGGACATTCTCAAAATTCTTGGTCCTGACCATAACATTTCAAGCGCTGGCACATCAATTAGTACTACCAAGTTTTCACCTGATTTGACAACATTGAAGCTGATCATGTTTTCAAACCTCTATCCGTTGACCAACACGGTGTATATAAACCTTGGAAGGGCTCAATTTCTATGTGATCTCATCACAGGCACCACCATTGACATCTGTGCCCATATTTATCACATCATAAGAAAGACAACAACCAGAACAGTAGCACGAGGGTGCCTTCCATTTTGTAGTCTTATTATGAAGTTCGTTCTACGTGAAGGTGTTACTCCTCCCTCAATTGGGAACATGATTGCTCGTCCTCGACCAATCTCTATATTCACTCTACAGGCCAGCATGAGTCATTCATCTAAAAATCCAAAGAGTGTACATCTATTTTCTGCTACTTCATTGACTCCTGAGCAAACTTTATCATAGTCTCCAATCAGTTGAATAACCACCACCGCCACTTCTAGACGAGTTGGTACCCAGTTTATAAGTAGACATGGCAAAACGGGCGGGTCGAGTCGGATTCGGATCGGATCAATCGGGTTGCGGATCAAATGGGTCACGGGTCAAAAACGGGTCATTTTAAGCGGGTCAAAATCGGGTTCGGGTCAATCGGGTTGCGGGTCGGGTCGGGTCGGGTCGGGTTGACCCGTATTTTTCACATGAATTTTTTTTTATTTATAAAGAAAACAACATGTATCTGTCATTTGGAAAGTTATGCAACAAATTACTTGATATAAAATGCATTATTTTGAATTCACCACTTATATCAAGAATGAACTCAGTTAAACTTATTAATACTTATTCAACAATTTTAAAATTATACAAATCCTAACATTACTATCTAAAACAAAATAACACAAAGATAAGTAAAACAAATACACAAGTTTTATTTCTACACAATATCAACATTCCAAATATAAAACAAAATTACAAATGACTTATTGGATAACTCATTTGATAAAGAATAAAAATATATAAGAAATTTACAATCTTGAAAATTAATTTTATAATCTATTATCAGTTGTGGTTGACACTCTATTTCAATTTGAGATATACTTTAAAATTTGATTGCTTACTTATTTATACATGGTCTCTTTTATGAATATCATATTATTGTTAAGCAACACACACTCTAGGAAATATCATAATTTATTTTGAAAAGCCATTTATTTTGGACATAAATTATTAAAAAATAGGTCTAAGTATTCATAATTTATGCTAATATGATACTTTAACTTCACTATTTTCACACTTGTGAATATTTCTCACATGTCTACAATTTTAAATCTATGTTTTTAACTCTACTGTAACCAGATTATCTAGGCATGTACTTTGCTATTTGATATCTAAAAATATTTACTCATTACAGAATGTTCAACCATTTATCTTTCAATTAATTTGCATATAGCTATGTAAATGTATCAATTGTTTCCTTAAAGTTCACAATAAACAATTAAACCAATATTGTCTTAGTTTTACTATTTTTTTACCCAAAAAAAAAAGTTTTAAAAAAATGGTTCGGGTTCAGGTCGGGTCGCGGGTCGGGTTGGGTTGACCTGCAAAAAACACGGGTTGGGTCACGGGTCAACCTGTTTTTGCTTCGGGTAAAAAAAAAAGGGTTCGAATCGAGTATTTTTCGGGTTGGATCGGGTCGGGTCAAAAAATTCTGACCCGTTTTGCCATGTCTATTTATAAGTAACCTATTACTTGAGGGTTCAAGACCCCGCATTTATCAAGAAAAAAGAAAAAGAAAAAAAAATCGGTTGAATAGTCTAAAGACCTTCAGTCTCTTCAACTTTAGTTCCATGATTATCCTCCTTTTTGACTTTTTTTCAATAAAGCAAGACGTCCCACGCGGTTCAAGACCCCTTGCACCCAAAAAAAAAAAAAAAATCCATGTTCTACCAAACTTTAATGTAAAACATTAAGCATATATCATATTACATAATAATTTTAGTTTTTCATTTCTCTTCCTTAAGTTAAAAAAAAAAAAAAAAAAAAAAAAAAAAAACCATGTTGAAAAAGTTGAAACTAATTATATTCATCAAACTTTATCATAGTCTCCTATATCAATTAAATAATCTAAAGACCTTCAATCACTTTAACTTTAGTTCCATGATTTTCCCTCCTTTTTGACTTTTTTTTTTTTTTTTTTTTCAATAAAGCTAGTCCCATGAGGTTCACGACGCCTTGCACCAAAAAAAAAAAAAAAAAAAAAAACCCATGTTCTACCAAACTTTAATGAAAACATTAAGCATATATCACATAATAAATATTTTTTTTCCCTTTTTAAGCATATTAAAAAACACCTTTGTTGAAAGTTGAAACTGATAATGTATTACCAATTCACAATCAGTACTACATAATACTATTAGTACACAACTATAAAAAGTATGGCATAAAAATAAAGTACAGTAAAATACAATTAGTGAGTACAAGGCTTGGGGACTGATGAGAACATAATTTAATAGCTCCCTCAAACTCAAGATGGGCCACAGGAAACAAATTTGAGTTTGGAGACCTAAAAGCACTAAAGCATCTTGGCAAATGGGATTAGTAAAAATGCCATAAAGCTAGTCCTGATCATGACACTATGTTTTTTTTTTTTTTTTTTGATAAGATTACACTAACTTAAGTTGCAGAGAATCCTGAAGAACATGATCACAAACAAAATGATAGCCAACTTTGACTTGTTTAGTTTGCTCATAAAAAGTCATTATGTGCAATTTAAATCACTATGCAATTGTCGCAATTGTTTGGAGACACAGAAGAAAGAGTGACCCCATATCTTGCAACAACCATAGCATCTAAAGAAGTTCAGAAGTGGTGTTAGCCAAGGCTTGATACTTTGCCTCTATATATAAATAGAATGAGCAATCCTAATTTATTTCTTATTGCCCTATGAGATAAAGGAATCACCAAGTAAGAACTAAGAAGTACAAATCAATGGTGGAGCGATAATCCATAAGGATTCCCACTTAGTCAGGTCTCAGGAGCAGAGTAGGCTCAAAGCTGAAGGGAAGATTCGAAACAAAAATGGAGATCTTGGTGCAAGGTGATACTCATATGATGAAAAATGTGAAGAACTTTCTGCAAAGTGAGTGCATCGCGGAGCTTCCATGAATTTACTTGCTCGATGAGAATTGTATGAATTATCAAGATCAACGACTGTTAAGTAGACATGGTTCTTGTAGGTTTCAATTAGCTTAACTGCTAAAATATCTAATAGTTGAATAAGGGTCCTTTTGGTTGAAAGAGTAGAAGAGTGGGATGATAGAAAATGGTGAAATGATGGAAAAGTGGGACGATATGAAAGATTTTATTTTCTCTCCTATTTGTTTGGTTGGGAGTAGAAGAGTGGAGGGATGGAAAAAATAGGTTTAAATAAATTTACTCATATACCCTTGTTAAAAAATGATGCCCAATTAAAACAAAAAAAAGTGACAAATAACCACAAAAAAGAGCAATCACCCAAATTTATTATTAAAAAAAAAAAAAAAATCATGTCCCAAAAAAAAAAAAAAAAATCACGTCTAGTTAAAAAAAACAACGCCTAGGCCCTAGAAAATCAAAAGAAAAAAAAAAGAACAGGAAAAAAAAAAAGGAAAGTAAAGGCAATGTTAATGCTAGAAGAAGAAGAAAAAAAAAAAAAAAAAAAAGGCTGGCCTAGAAAATCAAAAGAAAGAAGAAAGAGAAAAAAAAAGAAGAGGCAACGTTGCCAAAAAAAAAATTAAAAAAAAAAGAAAAAAAAGAAAAAAAGCCAAAGCAATGTCACTAAAAAGAAAAAAATAAAAATAAAGGCAACTTGAAGAAGTGTGTGTGCACATATATACTGGCATTTTTGTCAATCAAGAATAGATTCATTCTTACTCAATTTTCTCTCCATTTTGAAAAGAAAACATTTTGGTGGGCCAGGGGAGAAAATACCTAGGTTCCAGCATTTATTTTCCTTCATCCCCACCTAACCAAACACGCTCCAAAAAAGTTTTCCCTCATATTTTCTCTGCTAAGTTTTCCATCCACCCTGTTTCACCTCTAAATAAACACTATCAGAAACTTGAGATGAAAAACTAATTCTCATTAATTAGAAATCAAGATACAGAGTTTGTATATATATGTACAAAGAAGAAGAAAACTAACAAAGAAACAAACTAACTAACATTTACACGTGCTGTACAGGGACTATAACTAACATTTACACGTGTGAACTAATAACAGTAACTAAAACAATAACTAACACTAACTACAAGTCGTTTTGTGCTTTAGGCTACATTGACTGTTGTTTAGCTTGATTTCTGTTCTGTGGTTACTCTTGCTACTTCTATCTTCTTCTGTCAAGCCAGTCTGCTCTTGCTTGAGCTTATCACCTTCATTCTAATACTTCCCCCAAGGGTAACTGCTGAATGTATATTAATCATTCCCATTTTGCCAATAAGACTTGAAAACTGATTAAAATTCAATGCTTTAGTCAACAAATCTACAAGCTGACAATGAGTCCTAACATTATTCAATCTGATGACCTTCTCTAACACTTTGTTTCTGACTACATGACAATCTATCCCAATATGCTTGGTCCTTTCATGAAACACTAGATTTGGTCCAATGTGCAAGGCTGCTTCACTATCACAAAACAGCAAGGCTTCCCTTTTATGTCCAACACCAATATCTTTAAAGAAATACAGTATCCACACTATCTCACAGGTAGCCACTGCCATTGCTCTATACTCTTCTTCTACCGAGGACCTAGACACTGTAGATTGTTTCTTTGATTTCCATGAGACCAAGGAATCCCCAATGAAAATGCTATAGCCTGTGACAAACCTTCTAGTGTCAGGACAAGCAGCCCAATTAGAATTTGTGAAGCCCTTTACTTGCAACTCTGCTCTAGCTGAAAACAAGATACCCTTCCCTAGTTCATTCTTCAAATACTGTAAAACTCTATTCACTACATCTAGATGTGGCTTCCTTGGCTTGGCCATGGATTGACTCAACCTGTGGACAACATAAGTAATGTCTGGCCTGGTGATAGTCAAGTACATCAACCTCCCAACAAGCCTTCTATAAGCACTTGGACCTTTAAGCTCTTCCCCTTCACACTTACTTAACTTCACATTTTGCTCTATTGGTGTCTTAGCTAGTTTCATCCTAACAAACCAGCATCATTCAACACTTCTAAGGTGTAGTTCCTTTGACAAAGTGACATACCCTTATCTGACCTTGCAATCTCCAAACTAAGGAAATACCTCAAATCACCTAAATCCTTCAATTTAAACTTTTGATCAAGCAACACCTTGAACTGATCCACCTCTCTTTTGTCATTACATGCTATCAAAACATCATCTACATAGATCAGTAAAACCATGAAACAATGACCCTTTTGTCTAGTAAAGAGGGAATAGTCTGCTTTAGACTACTTAAAGCCCAACTGAATCAAGGTAGAAGAAAATTTGGCAAACCATTGCCTAGAAGCCTGCTTAAGCCCATAAAGAGACTTGTTCAACTTACAAACCATTTCCCCCTAGCTTTGAAACCCAGGTGGAAGAGACATATAAACCTCCTCAAACAAATCCCTATGTAGGAAAGCATTATTGACATCAAGTTGCCCATGGTACCAACCCTTCACAGCAGCCATAGCCAAGAGGCATTTAACAGAAACCATTTTGGCAATGGGTGAGAAAGTTTCATTATAATCAACCCCTTCCTTTTATGTGAAACCTTTGGCAACTAACCTAGCCTTATACCTCTCAATGGAACTATCAAACTTGTATTTGATTTTATAAACCCACTTACAACCGATGGGCTTCTTATTGGCAGGCAAAGGTGTCTAAGTCCAAGTGTGATTGGCCTCTAGAGCTGCAATTTCAGCAGCCATGGCTTCTTGCCATTTAGGATCAGAAACAACTTGATAATAGTATAAGGGCTTAACAATAGAAGAGATGGAACAACAAAAGTGCTTATAGGAAGGAGAAAGAGAGTGATAAGAAAGGTGAGAAGATAAAGGATGGGAAGTACCTGTATGGAGAGCATCAGTAGTGGAAAGTGAGGATACCTAATTACAGTGATAGGCTTGGAGGTAGAAAGGTTGTTTATGAATCCTAGCAGACCTTCTAAGAGGGATAGGATCAGCCAAAGGCTCAGGTGGTTGAACAGGAACATCTTGTAAGAATTTATCATCAAGATCAGTGTGAACTTGAAGAATAGAGTCATGAATATGATCAGATGAAATAGGAACAAAAGGTAAAGTGGATGAAGGAAGAATAGGATCAAAAGAATTAGAAGAAATAGAAGGAGAACAAGGCAAAGGAATGGACTAAGAAGGCAAAGAAGAACAAGAATCAGACTTATAAGGAAACATAGACTCATGGAATACAATATCCCTAGAGATGAAGGCATAATGAGAATGGAGATTAAAAACCTTATAACCCTTCACATTAAAAGGGTAAACAAGAAAAACACATCTCCTTGCTTTGGGAGAAAACTTAGTCCTAGCATGAGCAACAGTAGAGGCATAACATTTGTTAGGTTCTAAAGGTTTAGGAATTTATGTATTTAGAACTCTAATTTGTAATGTTGGCAAACCATGATTAAAACAACATGTTTAGGCTTGTTAAAGTATGCTCAAAGTTGATTAATTATTGTAAAGTTGGAATCGAGAGACTGTAGTTGCATTGGGGTAATTCGGTCTGGCTCAATCGATCGAGGAATAGATTCGATCGATCGAAAATCGACCAGATTGCGTTTTCTACAGTTTTCCAACTCAGCCCTAGCTCATTAAAACGTTTAGGGTTTTTATGATTTTGACCTAGGTATATAAGGCAAAAACCTAGCCACGTTTTAGAGTTGATCAAGTTGTATTGTTGCTCATACATTGCGGTTTTGTGTAAATCTCTTGTGAGATCTAGAGGAGCTTTCCTTTACACAAAGCTTAGGATTTTCTAGATGGAGATTGCTTCAACATCTTGATGATCAACTTGGTTGCTGCCTTTGAAGCTTAAAGAATATCAAGCGTGGGTTCTTGTAGCTGATAGAAGAATTCAAGAAAGAAGGAGTCCGTGGATTCGGAGCTTGCACGGGGTCGTGTCAGTAAGTTCTACTGGTAGGTAGCATTAGGAAGTCGAGCGGGGAGCTTGTAAGTCCTTTTGTAAGAACTTCAATTCTTTCATAGTGAATTCAGTTTTGCCTTGAGGATCGGTGGGTAAAATCCTCCCCAGGTTTTTTACCGGTTTGGTTTTCCTAGGTGATCATATCATGTGTTATTTATTATTCCGCTGCTTTATATTTTCATGATATGATTGTTTGATTGTTTTAACCTAGTATTGCATAATTTGACTAAGTAACAACTTGGCTAATTAACTAGGCTACTCAATCTGGTTGTGTGTTAAGGGGTCTAAAACTGTTCAAGTGGTATCAGAGCAGGTAGCTCTTTTTGTCTGAGATTTTTTTATCTCTGAGCTGATCCTTGACCCCTGTTGTCATGGAGCATGGACACTCTCTTTTTGTTCCTCCTCACTTTGATGGGAACAACTATGCCTATTGGAAAGTAAGGATGAAAACATTCCTGAAATCCATTGATGAGAGGGTCTGGAATTCCGTTGAATACAGATGGCAGAAGCCCACTACTCCTGTGAGTGAGTGGCAAACTTCTGAAAAATAAGCAGCAGGCTTCAATAGCAAAGCTATGAATGCCATCTTCAATGCTGTTTCTATGGAGGAATTTAAGAGGATCTCAAATGTTGAGGTTGCTCATATTGCTTGAAAAATCCTCCAAACTGTGCATGAAGGCATAAAGGCAGTTAAGATAAACAAACTGCAGCAATTAACTTCTAGGTTTGAGAGCATTAGGATGTCTGATGATGAATCCTTTGATGAATTTTATGCCAAACTAAATGATATTGTTAATTCTGCTTTTAACTTGGGTGAAATCTATGATCAACCTAAAATTGTTAGGAAGATACTTAGATCATTAACTGAAGACTTTAGACCCAAAGTGACTGCCATAACTGAGAGCAAGGATGTGGACTCCATCCCTGTTGATGAGCTTGTAGGATCTCTTCAGTCCTATGAGTCTGACTTACCCAAAACAAACAAATCCAAATCAATGGCTCTTAAGTCTGTTGATGATGTTGAGGCTGGTGGATTTGATGATGAGCTCTCTGCTACAGAGATAGCTTACCTTGCCAAGAATTTTAGAAATTTTCTGAGAAATACAAATAGAAGGGCAAGAGGTACAAACACTGTTGAACCTAGAAACTTTAGGAAGAATGATCCCACTAAGGTTAATAACTTTGAAAAACCTAGAGAAAGAGTAGGTCAATCTTCAAACAATTCTTTGGGTGCTCAGTGTTTTTGCTGTCAAGAGTATGGTCCTGTTAAATCTGAATGTCCTACATTCTTGAAAAATAAGGGTAAAGCTATGGCTGTAACCCTTAGTGATAATGAGGTTTCTGATGATGAGTTTGAATGTGACGAGGATGGAAACTTCATTGCTTTCACTGCTACTGCAGTAGTCAATGAAAGCATATCTGCTGAGGAGAACCCTTCTGATGGGGAACTCTCTGAGGATGTAGATCTTCAAGAGGCCTATAATAAACTTTGCAAAGTTGCTGCAAAGGATGCTATGAATGTTGAACTTGGCCTAAAGAAAATTGATGCTCATGAGCTTGAAAAGAAAAATTTGCTTGTTAAATTATTTGATGCTAATGATCTTTTGAACCATGTGAAATCTGAGAACATGCTTTTACTTGATAAAGTTAAAACTTTAGAACATGATTTATCTGTTGCTAGAACTGCTAGTTCTAAACTTGATCACATGCTGAATGTTCAAAAGTATCCTTCTGATAAATCTGGGATAGGATATATTGAAAGCATCTCTGTGTCTACTCCACATACCACGAACTTTGTTCCTGCTTCTTCTTCTGAACCTTCTGTGAGTGAGGTTGTGAGTAAAACTGTCAAACCACCTGTGAGTGAGGTAGTCAAACCTGTAGAAGTTTCACCACCTAAGAAGATTAGGGTTGATTTGAGAGAAACTAAGCCTACCCTACCCAAGGACAAGATGCATGGTAAACCTGCTTGGGTTTGTCATTATTGTGGTAAATCTGGACACATTCGTCCAAAATGTTACAAGCTTCAAGCTTCTAAGAGAGCAAACAAACCAAAGGTGTATGTGCCTCAAGCACAAGATCCTATGGCACTTATTGGTGAATTGGTAAAGGCGTTGAATCTTTATTCCAATCCTAGAGTTGGAAATCACTCGAATGTGAATAAGCACTCCAATGCTCGTGGTGCATCTAAAAGGTTTTGGATGCAAAAGGCTCGTCTTAATTGAGTTTTTCTGACATGGTCCTTGTGCTTCACTGCTTATTCCTTTGTGACCATTGTTCTTTGGTTTTTATTGTTTTTGTTTTTTTTCTAGGACTTGCATTGCATTACATTCATGCATTTCATTCTAGGATTTATGTGTTTTCTCCTTTTTAATAAATAAATAAAAAAAAAAAGGGGAGAAAAGGAGAAAGCAAAAATATGTTTGACATTATTTTTCTTGGTCTTTGAAAATAAGGTTGGTCAAATTATTTACACATAACATGTTTTTTGTACCTTGTTTAGCTTTGATGAGCTTATTTATTGCACTTTACTAGTCGAAACTTTGTAGTGCATGTTGTGTGGGAAAGATGTTTATGGTGTTTATCACTTTGTCTTAATCTTGAAGTCACATGTTATTTGACTGTCGGACTTGATCCTTTTAAGAAAGGCATAAATAACCATCTCACCACTGTTCACTAGCCAATCATGAACACCTTAGTGCATATCATAAGATTTTGTGCTCGAGAAAGTGTAGCACATGCACAAAAAGAACATAAGGTGTAGCCTCTTTAAATGCTTAATGCTTAAAACTGGTGTGTACTATTAGGCTTGATGTCATTTCACTTAATCTAAATTGGTGTGTACTATTAGGCTTGATGCCAAATTTCACCTAAATAATGGGGCAAAATTCAAGAAACTTACATGATTGCAAGCTTTTGTTCTAGGAGATGTGGGAGTTATAGAATGTAACTCTTTAGGTGATAGTCTCTTTTGAATTCTATGTGATGAATTTTGTAGACTTTGTGATTGATTGCTATTCACATATCACCTCACATGTTTCTCAAAGTTTTGCTAGTTGCACACACTACACAAGTTACTCTTTGCTAAACTTTGTACATGTTATTGTGTGTGTTTTTGGTCTGACCAACCAAGTTTGAAAATACTTTGAGAATTATGCAAAACATTTTTTTTTTGCTTGAGAATTTGAAAGGAAGAATGGCTGAAATTATCTTTGGAGAAACTGGGATTCGATTTGGGTTTTTGAAAAAGCATTCCATCTCATACTCATGCATTTTGTTTCTGTAATTTGATGCTTTGAGGAGTTATTTTCAAAATGTGGTTTGTGTTTTTCAAAACTGTGATTTTTCTCAAAAATTTTGTGAGCCTCTGCCCATTTCGATCGATCCAGTCAGATTTTCGATCAATCGAAAAAGTGCTTCCATTTGTCTCAAAATGACTGTGTGGTTCGATCAATCGAATCTGATTTTCGATCAATCGAAAAAGTGTTTTAATTTGTCTCAAAATGACTGTCTGTTTCGATCGATCGAATGTATTTTTCGATCAATCGAAAGTCGCGAATCAGGTTTTTAAAAACACTGTTCTTGACTTTTTCAAACACTTTTTCAAAAGTTTTTCAAAAAGTTTTCTCTCTCTCCGACTTGGCAAGCTCAACTATTCCAATTTTTTGTCGTTTTCCTCCGGATTTTTTGCAAGAAAACTCCTTCCTCAAGCTGGTATGTCTATCTTACCCCTCCTTTTTGAGTTTATTTACATATTTCATGCATTATTCATGCATTTATGCTCAAATTTTCGGAACTTTGTCTTTTTGGGATTGTTGGAAATTTAGACCCAATTTTGTGTAATTGATCAATGGGTTTTTGTGGGGACACACTATAAACATGTTCTTAATGGATTAATTTGATCAATTTTGGGTTTTGTGAAAAATTTCAAATTCTAGGGTTTGTAATTTATCCGAAATTGGGGATTTTGTTCAATTAAGGTTCAATTGATGAAATTGGTTATTATAATCTGTTTTCAACCTTGTGTAATGATCAATTCATCAATTTTGTTGCAAAATTTAACAAGTGGTTTTCAAATTTTTAGGGTTTTTGTTAGAAACTCTATGTTCGAGCCAATTTTGTGTAATTGAACTTAATTTGAACTGTGTTTACTGCATTAGATCATGCATCACAACATTGTTATTGTTCATGCATCATATAGATTTTTGTTCTATATTTTTTATTGTGCTAATTTGCAGTCTGCCCTTGGTTTTGTTTTCTTGTTCTTTTGGTTTTCACTTTGTGTCTCTGTCCTTTCCTTAGCACTATGCCTAGGAAGACTAGAGCCCGTAGGACTGTTTCCTCACCTTCTCCACCTCCTCCCTCCTTTGACCGTGAGAAGTTTTCGAGTGAGAAAAACCAAGAGATTTATGAGAAGCTAAACGTTAAGAGAAAGATATGGGCTGAGCGTTCTGTTCATTTAGATGAACTTGATCCTGCCATTAGGGCAAACTTTGAGCGTAGGGGCTAGTTACCCTTGGTGGATATTTCTGATCCTCCTCCAGCATCTGCCTTGATTAGAGAGTTCTACTCGAACATCTCTATCCGCGTCTATGATTCCAACACTTTAGTCAAGAGTTGGATACGAGGCGTAGAGTACTCCATTACTCCTCAGATAGTGGCTGATGCTCTAGGGGTACCTTTGGTCCAGAATCCTGTCTATCCTTATGATGTGTCTCCTGAGATTAGTGATGTCTTGTCTTACATCACTGGGACTACTGTCCAGTGGGGTTCTGATCCTAGGATCACCTCTGCTAAGCTCTCCGGGTTGCACTATCTTTTCTTTAGGATAGCCTGTCATTCTATCTGGCCCATATCTCATGTTCACACCATTCCTCTTGAGAGGTGTGTATTTTTGTACGCTCTGGTTACTGATGCTCCTATTAGTTTTCCCCATCTTTTTCTTCGTTCTTTGAACGATGTTTATAGGAGTTCATCTTCTGCTCATGCTCTTGTTCATCCTATTTTCATTCATAGGATTCTCCTTTATCTTGATCTTGGTGGCTTCCCTTCCTCTGAGCCCGTTCATGTGATAGCTCCTATAGGTGCGTCTTTCCTTAGACAAAGGGCTTCTCATCTTCGAGCTGGCTCTAAACGCCCTAGGTCTGAGCCGTCTAGTAGCGCACCTCCTCCTTCTTCTTCTGCAGGTCTTGCTGGTGAGGATGTTCCTGATCCAGTTGGTGATGATGCTGCTGCTGCTGATGTTCCTCCACCTCCTTCGACCGACTTTGATGTTCGTCGTACTCTGGAGACTGTCATGACCGTTCAGGCGGCTCATGGTCAGATTTTGGTGGACTTGCTAGATGAGTTTCGTGCTCTACGAGCTGACTTGGCGCGTCTTCATTCACCCTCATCACCTCCTTTTGATGGCGACTTGTGATTGCCCTTTGGCATTTCGTCACAAAAAGGGGGAGTGGAGTTTTGACTTGTAGAGTGTTTTTGTTGTTAGGGGGAGATTTTTTTGAGACTTTGTGTTGTTGAGGAGCTTGTGGAGTTTTTAGATTGTATCTAGGTGCTTCACTTTGTATATCATTTTTGGGGATATTCATGTTAGGGGGAGTAACATTGATTGATATACATGTTATATACATTGATTCTTGTTGCTTTGTGATTCACTGCTTATTGACTTATATTTATGAGTTGTTCATTCTTATATGTCTTTATTTTGTGTTGTGTGAATCTTACAAGAATGTTATACCTGTTGTTTTACTCTTTTCTGTCACACATGCGTTTATGCGTTTGTTGAGTATTTCAGGAATATACAGGTTGATTCAACAAAGTTGCTGTCTACACTTGCAACCGATGGATAGTAGTTAGGTTTGAATTTGAGTTTATGAGCATTAGTTTTGTAAAGGGCTTTTTACTTGTAAACTTTGAGCTTAATTAGGGTTTTGTCACGGATTGCCAAAGGGGGAGTTTGTTAGGTTCTAAAGGTTTAGGAATTTATGTATTTAGAACTCTAATTTGTAATGTTAGCAAACCATGATCAAAACAACATGTTTAGGCTTGTTAAAGTATGCTCAAAGTTGTTTAATTATTGTATAGTTGGAATCGAGAGACTGTAGTTGCACTGGGGCAATTCGGTCTGGCTCGATCGATCGAGGAATAGATTCGATCGATCGAAAATCGACCAGATTGCGTTTTCTGCAGTTTTCCAACTCAGCCCTAGCTCATTAAAACGTTTAGGGTTTTTATGTTTTTGCCCTAGGTATATAAGGCAAAACTCTAGCTACGTTTTAGAGTTGATCAAGTTGTATTGTTGCTCATACATTGCGGTTTTGTGTAAATCTCTTGTGAGATCTAGAGGAGCTTTCCTTTACACAAAGCTTAGGATTTTCTAGATGGAGATTACTTCAACATCTTGATGATCAACTTGGTTGCTGCCTTTGAAGCTTAAAGAATATCAAGCGTGGGTGCTTGTAGCTGATCAAAGAATTCAAGAAAGAAAGAGTCCGTGGATTCGGAGCTTGCACGGGGTCGTGTCAGTAAGTTTTACTGGTAGGTAGCATTAGGAAGTCGAGCGGGGAGCTTGTAAGTCCTTTTGTAAGAACTTCAATTCTTTCATAGTGAATTCTGTTTTGCCTTGAGGATCGGTGGGTAAAATCCTCCCCAGGTTTTTTACCGGTTTGGTTTTCCTAGGTGATCATATCATGTGTTATTTATTATTTCCGCTGCTTTATATTTTCATGATATGATTGTTTGATTGTTTTAACCTAGTATTGCATAATTTGACTAAGTAACAACTAGGCTAATTAACTAGGCTACTCAATCTGGTTGTGTGTTAAGGGGTCTAAAACTGTTCAACATTCATAACCAAATACCCTTAAATGATCATAAGAAGGAGGTTGTTTAAAAAGAAGCTCATAAGGTGTTTTATTGTTTAGTAAAGATGATGGCAATATGTTAATCAAATAGGCAGTTGTTAGAATGCAATCTCCCAAAAATTGAATGGGAATATTAGACTGAAAATGGAGAGCTCTAGCCATGGACAACAAGTGTTGATGTTTTCTCTCCACAATAAAATTTTGTTGTGCAGTATAAACACAACTATGTTGATGCACAATGCCATCAGAACTATAGAAATTTGGCATGTTTAACTCCATAGCATTATCAGTTCTAACAGATTTAATTTTGCAGCCAAATTGTGTAAGAATCATAGATTAAAATGAAGAAATGAGAGGTCAAACTTCTGATTTGGATTTCATCAAGTACACCCAAGTTGCTCAGGTTGCATCATCAACCACTGTAAGGAAGTATTTAAAACCATCCAAGGTAGGAGTAGCATAAGGATCCCAAACATCTAAGTGAATCAAATCAAAAGCATACAAAGATCATTACAAGAATTTTTGGCTAGAGGAAAAGGCAAACGTTTCTGTTTGGCTAAAGGACAGACCTTACAAAGATCATTACAAGATTTTTGCAAAAAAGGAAAAACTTGACCTAAAGCTTGAAGTTTGACATAAGATGGGTGGCCTAGTCTTGCATGCCAGAGAGAAGAAAGAGAGCCTGAAGACATGGCAGCAGTGAAAGGATGGAAGACATCACCCAATTTATGGTGGACAAGGAAGTTTGAAAGTGCAGTACAAGAAGTTTGATGAGAAGTGCCACACTGTAGCAGGTGCAGTCCATTAACTACATGTTCCACCCCAATTGTTCTCCAAGAGGTAAGGTCCTGTATGAAGCAAAAGGTAGACAAAAGTACAAGACAAATTGGTTGAATTTTAGTAAAAGAACTGGCAAAGAAAAGATTGAAAGTAAAGGAAGGCACACATAGGACATTGTGAAGAGTGAGAAAAGGTGATAAAATAACAATCCCAATGTGTGTTACTAAGGCTGTTTCTCCATTAGACAGTTGAACCATGGACTGAGTAATAACAGTAACATTGGTCAAAAGGTGGACAAAACACACTATATGATCAGTGGTACCAATGTCAATGACCTAAGTATTGGAATCATATGCCCTTCTATTAACTACTTGTGTAGAAAAAAATGAGTGTCTAAAATCCATACCTACCATAGTAGGAGCATTAGATGATACCACATTAGCCATGGCAGTAGTGAGTGTGTCTTTCCCTTGAACAGATGAATCTAATGGAGAACTAGGAGTGCCAATGAGAGTAAAAAGCTGTTGATATTGTTCTGGAGTGAAAATAGGTGTCATAGAACTTGAAGAAGTCAGAAAAGACATATCATGGGACTGTGAATGAGGCTGTGAGAGTGTCACTTGATGTGCCATTGGAGTTTTACCCTTGAACTTGTAGCCAGGGGGGAATCCATGTAACTTATAGCACTTATCAATGGTGTGACTTGACTTGCCACAGTGGGTGCAAATTGGCTTATCTTTTCCCTTATTCCCATTGTTTCCAACATAATTAACCCTAGAATTGACATTGACATTCTGTGATTTGGCAACCAAGGCAGTTGATTCAACCTTTGGGTTGGAACAATGAGCAACAGAACTTTGTGTTTCTTCTTGAATCATTAGGGAATACACTTTATTGAGTGAAGGAAAAGGGTCCATAAGCAAGATTTGTGTCCTTACTTGTGAAAAAGAGTCATTTATTCCCATAAAATACTTCATAACAGATTCTCTAGATTGCAAATCATTAAGTCTCTTATTGACATTACATGTGCATTTGCCACAAGTACAAGAAGGAAAAGGACTATTGTTTTGCAATTGATCCCAAAGAACCTTCAATTGAGTGAAGAAATCAGTAATAGAAGTCTCACCTTGATGAAGTTCTGCAATTTCCTTTTGAAGATTGTAAATCTTAGGACCGTTCTTTTGAGCAAGATGATCCCTTAAATCATTCTAGATTCCCAAGGCAGTGTCTTCATATATGATACTAGCTTGAAGCTTAGGAGAAACTGAGTTTGTCAACCAAGTTCCCACCATATTATCACACCTGATCCAAGCTTAAACAGTTGAAGGTGTGGAAACCAATGGAGATGACAAAGTGAGTGTGCCATTGATGAAACCTAGCTTGTTTTTGGAGGAATGTACCAAAATCCAAGAGTTGCTCGCTTTATATGAAGATGTCTCTGGTCAGATGATTAACAAGGAGAAAACGACTCTATTTTTTAGCAAGAACACAGATGAGCAAGCTCAAAAGGTAATTAAAGTGGCACTTACTGTACCGGCCATCCAGCATTACGAGAAATACTTGGGGCTTCCATCTTTTGTTGGTAGAAACAAGAGGGTATGTTTCACATAGATTAAGGGAAGGATCTGGGCTAGAATGCAAGGTTAGAAGGAAAAGCTTTTGTCTCAAGCTGGTAAGGAAGTGATGATCAAGGCATTGGTTCAATGTATACCAGCTTACTCTATGAGTGTCTTCAAGCTTCCATTGGGTTTGTGCAAGGATGTTGAAGCAATGATTTGTAGATTTTGTTGGGGTAGTGGTGACTCAAAGAAAATCCACTAGGTCAAGTGGGTTCTCTCTGCTCAAAATCAATTGAAGGAATGGGTTTCTGAGATCTTCAAAATTTTAATAACGCTATGTGTGGCAAAACAGGTGTGGCGTCTCATTCACCAAAAGGATACACTTCTTTTTAAAGTGTTTAGCAAGAAATATTTTCCAAATGGCTGTGTTCTTGATGCCCCTATTTACCTAAAGTGTTCCTATGCATGGAGGAGTATTTTGCAAGCACGAGATGTCATTAATAAAGGGGCAATTTGGAGGGTTGGGAATGCGAAGTTGATTGATATTTGGAGTCATCGATGGCTGCCTAAGCTTGCTCATGGTAAGATTATCTCCCCTAGAGCTAATACCTCCATGGCTCGAGTTTGTGAAATATTTCTCCCAAACACAAAGATCTGGGATCCAGGTAAACTAGCACTTTGTTTTCTTCCTTGGGAAGCTGAGATAGTGAGGCAAATCTAGGCTTGTGATGGTGGGGAGAAGGATATATTGATTTGGCCTCTAACATCGGATGGTGGATATAGTGTTCAAAGTGCCTACCAAATGCTTGCTATTGCCGAGGATAACCTTATGCCCAGCTCATCTTTTTTGGGTCACAATCATGTTGTTTGTGTTAGAAATACTGAATTCAATAGTATTGTATTTCACAATAAAGAAATATACATGAGTGCCTTTATATAAGAGGCAAATGTGTGTAGTACAAGTAAGAGTGTAGTACAAGTATATGTGTGCTATACAAATAATCTAGGTGGGCCTAAAGCCCACAACACTATACACGTTAACAGCCCCTCTCAAACTCAAGATGGGTGTGAGACCAACTTGAGGTTGTCAACCAAAGCACGAAGGCGTCTCTTAGAATGTGACTTGGTGAAGATATCTGCAAGTTGATCTTTGGAGGAAACTAAGAAGAGCTTGAGAGCACCATCGATAAGATGATAATGGATAAAATGACAATCAATCTCGTTGTGTTTAGTCCGTTCATGGAAGACGTCATTGTGAGAAATATAAATGGCACTCTGGTTGTCATAATAAAGAAGAGTAGCAAAGGATGTGGACATACCTAAGTTCTTAAGAAGTCATTGTAGCCAAGGGAGCTCAAATGTGGTATCAGCAAGGGCACGATATTCTGTTTCAGTACTAGAGCGGACCACAATGATTTGTTTCTTGCTTTGCCAAGAAATCAAAGAAGAATCAAGGAGAAAGCAATAACTCGTAGTGGACTTGCGATCAGTGGGATCTCCTGCCCAATCAGCATCAAAGGATACATGGAGTACAAGAGGAGACTGGGCTGAGTAGAAAAGGCTATGGAAGAGAGTAACCTTTAAGTATCGAAGAATGCGCAGAACAGCAGCATAGTGAGTCGATCGTGGAGCAGATAGATACTGGCTCACCTGATGAACAGCATAGGTGATGTCTGGACGAGTAACTGTGAGATAAACTAGGCTGCCAACCAATCTTCTGTAAAGAGAAGGATTAGACAATGGTTTCCCCTACGAGGGTGTCAGATGCGCATTAAGCTCAATGGGAGTGTCAACAGTCTTGCTGTTAGTGAGTCCAACTCGAGACAAAAGGTTAGAAGCATACTTGGCTTGAGTAATATAAAGACCATCTGTGGTATGAGTGATTTCAAGACCCAAGAAATAGCTGAGATGTCAAAGATCTTTCATCTCAAACTGTTGAATGAGAAAATTCTTGAGCTCTTGAATGCCACTGAGGTCGTCACTAATTATGATCATATCATCCACATATAGGAGAAGTAAAATAGTGCCTTTTATCATTGCAACGAAGAAATAAGGTAGAGTCATAAGGACTGCCAGTGTAACCCAAGTGAAAGATGGTGGAGCTGAACTTGGCAAGCCAAGCTCTTGGAGCTTGTTTAAGGCCATAAAGTGCACGTCAAAGGCAATAAACCTTGTTTGATTCAACAGAGAGACCAGGAGGAGGTTGCATATAGACTTCTTTACTCAGATCCCCATTAAGGAATGCATTTTTAACATCCATTTGAAAAAGATTCCATTTACTAGCAGCGGCAATAGCTAAGAGGGCACGAATAGATGAGATACAAGCAACCGGAGCAAAGGTCTCTTCATAATCAATTCCATACTCCTGTGTAAAACCTTTTGCAATAAGACAAGCCTTATAGCGCTCAATGGACCCATCAAAGCAAGTCTTGATCTTGTAGATCCACTTACAACAAACCGCAGACTGTCTAGGAGGGAGAGTAACTAGATCCCAAGTATGGTTTTTGGTTAATGCATCAAGTTCCTTTTTCATTGCAATCTGCCATAAAGGGTCAGTGGAGGCCTCACGATAGGTTTGAGGCTCATGAAGTGTAGCAAGGGCAGTGTAACAATGATAGTCAAGTAGAATGGATCTTACTTGGGTTGAATGGCGAGGTGGAATGTCTTATGGAGGATCTTCAGGCAGAGCAGGAGCAGGGGACCCTGGCTCAAGTTGGGGTAGCTCATCATCAACCTACTCATCTTCGACCTGTCTAGGAGAAGCATCAAAAATATTTGGAGGTTGGATAGAGAAGTCCAAAGGAGGATCAAAAGTATTTGTAGAAGGAACGTAAGACTCATCTGAAAAGATTTCTAAAACAGGGGAGGTAGTCAGGGAAGAATGAAAGTGAGAGAGTTCAACAAACAAGCAGTGTTCCCAAAAGATAACATTACAGGAAACACGAAGACGATGAGAGACAGGATCATAACATCGATACCCTTTTTGAGTTTCGCCATAACCAAGGAAACAACAAAGTCTAGATTGAGGCTCAAGTTTGTTGTGCTTATAAGGCTGAAGAAGAATGAAACAAGCAGATCCAAATGAGCGAAGGTAATGATAGTCAGGGGGTGACCCAAAAAGGCGCTCATATGAAATTTGATTATGGATGACAACGCTTGAAATGCGATTAATAGCATAAACAGCATGAAGAGCAGCTTCACCTCAAAATGGGGCAGGAACTTTGGCAGAAAGAAGAAGAGCACGAACAATGTCAATAATATGATGAAGTTTTCTTTCAGCTCTACCATTTTGCTGAGAGGTACTTGGACATGTTAGATGATGTATAGTGCCTTAGGAATGTAACAAAGCTTGAAAAGCATATTGGGTATATTCAAGTGCATTATCAGATCGAAAAGTTTTGATACATTTGGAGAATTGTGTTTCAACCATTTTTACAAAGTTACTGTATATTGGTAAGATTTTAGAACAAGATTTCATAGGAAAGATCCAACTATAACGAGAATAATCATCAATAAAAACAATAAAATATCGAGATCTACCAGTACTAGCAACAGGATAAGGTTCCCAAACATCAGAATGAATTAATTCAAAAATACTATTAGAACTAGATTCACTTTTATTGAAAGGCAAAGCTGGGTGTTTTCCTAACTGACATGAAGTACAATCAAAATTGTCTTTGGACACAGAACCCAACAGACCCTTAGAAGCTAATTGTTGTACTAGAGAAGATGGTGCATGACCAAGACGAGAATGCCAAAGTGCAAGAAAAGGTAAGGAAGAAACTACAGCAGCTACAGCAGCAACAGAAATAAAAGCAACAGGTGGAAGATGAAGATTGTCCACAGGAAACATACACCCAACCCTAGGACCGATCCCAAGCTCTTGCCCTATCCTCGGATCTTACACAATACACCCAGAATAGTAAAAAGTAAGGGGATATCCTAATTCAGCTAATTGTCCCATAAAACATAAATTATAGTGTAAGGTTGAATTTAATCAACCATCTAATTGGCTTTATTCCGTGACTAATTTGCTTGTAATTTAGCACTTAGTAACCCTGTATTTAGGTGGGAAAATTGTAAGGGTAGTGTGTGAGAAGATGTGAAGAAAAGCTCAAAAGTGTGCAAGAAAAACAGAGGATCGCGGCTAGGGCTCGCGGGTGGATCGCGACTGGCAAGCTGCCAAAATCTGGCACGTGAGAGGCACATGGGGAAGCTGAAGGGTAGCGCTAGCTGTCACCCTACAGGACAAAAGTCCCAGGCTGGCCAGGCCGTTACGTCGCGACTGGAACTCCCGACTTGAACAAGCCGCGAGACCAAGTCGCCAAAGTGCCCTGTTTGGCAAAAACTGACGTTTTGCATTCCCTTCTCACCCTACTATATATACACCCTTATACCCATCATATTGAGAGTGTTTCCAGAGAGAATTTTGTGAGAGAAAACCCTAGAGCAAAACAAGATTGCCTCATCCCCAATCTTCATCTAAGAAACTCTACAAATTCCTCTACTCTCTTCCTCTCCATTGTTATACCCTTGAGAGGTCTTTTACCAAATCCTTATCTCACCACACCCACGTCTGTGAGAAGGTTTATTTGGTGCTTAGGGAAGCAGTTTGGGAAGGAACCAATATACATTGGTTGATGCTATGGTCAAGTAGCGGAATCTGGGAAGCTAAAGAAGAAATAGGTTCGGCGTAACCTCGTTGGAGCAAGAAGCTTGGAGGGCTTAGGTACTTGGGTAGATTAGGCTTGGAAGGTCTTCTGCTGTTCATGTATCCCAACTATATTCTTTAGTGGATTTTATCACCGCTTGGAGGGCGGCGGAGAGGTTTTACGCCGAGGACTTCGGTTTCCTCTTCGATAACACATCGTGTGTTGTCCATGTGTTTGCATCTTTCTTTCCTTTATCTTTGCCTTATATTTACTGCTGTGGATGTGTTTATATTTGGCTTAGATAGTGGTATCAATTCTGTTATAAGCTTGTTATCATATTCCGCACATTAATTGTTTGATATAAAGCTTGAATTGGTATTTTTGTATTTTGGGGTCTAAACGTTCAAGGGTGTTTCATACCCATTTTGAACTTTCAATTGGTATCAGAGCGGGTACACTTGTTGTGGTTTGATTACCTGAGTGTGATCCTTGACCCCTTGTTGAGATGGATAGGTCTCAATCTCTCAATGTTCCACCATTTTTTGATGGTAATAATTATGCATTTTGGAAAGTCCGAATGAGGGCGTTTTTGTGTTCTATGGATGATGCTGTGTGGGATGCAGTTGATATAGGTTGGACAAAGCCGAAGGATGCCAAATCCACTTGGGACAAGGCAGCTCTTGCGGCAGCTAATGCAAATAGTAAAGCATTGAACGCCATTTTCTGTGGTATCTCTCTAGAAGAATTTCACAGGATTTCACATATTACCGTTGCTAAGGAAGCATGGGAGATTCTGGAGACAACCTATGAGGGAACTAAGAAAGTGAAGGACACAAAACTTCAAATGTTGACCACTCGCTTTGAGGAGTTAAAGATGAGTGAGGAAGAGTCGTTTGATTCGTTTTACAGCAAATTGAACGAAGTGGTTGTTGGTAAATTTAACTTGGGGGAAAAGACGGAGGACTCGAAGATTGTAAGGAAGATCCTCCGGTCTCTACCAGAAAGTTTCCGGCCCAAAGTTACAGCCATTGAAGAGAGCAAAGATCTTGACGAAATCAAGGTTCAAGAGCTGGTTGGCTCTTTACAGACATATGAGTTGTCCCTTCCTTCAGCGAAGAAGAGCAAATCCCTTGCTCTTAAGACAATTGATGAGAGGATAGTGTTTCATGACTCTTCGGAAGAGGATACGGTAGATAAAGATGTGGCGTATCTTGTAAAGAACTTTCGAAAATTTCTAAAGCTCAAGAATAGTGGAAAATTTGGTGACAAAGGAAATTTCCAGAGTGCCGAAAAAGAGAAGAAAGAGTTCCGAATAAGAGATGGTAAAGATTCCCAATCCTCACAAGGAATTACATGTTTTGAATGTAATGGGCATGGGCATTTTAAAAAGGAATGTCCAAATTACTTGAAGTCGAAGGGAAAAGCCTATGCCACCACTTTAAGTGATTCGGATTCATCAAATTCTGATTCTGACGAGAGCTGTGATGGAGAAGGAAATTTCTCCGCATTCATGACCATTGCTCATGTGGAATCCTCAGATGACTTGGATACACTTGTGAAGGAGCTTGGTGAGCATTCTGATTTGGAGTCTATTGGAGTTGTTGAAGAATCGGAAGCTGAAGAGGATGAAGGTACTTTGAGTCTTCAAGAGAATTACACTTTACTCCTTGAGAAATCAGGTGAATATGCAAGGGTTGCAAAGGCGGCTGTGAAGAAGATGAAAAGGGCTGAAGATGACTACAAAAGTCTTCTGGCCAGATATAAAGAGGCTAAATGTGAGATTGAGACACTAAATGGAGAGTTATCAGAAGCTTATACCAAAGTAAGATTACTTGAGCAAGAGGTGGTGCAAGCGCAAGCCAAGATAGAAAGGGTCTCCTCCAGAAAGCTGGAAGATGTTATCTTGTCTCAAAAACATTTCTCAGATAAGTCCGGATTGGGTTATACCAGAGGAAGTAGCTCATCAGCCAAAGCTACCAAGGAAGTGAAATTTGTGAAGGCCATAGAGCCTATTGTAGAAGAAACCATCCCTGAGAATGTTAAGGCTGAGAAGAAGAATGTGAGTGAGAAACGGATGGTGAATAAGCCCCGAAATCAATCTATGGGCAGACACGAAACCAGAGCAAGATCTCTCTCAAGACCACAATGGGGTCCTAGAACAGAGTATGTGTGTCACCATTGCGGACTGCAAGGGCATACTAGACCCAACTGTCAAAAGCTGAGAGCAGACAACAATGCAAGCGCACCTCGGTCACGAGGAAGAAGGAATGACAAGAGGTCTTGGGGTGGTGAGAAACCAAGAAGTCAAAACAATGATCCAGGAATGACGGATGTGATGAAGATGATCGGTGCCTTCACCAACTGCCTTGAAAGCTTCACACGAAGGTTTGATAGTCCTAATTCTCGTACCCAATCCGTAAAGGATATCACCCCAAATGCACGTGACGTGTGGGTGACGAAGGGTACTCATGCATAAGCATTACAACATGTCCATGCATCAATACTTCCCATGATTGTGTATATGCTTGGTTGTTTTTGCTTCTTGCTAGTTTGTGATGAAAATTTTGTTGTGTTGATTAAATTGTTTTTTTTTCTCTTTGCTGATTTTGTTTTTGATCATTTTTCCTTTATGTCAAAAATCCAAAAGCACATAAAAAGTAGAAAATCCAAAAAGTTTGATCACTTTGTTGAGTTTTGTCTCCAAGCATGTTTTGTCTTGTACCTTTGTACTTATGGCTTTGTGCATTTAACGAGCTTAGCTTGTCTCTCATGCACTCATATCATTGTGGAAGAAATTCTGAAATCTATGTGACTGTTGTAAATAGATCTTCAACCTTGTCATGAATGATTAGTGAATGGTTTTGTTGATCTTGAGACATGCATAGACTCATGCCTATATATCTTCCCACTTTTTATTTTTATGCTTTAAAAGAGCTCTCTAAATGTAAATCTCCAAATGAAAAGAGATATAGAGCTGCAAAAGCCTGTCGCACATACTAGTATTTGACTAGGAAAAAGGGAAAGCGACCAAACTAAAATGTGTGATGCTCAAAAAGCCAAAGGCTAACTCATCAATTGAAATATCAAAAATTTCAGGCATCTATCTTAAAATGAGATTTTCTTTGCTCAAAAGTTGCAAATGATATGTGAATATGGAGCCAAATGAAAAGTTTCAAAGAATTGTTATCAAGTACTTGTGGGAGGTCATATATGCATGTTTCTATAATTGAGATAGGTCACATTATCTAGTGCTAGTTGTGTATGCCTTGATTGAATTGATCATTAAAGCTTCACATTGGACTAAGGACTATCTCATTTTTGATATCCACACACAACACACAAGTCTATGTTCAATGAATGCCATATTCATTTGTGTGATTGTACTTGATTAAATGTGTTTTCACATGCTCAATCTTTGTTGATCAAACACAAAAAGATTTTTGAGTGTTTTGTTTTGTTTTTGGAAAGTACTTTGCTTTTACAAAATGTCAAAAATTTCAAAAACAGTGTTGCCCTGCTTTGGCGACTAAGTCGCGGGTTGGCCCAGTCGCATGTCCCAGTCGTGAGATCACTCAGAGATTTTTCGCGGCTTACTGGCGAGTCAGTACTCTAGTCGCGAAAAAGACTTAGAAATTTTTTTCAAAATTTGAGTTTTGCACTTTTCGCAGGTTAGTATGGCGATTGGTTCGCGAGTGGAAGGTCCAGTCGCGAGGGTACTCAGGGATTTTCGCGGCTCATATCGCGACTATCTCGCGGGTAGGTCTTCCAGTCGCGAAAAACACTTAGAGAAATTCTCAAATTTCTTTTCTTCACAGTGTTTCGCGGCTTAACATGGCGACTTAATCCAGTCGCGAAAAACGCGTGTTTTGCGTTTTGAAGACAGTTTTTAAAATTGGTTTTCAGTTTTTTCCCTCGAAATTAAGTGTCTGTTCATCTTCTTCTCAAAATCTCTCTCTCAACACTCCATGTTTTTCTTTGAAAAGCTCTAAATTTCTGCATCATGTCTTCATCAAACATCAAGAAAAAGGTATGGGTTTTCTTACCTTTACTTCATTCAACATGATTTCACTGTTGTTCTTTTGAATTTGAATGTTGTGTTGTTGGGTTGGGTTTTTGAGGAGTTCGAACATGGGTTTGCATCTTTGTTGAGATTGGGTATATGTGATGTTATCTGCTCTTGCTGCATTGAGTGTTTAGGACTAGTTGATTACTTCAGGTCATTTTTCCTTTGTCTGAGCATTGATATTTGTTTGTTTGTTTTTGGGCATATGGGTGTGGGGTTTTTCTGCAATCTTGTATTGATGTCATACGTTTATCTGATTGGTTGTGTTTGTGCTTTTGGGGTTTATGGCTATCATGTTCTTGCAGATGTTGCTACATGTATTTTTTCCTGCTCTGATTTTCATGTACCAAATGGGTCTTGCTCTGAAATTGTTTGCATACTTCAGTTTAAACTTGGTGAACCTGTTATATCGAATGTTTGGTTATCAACTGTGCTTAGTCTGTGTTTGTGTCTGGGCAATCTGTTTATCACTGTGTAACTAACTTGTTACTAATATGTGTGCATTTCCCCACTCTGGTCTATGTCTTGTTGTGGCCTTTTCTGATTGTTTAACAGCTGGCTTCCACATCCTCTAAAAAGAAGACTCCTGCTAAGAAGGCTGATAAAAGATTGAAAATGGACAACAACCTGTTTAGGTCAGTCAAGCATTTTGAGAGATACAGAGATTCCTTCATAAAGGGAACAATTATCCAGGAGAGATTTGTGGATCTACATGATTTGAGGGATACATTCATTCCAAAATGTTTTGAAGGAAGAGGCTGGGAGAAACTTTTGGGTGACTTACCTTTAGTGTGTGAACCACTGATCAGAGAATTCTATGCAAATGTTGTGATAAAGGAGGAGGAGTTGAATTGTTGGGTGAGGAGAAAGGAGTTTACCTTAGATGCTCATGACATTGATAAGGTTTTAGGGCTGGAGGGGTTAGATAAGCATGAATTCACAAACTACAAGGACAGAATGGTCTCCCTAGAAGCTGTCCAGAAAAAGATTGGTGGGGTTTTAGAAAAGAGATGTCTCAACACTTCTGACTTTCCTAAAGACATGAGGTGTTTAACAACAATAATGATGTACAATCTGTACCCTATAAGGAAGATGACTACATTGACAAATGCCAGAGCTATCTTTCTTATGGAACTTAAGGAAACACCTTTATTGACATCAGTTCCCACATTTTTGATACTATAATGGATGAAACTAAAACCAACTCGAGGCCCAAGCTGGTGTTTCCAAGTCTTCTCATGAGAATTTTCAAAGAAAAGGGTGTTCCAATTCCACAAGATATCAGTCCCATGCCTCCTCTATCAACCATCAACAAATTTACTCTCATACGGATACAGAGTCGTCTTCCAGGTGAAGAAGAAGAGGGTGTCCACGAAGAAGGTGATCCTATGGAGACTGAAGCAGAAGGTGCAGGACCAGTTTCCACACCTAGAGTAAGAGTCAAGAGGAGCAGACCTTCTACCTCATCACCTGTACCTCCTGATACCTTTCAGATCATCCTGGAGAGACTTGATACAATCCGCGATGTTCAGAATCAACAGACTGAGAGGATGACAGCAATGCAGGACCAGCTTGATGTACTCTCTGCCAAAGTTGACAGCATTCATACCAGCCAGGATCACTGACCTTTTGGCCATTCTGGTCAAAAAAGGGGAGAATTTTTGGGGCAGCTCTTGAGGGGGAGTGCTTGGTTTGAGGGGGAGTTTAAATATGTGTTTTTGTTTAAATATGTGGTTTTTGTTTAATACACTGGTTTAAGTTTGTTTTTAAAACTCTCAACATGTGAATCTTTGGTGATTATTTATATCACTTTATGTTGTTTGTTTGTACCCATGTTGCTTATGTAAGCTTTAAGGGCTGTTTTGTTTTTATGCACTGTTTGTAGGCTTTTATGGTTTGTGCCATGTATTTGCAAATCTTTGCATATGCAGCCTTTGTGCTTTGTGCTTTGGTACTTGTTAATGCTTTGCATTTACTTAAGTACAACACTCTTGTGCCCTTGTAGGATTGTTCCTAGATGCATATATGTTTGTATGCATTGGTTGAGTGTTGGACTTGCAAATGATGCTCTTCAATTGAGTTTATCATTTTTGCATGTCCGGTTGTTCATTTCTTGAGTGAATGAACATAGTAATCACTTTTGCTTAAGTGACTACTGTTGTTGATCTTGCCATGAAGTATTGCTTTTATGCTTATGTTCATTTTTGCTTGATCATACTTATTTTGCTCCATATGCATATTAAGTTTTCTGCATACAATGATATTGCTATGTTATTGTGTTTCAGGAGTTACTTATTCATATGTTCAAGAGCTTTACAGAATCTAGAGTTAGGTGTGAGTGAGTTTTCCAACTGTTCCCAACTCATGTTTAAGTCTAGAGTCTGTTGTAGGGTTTTGTCATGGAATAACCAAAGGGGGAGATTGTAAGGTTGAATTTAATCAACCATCTAATTGGCTTTATTCCGTGACTAATTTGCTTGTAATTTAGCACTTAGTAACCCTGTATTTAGGTGGGAAAATTGTAAGGGTAGTGTGTGAGAAGATGTGAAGAAAAGCTCAAGAGTGTGTAAGAAAAACAGAGGATCGCGGCTAGGGCTCGCGGGTGGATCGCGACTGGCAAGCCACCAAAATCTGGCACGTGAGAGGCACATGGGGAAGCTGAAGGGTCGCGCCAGCTGTCACGCTACAGGACAAAAGTCCCAGGCTGGCCAAGTCGTTACGTCGCGACTGGAACTCGCGACTTGGACAAGCCGCGAGACCAAGTCGCCAAAGTGCCCTGTTTGGCAAAAACTGACGTTTTGCATTCCCTTCTCACCCTACTATATATACACCCTTATACCCATCATATTGAGAGTGTTTCCAGAGAGAATTTTGTGAGAGAAAACCCTAGAGAAAAACAAGATTGCCTCATCCCCAATCTTCATCTAAGAAACTCTACAAATTCCTCTACTCTCTTCCTCTCCATTATCATACCCTTGAGAGGTCTTTTACCAAATCCTTATCTCACCACACCCACATCTGTGAGAAGGTTTATTTGGTGCTAAGGGAAGCAGTTTGGAAGGAACCAATATACATTGGTTGATGCTATGGTCAAGTAGCGGAATCCGGGAAGCTAAAGAAGAAATAGGTTCGGCGTAACCTCGTTGGAGCAAGAAGCTTGGAGGGCTTAGGTACTTGGGTAGATTAGGCTTGGAGGGTCTTCTGCTGTTCATGTATCCAAACTATATTCTTTAGTGGATTTTATCACCGCTTGAAGGGCGGCGGAGAGGTTTTATGCCGAGGACTTCGGTTTCCTCTTCGATAACACATCGTGTGTTGTCCGTGTGTTTGCATCTTTCTTTCCTTTATCTTTGCCTTATATTTACTGCTGTGGATGTGTTTATATTTGGCTTAGATAGTGGTATCAATTTTGTTATAAGCTTGTTATCATATTCCGCACATTAATTGTTTGATATAAAGCTTGAATTGGTATTTTTGTATTTTGGGGTCTAAACGTTCAAGGGTGTTTCATACCCATTTTGAACTTTCATATAGGATAGGTCAGGTACATGGAAGACCTTAGGAACAGAGAGGTTAGAGGTCGAAACAAAACCTAGACTATTCCCATGCATGGTGGAACCATCAGCTATATGAATATTAAGAGGATGTGGTGCAGGGTTAAGTTTGGAGAATAAGGACGAGTGAGGTGTCATGTGATTGCAATAGGCAGAATCAAAAAGCCAAGTTTGAGACTTACTAGGTAAAACTGAGAGAACAGTGGAAAGAGATGCATTACTAGCCATACGAACAGCCTGCGCTATGATATCTTGTAGTTCAGTGGGGGAGAGGTTGATAGTGGATCCAGAAGACTGGGACTTATTTGAAATGGAAGGCATCAGCAAAGTAGGCTCAGTTTTAGCAACAACAGTAGTAGATTTGTTGAGACAGTAACAAGTCTCAATGGTGTGGCCAGGACACTTGCAATAGTTGCAGAACTTTTTGTTAGTCTACTTGTGATGATTGCTAGAGCCAGAGGAATCACCTGAATGTTGAGGTTGCTCTATGGGTGGAGCAAAAGGAGTAATAGCCAAAACATTGAGCTTATTCTGGGCTTGAATGGTTGCAAGACGAGCTTCTTCTCTAACCAACTCATTTATAGCAGTATCAAGAGAGGGAGGAGGACTGTGATTAAGAAGCTGACCTTGAATGGGCTCAAAGTCCTTGTGAAGTGACATCAGGATTTCATAGAGACGAAATTCATCTCTAATTGTAGCATATTGTTGAGATCCTTTGAGCATGCCCAAATTGGATCAAAAAGGTTAGTTTGGTCCCAAATGAAACAAAGCTGATCATAGTAGTCATTGATGGATTGCCCTGGTTCTTGTCGAAGTTGATGCAATTCAACCACTAACTGATATTTCATGGATCCGTGAGTAGTGGAGTACCTTTTGGCCAATATATCCCATGCTGATTTTGCATCATCAAAGCTGCCCAACAGATTGGAGACAGAGGGAATGGAAGTGTTCCGAATCCATGTGAGAATCATGTGGTTGTGACTATCCCATTCAATCATGCGACTGAGGAAGGCAGATCTTCTTCACTTGCCCCCTTGACAAGAATAGTAATTGCACCAATACAATAATGCCAGAGCATGTGACCCTTAAGAAAACTACGCATAGCTTGAGACCAAGATAAGTAATTCTTATTCCCCTCCAATATAGTATTGATGGGGCGAGGAAGAAAAATATCTTTTTTATCGATTTAGAGACACAATTTTCAAAAATGAAATCTACGCGAAAAACTAGGTAAGGAGAACCTGGACTGCAAAAGTCAACCCTGTAGAAAAGTCAACCTCAAAGTCAACTCTCGGTCAAAGTCAACTCTGGTCAACGGTCAAAGTCAACGATGGTGTACGGCCCGATCAACAATGGTCAATGGTCGGCCAACGATGATGTCAGTAGAGGATTGGATGATGACGTTGCCCTTAGGTGATGTGGCAGTGTGACGTCACTAATTACGTTAGCAGGAATTGAGGGAGGCGCGTGACTGAGGCACAACTTCTTAGGGCGGTGCGAGCTTCGATGATTGCAAGACTTCCACGATTAAGTAGATTGAGGCGAGACGATCATTGTGGTACCTACAAAAAATTTATCGGAGCAAGATGCACAGTGGAGATAGTGAGTGCAGTGGTCTATGTGGTGCGGGACTCCTCAACGACGGCGGCTGCATACCCGAAACCCAAGGACAACAACTGAGAGATGTCGGAGGTTCTATGGTGAATGGCTACAGCGACGGTTGTGACAGTGGAAGTGATAAGGGTGGAGTAGCACCAAGAGAGACAAGACTGCTAAGAGAAAGGTCAGAGCAGTGGCTTTGATACCATGTTAGAAATACTGAATGCAATAGTATTGTATTTCTTGATCAAAGAATATACAAGGGTGCCTTTATATAAGAGGCATATGTGTGCAGTATAAGTAAATATGTGTGCTATACAAGTAACCTAACTGGGCCTAAAGCCCACAACATTATACATGTTAATAGTTTGGAAGAAGATTTGGAAGATGAAGGTTCTCAATAAAATCTGACATTTCATCTGGCATGTAGCGAAAGACTTGCTCCCTACTAAATTGAACTTGAAGGCTCAGCATCTACTAGTGGATGATGTCTGTGAGGGATGTTGAGATCATGCGGAGTTGACGTTACATTCTTTGTGGCGTTGTGATCAAGCTCAGGCAGTTTGGATGTCAGACGCTGGGTTCCATTTTTTGGTTAGGAAAGAGTGCAGGTCATTTATTGAACTTCTAGAGAATTTAATAAGGAAGGGCCAAGCTTCAAGGTTGCCTTGTTTGCCACAATTTCTTGGTGCTTATAGCAACGACAAAATCGAGTGTGAGAGCATCAACCTTCACGGCAACTCCATGAGATTGAAGAAAGAGCAAATGTGATGGTTAGCAAATTCTGGGAAGCCAATGAACAGGAGTAGCAGAGTTCTATCTGTCGTCCTCAAGTTCGTTGGTCTCCTCCACCTGTTGGTACCTACAAAGCTAACTTTGATGTTGCAATTTTTGAAGAGTTGAATTGTGTAGGACTTGGAGTTGTTTATTGAGATCACACAGGTCAAGTTATAGCTGCCCTGAGTCAGAAGGTGGGTTTATCCTGAACTATGGAGATGGCTGAAGCTCTGGCCGCAAGAAAAGCTATTGAGTTCGCTAGAGATTTAAGCCTTTTTGATGTTATTTTAGAGGGTGATTGTCTTAGGCTTATACAAGCATTGAATGCTCCTGGGTGTTGTAATACTCTGTATGGTCATATTGTCAATGAGACTAAGAGGTTAGGGGTTTTTTTGAGGCGATGTAGCTTTCAACACGTTCGGTGGGACGGAAATAGGTTAGTTCATGGTTTAGCTAGGAGATCAATTTCATTTGCAGACATTGATGTATGGGTGGAAGATTTACCTGAGGATTTGGATGATGTGTTCCGATCCGATTTGTCTTAATTTTTTAATAAAACTATGCTTACCTTTTTCTCAAAAAAATAAAAAAATAAAAAAGAAGAAGAAGAAGAAGAAGATATCTACATGAGAATTGAAAATACAATGAATTTGTATTTGTGAAATTTCTAATCTTGTGTTACTGAAATATGGGAAGCAATTGGTCAGCTATATACTTACAATTTCCGTAAAAGTTTGCTATGTGGTTTAATGGGAAAAATTAAAGCCTTTTGTAATGTCCGAATTCCCATTAAAACTTTTGTTTATATATCAGTAGTTTTTTTACCAATTTCAAATCTTAGCGTTAGCTATATTTGGAATTTTCTTTTATGCCTAGCATTTGGCTGAATATAAACATAAGATTCATATATAGAATCTTCAAAACTACCAATCAATTAATGCATTATGATGCCTGCTGTCAAAAACGTTTTCCTTTCTGAATCTTACTGACAAATATGTCTATATACATGTATAATGGTTATACATTTTTACAGCTATGTCTTGAATTCCATGTGAAATTTGGAATAATTGAAAAACGCTCTTGTTTCATACAAGAAAAAATTTTGATGGAGTTTAAGAGTATTTGAAAAAAAAAAATCACAAATTTTATGAACCTCACAAATTATGGTGTTTCTATTTTCAAGTACCTTAAATTTTTATGTTGGAAATTGATAATTTTATGAGGTACATTATCTTTAAATTGAGAAATATGAGATTAAAAAAAAAATGTTTAGAGAAATACTATTTGGGACTAATAAAATAGTTGATGATAAATTTCAACTATATGAAATATCTTGAGAATTGAGGTAAAATTTTAGTCTTATTTTTTGGCCTAAGTATGAAAAAGTCTAGTCTTATGGAGAAAAGGCACTGCTATTGTTAAGTGAGAACAATGGTGCCACATGAAGATGGTATTCCTATTGTAAAACAAAGTTACAATGGTCCCTTGTATAAAATAGACACTTGTATTTGTGTCAAAAAAAAAAAAAAAAAAGAGAATGATTAGGCATTCCTATTATAAAATTGTGTGGTATAATGATGCCAAGTTTTACGAAAATAATAAGCCCTTATTCTTGTAAAATTATGAACACTTTTGTTCCGAAAGTGGTTCCTGGTAGTTAGAGACTACTAATCCTATGTAGTTGCTAATAAATCTACATCTCTTGCCATTTATTTATGAGTTGTGAAATGGTGGGAAAATAATTTTTAGTGGGATAAATTTTGTGCTTAAGTAACCACCAAGAGCAAGAGTAATATTTATAAAAAAAAAAAAATGATATATCATATATAAAGTGGTTTCTACTATACTAGAAACACATACAATTTGAGATATAGCTTTTGATTGTGTGCCTCTCCCTAGTGGAGCTCTCCCTCTCGTTTCAACGCCAACTTCTCCCTCGCTTGGACTAGGTTGAAGGGTATTATTTTTTCAGTATCGAAATCTAGAATGGTAGGCGAAGTGATTGACAGTTTGGAAAAGATGAAGCTAACAACAGAAGAAGAAGAAATTATTGCCATATCAGATGAAGGGTGGTTGGAAGCTATTGAGAGTTATACCCTGAGTCTGATTGGAAAATTCCTTACGTGCAAGCCTTTTAACAAATTGGTGGCGAAGAACACATTAAGGAGAGCGTGGGGATTGGGTGACTCGATACTTAAAGGAGGTCCTTGGTCGTTTGATAATCAACTTCTCATGCTACAACGATGGAAGAAAGGAATGAATATCGGAAATATACAAATGGAGAATGCTTAGCTCTGGGCCCAAATATGGAGTGCTCTATTTGATATGGTCTCTTCATAAGTAGCAAAGGAAGTTGGGAGCAGGTTGGGTGAGGTCAAGGAGGTGGAATGGAAATGAAGAAAAGATGATATGAATTTCTTTATGAGAGTGAGAGTGGCATTGTCAATTTTGAAGCCTCTCCGACGGGGTGGTTTCATTACTGGTTCGGACAATGTTCGTACGTGGGTGTCATTCAAGTATGAGAGATTACCCATGTTCTGCCAATACTATGGAATAATAGGACATGATTTGAAACACTGTGTTGCACACTTTGTGGCAATGAAGAATGGCGGAATGGTGGATTATTAATATGGCGATTTCTTAAGAGTAGCTGGGGCTTGGCCAAGAGCTTCAATGAGTCGAAATACAGGATCAAAGTCCAATGCCGAGGAGGTCACAGGCATTAATCCATAGCAAGAAGTAGTCCAAGTGGAGCAAGGAACGATAACAGGGAAGACGGTGCAAGGGAGATCACTCCAGGAAACCCTAACAGTCTTTATAATGGTGATCTTGTGATTCCAAGAACGGTTACTGAAATCCAGAAAATCAATATAATGATTGCCATGCTAACGTGAAGAGGGATACTGCCATAATGGTGGAAACGGGTCCGAAAAATCAACAAAATTTGAATGAAAAAATAGAAGTGAATGCAATCATTGATGAGGGTTTATCTCTTCCCAAAACAGACAGGATATAGATTACGTCCAAATTAAACATCATTAAAAATAACGTAAACTCCATTGACCCCTCTAGCAATACAGATAACTTTGGGCCAATCACTTCAAAGCCCAAAACTACTTGGACCCGAATTAACAAGATGGACTTTGGGCTAAATGGAATCTTTAGGGCAATCACGTTACCTACTCTTGGGAAGAGGGATTTAACGCAGGACTCAAATTCTTGGCAGAATGAGAAACAGGGAAGTAGGTTGGCCAAACGGGGAAAGGTAGAAAATGATGGAGGAAGCAATGATGAGATATCGGCGGGGGTGGAAAGCCACCCTTGCCAAGAGCAATGAGGCTCCTAAGCTAGAATTGCCAAGGGCTTAGGATCCCTTGGACAGGTTGTATTGTGAGGGAGCAAGCTCCCACGGTCTATTTTCTTATGGAAACAAGATTGGATAAGGAAGGGTTTGAAAAGTTATATAGAAATTTGCCTTTTCCAAATAGGGTCATTGTGAAACACCTTAATTTTGGAGGAGGGTTAGCACTACTGTGGAAGAATGATGTAAACTTGGAGGTAATCAATTTTACTACAAACCATATCTTGGCCAAGGTAATGGTGGAAGATGAGTACAAATGGTAATTGACTTGTTTTTGTGGTTGGCCGGAGGCATAACAAAAGGAGAAATCATGGAGGCTATTGGCACATCTGAAATCATTTGTGGTTGGACCTTGGCTGGCCGTAGGTGATTTTAATGCTTTTTTGAATGCCTCGGAGAAGAAAAGCAGAAGACCACCACAAACATCATAGGTTAAAGCATTTAAGGAGGCCTTGGAATTCTACCAACTTCAAGACTTGGGATTTAGGGGATATCTGTTTACTTGGAGTAATAAGAGACCCAGTGATGCAAACACGAAGATACAGCTTGACCGAGATATAGCCAACAAAGAGTGGTTAGAAAAGTTTTAGCTCAGTACAGTCACCCATTTGTCAACACATGCCTCAGACCACTTACCTATTGTTCTACAAGCTCAATCTTTTTGCCAACAAAGACACAGGCATGAGAAGGGGTTCAAGTTCGAGGAGTCAAGGTTGCTATGGAATGATTGTGAATTTGTGGTAAAGGAAGCATTGGGTAAAGCAGGGGATAGTAACCATGGGTTGGCTTCAATCAAGGACAAAATAAAAATAAGTGTGAAAGCTCAAAAATGTGTTGAAAACACAAGAGCTGTTTAGACCCCCAAATAAAAATTACGGCTCGATTGATTTTACACTAATTTAATACTAAGTGCGGAATAGTGTAAATGCGAGCAGACAAACATACAAGCTACTTTAATCCATAAACTAAGCAACACAGTAGTAAAATGGAATGTAAAAGAGTAGGGAAGAAAGATGCAAACACAAGATAACCCGCAGATATGTTATCGAAGAGGAAACCGAAGAACTCGGTGAAAAACCTCTCTGCTGCCCTCCAAGCAGAAATCAATCCGCTAGACAATCAGTTGGGATACATGGGTTAGCAAGAGACCTTCCAAGGCTTCTCGGAACCGTGTCTTGTCTAGCTCTCCGGATCTCGCAACAAGCTCCATGTTGCATCTGCCATCCTTGGCTTCTGCCAATGCTTTCCAGCAGCTCCAAAACACTCTCTACACTCTGAATAGGTGTGGGTTGTGTTTGGGTACAAATCTCCTCTCAAGGCATGGCAATGGGAGAGGGATGGAGAAGAGGCTACAATGATTTCTTACTAAGGATGAGTAGCTCTCTCTTAAAAGATGGGTGTGTGTTGTTGAAAACCTATCTAGGGTTTTTTCTCTCTAAATGGCCTCTCTTACATTTATGGGTAATGAAGGTATATATAGTATGGGTGAAAGGTAAGAAAGGCACTCTTAAAAATCCTCAAGACAGAATGTTTCGCGACTACCTCGCGGGAAGGCCTTACCCGCGAGATACTCGCGAAACTAACAGCCTGGCACGACTCTTCAGCTTCCAGTCATGTGCTTCTCACATGCCCTTTTTGCCTAGTCACGAAATGCACTAATTCTTCAATTAAGCTTGAGTCTTCACCAACTTAATACTAAACTCAATACAATAAAATCCCACAAAATACAAAGAAATAAATTGAAGCAATTACAACACATTTTTTCATGGAATAAAGCCAACATAAAACATAGTTGTAAATCACAACTTTACAATTTAGGGCGGAGCTTATGGCCTGGGGATCGGCAAAGACAGAACCGAATGTTGTTGATATCAAAGAGCTTTAAAAAAGGCTTGATAGGCTGAATGAGGCTGAGACCACTGAGGACAGCAAAGCCGAGTATCTGGAGGTGAGCAAATGAATGGATGAACTTTTACAAAACCAGGAAATTTATTGGGCATAACAATCTAGAATTCCATGGCTAAAACAATGGGCCAAGAAAACAAATTTTTTCCACTTCAAATCAACATAACGAAGAAGGAGGAATCATATACGGGGTATTCAAAATGTACAAGGGCAATGGATGGAGATATTGGAGGATATCATTAAAGTAGCTTTCAACTACTTTGACAATTTATTTTGTGCAAGTGCATGTGATCAAATGGAGGAGTGCTTGAATGCAGTTCCTAGCAAGGTGACCAATGACATGCAAGAAATTCTGTCCAGTGAATTTAGTGTTGAAGAAATCAAGGTGGCTTTGTTCTAGATGGGACCAATAAAGGCTCTTGGACTTGATGGTATGAATGCCCTTTTGAATGTTCAAATAGCGTAGAAAACACTATAAACATTTAGACCCCCCAAATAAACAAATTACCAATTCAAGCTATATATCAAACAATGTATGTATGGAAAATGATTATAAGCTTATACCAGAATTAATAAACAATCTAAAACAATTTAAATCACATCCACAGCAGAAATTAAATGGCAAAGATTAAGGGAAGAGAGATGCAAACAAAATGACAACACAGCGATGTGTTATCGAAGAGGAAACTGAAACTCTCGGCATAAAACCTCTCCGCCGCCCTCCAAGCGGTTCATAATCCACTAGAAAATGAAGTTGGGATACATGAACAACAATAAACTCTTCAAGCCTAATCTATCCAGGTACCTAAGCCCTCTAAGCTTCTTGCTCTAACGAGGTTACACTGAACCTTTGTCTTTTCTAGCTTACCGGATTCCGCTATAACCCATAGCATCAACCAATAACCATTGGTCCCTTCTTAACTGCTTCCAAAGCACGAAATAGCCTTCTCACAGATATGAGCATGGTGAGAAAAGGATTTGGGTAAGAACCTCTCAAGGATGTAACAATAGAGATGATAAGAGTAGAGGAATTTGAAGAGTCTCTATGTGAAGATTGTGGATGAATCAATCTTGTTTTTCTCTAGGGTTTCTCTCTCAAAATTCTTTCTGGAAACTCTCTACATTTTGTGGGTATAAGGGGTATTTATACTTGGGTGAGAATGGAATGCGAATAGTCTTTTTTTCCCAAGGAGGGTGGTCTGGCGGCTTGGCCTCGCGACTTGACTGAGTCACGAGTTCAAGCCGTGAGATAACAGAACGACCAGGCTGGACTTTTTATCCTGTAGTGCTTTAGCTGGCGCGACTGTTCATCTTCTCGAACGCTTCACTTGTGTGCTGCATTTGGCGGATTGCCAATTGTGAGTCACTCGCGAGTCCCAGCCGCGAGTCTCTGCATTCTTGCACAATCTCGAGCATTTTATCACACTCTCTCACTCACTAATTCTCACCTAAATACAAGGTTACTAATTGCTAAATTACAAGCAAATTTGGCACAAAATAAAGCCAATACAATGGTTGATTAAATTCAATCTTAAAATCTCCCCCTTTGGCTATTCCGTGACAAAACCCTACAACAAACTCTAGACTTAACACGTGAGTTGGGAACAGTTGATCAAAACTCACTCACACCTGACTCTAGAATCTGTTAAGCTCTTGAACCATATAAACAAGTATCTCCTGAAACACAACAATACACTATGATCATTGTATGCAGAAAACTTGTAATGCATATGGAGCAAGCAAAATGCGATCAAGTAAAATGGAAACAAGTAATAAACCAAGGCTTGACCAAAAATGAACAATCACTATAAAAAGTGATCACAATGCTCATTCACACATGGAATGAACATTTAGATATGCAAGTTAATAAGCTCAATTGCAAAAAATCATTTGCATGTCCAACACTCAACCAATGCAATACCACTAGGAAATTGCATTAAGGATATAAAATCCAACAAAGAGCACAAGAGTGATGTACTTAAAGAAAATGCATGACATTTAACATCAAGTATTTTAGCTACAAAGCATGGATACATAAACCTTAAAATTTTACAAAAGCAACAGGTACAAACAAAAAAATGAAACTGAAAAACATCATAAAAATATATATGTGTACCAGTTAACCACAAGTTTTCCCAAAAGTATTATAACCATATCCACACAGGAGTTAAAAACAAAAACTAGCAAGCAATTATCTATAGACAAGACAGGTATATATGTGTGAGTGAATATCAACTATATAAGCTCTTTTTGAGCACACAACTCCCCCTTTTAGTATGCACACTCATTCTCATTCTTGTGCTGCTCTCCCCCTTACTATGTGCTGCTCTCCCCCTTTTTGGCACGAATAGCTAAAGGCTATCTTCCAGCTTTTGCTGCATAGCATCCAGTTGTGTCTCAATGGTTGTAAGATGCATTTGAGTTTGGTTGTTGATGGAGTGGAGAAGCCGTTCCAAATCGGAGATTTGATGAAGCACATTTTCAATTAGGTAGCTTTGCTTGGCCATTTGAAATCCAGAGGGAACAGATGGAGTGCCAATTGATTGCACAGGTGTAACTGAACCATGAGCAGGTGGAGTTTCATGTGTGGATGGCTCACTCTTAGGTGTTCTGGATGAGTGACTTTTGTTGGCTTGAAGAGTCATCATTGATATTGGCCGAGAACGCGGTATAATCTTTCCATCTATTGGTGAACGGACACCTTCACGAAGCAAGATCTTCATGATGAGACTGCAAAAAGGAAGACATGTTTTCCTTTTTGCAATGAAATTATGAAATATATAGTGAGAGATAGAAAACCCATACCTTTTCCTTGAAGATTTGAGATTGAACAGATGTAGAAATGGAAGTTTTTGAGAGTGATACGGTGAGTATAAGAGTATTTTAGGTAAGGGAGACAATGAACAGTCACAAAAATTCGAGGGAAAGGTGAAATGATTTTAAAAACTGCCCAATTTGCTCAAAACACGCATTTTTCGAGACTGGATCAAGTCGCCAGTAAGTCGCCAAGGTAAGCCGCGAAACATTTTGAAACCAAGATTCTTGAAAAATTTTCTAAGTGTTTTTTGCGACTGAAAGGTCTATCGGCGAGACAGTCGCTAGGTGAGCGCGAAAATCTCTGTGTATCCCTTGCGACTGGACCTTCCACCCATGAACAAGTTGCCACACTGAGTCACGAGAAACATAAAAACTCAAATTTTGAAAATTATTCTAGGTATTTTTTGCAACTAGGGCATTTACCTGCCAATGAGCCATGGAAACCCTCTGAGTAAAGTTCGCGACTGGGGCATGCGGCTGGACCAACCCATGACTGAGTCGCCAGAATAGGGCAACACTGTTTTTGAAATTTTGACACCTTTTGTGAAAACAAAAAAAACTTTCCAAAAATAACTAAAAACACTCAAAAATCTTTTTGGTGTTTGATCAACAAAGATTGAGCATGTGAAAACACATTTAATCAAGTACAATCATACAAATGAATATGACATTCATTGAACATAGACATGTGTGATGTGTGTGGATATCAAAAATGAGATAGTCCTTAGTCTAATGTGAAGCTTCAATGATCAATTTAATAAAGGCATACACAACTAGTACTAGATAATGTGACCCATCTCAATTATAGAAATATGCATATATGACCTCCCACACAAACTTGAGTACAATTTTTGAAACTTTTCATTTGGCTCCATGTTTAACAAATCATTTGATCTTTGTGAAACAAAACATCTCATTTTGAGATCGATGCTTGAAATTTTTGATATTTCACTTTGATGAGTTAGCCTTTGGCTTTTTGGGCATCATACAATTTTATTTTTGGTCGCTTTCCCTTTTTCCTAGTCAAATACTAGTATGTGACTGAATTTTGCGGCTCAATATCTCTTTTCATTTGGAGATTTACATTTGGTGAGCTCTTTAATTAAAAGCAATAAAATAAAAAGTGGGAAGATATAGGCACAAGTCTGTGCATGCCTCAAGATCAACAAAACCATTCACTAATCATTCATGACAAGTTTGAAGATCTATTTACAACAATCACATAGATTTCAAGATTTCTTCCACAATGATATGAGTGCATAAGAAACAAGCTATGCTCGTAGATGCACTAAGCCATTAGTACAAATGTACAAGGCAAAACATGTTTTGAGACAAAACTCAACAAAGTCAATCAAACTTTTTGGATTTTCTACTTTTTATATGTTTTTGGATTTTTGACATAAAAGCAAGAAAAGATGGATCAAAAAACAACAATGTAAAAACATTTAAAAAGAAACAAGTAAACAGCCAAACACTTTTCGACACAAACAAGTAAAAAGCACACAACTAAGCATATTCACAAAACATAGGAAGAATTAATGCATGGACATGTTGTAATGCTTATGCATGAGTACCCTTCTTCACCCACACGTCACGTGCATTTGGGGTAATATCCCTATAGGATTGGGTACGAGAGTTAGGACTTTCAAACCTTCTAGTGAAACTCTCCAAGCAAGTGGTGAATGCACCAATCATCTTCATCATGTCCATCATACCGAGATCACCATTTTGACCTCTTGATGGCTCAACAGCCCATGTCCTCTTGTCATTTCTTGGTCATCTTGACCTTTGATCATTAGCATTCTTCAATGCTCTAAGCTTATGACAATATGTCCTTGCAATCCGCAATGGTGACAGAAATGATTCTTTCTAAGACCTCTTTGTGATCTTGGAAGAGATCTTCCTCTAACTTTAGGTCTGATCACTGATTGGTTACGTGGCCTATTCAACACCCGTTAGTCAATCACATTCTTCTTCTTTTCATCCCTTACTATCTTAGGTGTAGAGGCAGCCACAACAGGTTCTTTGGCTTGCACAAACTTCACTTCTTTTGTGATTTTGATAGCTGAACTACTTTCTCCAGTATATCCTAACCCAGATTCATCTGAAGAATGCTTTTGAGAGGAAATGACATCATCTAGCTTCTTGGTGGAGACCCTCTCTACCTTGGCATTTGCTTGCACTACCTCTTGCTCAAGAAATCTCACTTTTGTGTAAGCCTCTGACAGCTCTCCATTCAGCCTTTCTATCTTACACTTGGCCTCCTTATGTTGCACTAGGAGACTTTGATAGTCCTCTACTTTCTTCATCTTCTTACAGCCGCCTTGGCCACCCTTGTATACTCTCCCGACTTCTCAAGAAGTGAGTTGTAGTTCTCTTGAAGACCGGTTGTGCTTTCATTTTCTTTAGCATCTGATTCTTCAACAACTCCCATTGATTCTTCATCACTATGCTCCCTAAGCTCTTGTACAAGCGAATTCAAGTCCTCCGAAGATTCAACATGAGCAATACTCATAAAGGCGGAGTAATTCCCTTCTCCGTCACAACTTTCCTCAGAATCAGAACTAGATGAGTCCGAGTCACTGGGAGTTATAGCATATGCCTTGCCTTTCGATTTCAAATAATTGGGACATTCCTTTTTGAAGTGTCCATGACCGTTGGACTCGAAACACGTGATTTCTTGTGTAGATTGGGACTCCTTTCCTTCTTTCTTTTTGAATTCCTTTCTCTCCCTTCTTGAACTTTGTAATTTCCCTTTATCACCAAATTTACAATTGTTCTTGAATTTCAAGAATTTTCAGAAATTTTTCACAAGGTATGCAACATCCTTATCAACAGCATCTTCATCCAATGAATCATGGACTTTGACCCTTTCCTTAACCATCTTAAGAGCAAGAGATTTGTGTGGGCAATGACAATTCATAGGTCTGAAGCGAGCCAATCAGTTCTTGGACTTTGATATTATCAAGGTCCTTGCTTTCTTCAATTGCTGTTACCTTGGCACGGAAGCTCTTTGGCAACGAGCAAAGGATTTTCCTCACAACTTTAGAATCCTCTGTTTTCTCCCCCAAGTTGAACTTGCCGATTACTATTTCATTCAGCTTGCTATAGAAAGAGTCAAAGGACTTGTCCTCACTCATTTTCAGCTCCTCAAAACGAGTGGTCAGCATCTATAGCTTGGTATCCTTCACTTTCTTTGTTCCCTCATACGTGGTCTCCAATATCTGCCATGCTTCCTTGGTAATGGAAATGTGAGATGTCCTATGGAATTCTTCTAGAGACACACCACAAAAAATAGCGTTAAATGCTTTGCTATTAGCATTAGACGAGGGTTGCCTTATCCAATGTGGATTTGGCAGCCTCCGGCCTAGTCCATCCAATATCCACCGCATCCCAAATGGTTTCATCCATAGAACACAAAAATGCCCTTATCCTCACTTTCCAAAAGGCATAATTGCTACCATCAAAATATGGTGGAGCATTTAAAGATTGAGATCGGTCCATCTCAAAAAGGGGTCAAGGATCGTACAAAGGTGTTTAAACCACAGAGAGTGCACCCACTTTGATGCCAATTGAATGTTCAAATAGTGTATAAAACACTATGAACGTTTAGACCCCCAAATAAATAAATTACCAATTCAAGCTATATATCAAACAATGTATGTGCGGAAAATGATTATAAGCTTTTACTAGAATTGATAAACAATCTAAACCAATTAAAATCACATCCACAGTAGAAATTAAATGGCAAAGATTAAGGGAAGAGAGATGCAAACACAAGGACAACACAACGATGTGTTATCGAAGAGGAAACCGAAGCCCTCGGCGTAAAACCTCTCTGCTGCCCTCCAAGCGGTCAATAATCCACTAGAAAATGAAGTTGGGATACATGAACAGCAATAGACCCTCCAAGCCTAATCTACCTAGGTACCTAAGCCCTCCAAGCTTCTTGCTCCAACGAGGTTACGCCGAACCTTTGTCTTTTCTAGCTTACCGGATTCCGCTATAACCCATAGCATCAACCAATAACCATTGGTCCCTTCTTAACTACTTCCCAAAGTACCAAATAGCCTTCTCACAGATGTGGGTATGGTGAGAAAAGGATTTGGGTAAGAACCACTTAAGGATGTAACAATGGAAAGGATGAGAGTAGAGGAATTCAAAGAGTTTCTATGTGAAGATTGTGGATAAATAAATCTTGTTTTTCTCTAGGGTTTCTCTCTCAAAATTCTCTCTGGAAGCTCTCTACATTTCGTGGGTTTAAGGGGTATTTATACTTGGGTGAGAAGGGAATGCGAAGAGTCAGTTTTTCCCAAACAGGGTGGTCTGGTAGCTTGGCCTCGCGACTTGACTGAGTCGCAAGTTCAAGCTGCGAGATAACAGAACGGCCAGGCTGGACTTTTTGTCTTGTAGTGCTCTAGCTGGCGCGACTGTTCATCTTCTCGCACGCTTCACTCGTGTGCTACATTTGGCGGCTTGCCAGTCGTGAGTCACCTGCGAATCCCTGCATCTTGCACAAACTTGAGCATTTCTTCACATTCTCTCACTCACTACCATTACATGATTCCCACCTAAATACAGGGTTATTAATTGTTAAAATACGAACAAATTTGGCACGGAATAAAGCCAATACAATGGTTGATTAAATTCAACCTTACACCTTTTTTATCAAAAATTCTGGCATGTTGTGGGTGATAATGTAGTTACTGCTATGTTGGATTTTTAAAATAATGGTAACATAATACCTAACATAAATCATACAAATATTGTTCTTATCCCTAAAGTGAAAAATCTGGAGAAAATGTCTGACTTTAGACCTATAAGCTTATGTAATGTAATTTATAAAATCATCCCCAAGGTTTTGGCAAATAGACTAAAACAAGTTCTTCCCCTATATTATCTTGCCAACTCAAAGTGCTTTTGTGCGGGGCGCCTTATTACAGACAATGTATTGGTGGCTTATGAGACACTACACACTATGCACTCCAGGAAAAAGGGCAAGAAAGGGTCTTTGGCACTGAAGCTAGACATCAACAAGGCCTATGACCGGGTTGAATGGTTGTTCCTACAGGGAATTATGGAAAAGATGGGCTTCCTAGGTTTATGGATAGAAAGGGTGATGAGTTGTGTCACCATACCATCCTTCTCTATTCTTGTGAATGGAAAACCATATGGTATGATCCATCCATCTAGAGGACTTCGTCAAGGAGATCCTCTATTACCGTACTTGTATCTGTTATGTGCTGAAGGTTTTACTGCTCTTTTGACAAAAGCAAAATTGGAAGGGAGAATCAAGGGGGTGTCAATTTGTAAAGGAGCACCCAAAGTCACTAACCTACTATTTGCAGATGATTCTTTGTTGTTTTGCCAGGCAACTCAAACTGAAGGGGGGACCATTGCTAAGATTCTTTAAACCTATGCAAAAGTGTTAGGTTCTAAAAGTTTAGAACAAATGGCAAATCATGAACACAAACTTGTCTAGATATTGATCCTAAAGTCTATAGGTAATATTAGACAGTGCTCAAGGTGATTCAAGTCAAGATTCAAGAACATACAAGCTGTAGAAATAAGAATTGAGAATCTGCCTGGTTCGATCGATCGAGAGACAGGCTCGATCAATTGAGAGTCATATCTGCAGAATTTTAATTAAGCCTGAATAGTAGTTCAAGCTCAAAAAGGATTATGGTTTCAAGTCTACTTCTTCTAGTATATAAAGGAAACCCTAAACACGTTTTTAACAAGGCTTTTTACAGAAAGAAGAGTGTGTCTCCTTTGTATCTAGGGTTTTGTACCCAAAAAACTCTCTTATATCTTCTACCAGTAGTATTCGTTGAAGAATCTCGAGATCTGGTGTTGTAGAAGTTGCTGCCTTCTCTAGTCATCAAAGGTGCTGATGATCTAAACTTTCAAGGGTGGTCTTGGAGTCACAAATAGGAGAGTTTGTGTTGATAAACCTTTGAGTGGGATCTTAAAGTCACAAGTGTAGGTGCTTGTGTTGCAAAGATCAAAGAAAGAAGTAGTCCGTAGATTCAGAGCTTGCACGTGGTCCTGTTAATAAGTTTTACATGTGGTAGCAATAGAATGTTAGTAATCTAAGTTTTATTGTAAACTTCAATTCTTTCTAGTGTATTTGCTTTTTACCTTGAGGATAGATAGGTTAAATCTTCCGTAGGTTTTTTACCAGTTTTGGTTTTCCTGTGTGATTATATCATTTTGTTCTTTATTTTCCGCTGCATTACATGATATAACTTTATTGTTTTAACCTAGATTTGAATAATAAACCTAGGTATTCATTTGGTTAATTAATTAGGTTAAACAATCTAGTTTACAGGGATCTAAAAACCTAACAAGAAGCTTCAGGGTAGAGCATAAATTTGAAGAAGTCTTTAGTGTACTTTAGCAGCAACACAATAGATAGCCAAAAACAGGAGATGCTGAAAACTTTGGGGGTCAAGGAGGTGGATAGATTTGAATCTTATCTAGGGCTGCCAACCTTGATTGGGAGGGCTAAATACCACACTTTCTCTTACTTGAAGGATAAAATATGGAAGAAACTGCAAGGGTGGAAAGGCATGCTCCTATCTAGAGTTGGCGAAGAGGTTCTCATTAAGGCAGTGGCTCAATCTATCCCTGTTAGGGTTTATGCCCTAAAATCCAATTTATTGGCATGTCATAAATAATTAAATTGCTTAATTATATGAGACTATTTATTAATGAACTAATGGGACATTATCTTAGTCCATGAGATGCATAGTATGTGATTTATGTAAAAAGTCATAGAAGAAATAAATCACAAGTTCTTTGTAAACTTAGAATTTTAGTTCGTAGTCGGTGATGAAATTGAGAATTTCATCTACAAAGACTATAACATGAGGTGTAGGTTACTTTGATATATCAGGATGAGGTCTATAAGTTACGATCAAAACCTCAGTATGTTGGGCAGCCGCATTTAGTGTTGATGGAACATATATTCTCAAGATGGAATTCATAATCTCTTAACGGAGATATAAAATATTCTCTTGAGATAAGTTTAATGGGTTTGGTTATTCAGAGTGTTTGGCCCAACCACTTTAGCAAAGAGTTACTAAAATATATATTTATGAAATTGGATTTTATAAATATATGATAAATAAACACAAAGGATTAAACCGGGTACTCAATGATTAAAATGTAGTAATCTTCAAAGTAGCAGTCAACATTTATGACTTTGTATTATTATGAATATTTTAATAAAGGGGTTGTATGTATAATAAAGTCTTGGGATATAATTTATTAATAAGACCTAGAGTGCAATTATATTCTTATAGTGGTATTTAATATAATTAATGGTAACTTTGGACTTGTCAAGAGTTGATAGAAAAGCCCAAGACCCATTGGAGTTAGAGTCTTATTTATTATCTTTGGTCCCATCTCAAGCCACAAACTAAAGCCCAATTGGGTAGGCCCAAAAGGCTAACCCAATTAAATAATAAGTTTTTATTTAATAAGAGTTATTAAATAAAGTAACTACCATGATAGTTATTATGTACGTATGATGAAAAGAAAAGAAATCAACTTTTTCTCCACAAGGAGAAAAAGAAGAACTTTCTTTGAGAATCAACATACAAAAGGACTAATTGAGAGACCACACTTCTTGGGCACCATGTGGAATTGAGATGAAGATTAAAGGTATTCTCAAGTCTTGATTTTGAATTTCACTGCATCAATGTACGCTTTCTATTCTTTGTTCTAGAATTCAAGTTTACATGTTATCTCTCATGAATGAAGTAGATCTATGATTGTTGCTTCTGCTGTGTGTTTTGTATGAGATGCAAAACCAAATTATTGAACAATTGGTATCAGAGCGGTCTTCAATATCATGCTTTTATAACATGTGATTGGATTTTAGAATATAAGAAAAATGGTTTCTTGATGTTTACTCACGTTTTGATATTTTGAACCTACATGTCATTTATTATATGAGATATATACTGGTTCTTGTTAATCAAAGTGTGGCTCATGATAATTTCGTTTAGAGATACATGGCATCGATACTAAAATAAAACTGAAATAAAAGTCAAGCTTGAACTTTTGTTATGCACCGCTTGGATATTGTTGGCAGTTGGGAGTAGTTATTGAATTTCATTCAATGACTATTAGTTGATGCTGTCAATGCATATATTGGCATGATATATTTATTATATGCCGTGTTTTGCTAGTCTTTGTGATAGGAATGAATACATTAACCTATATTGCTAACATTGATGAGTTTGATGTATCATTCTTTTGTTTTTTCTTTGAATGCGTTGATATATTATTATTTATATGGGTTCATATGCATTCGAATTACTGATATAAGGAAGTGATATGGCCCAATTTAATTTAGTTCCTTTTCATGCTTGCATTCTTGGAATCTTGATATATTAATTTTGGCCGTGGGCATGTCGTTCCTTTGGAAAAATATCTATGTAAACTTCAAGGAATTTTCTTTTTCAGTTTACTGATATACATGCTATTATGTTAATGCTAGGATTATGAAATTTATTCTTAATAAGATTAGGATTATGTTTTCAAGGGTTTCTAGCATTATTATGGTTCTTAATTTTAATCTTGAAAACCTTAATGTTTGATCTGTGAATCTTCATTCATAAAATCAAAAAGTGTTTTTGATGGAAAATAACAAAAACTGTCAAAAACAGTTATTGAAAGTATGGTTTGATAAAAACTGATATTGATGTTATGATGTTGTTTAAATTAGAATTCAAGTATGTTGAATTGAACTTTAAGGCTATAACATCAATGGAATTCAGTTTTGATATCAAATTCTATCTATTATGTTTATTTGGTGGTTGTTTGTTCATGAAAAACCGTTGAAAACTGTCAACATCTGCCCTTTAAAAATTGAAAACACGCGTTTTTTGCGGGTTGCCTTCTCGCGAAGTTACTCGCGAAAATGCCTCTGAAGCACAAAAGTTTTCGCGGGTAAGCTTTACTCGTGAAACAATCGCGAAAGTTTCTGTTTGAATTTTGTGTTTTCACTATTTTGCCTTAACCCATTTTCGCGGGAAGTGCTTAGTCGCGAGATTCTCGCGAAAATGCCTCTGAAGTTATCTAACTAAAAGACCTAATGAGATCAAAGATGTTAGGTAAATAGAACTCTTAGTACTAAATTATTTTATGATTAAAAGTCCTTAATTTATTTTAATTAGAGGTTTTTAATGAGATTAAAATTCTAATTAAAGTTATATAGTTTCTAATGAGATTAGAATACTTTATCTAGTAAATTAAGGATGGAATTCTATATAACTAATTCTTGATTCATTAGTGTTTAAGGAATCCTAAATAGTTTAGGACTTCCATTTTAGTTAGAGATTCTAATAAGATTAGAGTCTTCAACAAGTGCAAGGTTATTAGTTGTGTTGGGATCCACAATTATTTAAAGAAAAACCCAAATAATGAGTGGGAGTGCTGAAATAACCCTTTTGTTAAGTTTATTATAATGTGAATAGATACCTTGTCTTGACTTCGAGTCTTGCATTCCATGCGAAGAGTATTTACTTCATGGATTACAAGGTTAAACTTCTTTGTGATTACGCGAATGTTCGTTACGCTATTGTGACGTGGCTTAGTAACATCACATTGAATTTAAACAATTAAACACATTTGATGTGTAGGGTTAAAATTGTGATTAGATCACATTGTTTTCAAGACAATCCACTTGTTTTAAAATTTTTAGTGGGAGAGAGATTTAAGGGTTGATTCTCACATCCTCCATTGCCGGTTTATAGTAGTGTGATTAGGCACCTCGCCTTGGCGTATATGCCTTGCTCCCTTCGGAGGGTGTTTAATTCATGGTACTACAGATTAAACTTCTTAATGATGGATGAAGTGTGTTTTTACATTGAGAACGACCACGCTTCAGTGGAGTTACTTGATGACTCACATAGATTCTAGGCAATGGTGTACACTAGACTAAGTTTAATGTTAACCTCCCTACGGAGCTATGTTATTATTACTTAGAGGCTAAAGAAAAAGCGACAAATTATTTATGTTTGGTAAGAGTTACCATGATAGCATTAATAATGAGAATAATTCTTGCCTAATCATAGTGATTGGTATGACCTTGCTTCCAAGGAATATTAATTGCACAATTAGGTTGTCGTTGCACCTAGTATAGTATGGTTTTTGGGTTCCATATTATATGGTTATGGATGCAATATATAATGTCCTAGTATTTAAGTTCATAGTCTCAAAATAAAGTTGTCATAAATTTTTGTTCTCTAACTACTATTTTAATTGAATCACATTACCTAAGAAACAGTTTTGGACATGGTGCTTAAAGTAGCTGAAGTACATAAATATGTTTTGATTCTGTTACATTTGCTCCTATGTCAATTGTGCTACAGCATGAGATGTAAGAGTTAGTACTAGACTTAGATTTTATATTAAGTCTAAATGAGATGTTTGGTATGAATCATATTGAGTGCTAAGAAAGGCTTAAGGAGTTCCAATTCTAAATCATTTTATGAAAATGTTTTATTTTTAAATGAATTGGAATTCTTGGATGAAGAGATTAAATGTTAATCTCATATGGATATGATCCACAAGTCATTGTTAGAATCATTTGATCAATTCAGATTGTTTTGAAACTAAATTATTTTTATATTACTTGAATTGATGAGTGAGTTCTACACAACGGAAGACATCCTAAAAGCTAAGGCTAGGATCAATATGATTTAATTCAATTCTTACCCTAAATCGAAAGGTAAGGGTGGTAAGAAGAGAAATTATAATACCAAACAGTTGGACAAGCTAGTTGCCCTAGTAGTTGTCAAAAGGAAATTAGACTCAAAAGTATGACCAAAAGGAAAGTGTTTCTTTTTTGGTAAAGCTAGGCATTGTCCATGATTGTCTTCTAGATGAAAATTTACATGTTTTACTTTTTAAAGAGAAAGTTTCCATCCTTTGCAATTGTATGTTTTGGCACTTATGTCTATAGATCTTATTAATCTAAATAATATTCAAGATTAGCGAAAGATGGACTTTTAGAGCCATTATTTTATTATATTCTTAGTCTATGAATTCTATTTAGAGGATAATAAGATCTAGGGTTCCTTTTTGTAAAGGAATAAAGTTCCAATGACTTCTTTAAATTAGTGCATACATAAAGGAGGAATTGGGCTCTTTTAGAGGTAGATTGTTCTAGAAGAAAAATGTCAGAATTTATTGTAGGACAACTATAAAATACATTTGGAAATGAGATGGTTGTATTAGATACACCACAAGACATTATTCTATAGATAACTATTAATAAACTTTTGTATTTATTCCATAAGGATATGAATTTGATCCTCGGTCCTACATAAAGGCAATAGATGATATGAATATGGATTACTGGATCAAAGTTATGTGAATAGAATTAGATTCTATTTAAAGTCTAGAACTTGTAGAGGTGCCTAATGGCATTAAACCTATTGTTTTCAAATAAGTCTACAAGTAAATGAGATTGATAGATTTGATGGTGCAAACCTTCAAAGTCAAGAAGAAATGGTTTGACTATGAAAAGATTTTTTCACCAATAGTCAAGTTTGACTCTATCTAGATTCTCTTATTTATTATATTTCATTTGAATGAAATATGGCAATGAATATCAAGAAAGCTTCTTTTAGTAGAATCTTGAGGAAGACATCTATATGATGTAACTAGACTTGTTCATAGCAAAGAACCAGTAGTGTTCAATATGCAAGTTGCTTAAAATTCATTTATGGACTAAAGCAAGCATCTGAATCATAAAATATCATCTTTGATTAAGTAATCAAAATATTTGATTTTGATCAAGTATTTAAAAGCCTTATGTATGTAAAAGCTATATAGAATAACAAATTTCTTAATGTATGTTGATGACATTCTAATCATTTAGAATGAAGTAGAGTTATTCTCATCAATGAAATTTTTTGTTGTCTAGTCTAGTTTGATATAAAGTACTTGGGAAAGACTGGTCACATCCGAAGAATTAAACTTTGGTTAAATTTCATAAATTAGGATGTTGGATCTATCTAAAACTGCTTAAATAGATTAGATTCTAGCCAAGTATAGCATGTAATACTTTAAGAAATGAATCTTTCCTTTTAAGTTTGAAGTTCCTTTATATAGGACTATTGTCCTAAGACATATAAAAGGAAGAGCATATTAAGACGGGTTCTTATACCATATAAATAGGAAGTCTTTATGCTATGCTTAATACTAGGCTAAATATCTATTTTGCGGGGGGCATGGTAAGCAAATATCAATTGAATCTAAGATCACTTAATTAGTGAAAGTAAAGCATTTACTCAAATATCTTAGGAGAATGAGAGATTATATGCTTGTCCACCTAAGTGGGGATTTGATGGTCATTGATTGTACAAATATTGACTTATAGTTTGATTGTGATTCATGAAGTTGGACTTCAAGATATGTGTTCATCCTTAGTGGTGAAGATACACATTAAGCGTAAATATTATCTCATTAGAGAGATATGAGTACATGGGATATAGTAGTGGAAAAGATAATTTATGCAATAAATCTGGCTGAAACTTGTTTCCAAACCTTGCCTTAGAGTGACTATGAATTACTTTAAAGGGAGATAAGTGTTAGATATATGGCAAATTGTCTTTGAGGGAAAGTGGGAGATTGTTAGGGTTTATACTCTAAAATCCAATTTATTGACATGTCATAAGTAATTAAATTATTTAATTATATGAGACTATTTATTAATGAACTAATGGGACATTATCTTAGTCCATGAGATGCATAGTATGTGATTTATGTGAAAAGTCACAAAAGATATAAATCACAAGTTGTTTGTAAACTTAGAATTTTAGTTCGTAGTTAGTGATGAAATTGGGCATTTCATCTGCGAAGACTATAACATATCAACTAAGATGATTTGTCTTAATCATGGAAGTGAAAACTTCTAATTGATATGTAGATATGTTTTAAGAGTTAAGACATATTGAACTGGACCGCTGTGAGATTTATTATTCTCCTAACGACTGTCAAATGAATAATAAATCTTACGACATCTATTTACATCAACTCTAAATCCTGAGAGAATAATGAACCTGATCATGAGGTGTAGGTTGCTTTGATATATCAGTAGTGAGATCTATAAGTTACGATCAAAACCTCAGTATGTTGGGCAGCCACATTTAGTGTTGATGGAACATATATTCTCAAGATGGAATTCATAATCTCTTAACGGAAATATAAAATATTCCCTTGAGATAAGCTTAATGGGTTTGGTTATTCAAAGTGTTGGGCCCAACCACTTTAGTAAGGAGTTACTAAAGTATATATTTATGAAATTGCATTTTATAAACATATGATGAATAACATAAAGGATTAAATCGGGTACTCAAGGATTAAGATGTAGTAATCTTCAAAGTGGCCGTCAACATTTATGACTTTTTATTACTACAAATATTTTAATGAAGGGGTTGTTTGTATAATAAAGTCTTGAGATATAATTTATTAATAAGGCATAGAGTGCAATTATATTCTTATAGTGGTATTGAATATAATTAATGGTAACTTTGAACTTTTCAAGAGTTGATAGAAAAGCCCAAGGCCCATTAGAGCTAGAGTCTTATTTGTTCCCTTTAGTCCCATCTCAAGCCACAAACTAAAGCCCAATTGGGTAGGCCCAAAAGGCTAACCCAATTAGATAATCAGTTTTTATTTAATAAGAATTATTAAATAAAGTAACTACTAAGGTAGTTATTATGTACGTATGTTGAAAAGAAAAGAAATCAGTTTTTCTCCACAAGGAGAAAAAGAAGAACTTTCTTTGAGATCAACGTACAAAAGGACTAATTGAGAGACCACACTTCTTGAGCACCATGTAGAATTGAGATGAAGATTAAAGGTATTCTCAAGTCTTTGGTTTTGAATTTCACTGCATCAAGGTACGCTACCTATTCTTTGTTCTAGAATTCAAGGTTACATGTTATCTCTCATGAATGAAGCAAATCTGTGATTGTTGCTTCCACTGTGTGTTTTGTATGAGATGCAAAACCAGATTATCCAACAATCCCCATATATACAATGAGTGTGTTCCAACTCCCTATGAAGTTATGTGATGAACTGGATGCTTTGTGTGCAAAATTCTGGTGGGGACAGGTAGGGAATGAAAGGAAAATTCATTAGAAAAGTTGGGATAAGTTGTCAATATCAAAAAAGGAGGGAGGGATGGGATTTCGAGACTTACGTGCATTCAACCTAGCAATGTTGGCTAAGCAAGGTTGGAGAATGATTCAAAGCACTGATTCCTTGCTATATCAGTGCTTCAAAGCAAGGTATTTTCCACGCTCTTCCTTTCTTGATGCTGTAGAGTCACCAAATTGCTCATTTGTTTGGAGAAGCTTAATGGCAGCACTACCTATCTTGAAATCTAGCCATTGTTGGAGAGTGGGGAATGGATCATCAATTAGTGTCCAAAGGGATAGATGGATCCCTAACCACCCAACAAATAAAATACTCCATCCGGTCAATGAAGATATTGATGATTGGGTGGTTTCAGACCTGATCAATCTGGAACTGCATGTGTGGAGAAGTGATGTGGTGATGTCCATCTTCCATAGGGAGGATGCCGAAGCAGTATCTAGGATTCCATTGAGCCGGAGAAATGTGTCTGACTCCATAATCTGGCTCCAGAACAGAAATGGGATGTTTAATGTCAAGTCAGCTTATAAGGTAGCAAGAAAAATTCAAAGGGGTGGTGATTGGGCAGAAAATTCTCGTGGCTGTGTTGGGAAAGATGTGTGGGCTGTGTTATGGAAGCTTCGGATCCTAAACAAAATCAAAGTGTTTGGATGGAGAGCATATCATGATATCTTGCCTACTCGTTTGAACCTGACAAAGAGGCGGATTCTCAATGATAATGGCTGCCAGATTTGCACCAGAGTTTCTGAATCAGCCATACATGCTTTGTGGGATTGTGCCGCTACTCAAGACATCCAGGCTGGGAGTATTAAAAAGCTACAGAAAGGGTGTCACAGGCAATTTGATATGCTTCATCTCATGGAGTATCTAATGGAGCGGTTAACTACGAAGGAGACGGAACTGTTATGGATTCAAGCCTGGTTTATCTAGAATCAGCATAATAGGGTGGTGCATGGAGGTAAACTACGTGACCTGATCATCCTAAACAAAAGAGCAGCATACTACCTTGATGAGTATAAATAATCACAGGCACCATTGGCAACAATCCCGGCCTTGCAACCTAATAGGGAGGTTTGGCTACCGCATCCACAATCTGCCTTGAAACTTAATTTTAATGCAGCAGTTTTTTCAAAATTGAATAGGTCTGGGTTTGGAGCGATAGTCCGCAATGACAAGGGAGAGTTTATGGCTGCAATGACTGCCAATGGGCTGAAGGTATGTAACAGTGATGAAGCCGAAATGCTTGCTTGTCGAAGAGCTCTTGAATTCGCTGTGGATGCTTGTTTCTCAAGGCTAGTTATTGAAGGCGACAACGTCAATGCCATACAAGCCATTTCATTACCATTGGTTAACCATTCATTGTTAGGGAATGTGGTGGATGATATTCGCCATTTGATCCATGGACTATAGTGGGTGAGTATTAGCTGTATAAGGAGAGGAGGAAATAAGGTTGCACATGTACTTGCACAACATGCTAGAAATAGCTTAAATGATTTGTATTGGATGAAGGACTCTCCTCCACCTGCTATGGAAGCCCTGTACCAAGATACTATCTTTTTTAGGTTCTAAAGACTTAGGATTTGTTGTATTTAGAGCTCTAATGTGTAATGTTGGCAAATCATGATCAAAACAATATGTTTAGTCTTGTTTAGGCTTGCTCAAAGTTGTGTAATTCATGTAAAGTTGGAATTGAGTGGCTGCAGATGCATTGGTGCATTTCAACCTGGCTCGATCGATCGAAGGATAGACTTGATCGATCGAAAGTCGGCCAGAATGTTTTTTCTGCAGAATTTTCAACTCAGCCCTACCTCATTAAACGTTTAGGGTTTTATGTTTTTGCCCTAGGTATATAAGGCAAAACCCTAGCCACATTTTGAGTGTTGCTCTGGTTGTATTGTTGCTCATACTTTGCGGTTTTTATGAATCTCTTTTGAGATCTTTGAGGAGCTTTCCTTCACATAAAATTAGGGTTTTCAAGGTAGAGATTATATCTACATCTTGATGATCAACTTGGTTGCTGCCATTGGAGCTTAAAGAAACACAAGCAAGAGTGCTTGTACCTGATTGGAGAATCCAAGAAAGAAGGAGTCCGTGGATTCGGAGCTTGCACGTGGTCGTGTCAGTAAGTTCTACTGGTGGGTAGCATTAGGAAGTCGAGCGTGGGTGCTTGTAAGTCCTTTTGTATGAATTTTGATTCTTTCATATAGTGGATTCAAGTTTACCTTGAGGATAGCTAGGTTAAATCCTCCCCAAGTTTTTTACCGGTTTGATTTTCCTGGGTGATCATATCTTTGTGTTCTTTATATTTTCGTTGCTTTATATCTTGATATGATTATTTGATTGTGTTAACCTAGATTTGCATAATTTGACTAAGTTAATCACTTGGCTAATAAACTAGGTTAATCCAATTGTTGTGTTTTAAGGGGTCTAAAAACCTAACAAGTGGTATCAGAGCAGGTAGCTCTCTTGTTGTAGATCTTTTGATCTTTGAGCTGATCTTTGACCCCTGTTGTCATGGAAGACGGACACTCTCTGGTTATTCCTCCTAATTTCAATGGGAATAACTATGCTTATTGGAAAGTAAGGATGATAGCATTCCTGAAATCTATTGATGAGAGGGTTTGGAATTCCGTTGAGTACGGATGGGAGAAGCCCACTACTCCTGTAAGTGAGTGGCAAACTTCTCAAAAAGAAGCAGCTGGGTTCAATAGCAAAGTTATGAATGTCATCTTTAATGCTGTTTCTATGAAGGAATTTAAGAGAATCTCTAATGTTGAGGTTGCTCATACTGCTTGGAAAATCCTCCAAACTGTGCATGAAGGCACAAAGGCAGTTAAGATTAATAAATTGCAGCAATTAACTTCTAGATTTGAAAGCATTAGGATGTCTGATGATGAATCTTTTGATGAATTCTGTGCTAAACTGAATGATATTGTTAATTCTGATTTTAATCTGGGTGAAATCTATGATCAACCTAAAATTGTTAGGAAGATTCTTAGATCCTTGACTGAGGACTTTAGACCCAAAGTGACTGCCATTACTGAGAGCAAGGATGTGGACTTCATCCCTGTTGATGAGCTTGTAGGATCTCTTCAGTCCTATGAGCTAGACCTACCAAAAGCTAGCAAATCCAAGTCAATGGCTCTTAAGTCAGTTGATGATGTTAAGGTTGGTGGATTTGATGATGAGCTCTCTGCTACAGAGATTGCTTACCTTGCCAAGAACTTTAGAAATTTTCTTAGGAACAATAATAGAAAGGCAAGAAATACAGACACTGCTGAACCTAAAAATTTTAGGAAGAATGATCCCATAAAAGTTAGCAACACTGAAAAACCTAGAGAAAAAGTAGGTCAATCTTTCAATAATTCTTTGGGTTCTCAATGTTTTGGATGTCAAGGGTATGGTCATGTTAAATCTGAATGTCCTACATTCTTGAGGTCTAAGGGTAAAACTATGGCTGTAACCCTTAGTGATAATGAGGTTTTTTTTGATGAGTTTGGATGTGACGAGGATGGAAACTTCATTGCTTTCACTGCTACTACTGTAGTCAATGAAAGCGTGTCTGTTGAAGAGAACCCTTCTGATGGGGAATTCTCTGAGGATGCAGATCTTCAAATAATTCTCAATGTTTTGGATGTCAAGGGTATGGTCATGTTAAATCTGAATGTCCTACATTCTTGAGGTCTAAGGGTAAAGCTATGACTATAACCCTTAGTGATAATGAGGTTTTTGATGATGAGTCTGGATGTGACGAGGATGGAAACTTCATTGTTTTCACTGCTAGTACTATAGTCAATGAAAGCGTATCTGTTGAAGAGAACCCTTCTGATGGGGAAGGCCTATAATAAACTTTGCAAAGTTGCTGCAAAGGATGCTATGAATGTTGAACTTGGCCTGAAGAAAATTGAATCTCTTGAGCTTGAAAAGAAGAATTTTCTTATTAAATTGTTTGATGCTAATGATCTTTTGAACAATGTGAAATCTAAGAATATGCTTTTGCTTGATAAAGTTAAAACTTTGGAACATGATTTATCTGTTGCTAGATTTGCTAGTTCTAAACTTGATCAAATGCTGAGTGTTCAAAAGTATCCTTTTGACAAATCTGGATTAGGTTTTGTTGAAAGCATCATTGTGTCTGCACCAAATTCCACAAACTTTGTTCCTTCATCTTATTTTGAACCTTTCGTGAGTGAGGTTGTGAGTGAAACTGTCAAACCCCCTGTGAATGAGGTTGTCAAACCCATAGAAGTTTCACCATCTAGGAAGATCAGGGTTGATCTAAAAGAGTCTAAATCTAAGGAGTCTACCCTTTCTAAGGACAGGATGCATGGTAAACCTACTTAGGTTTGTCATTTTTGTGGAAAGTCTGGACACATTTGTCCTAACTGTTACAAGCTTCAAGCTGCTAAGAAAGCAAATAAACCAAAAGTGTCTGTGCCTTAAGCACAAGATCCTATGGCACTCATTGGTGAATTGGTAAAGGCTTTAAACCTTTATTCCAATCCTGGAGTTGGAAATCACTCAAACGTGAATAGGAACTCCAACGCTTGTGATGCATCTAAAAGGTTTTGGATGCAAAAGACTTGATCTAATTGAGTCTTTCTGACATGGTCCCTGTGCTTCATTGCTCTACTCTTTTGTGACTATTGTTCTTTGGTTTTTGGGTTGTTTTGTTTCTAGGACTTGCATTGCATAACATTCATGCATTTCATTCTAGGATTTTTTTTTTTCTCTTTTTAAAAAAAAAAAAAAAAAAAAAGGAGAAATGTAAATTGTGTTTGGCATTATTTTTCTTGGTTTTTGAAAACAAGGTTGGTCAATTTATTTACACAGAACATGTCCTTGTACCCTGTTTAGCTTTGATGAGCTTATTTTTTGCACTTGACTAGTTGAAGTTTTGTAGTGCATGTTGTGTGGGAAAGATGTTTATGGTGTTTATCACTTTGTCTTGATCTTGAAGTCACATGTCTTTGACTGTCGGATTTGAACCTTTTGAGAAATGTATAAATAACCATCTCACCACTGTTCACTAGCCAATCATGAACACCTTAGTACATATCTTAAGATTCTGTGCTCGAGAAAGTGTAGCACATGCACAAAAAGAACATAAGGTGAAGCCTCGGTTTAAATGCTTAATGCTTAAAATTGGTGTGTACTATTAGGCTTGATGCCAAATCACTTAAACTAAAATTGGTGTGTATATTATGAGGCAAAATTCAAGAAACTTACATGATTGCAAGCTTATGATCTAGGAGATGTGGGAGTTATATGATGTAACTCTTTAGGTGATAGTCTCTTTTAAATTCTATGTGATGAATTTTGTAGACTTTGTGGTTGATTTCTATTCACATATCACTTCACATGTATCTCAAGTTTTTGCTAGTTGCACACACTACACAAGTTACTCTTTGCTAAACACTGTACATGTTATTGTGTGTGTTTTTGGTCTAACCAACCAAGTTTGAAAATACTTTGAGTATTATGCAAAATATTTTTTTTGCTTGAGAATTTAAAAGGAGAATGGCTGAAATTTTCTTTAAAAAATTTGGGGTTAAAATTTGGGGTTTTTGAAAAAGCATTTCATCTCATACTCATGCATGTTGTTTCATCAATTTTAATGCTTTGAGGAGTTGTTTCCAAAAATGTGGTTGTTGTTTTTCAAAACTATGATTTTTCTCAAAATTTTGTGAGCCTCTGCCTGTTTCGATCGATCCAATTTGTTTTTCGATCGATCGAAAATTACTTAAAATTTTTTTAGAAATCTCGAATTGATTCGATCGATCGAATGTAATTTTCGATCAATCGAATATCGCGAATCAGGTTTTTTAAAACACTGTTCTTGACCTTTTCAAATCATTTTTTCAAATAGTTTCAAAACCTTTTTCTCTCTCTCCGACTTGGCAAACTCACTCAGCAATTCTTTGTCGTTTTCCTCCGAATCTTTTGCAAAGAATTTGTCCTCTAAAGCCGGTAAGTCTATTTTACCCTTCTTTTTTCTCTTATTTTCAAGTTTCATGCATTTTTCATGCATTTTTCTTTGAGATTTTCGGACCTATTTTTTTTTGGGATTTTTCTTGATTCAAGCCATATTATGTTAAATTGATCAATGGGTTTTTGTTGGGACATGATATAGACATGATATTGATGGTTTAATTTGATCAATTTTGTGTTTTGTGAAAAATTGAAAATTCTAGGGCTTGTAATTAAACCGATTTGGGGCTTTTGTTCAATTGGGTAGAAATTGTTGAAATTGGCCTGTCAAATTGATGTAATTGATCATTATATTGTGTATTCTAGCTTGTGTAATGATCAATTAGTCAAATTTTTTTCAAAATCTTAACAAGTGGTTTTTAATTTTTTTTGAACCTTTGTGCTCAAGCCAATTTTGTGCAATTGAACTTCAATTGAACTTAGTTTAACTGCATTAGAACATGCATCATGTCATTAAAATTGTTCATGCATCATATAGATTTTTGTTCTATATTTTTTGTGTTAACTTGTAGTCTGCCCTTGGTTTGTGCTTTGTTTTTGTTCTTTTGGTTCTTTTTGTGTCTTTGTCCTTTCCTTAGCATCATGCCTAGGAAAACTAGAGCTCATAGGTCTGTTTCCCCCACCTTCTCCTCTCCCACCTTCTTTTGACCGAGAGAAGTTTCCGAGTGAGAAAAACCAAGAGATTTTTGAGAAGTTGAACCTTAGGAGAAAGATTTGGTCTGAGCATGCTGTAGTTTTAGATGAGCTTGATCCTGCCATTAGGGCAAATTTTGAGCGTCGGGGCTGGTTACCCTTGGTGGATATTTCTGATCCTCCTCCTCCAGCTACCCTGATTAGAGAGTTCTTTTCGAACATCTCTATCCGCGTCTATGATTCCAACACTTTGGTAAAGAGTTGGATACGAGGCGTAGAGTACACCATTACTCCTATTGTAGTGGCTGATGCTCTAGGGGTACCTTTGGTCCAGCACCCTGTCTACCCTTATGATGAGTCTCCTCTTTTGAGTGATGTCATGTCATACATCACTGGGTCTTCTATCCAGTGGGGTTCTGATCCTAGGATCACCACTGCTGAGCTATTTGAGTTGCATTATCTCTTCTTTAGGATAGCATGTCATTCTATTTGGCCCATTTCTCATCTTCACACCATTCCTCTCGAGCGGTGTGTCTTTTTGTATGCTCTAGTGACTGATGCTCCTATTAGTTTTCCTCATTTGTTTCTTCGTTCTTTGAACGAAGTTTATAGGAGTTCATCTTCATCTCATGCTCTTGTCCATCCTATTTTTATTCATAGGATTTTGTTATATCTTGGTCTAGATGATTTCCTTTCTTCTGAGCCCGTTCATGTTATTACTCCTATAGGTGCGTCTTTCCTTAGACAGAGGGCTGCTTATCTTCAAGCTGGCTCTAAACACCCTAGGACTGAGCCTTCTGGTACCGCACCTCCTCCCTTTTCTTCTACAGGTCTTGCTGGTGAGGATGTTGATGATCCTGTTGGTGATGCTACTGCTGTTGATGTTCCTCCACCTCCTTCGGATGACTTTGATATACGTCGTACCTTGGAGACTGTCATGACTGTTCAGGCGGCTCATGGTCAGATTTTGGTGGACTTACTTGATGAGATACATGCTTTGCAAGCTGACTTAGTGCATCTTCGTTCACCCTCACCACCTCCTTTTGCTGATGGCTTGTGATTGTCCTTTGGCATTCTGTCACAAAAAGGGGGAGTAGAGTTTTGACACTTGTAGAGGAGTTTTTGTAGTTAGGGGGAGATTTTTTTTTATTTTGCGAAGCTAGTGGAGATATTAGATTGTATCTAGGTGCTTCACTTTGTATATCATTTTTTTGGGGGTTATTCATGATAGGGGGAGATACATTTATTTTGATATTTGTGATTCTTGTTTCTTGTGATTCACTGCTTATTGATTTATATTTATGAGATTATTCATTGATATATGTCTTTATTATGTGTTGTGTGAATTTTTACAAGAATGTTTTATTTTTGTTGTATCTAACTTAAGGGGAGAGTTAGTTCACATATCTGTTGATTTACTATTTTTCTGTCACACATGCGTTTATGCGTTTGTTGAGTGTTTCAGGAATATACAGGTTGATTCAATTGAGCTGCTGTCTACATTTGCAACTGATGGATAGTAGTTAGGATTGAATTTGTTTATGAGCATTATTTTTGTAAAAGGGTTTTTATTTGTAAACTTTGAGCTTAGTGTTAAATTGTGTTTTGTCACGGATTGCCAAAGGGGGAGTTTGTTAGGTTCTAAAGACTTAGGATTTGTTGTATTTAGAACTCTAATGTGTAATGTTAGCAAACCATGATCAAAACAATATGTTTAGTCTTGTTTAGGCTTGCTCAAAGTTGTGTAATTCGTGTAAAGTTGGAATCGAGTAGCTGCAGATGTATTGGTGCATTTCGGCCTGGCTCGATCGATCGAAAGATAGACTCGATCGATCGAAAGTCGGCCAGAATGTTTTTCTGCAGAATTTTCCAACTCAGCCCTACCTCATTAAACGTTTTAGGGTTTTATGTTTTTGTCATAGGTATATAAGGCAAAACCCTAGCCACGTTTTGAGAGTTGCTCTGGTTGTATTGTTGCTCATATTTTGCTGTTTGTGTGACTCTCTTGTGAGATCCTTGAGGAGCTTTCCTTCACATAAATTTAGGGTTTTCAAGATAGAGATTATATCAAAATCTTAATGATCAACTCGATTGCTGCCATTGGAGTTTAAAGAAACACAAGCGGGAGTGCTTGTACCTGATTGGAGAATCCAAGAAAGAAGGAGTCCGTGGATTCGGAGTTTGCACATGGTCGTGTCAGTAAGTTCTACTGGTGGTTAGCATTAAGAAGTCGAGCGTGGGTGCTTGTAAGTCTTTTTGTATGAACTTCGATTCTTTCATATAGTGGATTCAAGTTTACCTTGAGGATAGCTAGGTTAAATCCTCCCCAGGTTTTTTACCTGTTTGGTTTTCCTGGGTGATCATATCATTGTGTAATTTATATTTCCGCTGCTTTATATCTTGATATGATTATTTGATTGTGTTAACCTAGATTTGCATAATTTGACTAAGTTAATCACTTGGCTAATAAACTAGGTTAATCCAATTGTTGTGTTTTAAGGGGTCTAAAAACTTAACAATCTTATTATGAATTAATGAATGTTCCGTTTTCAAAAAAAAGAAAGAAAAAGAAACACATACATTAAATCATGCTACTCTATTGAATATATAGTGATGAAATTATAAATAAATAAATGTGATTACCGCCGGCCATGTATATGATGACTCTACCCAAAAGCTAATTGAGCTTAAGCTAGTGAAGAAGCAAATAGCTTATATATGTTTATGTTGTTATATATATATATATATATATGAATTTATCTTATATCTTATATTAGCACTTTTTTATTATAATATTGTTATGTAAAATAAAGGATTGTTTCCCGAGACTTTTGAGCTTTATATAAATGAAATGATGAAATATTTACTTAGAGACGAAAGTCTAGATGTACGTCGAGGTGGATGGGACTAAAACCCAAAGAAAATAAATTGCCTATGAGGATACCCTACCTATGGACTAGAGATCTCAAGAACTAGGTTTAAAGGGAAAAACGAAACATAGAGTATTTTGTATAACATGCACTAAATTTTGAGTACAAGTACTCTTGTCCCTCCCTATGATGTAAGTGCATGTATCTCGTAACATTATGTAGGATGAGTTTTCTATTTAAAACTCTTAATGTGATCTATAGCTCTTATGAGTGAGATGTTAGAGTTACAAGAGCGTCCTTGATAGATACACCTAAGTGAGCATGGCAGTGAGGCCGCTTCCTTTGAGAATAGGGCTAATTCTCTAAGTTGCTCATGATAGGTAGGATCAAGCACAAGACCGTAATGTGCTGGCTTTTAGAAGCTCATGGCAGAGTACTGGAATATTATATGTGTGATGCAATGTCTTGTTTCCACACAAAAAAGTCATAGTTCAAGACTTAGCTCACTATTGACTTTGGAACAATATTGCTGACTAAATGAGGGTTCAAGCCATTGGCACCCTTATTATGCATAATGTTCTATCTTAACCTAGAAAATATTTACATTTATTTTATCTATGATTTTATAAAAATAAGTGGGGGATCGTTGAAATATTTTTATAAAATTCAAAATACTTTATATTTATTATTATTTTTAACTATTTGTTAAGAGTTGGCTGCCTAGTAAATGTTAGTGGTTAACGTTTTTCTATTACACAATCTTAATTCATTGCTTTTAACCTTTACCTTAATTGGTTGAATTTGTACATTTTTTATGTTACCGTTGGCATTGATATATTATGATTCAATATAAATACTTTTCACTATCTATTTTAAGGATAATTATAACAGCAATAAAGAGAATTCAAAACCCAAATAAACATGATCTTTATTATACAGTTTCTTCAGCCAATATGAATATGCAGTGAAGGTAGCTGGGTTGTTGTATCCTAGGGGTGGCACACATAATGTTTTAGTCTACTACACTGGAAACCTCGTAAATGTATGTATCATCTCAAAACAATGACACCACAACTCAACCCCGCCATCTAAAAACATTCATGAATTGACGATAATTTTCTTTCGATGTTATAAGACTACTTTGATGCATCATTGAGATAATAGCTCTCCATTGTTCTCTAATTATATGGTATATTCTAATTTATGTGAATTTTAATCATTTATATGATATGTTGAATGTAATGAAATTCAATGTATTTATCAATTATTGTTCTTAAGAACAACATAAGGATGAGAATAAGAAGAGGCAAAAATAAAGGAAGATAAAGGGATGGAGGAAGAGTGATATTAAGGTAGATAGTAGTAGGGCGATGAAAAGGTAAAAGGTAGGAGAAATGTTGGAAAAAGTACGTGTAACAATAATTTGGGGATTAATAAGTTGAAAAGAGTTAAAAATGTGTGTGTGTGTGTGAGAGAGAGAGAGAGAGAGAGAGAGAGAGGTGGATGATGTGGCTGCTGATATGGCTTAATAGGAGCGTAGCAACAATAAATGCTACGTTTCAGCTTGTAAAGTTGTGATTTACAACTATATTTTATGTTGGCTTTTCCATGACAAAAAGTGTTGTAATTGCTTTATTTATTTCCTTGTATTTTGTGGGATTTTATTGTATTGGGTTTAGTATCAAGTTGGTGAAGACTCAAGCTTAAATGAAGATCAGTGTATTTCGCGACTAGCTCGCGAGAAGTTCGTGAGAAGGGTTCCCGCGAAAAAGGCATGTGAGCAGCACATGACTGGAAGCTAAAGAGTCGTGCCAGACTGTCGTTTTTGCGAGTGTCTCGCTGGTAAGGCCTTCCCCGTGAGGTAGTCACGAAACATTCTGTCTGGTGGATTTTAATGTGTGACTTTCTTACCCTTCACCCATACTATATATACCCTCATTACCTACAAAAGTAAAGGAGGTCATTTAGAGAGAAAAACCCTAGATAGGTTTTCTATAACACACACACCCTTCTTTAAGAGAGTGAGCTACTCGTTCTTAGTAAGAAATCATTCTAGTCTCTTCTCATTTCCTCTCCCATTGTCATACCTTGAAAGGAGATTTTTATCCAAACACAACCCACACATTTTCAGAGTGTAAAAAGTGTTTTGGAGCTTAAGAAGCTTTGGGGATTTGCCAAAAGAAGCCGGTGAGACTTGGCGGATGCAATTGGGCATATTACGGGATTCGGAAAGCTAGACAAGACACAATTCCGAGATGTCTTGTTGAAGTAGAAGTTTGGAGGGTTTAGGTGCATTGGGTAGATTAGGCTTGGAGAGTCTCTTGCTATTCGTGTATCCCAAATTATTGTCTAGTGGATTGATTTACTGCTTGGAGGGCGGCAGAGAGGTTTTATGCCGAGTTCTTCAGTTTCCTCTTCGATAACACATTAGCATGTTATCTTGTGTTTGCATCTCTCTCCCTTACTTTTTTACTTTACTTGTATTGTTTGTTGTTCATATTTATGCACTAAAGTAGTTATCGGTTTATTATGCCTTATTTACTCTTGTTCCGCACTTAGATAAGTTATTGTAAAATCAATCGAGCCGTAACTTTTAATTTAGAGGTCTAAATAGCTCTTATGTTTTCAACACATTTTCGAGCTTTCAATTGGTATCAGAGCGGGTACACTTGTTGTGGTTTAAATACCTAAGTGTGATCCTTGACCCCTTGTGTTATTTTCCATGGATTGTGCTTTGTATGCCTCTTTGTATGATTTGGTTGGTGATGAATGTAACATGCCACGTGTTTGTGAAAATGCCTCTAGTGATAATCCTCATGATTGTGATGCTATGTTACATGAATCTTTGGGTGTTGTTGATATTCCTAACACCAAACTCTTAAAGAAAAATGCTAAGTTTCAAAAGAGTTTAAACAAGTTATTTTGTGAAAATGATGATTTGATTGCTAAGCTCAATGAATCCAACAAATTGGTTGAAAAATATAAGAAACTTGCTGAAAATTCTCTTGAAAAGCTGAAAGAGTTTGAATGTTTGAATATGGACTTGGATACTAAACTTGTTTTGTCTAACAAACTTGTTGATGATCTTAAATCTGAAAATGAATCTCTTAAGATGCATACCAAGTGTTTGATTGTTGAACCTATTATTAAAAAGGATGAAAATATTTGTTGCAATCATGTTGTGGTACCTGATTTTGTGCCTATTGTGTGTTCTACCTCTAAGGACAAATCGGTGTACGTTCTTTCACACAAAAGAAATCAAAAGGTGGAGAGAAAGGCTCTTAAGTCAAAGCCTCCGTTTAGATCTCAATCTAAGGTTTTGGATGGATCTAAGTTTGTTCCAACTTGTAACCATTGTGGTGTGATTGGTCATATAAGGCCTCAATGTTCTAAGTTGAAGAGAGAACAGAACCAAGTTGCTAGATCCATTCCCAAAAAGCCTAATGGACCTAAACACATTATTTGTCACCATTGTGGTGTCTTTGGTCATCTTAGACCACATTGCTCTAAGTTTCAAGCTCTTAAAAAAATCAAAAGAAAAGAGAAACTTGAGCTTGTTGAAAATAGCATATTGTTAAAGAAAGTGTTAAATGCTCTTTGTTAGGACATATATGTTTTAACTTGTTTAAGAACATATGTCACGTAGTTATGTAAATTGGCTAATCCTTTGACAAAACGCACTCTGCTTGTAATTGGGTAGATCTAGGTGTTTTTGATACTTCAAGGAACAATGTTTCAAGGTCAAGTGTTGAAGTCATCAAGTCTGTCCAAGAAAAAGCAAGCTGAAGTGCAAAGTTTTTAAAGCTCGACACCTCTCGATAGCTACCTCGACACCTGCTATCTGTCGAGATTTAAAAAGTCAGAATTCCAAATCTGATTTTCTTGGGATCCGTGAATATGTTTTTGGGACTTCTTTTCTTCTAACCCTAAACATATAAAAGGATTATTTTAAGAGCCGTTTTGGGTGACACAAGTTGTATTATCATTGATAAATCTCTGTTTATGCAAATTGTGCTCAACAGATGAAGTTCTTGACCTAGTTCATCCTTCATCAAGAAGTTGCTGTGTCTTTGCACCATAGGGTTTTGTAACCAAGCATCTTCCTGCTATTCATCACGTGGATGAACTGAAGAACTTTGCAGCCAACCATTCTTCCTCAAGTTGGTGTTCTGAAGTCGCGTACTGGGATCCGCGCATTGGTTAGTCACGTACTTGGAAGCCGTGCATCAAAGGTGGAAATTGTCACTACAGATCAAGTCCAATTGGGTATTGGGGTAAGGGTTCAACTGTAGGTTGGTAAGGTACTTGGGATTCCTTTCTTGTAACCGCTTGATTTGATAATAGTGGAGTTTCGGGAGTGGTGACCTAAAAATCACCCGGTGGGGTTTTTGCCGTTAGGGTTTTCCCCATTCGTAAACAAATCACCGTGTTATTTATTTTCCGCTGCATATTTAGTATTTGGTGATTTGTTTGTGCTTCCACGCAATTGCATGCTAAATTGATTAATTAACAACTTGGCTAATTAATTAATTAATTAGGGTTTATCACAAGGGGTCATTCGAATTGTGACCTAACAAGTGGTATCAGAGCAGGCACACTCTGATTAGGATTTAATCTTTGCTGTGTTGATCCATTGACCCCTGTTTGTCATGGGTAGAGGACAATCCTTAATTATACCTCCTTTATTTGATGGCACTAACTATGCATACTGGAAAGTACGCATGAGAGCTTTCTTGCAGTCTTTAGATGAAAAAGTGTGGCAAGCTGTAGAGATTGGCTGGACTAAGCCAACAGAACAACCGGCCGAGTGGGATGATGCTAAGATCAAGGCGGCCAACTTCAACAGCAGAGCGTTGAATGTCATTTTTAGTGCAGTCACCAATGAGGAGTTCAAGAAGATATCCTCAACTGAAACTGCTAAGGAGGCTTGGACCATCCTCCAGACAACCTATGAAGGCACAAAGGCTGTCAAAGACGCAAAGCTTCAAAGGCTCACTACAAGCTTTGAAGAAATAAAGATGGAGGAGGATGAGTCGTTTGATAAGTTCTATGCCAAGCTTAAGGACATAGTGAACTCAGCCTTCAATCTTGGGGAAACCATCCCTGAACCCAAGATTGTAAGGAAAGTGCTCAGATCTCTACCTGAGAGATTTCATGCCAAGATTACGGCAATTGAGGAATCAAAGGATATAGACAAAATTCCTTTGACTGAGCTGGTTGGAAACTTGCAGACCTATGAGATAGGGTTATCCAGGATTGGCAAGTCAAATAAAGGCAAAAGCATGGCCTTGAAGGCGAAGAGCAGTGATACAGATGAGTCTTCCGATGATGAAGATTCTAAGATGAAGTCCTACATTACTCGGCAGTTCAGAAAGTTCATGAAGAATGCCAATGGAAGGAGCTTCGACAAGGACCGCAGGCAGTTCAGTTCTTCTCAATTTAAAAGCCTAGACAAAGGGAAGAAGGATGCTAGAGAGGGCGGTCAGTATACTGTTCCCGCAGGACCAAAGTGCTTTGGGTGTCATGGGTTCGGACACATGAAACATGAGTGTCCTACATATCTGAAGAGCATTGGGAAAAGCAAGGCCCTTGCTGTAACCCTAAGTGACACTGAGCCTGAAGATGATTCCGACAATGAGGATGACGGAATCCTAAATGCCTTCACTGCCACAGTCAATCCTACTGAAGGGATTGTTGAAGAAGTGGATGAAGAAGAATTGGTGGAGTCAAAATTTGAGAAGATGGATGATCAAGATGACATCCATTCAGCCTATGAGAAGCTTTACAAGCTATCTGAAAAGCATGAGAAATTATAGGCTGGCCACCAAGAAGCTCAGTGAAGTGGAACTCGATCGTGAAGAGCTGTCCACAAAGTTTGATGAGGCGAATCAAACTATTGGAGCACTAAGATTTAAGAACAATTTTTTGGCTGAAAAGACCAAGAAGCTTGAAGCGGAGCTGTTTCAAGTTAGAGCTCAACTGGAGAGGACTTCAAGTGCAAAGCTTGATGAGATACTCAACAATCAGAAATCTGCTTCGGATCGAACTGGTTTGGGGTATGGTCTTTCTTTCTCTAATACTGCTTCTACTAGCAATACTGTTTTTGTTCCTCCTGCTAATAACACTGAAATTGAGAATGTTGATGTCAAAACTGAATTAGCTAGTGAGAACTTAGACAAGAATAAATCTATCTTAGGAGCACCCCCTAAGCAAGATAAGAAAGATGCTAAGAACCCTAGGGCTAAGAAGGCTAACTCTCAAAAGCCCAAACAAAAGAAGCAGCATCTCTGTCATTATTGTGGAGCTGCCGGTCACACTCGACCAAATTGCTATAAGTGGCTAGCCACTCAACAGAGCAATGGCATGATAGCATCTGGAAGCCAATCTCAGCTTCAATCCTCTCTTGCTCCTCTTGGAGATCTTCTGAAAGCCCTCATGTTCCTTTCGAACTTGAACGGTTTAAATTCTTCCCCCTCACCACCTGTTCAAGGATTCAATCAAAGGAAAGGTTCTTCCAAGGCGTGGAAGAAAAAGGACTCTAAGTGATTTCATCACTTTCTTCTCCCTTCTTGTTTTTCTTGTTTGTTGCATTGCTTGTGTGTTTTACTTTTCTGCTGAGTCAGTCTAGTTTTTGCTTTGCTTTGCTTAACATGTTTTTGTTTGTTTATTTTCAGTTTTGTTCATTTTGTTTTTAATATAAAAATAAAAAAAAATTGAAAAATCAGAAAAATACAAAAACAGTGTGTGTTATGTGTACTTTGGTATTTGTGTACCTTGGATGGCCAATAAAACAAAGTTTTCTAAACTTTGTATCTCTTGTAGCTTAGATGAGCATCTCTATGCACAACTAAGCAAGTGAGCTTTGTGGCTCTTGTTTGTGATGAGTAAGATTAGGGTATCTCTTAAAACTTAACACTCATATCACTCTTTTTGACAGGTAGGACTAGAAAATCCTAAGAGAAAAGCATAAATAACCATCTCACCACTGTTACCCGCCAATCATAGTAGGACACTTGTATGCTTCGGCATAGCAAAAGTGCAGTGTCATAGACACCTGTATGCTTCGGCATAGCAAAAGTGCAGTGTCAAAGACATTCGTATGCTTCGGCATAGCAAAATTGCGATGTCAAATGCTTAACATCTTGGGTATTTCTTTTCTCTCTTTTTATGCCCATGCATGATATGCTTAAAAGAAAAATATGCAAAGAAAATATAAAGCAAAAAGATTAAAGATGCTTTAAATATGATTGCAAGCGTGTTTTCTAGGAGATGTGGGAGTTATAGGATGTACCTTGAAGGTGATAGTCCCCATCAAACAGTTATGATTGTGTGTGAGTTAAAAGTTATTTACTCATATCTCAGATCATCATAACATCTATACACATATGCAATCTTGCGATGTTTTTCACACACAACACGCAACATTCTTTGCTACTTTTGATACATGTGCAGGTACAATGTGATTTGGCCATCACAAGTGTTTACATATGCTAATGTATGCTCACTAAACTGTCATAACTTGTTTTTGAAATATAAAATTGGTTAGACTTGTTTAGTGTGTGTGTGTGTTTTGCATGATCCTTGTGCTTAATTTCTTGTTGAGAGATGTTTTGAGAGGTTTATATGTTGAGTGGATCTTTGGTAGAGATGTGTGTTGGATTGCATTCATGTCTGAGTTTTTCCCTTCTCGAAAAACTGCCTTTTTCTGTGGCTCGACACCTTCCTCGACACCTCCTCGATACCTGGTCATCTGTCGAGCTTCTCAAGCTTTTCTTATCACAATCTCGACACTTCCCTCGACACTTGGTGGATCGATCGAGAAAGTCTCTGTCCTCTCGATAGATTCTCGACACCTGTTGGATCGATCGAGCTTCGCGTATCTGAAATTCTCCTTGCATCTCGATACCTCTCGATACCTGCATCTATCGAAGGCTTTTTCCTCGATACCTTCCTCGACAGCATCCTCGATACCTCTCGACACCTCAGCTGTCGAGAATTACTGAGGTGCCTATTTAAGTGCAAATCGCGATTCTGAACTCATTTCACTCGATCTCTCTCGATCTCTCCGTGTCTGTTCATCTCCCTTTCACTCAAATCCTTCAACCCACTTGGATCTTGCTCATTTCTTGCTCAAATCACTTGGTAAGATCTCTTTTCTCTTCCATTTTCATGCATTTCATGTTTTGAAAACCTAGTTTTTGGGACTTTTCATAAAAATTTGGGGTTTTTCAAAATTGTTGAGTTTTTTATTGAAATTTTGGGTTGGGTTTGGACTTAAATGATTTCAAAGTGTCATACATTGCATTTCATGTGCATTATAATGATATTTTCATGCATTTAGATGTGAGTACTTTGTGTATATGCTGATTAGGATTGGATTGGGCTGAGCCCATGATGATATTTCTGTTTTGCATGTCACATGTTCATGCATTCTCATGCATACGTACTCTTTGTTCATATATCTGTCATATTTGAACTGATTTGGGACTTTTCTGTTTGTCTCCCTCTCTATCTCTTTCTCATTCGTTTACGTTAGTAGTGTCTATGGCACCCAAACGTAAATCTACTCCTGCTCGGAACCCTCTGCGTTCTAGAGCATCTTCATCTTCTGATTCTGCTCCTTTTAACATTCGGTTCCGTGATGGAGATGCCTCAAAGGCATTTACTGAGAACTTTTCTAGACGAGGTTTTCATTCGGAACGCCAAGTCATTTTGGCGGACTTTGCCGATACTGACCTTCCTTCTTTCATTCACAGTAGGGGATGGGGGTCATTGTGTGACATCCCGGTCACTTGTCCTCTCGTGCTGATACAGGAGTTCTACTCCAACATCCACGGGATTGATCTTTCAGTACCTCATTTTTCCTCTCGCGTTCGAGGTATGCGCATTCCTGTCAAACCGCAACTTGTCGCGGATGTGCTTAGGGTACCTAGGATAGAGTTTCCTGATTACCCCTCTTGTGAGTGTCTGAGGACTGTGTCCAAAGAAGAGCTCATCTCTGCCTTCTGTCAGCGTCCTACTGATTGGGGTGAGCATCAGTTCACATCATGTAGGCCTTTTGCTAAAGGTCCTAGATTCATGAACATGGTGATGACTTTTGTTCTCCATCCTCTGTCTCACTATAACTCTATCACAGATCCTCGTGCTCGATTTTTGCTCTCTCTACTTGAGCATTTGACCATAGACTTCCCTTCTCACTTCATCCGGTCTATCATAGATGTTTATCTTGATTCGGCGTCCCGTGATAAGCTCATCTTTCCTTCTGCTATCACGCGGATTCTGTGCCATTTTTCCGTTCCCTTTCTTGTGTCCGACTACTTCACACACATATCTGCCATAGATGCCGCTACCGTAAAACGTAGTGAGGCGCAGTTCAGGTCGAGACAGCCTGGTGCCACTCCTCCCTCCCGTTCAGCACCATCTAGATCAGCTCCATCTACATTTGCTCCTTCCTCTTCGAGCGATGTATCCCTTGGTGATATCATGGCGCAGCTGCAGCGCATGGACACTCGTCTTGATACACTCACTGCTGAGTTGTATCAAGTGAATGTTCGTGTGGGTCGTATTGCACGACGGCAGGCGACCATGGGTGGATTTGCTCCAGAGGCTACTCCTTCACCATCTACTCCAGCAGCGTCAGATTCTGAGGATGATGAGGATGATGATGATGATGATGATGGAGATGCTAGCTCTGCTGATAAGATGTCTACATAACACTCTACCCTTTGTCACTCGTGACAAAAAGGGGGAGTAGTTTTAGGTTATGAGAGTAGTCATCTTAGGGGGAGAGTTAGTATAGGACATTTTTGTTAGGGGGAGTGTTGATACTTTTGAGGGATGTAGTGAGGTTTGATGTATCTTTTCTTTTCTATTCTTTATAGATGCATTGTTCTTGTATATGAGGTCCTTTGACCATTCTTACATACATTGTACTTATCTTCTCTCTTATATATGTTGATGTATGTTTCTTTCACCTCTCTCTTCATGTGTTGTTTCTTTTCTATCTTTATACACATGTTCTTTACTTGTATGCAATCTATTTATTTCTGTTTCACACAAGATGCCTTGATGAGTTTTGTTTAAAGTGTTTCAAAAATACAGGTTGTCAAAGTCTACTTATCATAAGCTCTCTTCTTGCAAAGTTTTTCAAGAGTTTGTGTTAGGATAGATTTTATTGTATTCAACAAGTGAATATGAGTTGAGTGATTTATGACTTCTCTCATATGCTCATTTGTTTGTTGTGGTTTTGTCACGGATTGCCAAAGGGGGAGATTGTTAGGACATATATGTTTTAACTTGTTTAAGAACATATGTCACTTAGTTATGTAAATTGGCTAATCCTTTGACAAAACGCACTCTGCTTGTAATTGGGTAGATCTAGGTGTTTTTGATACTTCAAGGAACAATGTTTCAAGGTCAAGTGTTGAAGTCATCAAGTCTGTCCAAGAAAAAGCAAGCTGAAGTGCAAAGTTTTTAAAGCTCGACACCTCTCGATAGCTACCTCGACACCTGCTATCTGTCGAGATTTAAAAAGTCAGAATTCCAAATCTGATTTTCTTGGGATCCGTGAATATGTTTTTGGGACTTCTTTTCTTTTAACCCTAAACATATAAAAGGATTATTTTAAGAGCCTTTTTGGGTGACACAAGTTGTATTATCATTGAGCAATCTCTGTTTATGCAAATTGTGCTCAACAGATGAAGTTCTTGACCTAGTTCATCCTTCATCAAGAAGTTGCTGTGTCTTTGCACCATAGGGTTTTGTAACCAAGCATCTTCCTGCTATTCATCACGTGGATGAACTGAAGAACTTTGCAGCCAACCATTCTTCCTCAAGTTGGTGTTTTGAAGTCGCGTATTGGGATCCGCGCATTGGTTAGTCACGTACTTGGGAGCCGTGCATCAAAGGTGGAAATTGTCACTACAGATCAAGTCCAATTGGGTATTGGGGTAAGGGTTCAACTGTAGGTTGGTAAGGTACTTGGGATTCCTTTCTTGTAACCGCTTGATTTGATAATAGTGGAGTTTCGGGAGTGGTGACCTAAAAATCACCCGGTGGGGTTTTTGCCGTTAGGGTTTTCCCCATTCGTAAACAAATCACCGAGTTATTTATTTTCCGCTGCATATTTAGTATTTGGTGATTTGTTTGTGCTTCCACGCAACTGCATGCTTAATTGATTAATTAACAACTTGGCTAATTAATTAATTAATTAGGGTTTATCACAAGGGGTCATTCGAATTGTGACCTAACACTCTTAACTCTTTGTCTATGTGCATCTCCGACTCTTATTCTTCCAACCCTTGTCTCACTTCTCATGTGACACTCATTCCAAACAATCATTCCATTTGGATGAGGAAGGATTCCTATGGTTAAGCTTTTGTTCATTTGGTTCTTGATCTAATTCTTTCGATCTTTGTAAGACCCTTCATGCGTTAAATGCTTCATTGTCATGCATTTGTGCATCATGCATCTCTTCATATGCATTGTTTTGTTTTTGTTTTTGTTTTTTATCTTACTTTTATGTCTTTGTTTTGTGTGTGTAAAAAATCCAAAACCACATAAAAAGTGAAAAATTCAAAAAGTTTGATAGTATATGTTTAACCACATATCTCATGTGAATTTGAATTAGTACCTTTGTACTAATGGCGTAGTGCATTTACGAGCTTAGCTTGTTATGTATGCACATATATCTGTGTGGAAGAAATCTTGAAAATTATGTGTGATTGTTGTAAATAGATCTTCAAGCTTGTCATGAATGATTGGTAAATAGTCTTGATGGTCTTGATACTTGCATAGACTTATTCCTATATCTCTTCCCACTTTATTTTTATGTTTTTGCAAAAGAGCTCACCAAATGTAAATCTCCAAATGAAAAGAGATAATGAGCTGCAAAAACCTGTTGCACATACTAGTATTTGACTAGGAAAAAGGGAAAACGACTTTTAAATTGAAATGTATGGTGCTCAAAAAGCCAAAGGCTAATTCTCAATGTTGAAATATCAAAAATTTCAAGCACCGATCACAAAAAGAGATGTGTTATCCAAAATTGATCAAATGTTATGATTTGTATAGAAGCCAAATGAAAAGCTTCTATGTTTTGCAATCATTTTCTTGTGGGAGGTCATATATGTTCATTTCTATAATTGAGATAGACTACTTGACTTAGTGCTAGTTGTGTATGACTTGATTAAATTGATCGTTGAAGCTTCACTCTAGACTAAGGACTATTCCACACTTGATCCACACACACAACACACAAGTTTAATGTTCAATGAATGCTTATTTCATTTGTGTGTTTGTACATGTTCAAATGTGATGTGTGTGTGCTCAACCATATGTGGTTCAAACCAAAAAGATTTTTGTTCTTTTTGTTTGCTTTTGGAAGTGATTTGTATCACCCATGTTTTTCAAAGTTTTTCAAATTGTTTTTGTGTGAAATACATGTTTTCTGGGTGTTTTCCTGACTTATTTCATGTCACGAGTGAAAGGGTCCAATTCTCAAGTTTTTTAGCTTTGGACAGAGAATTTCGCGGCTGTTTCGCGTGTAAGGCTTACCAGCAAGATACCAGCGAAATTTCGTGGGATTCTAACCAGCAAGATACCAGCGAAATTTTGCGGGATTCTAACCAGCAAGATACCAGCGAAAATCTCCAAATCAGCTTTTTAAAAGGCATTTCGTGGATCATTTGTTTTAAACGCCTCCCATCTTCTCCCAAACCCCTGTTTAATGTTTCTACATCAAAACCCAACTATATTCAAGTGTTTTTCATTCAATTAATATCTCTAAGGTAATCTTTAACTCTTTTCATTGATTTTAATCCTTAGATTATGTTTTTGGGGATTTTATGTTCATAGTTGGGATTTTCTCAAATGGGAGTTGGAAAAATTAATTTTTGTCAATCTTTTTGACTGGGTTTTGTTTTAAATGATGATTTTCTTTGGTTGTTGGCCTCTTGTGGCAAAAATAACATGTATTTAGGCAAGATTTTCATATGTTCTTGCATTGTTTAACATACATGTGTAGTGTGTGCACTCTAACTGTTTGATAAAATGCCCAAATGGCATTTTCTCGTTGTTTTGGACTCCGATGAGTACCAAAATTTGGGGATCTCCATAATTATTCATGTCTATCATGTTTTAATCATTGGTTGTATGTTTTATACACCTTGCCCCATGAGTGCTTATTCATACATTGGTCATGCATCTCACATGCACACTAAATGCACCTTTGCTGCACACACTTGAACACTTGACATGTTTTTGCATTCATTCACGCTAGTTAAGTCTTTTTAGACCTTTTAGCACATATAACATGTTCTTGTGTCTTTATCATGCCTAGGTTTATATCATGTTTCATTATCCTTAGCATGTCATGTTCTTTATGCTTTGTAGCATTTTTTAAAGATGTTTTATTTTGCGTTTGAGCTTCATTTTCTCATACATCTTGCACCCCTTATGCATCATCTTTTACCCTTGTTCATATCTTATCTTCTTTCCCTCCTTTCTCTTGCTTTATTTGTCTATTCGTGACAAAAAGGGGGAGATTTTTGTTGTCATTTCTATATGACTCATGTGCACAATCTTAGGGGGGAAAATTCTACCTCGTGCACATTCATAGGGGGAGAAAGCCATAGGGGAGATGCATATACCAAGGGGGAGAAGACATTGTTTTTTAGAAAACCTTGATTTACTTTATGCTTGTTTTCTCATTGCTTTATGGTGCTTTGATATGCTTTATTGCTCTCATTACATCGTGCTTTTGTGTTGCACATGCTTACATCCTTATGCTATTGTGCTTTATTGGTTGCATGTTCGGATGATCATTTGCTTTGCTATATGATCATTGTAGTCATTTCCATATGACTGTTTTGGTGTATGATCAAGTTGCTCACATGTTTCATATCATGTTTACTTGATCGCATTTTACTTGTTACATTATACTTGTCCTTTTATCACTTGATTTACCTTGAGGGCTAATGTGTTTTGTGCAAGTGTTTCAAGTTACAGGTATTATGTTCCAAGTGCTTCACAGGTTTTAGATTTAGGTGTGAGTGAGTTTTGCCATTGTTCCCAAACTCACGTTTAAATCTAGAATCTGTTATAGGGTGTTTTGTCACGGAATAGCCAAAGGGGGAGATTGTAAAGTTGTGATTTATAACTATGTTTTATGTTGGCTTTATTCCATGACAAAATGTGTTGTAATTTCTTTAATTTATTTCCTTGTATTTTATGGGATTTTATTGTATTGGGTTTAGTATCAATTTGGTGAAGACTCAAGCTTAAATGAAGAATCTGTGGATTTCGCGAGAAGCTCGCGAAAAGTTCGCGAGAAGAGTTCCTACGAAAAAGGCATGTGAGGAGCACATGACTGGAAGCTGAAGAGTCATGCCAGGCTGTCGTTTTCACGAGTGTCTCGCGGGTAAGGCCTTCCTGCGAGGTAGTCGCGAAACATTCTGCCTGGAGGATTTTAATGTGTGACTTTCTTACCCTTCACGCATACTATATATACCCTCATTACCCACAAATGTATGAGAGACCATTCAGAGAGAAAAACCCTAGATAAGTTTTCTACAACACTCACCCATCTTTTTGAGAGAGAGCTACTCATCCTTAGTGAGAAATCATTGTAGCCTCTTCTCCTTCCCTCTCCCATTGTCATACCTTGAGAGGAGATTTGTATCCAAACACAACCCACACCTATTCAGAGTGTAGAGAGTGTTTTGGAGCTTGGGAAGCTTTGGGGATTTGCCAAAAGAAGCCGGTGAGGCTTGGTGGATGCAATCGGGCGTATTGCGGGATCCGGAAAGCTAGACAAGACACGGTTCCAAGAAGCCTTGTTGGAGTAGGAGCTTGGAGGGCTTAGGTACATCGGGTAGATTAGGCTTGGAGGGTCTCTTGCTAACTCATGTATCCCAACTGATTGTCTAGTGGATCGATTTACCGCTTGATGGGCTGCAGAGAGGTTTTTCGCCGACTTCTTCGGTTTCCTATTCGATAACACATCAGCGTGTTATCTTGTGTTTGCATTCTCTCTTCCCTTACTCTTGTGCTTTACTTTTATTGTTTGTTGTTCATGTTTATGCACTAGAGTAGTATCGGTTGATTGTGCTTCATTTACTCTTGTTTCCGCACTTAGATAAGTTAGAGTAAAAGCAATCTAGCCGTAACTTTAATTTGGGGGTCTAAATAGCTCTTGTGTTTTCAACACATTTTCGAGCTTTCACAGCTTTTAGATATATATAGATCGATTGGGTAAATTAATGCCTCTAATAATATAATTAATCATACATCCTTCAACATTACTGTAAACACAAATTGTTTGAGCTACTCTACTCCAACAGGTTTTTTAGGAGAGTAGCATAACTTACAAAATATAATTAGCGATACGAACAAAAAGGAAAAACTATAGTCAAAATTCTCAGTTGTCAATCTTCTCCAACACCCTTTAGAAACTTTAATTTGATATTTTTGAGTGTTGTTACGACATCTCTCATATTTGACCTCTCTTCAGGTGCCTCTGTTGAACAAGCCATAGCCAATTACATAATGGACAACATACAATCCAGCTTAGCATTAAAATTCTCTTCACCTCTCTTCAGCAAATTAGAATCTATAACTTCAATTACTGAATGAGGTATTGATTGTCTTACCCAACCTTTTAGGTTCATTTCTCCGGCAAACATTTCATTTGTGGGATTCTTTCTTGTGAATGTTTCCATTAACAAAATGCCATAACTATACACGTCACCACGTGTGGAAATAATCCCTTGTGATCCATACTCTACAAGTTTGATTGAAATTTATTGTCAAAATGTATTAAATATCTATTATTGATGGTGAAAAGAAAAATGCTCAATGTGTTTCTAAGAAAGCTTTGTATGTGTGTGTGTGTGTTTGTAAAAGTAAAATTGAATTGGAAATTAGAAACATCACCTGGTGCCATGTAACCAATAGTGGTCAATGTCATGGTTTGTGTCATAGAGTCTTCATTGCCTAAGAATTTTGAAATGCCAAAGTCACTTACAAGTGCTACCGTATCTTTGTTTAGAAGAATATTGCTTGGCTTCAAATCACAATGAACAATAGGTAAAGGACAACCATGATGGAGATACTCCAATGCTGATGCAACATCTATCATCATGCTCAATCTTTCTAGCATATCCAAGAAGTAGTTATGAGAATACAACAACTTCTGAAGGCTCCCCTTGGGCATGTACTCTAGTACCAAGGCTTTAAAATCATTGCTACTACAACTACTGATGATTTTCACAAGATTTCGATGGCGAATACTGCACAATACATCACATTCAGCTTCAAAACTCTTAAACCCGCCTTCTATATTCAAATTAAAAACCTTTATTGCAACAGTAGTCCCATCTGAAAGTGTACCTTTGTACACTGAGCCAAAACTCCCTTTCCCAACTAAGTTAGTTTCGTTGAATCCATTTGTTGCTTGTTCAAGTTCTAGATATGTTATTCTTCTCCATGTTGCTAGAGGTAATAAATCTCCTTGACCTTTTCGTTTTGCATCCCTCTTTTGCCCTCTCATTAAAACAAATATAAGGAATAATGCAAGTATTGCTGCTATCATTGTTGGGAGAATATACCTTACTATAACTGCAGTGGTTGTCTTTGAACTTCTTTTACATGTTGGAACTTGCAGTTGGGGTGGACCACATAATGCTTGATTTCCCATGAATGATGATGCTGAGAATTGATTAAAAACACCTCTAGAAGGAATTTCACCTTGCAATCTATTGAAAGACACATTGAAATATTTGAGGCATTTGAGTTCTATTAGAGACGTGGGAATTTCTCCTGAAAAATTGTTATCAGATAGATCCAAGCGTTCCATGCTTATCAAATTACCAAATGATTGAGGAATAGGACCCTGGAATTTGTTATGTGCTAAAGAGAGGTTAATCAAAGAAAATAGGCCTTTAATAGCATGAATTTCACCTGATAGTTTATTCCATGATAAGTCCATTTGTGTTACATGCTCCAGTTTCCCAACATCTAATGGTAGATAACCATTTAAAGAATTGGATGACAAGTTTATTCGTAGTATGTCTCTAAGACTCCAAAAGGATGTGGGTATGGAAGTTAGTTGGTTGGAATCCAAATACAGATTTTGAAGTGAAGAAAGACTTCCCCAACATGTTGGTATTGATCCAAAGAGCTCATTTTGATTTAAATGCAAATCGACCAATTTCCTCAAATGACAAATATCATTTGGGATTGACCCATTGATTCTATTGTTTTGAAGAAACAAACCTTGGAGATTTCCTAGATTTCCAACTATAGTTGGAATAGGTCCAGTCAATTCATTGTCTTCTAGGTTTAGGGTCATCAAATTGCTTAAATTACCAATTTCTCTTGGAATTATGCCCTTAATGTTGCAATTAAATGCTACAAATTCTTCAAGAGAAGTAGAAAAATTTCCTTTGAGAATTGGAAGGGTTCCATTCAGTTGGTTATTTTCTACCACCATACTTGTCAAATTTACGCAATTTCTCAAAGATGAAAGAAAACTCAATTCTAGAGTTGATGATTCTCTAGTCAAAAAATTGTTGACTAAGTTGAGTCTCTCCAAATGCCTTAAATTTCCCAAGGTATTGGGAATAGAGCCATAGAAATAATTTGCACCCAGCTCAAGTTCAGTGAGCATAGAAGCATTTGAGATAGAACTGGGGATTATTCCTTCTAGTCTATTTTCCCATAAATAAAGTACCTTAAGATTTGGAAGCCAGTGGCCTATGCTTGATGGAAGATTTCCAGAGAGCTGGTTCATGTATAGACTAATGACTTCAATGTTTGAGCCGTTGAAGGTTGCATTTGGGATGTGACCGGTTAAACTGTTATTAGCCAAGGTTACTTCTATTAGATTTGGAAGAGTCACAATCTCCTGTGGTATTTCACCTGCCACAACAACTCGAAACAAATTCAAACCTTGTTATCCACCAAAAAACTTCATAGATTTTGGATTCTCTTCAAGATATACATCCTATGTACTTGAGAAAAATTGATTACAACTACCATATAAAAAGGTTGCATCTATTATAACAATTTAATATTAAGTGTATTTGAAAAGTTAAAAAAAGCCAGCTTTTTGCCATACTCTCCCTCTCTCTCTCACTCTCTCACACACACACGAAAGCCCTTTCTAATAAGCAAATCAACATAGTTCATCCAAATCACTCTAAGTAGATAATGAAAGAATAATTATTTTTTAGCCAAGGTGTAAAACCTACCCTTTATAGATTTCCTTTTAAGTGCATTACTTTTAGTGTTTTCTACTTGCTCTATATTAGTAATCAGTTTAGGCTTGTTAAGCCTTTATTCTATTCGTTGTGCAAACTTAATTCTCCACTTGTATGTTTATCTATAGGAATCAACATAAACAAATACATCAGTTTGTAAGAAATATGTAGCAAGACACTAAGACTTGTAAAGTTGTAATATGTATGGTACACTAGATACACCTCTAACTTCTCTAATTATTGTGGTCTTTATCAACCCACTACAACATGTGTATACAACATTCACCACCCTGTTTAGATGAGAAAGTATTCCATAATTATCTAATGTATTAAAAAAATACATAAAAGTGAATCTCATGTACATGATCTATGGATTAGACTTATTTTTTTTGTGAGAAGAGAGCATATATAACACCATATACACTAAATAATTTCTAGCCAAAAAAAAAACCTACACACTAAATAACTACACTTGATGGACCTTATAAGTTTTTAAAATTTCGAACATTCTTGGAGAGGAGAGGGAAGTAATATTTAAATTGAAGTGGTTACGATCTTACCTGTAAAGTAGTTATTGTCCAAGTGAATTATCTCAAGAGAAGTACAGTTTCCCAAACTTTTTGGAATCCTTCCTACAAAATTTCATAATGTATACAACAGATCAAGAGCTAGTAGGCTTAATTTACCTAATGATAGATCATGAGCTTTTTATTTGGAAATTAAAACAATCAATTTTGAAGAAGGGTTAGTGACATATAGAAATGTGTCCTAATTACTCATAAGAAGCAAAACCAAAAAGAGAAAAAAAAAAAAAAAATGAAGAAGAGAAGAAGAGAGTAAAGGAAGAAAAGAAAGTAATACTTCCTTTGATGCATTCATTGGCTTAAAGCTCATATATATCTCCGTGCTTTCTTAATCAAGATACCTGTTTTGTGTGGAAATCATGGGAACCTTTATACTTTGAATTTTCAAATGATTTATATTAATGTCACATTTTTGTTTTCTACATTAAGTTGGGTCCATGGGCATCACCATTGGGACGGGGGAGATGCTAAATGAACCAATGGATAATTGATTTGTAGTTATGTCACATTGGATTGAATTTTCTTCGAACTCTGATTGTTCAAATGATTTGTACTCATGTTGTGAATTTTGTTTCTTGGATAATTAATACGATAAAATACATTCCATTTAAAAAAAAAATTAATGTTCCATACTCAAAACTTAAATATTAACTCTCCTAACGTAGTCAAGAAAAAAAAAAAAACTTAATATGGTATATTATAACAATATTTCTCCTAATCTACTTGGCAAATTATATATGCCATTGTTTTTAAAAAAATAAAATCTTTTACACTGCTATATAGTTTTTGAAAAATTTCGCAATTTGCACACCTTTTAATAAATCGAAATGAAATTTAAGATATAAAAAACAAAGAATGATACTTTTTAGTTAATTCAAACGAAAAACATCATACAACATCTTAAAAAATCAAGGAGGCATACATAGAACATTTAAAATTGTTTGAGTATATGATTATTAATATTTGTAAGTTAACTTATATTTTCATTTTACTTTTAATCATTCAAATGATTTTTTTAATATCTTATATTTATATTAATTTTTAAGTTCATATATTGATTGATCGATTTTTTTTTTTACTGTTTTGATCTATATATTTATATTCAAATTAAATTATGAAGTAGTTTAAGTATAATACTGATTATAATATACTAGCTAGGCTTGAATAAAATGGTGGAAAAAAAAAAAAAAAAGCTTACATCATCATTATATTATATGAGAAGAAGGAATACATTATTATTGTACCTTTACTGTATTGTATAATTACTCAAAACAATTGATGTAAATATTATGTCCTTATCATTAAGTACTCTCTATTGAATCTCAACAATAAAAAAAGGAGAAAAAAGAAAGAGGGTTCCCCCCCCCCCCCCCCCCCCATTTTATGTGGATAAGGCCAGCAAAAAGCGGAAGCTTAAAGAAGTACTAAAGGTCGGGATGTTGCTGATTGCGATTTATTTGTGATTGTTAGTGAACACAGAAAAGGATGGAATTGCTTTTCCACCCAGAAAAGAGTGGGTACGTAGTGCGCACTAGTGATTGAATTATGGAAGGTGTAGGGTATACCAGAATGAGACCAATAATTTTTCGTATCTATTAAATTAATATACACATCTTTCTTTTTCAGTGTTTGAATTATCTCATGAATGTGTAACATTTACACGCTGTGAAAAGTCAAAGGTAAAATATATGCATGAGATACATTCTCGAGATAAAAGTTAAAGGACAAAATGTTGGGTATCATAATAATAAAATAATGAGTAATTCTGGGACATCAAAATTGATACAATTTTGTGTCACAATTCCCCATGTAGCAAGTTATAATCGGTAAAATATATCCTTAACATTCCTCTAAAATAATTTAAGATAAAAAGTTGTAGATAGTGGAGGGCATCCAACCTGAAAGTTTGTTTTCGCTGAGATGAAGTACTTTCAGTGACAATATGTTGCCTAGAGATTCTGGAACAGTACCTTCAAAACTGTTCGTGTAAGCATACAACACTTGAAGTTTAGGTAAGAACCCAAACCATGATGGTAACATTCCAGAAAAGTTGTTCAATCCAAAGCTGACAACTTCCAACCGACGCAAAGAAGCTAACTCGTTGGGCAGAGAACCATGAAAATTGTTGTTTCTGAAGGATAAATGAGACAAGAATGTTAGTTTTCCCACTTGTGGAGCAATGGTTCCTGAAAGACCCATGTGAGAAAGATTCAAGGCAGTGACTCTATGGTGTTTGGCACCACAAGTGATCCCAATCCAGTTGCAAACAGAGGTAGAGGTAGACCAATTGCTTGCCAAGGTTTTGTAAGGGTCATCAGTGATATGGTCTTTGAGAGCAAGGAGAGCTGATTGGTCTGTGGTGACGTTGGTCCTTACTGCCACAGCTGTGCTAGCCATTAAACAGTGTACCAACAACAACACAAAAAAGACGAAAAAGGAAGAAATCTCCATGAGTTTCTACTTTCTACCTGTCGGTTGATATGTGAGGCCAACTACTATTGTATCAAACAAGTGTGGCTGGATGATGTTTTTATACACGGAGATCTCAACTGCTGTTGAATTACGAAGAAAAAGAAGAGGGTGACTAAATCAACATTCAATTTTTTTTGTAGTCTTCGTCTTTATAAGAAAAGGATAAGGAAAAAGGATAACTTTTTGTTTTGTTTTGTTTGTTTGTTTGTTTTTTTTTTTGGCCGAAAAGAAAGATGCATGTTACATGCAACATAGTTTCATGGCCCACATCGGTTTCTTATATTCATTTCCACGCCTCTTTTATTTATCTCTTGTGGTTAAGTTAAAATTTTCAATAGAGATTAGGATCAGTCATCATGCATGTACTGTTTGGTGGGATCAATGAAGAAAAAAAGAAACTAGACAATCAATTATGATCATGACTTTGACAACATATTTAAGTTTATATATGATAGTAAAGATACAATTTTGTTCAATTATTAGATAGTTGATGCATTATTGCACATTGTGATAACGTCTTTAATGTAAGGTTGAAATTTATCAACCATCTTGTTGACTTTATTCCGTGCCAATTTGCTTGTAATTTAAGCACTTAGTAACCCTGTATTTAGGTGGGATCATTGTAAGGGTAGTGTGTGAGAAAATGTGAAGAAAAGCTCAAGTATGTGCAAAAAGGCAGAGTTTCGTGGCTAGGACTCACAGCTAACTTGCGGCTTGTAAGCCGCCAAATGTTGGCACGTGAGATGCACACAGGGGAGCTGAAGGGTCGCGCCAGCTGTTGCATTACAGGACAAAAGTTCTAGGCTGGCCAGGCCATTACGTCGTGACTAGAACTCGCGACTTGGACAAGCCGCGAGGTCAAGCCGCCAATCAGCCCTGTTTGGCAAAAACTGACTCTTCGTATTCCAAACACACATCACTATATATAGACCCTTATACCCACTAAATTGAGAGAGCTTCCAGAGAGAATTTTGTGAGAGAAACCCTAGAGAAAAACAAGATTGCCTCATCCCCAATCTTTACCTTAGAGACTCTACAAATTCCTCTACTTTCTTCCTCTCCATTGTTACATTCTTGAGAGGCCTTTAGCCAAATCCTTATCTCATCACACCTATGTCTGTGAGAAGGTTCATTTGGTGCTAAGGGAAGCAATTTGGAAGGAACCAATATACATTGGTTGATGCTATGGTATAGTAGCGGAATCCAAGAAGCTAAAGAAGAAATAGGTTCGACGTAACCTCGTTGGAGCAAGAAGCTTGGAGGGCTTAGGTACTTGGGTAGATTAGGCTTGGAGGGTCTTCTGCTGTTCATGTATCCTAACTACATTCTTTAGTGGATTATTTACCGCTTGGAGGGTGGCAGAGAGGTTTTATGCCGAGGACTTTGGTTTCCTCTTTGATAACACATCGTGTGTTGTCCGTGTGTTTGCATCTTCCTTTCCTTTATCTTTACCTTATATTTACTGCTATGGATGTGTTTATATTTGGCTTAGATTAGTTATCAATTCTGTGATTGACTTATGTTCATGTTCCGCACATTAATTGTTTGATTATAAGCTTGAATTGATATTTTATAATTTGGGGTCTAAACGTTCAAATGTGTTTTATACACATATTGGACTTTCAATTGGTATAAGAGCGGGTACACTTGTTGTGGTTTTAATACCTGAGTGTGATCCTTGACCCCTTGTTGAGATGGATAGGTCTCAATCTTTCAATGTTCCACCATTTTTTGATGGTAATAATTATGCCTTCTGGAAAGTTAGAATGATGGCATTTCTATGCTCTATTGATGACACCGTGTAGGATGCGGTTGAAATAGGTTGGACCAGGCTGGAGGCTGAAAAATTCACCTGGGATAAGGCAGCTCTTGCAGCAGCCAATGCTAATAGTAAAGCGTTAAATGCTATTTTTTGTGGTGTGTCTCCTGATGAATTCCATAGGATCTCTCATATGACGGTAGCCAAGGAAGTTTGGGAGATTTTGGAGACTACATATGAGGGGACTAAGAAGGTGAAGGACACAAAGCTCCAAATGCTAACTACCAAGTTTAAAGAGCTCAAGATGGGTGAAGATGAATCGTTTGATTCATTCTATAGGAAGCTCAACGAAATTGTCATTGCTAAGCTCAATCTTCGTGAGAAGATTGAGGATACTAAGGTGGTGAGAAAAATTTTGAGGTCCTTACTAGAGAGCTTTCGAGCAAAAGTCACAGCTATAGAAGAGAGTAAAGACCTGGATGAGATCAAAATTCAGGAGCTGATTGGGTCTCTCCAAACATATGAACTGGGACTGCCTTCCCACAAGACGAGTAAATCGCTTGCTCTCAAAACCATCACCGAAAGAATGGATGATCCTTCCGAAGAAGATGGAGTGGAGAAGGAAGTAGCGTACCTTGCGAAAAACTTCCGAAAATTTCTGAAAATGAAGAATAGTGGGAAACCATTCAACAGAGGGAAATTCACATCTTCAAGAGGTGATAGGAAAGAGTTTACGAGGAAAGAAGGGAAGGATGATCAATCTCCTTCGGACATAGTGTGTTTTGAATGCAATGGTCATGGACATTTCAAGAAGGAATGTCCCAATTTCTTGAGAGGGAAAGGCAAGGCGTATGCCACAACGTTGAGTGATACAGACTCTTCAAATTCTGATTCTGAAGAGAGCTGTGAAGGAGAAGGAAACTACTCCGCATTCATGACCATTGCACATGTGGAATCCTCGGATGATTTGGGTTCACTTGTGAAGGAACTTGGCGAATATTCTAATTCGGAGTCTATTGGGATTGTTGAAGAATCAAAGGCTGAAGAAGAAGAAGATACATCTAGTCTTCAAAAGAATTACTCCTTACTTCTTGAAAAATCAGGTGAGTACACCAAGGTGGCAAAGGCAGCTGTGAAGAAAATGAAGAGAGCTGAGGAAGATTACAAAAGCCTATTGGTTAGATACAAGGAGGCAAAGTGTGAGATTGAAGCCCTTAATGGTGAGCTATCAGAAGCTTACACAAAGGTGAGATTTCTTGAGTAAGAGGTAGTGCAAGCTCATGCCAAGATAGATAGGGCCTCAAAAACATGCCTCAGACAAATCCGGATTAGGATATATTGGAGGAAGTAGCTCATCAGCAAATGTCACCAAAGAAGTGAAGTTTGTAAGGGCCAAGGAGACGGCTGTGGATAAGCCTATTCCTGAGAAAGTTAAGACTGAAAGGAAGAAGAATGTGGCTGATCAACGGGTGCTAAATAAGTCCCGTAATCAATCAGAATCCAGATATGGAGCTAGAGGGAGATCAGTTCCAAGATCACAGCAGGGTCCTAGAACGGATTATGTTTGTCATTATTGCGGACTGCAAGGACACACCAGACTAAATTGTCAAAAGCTGAGATTAGACAACAATGCAAGCACACCTCGGTCACAAGGAAGAAGAAATGACATGAGGTCTTGGGGTGGTGAGCAACCAAGAAGTCAGAACCGTGATCCAGGAATGATGGACGTGATGAAGATGATCGGTGCCTTCACCAACTGCCTAGAAAGCTTCACACGAAGGTTTGACAGTCCTAATTCTCGTACCCAATCCGTTAAGGATATCACCCCAAACGCACGTGACGTGTGGGTGACAAAGGGTACTCATGCATAAGTATTACAACATGTCCATGCATCAATACTTCCCATGTTTGTGGATATGCTTGGTTGTATGCTTCTTGCTAGTATTTAGGTTGTTATTTTGTGTGTGGTTCAAATTTTTTTTTCATTTTTTTGTTATGTTTTTTATCAATATTTTAATGCTTTTATGTCAAAAATCCAAAAAGTTTGATCGCTTTGTTGAGTTTTGTCTCAAAGCATGTTTTGCCTTGTACCTTTGTACTAATGGCTTTGTGCATTTAACGAGCTTAGCTTGTCTCTTATGCACTCATATCATTGTGGAAGAAATTCTGAAATCTATGTGACTGTTGTAAATAGATCTTCAACCTTGTCATGAATAATTAGTGAATGGTTTTACTGATCTTGAGACATGCATAGACTCATGCCTATATCTTTCCACTTTTTATTTTTATGCTTAAAAGAGCTCTCTAAATGTAAATCTCCAAATGAAAAGAGATATAGAGCTGCAAAAGCCCGTCGCATATACTAGTATTCGACTAGGAAAAAGGAAAAACGACCAAAATAAAATGTTTTATGCCTAAAAAGCCAAAGGCTATCTCATCAATTGAAATATCAAAAATTTCAGGCATCTATCTCAAAATGAGATTTTCTTTGCTCAAAAAGTGCAAATGATATGTTGAATATGGAGCCAAATGAAAAGCTTCAAAGAATTGTTATCAAGTGCTTGTGGGAGGTCATATATGCATGTTTCTATAATTGAGATAGGTCACATTATCTAGTGCTAGTTGTGTATGCCTTGAATGAATTGATCATTGAAGCTTCACATTAGACTAAGGACTATCCCATTTTTGATATCCACACACAACACACAAGTCTATGTTCAATGAATGTCATATTCATTTGTGTGATTGTACTTGATTAAATGTGTTTTCACATACTCAATCTTTGTTGATCAAACACAAAAAGATTTTTGAGTGTTTTAGTTTGTTTTTGGAAAGTGCTTTTGTTTCTACAAAATAGTCAAAAATTTCAAAAACAGTGTTGCCCTGGTTTGGCGACTAAGTCGTGGGTTGTCCCAGTCGCATGCTCCAGTCGCGAAGCTCACTCCGAGAGTTTTCGCGGGTAACTGGCGTGTCAAGGCTGTAGTCGCGAAAAAGACTTAGAAATTTTTTCAAAATTTGAGTTTTTGCATATTTCGCGGCTCAGTATGGCGACTTGGTCGCGGGTGGAAGGTCCAGTCGCGAGGGACACACAGAGATTTTCGCGGCTCAGCTCGCGACTTCCTCGCGGGTAGATCTTCCAGTCGCGAAAAACACTTAGAGAAATTTTCAAATTTCTTACCTTCACAGTGTTTCGCGGCTTACCCTGGCGACTTGTTCCAGTCGCGAAAAACGCGTGTTTTGCGTTTTAAAGTCTGTTTTCAAAAACTTTTCAGTTTTTCCCTCGTACTTTGTGACTGTTCATTATCTTCTCCATTTCTCTCTCTGAAACTCGCCGTGCTCATCTGTGATAATCCCTCATTTCTGCATCAATCTTCTTGAAAAAGGTATGAGTTTTCTTGTTCTCACTTCACATTTCATGATTTTACTGTTATATTCGTGAATCTGTGTGTTTTGTTGTTGGATTGAGTTTTTGAGGTGTATGAACGTGGGTTTTATCAAAGTTTGGGTTTGTTTGATTGAGGTTGTGTTATCTTGTTGCTGAATATGTTTACTATCATGTTTTTGCTTCATTACTCCAGTATTTGTCCTGAGCAGTGTTATTTATTACACTTTATACTCACTAGGCTTATGAGGTTGGGGTTTTCTATGTTTGACTCTGAATGTGAATGAGGCATGTCAGTTTGTTTGAAGTTTTGGATTATATGGCTTGAATTTTTGTGATTTTTAGTCATCAGATCGTGTGTGTGGTGTTGCTTTTGGATATATCTTGCATTTGTCATACTCATTCTGTCATGCTTCAGTGACATATGCCTTCGTCTGTCCTTTGTTATTATACAGTGCTTGCTTCAATCTGCATATATATTGAATGATCTTATTTGACTTGGTCTTCAAATCTCTGGTTATCAACTGTTTTCGGTTTGTGGAGTAGCCTGTCACTCTCTGTTTTTATCTTTGTAACCATATTGTTACTAATATGTGTACTCTTCCACATACTGTATTGTTGCTCTTGTTGTGGCCTCTTCTGCGTGTTTACAGATGCCTCCTACTCCTTCAAAGAAGAAGACTCCCGCTCAGAAATTTGACAAGAGAATGAAAATGGACCCTAACTTATTTAGGCCTATCAAACACTTTGAAAGATATAGGGATTCCTTCTCAAAAGGAACAATCATTCAGGAGAGATTTGTAGATTTCAGGGAATTGAAGGACACCTTCATTCCAGAGTGTTTCGAGGGTAAAGGTTGGGAAAAATTGTTGAGTGATCTTCCCCCTGTTTGTGACCCTCTAATTAGAGAATTCTATGCAAATGCAGTGATAAGGGAGGAAGAGTTGAGTTGTTGGGTGAGACGAAAGGAATTTACCTTAGATGCTCGTGATATTGATAAAGTTTTAGGGCTGGAAGGATTGGAGGATTATGAATTCACTAACTACAAGGACAGAATGCTTTCTCTAGAAACTGTCCAGAAAAGAATTGGTGGGGTTATAGAAAAGAGATGTCTCAACACTTCTGATTTTCCTAAAGACATGAGGTGTTTGACCACCATTATGATGTACAACCTGTATCCTATAAGGAAGATGACTACACTGACAAATGCCAGAACTATCTTTCTTATGGAACTTAAGGAGAAAACATTCATTGACATCAGTTCTCACATCTTTGATACTATAGTGGATGAGACTAGATCCACCTCCAGACCCAAGCTGATATTTCCTAGTCTTCTCATGAGGATTTTAAGAGAAAAGGGTGTTGCAATCCCTCAGGATATCAGTCATTTACCTCGTCTATCAGCCATTAACAAATTTACCCTCACAAGGATCCAAAGTCATCTTCCAGGAGAAGAAGAGGAGGATGTTCAAGAAGAAGGGTATCCTATGGAAACTGAAGTAGAGGCTACAGGACCATCTTCCACACCAAGAAGAAGAGTCAAAAGGAGCAGGGCTTCCACTTCATCGGCTGTACCTCCTGATGCTTTTCAGATCATCCTGGAAAGACTTGATGGACTTCGAGAAGTTCAAAATCAGCATACTGAAAGGATGACAGCAATGCAGGACCAGCTAGATGTACTCTTAGCCAAGTTTGACAGCATTCACACTAACCAGTATCAGTGACCCTTTGGCCATTCCGGTCAAAAAGGGGGAGAATTTTTGGGGCAGCTTGTGAGGGGGAGTGCCTGTTTTGATGGGGAGTTTCATTACTATTTGTTGTTTTGTTTATAATTTTGATACTATGCTTGGATAGCTTCTGTTATTATAGGTTTGATACACTATGGTTTAAGTTTGGTTTAAACTCATAACTCTTGAATGTGTTTAATACTTGGTTTATGTTTATGTTAATGATGTTTATTCAAGTTTATTTCAGCATGTGTTTGCTTTATGTGGTTTGTACTCATGTTGCTTATGTAAGCTTTAAGGGTTTGTTTATGCACTTTTGTAGGCCTTTGTGGTTTGTGCCATGCTTTATGCAGCCTTTGTGCTTTGTTAAATCAGTACTTCTAACCTAATGCTATGCATTCTTTGTGAAGTACTGTCACTCTTGTGCCCATGTAGGATTTTTCCTTGATGCACATACTTCATGTATTGTGCATTGGTTGAGTGTTGGTCATTCAAGTGATTTACCTTGTGTTTGTCAACTTGAATGTTCGGATGTTCATTCCAAGTGTGAATGAGCATTTTGATCACTTGGTTTTAGTGATTGCTTGTTTTGGTCTTGCCATAATTTATTGCTTTACAAGTTTTCTGCATACAATGAATGTATTGTGTTGTTATGTTTCAGGAGTTCTTGTTCTTATGGTTCTAAAGCTTCACAGATTCTAGAGTTAGGTGTGAGTGAGTTTTCCAACTGTTCCCAACTCACGCGTTAAGTCTAGAGTTTGTTTTAGAGTTTTGTTACGGAATAGCCAAATGGGGAGATTGTAAGGCTGAAATTTATCAACCATTTTGTTGGCTTTATTCCATGCCAATTTGCTTGTAATTTAGCACTTAGTAACCCTATATTTAGGTGGGATCATTGTAAGAGTAGTGTGTGAGAAGATGTGAAGAAAAGCTCAAGTATGTGCAAGAAGGCAGAGTTTCGCGACTAGGACTCGCGGCTAACTCGCAGCTTGCAAGCCGCCAAATGCTGGCACGTGAGATGCGCACAGGGGAGCTGAAGGGTCGCGCCAGCTGTCGCACTACAGGACAAAAGTTCCAGGCTGGCCAGGCCATTACGTCGCGACTTGAACTCGCGACTTGGACAAGCCGCGAAGTCAAGCCGCCAATCAGCCCTGTTTGGCAAGAACTGACTCTTCGTATCCCAAACACGCACCACTATATATAGACCCTTATACCCACTAAATTGAGAGAGCTTCCAGAGAGAATTTTGTGAGAGAAACCCTAAAGAAATACAAGATTGCCATATCCCCAATCTTTACCTTAGAGACTCTACAAATTCCTCTACTCTCTTCCTCTCCAGTGTCACATCCTTGAGAGGCTACAAATCCTTATCTCACCACACCCACATCTGTGAGAAGGTTTATTTGGTGCTAAGGGAAGTAGTTTGGAAGGAACCAATATACATTGGTTGATGCTATGGTATAGTAGCGGAATCCGGGAAGCTAAAGAAGAAATAGGTTCGGCGTAACCTCGTTAGAGCAATAAGCTTGGAGGGCTTAGGTACTTGGGTAGATTAGGCTTGGAGGGTCTTCTGCTGTTTATGTATCCCAACTACATTCTTTAGTGGATTATTTACCGCTTGGAGGGCGGCGGAGAGGTTTTACGCCGAGGACTTCGGTTTCCTCTTCGATAACACATCGTGTGTTGTCCGTGTGTTTGCATCTTCCTTCCTTTATCTTTGCCTTATATTTACTGCTGTGGATGTGTTTATATTTGGCTTAGATTAGTTATCAATTCTGTGATTGGCTTATGTTCATGTTCCGCACATTAATTGTTTGATTATAAGCTTGAATTGATATTTTATAATTTGGGGTCTAAACGTTCAAGGGTGTTTTATACACATATTGAACTTTCATCTAAGACTTCAAATAGTTATTAAGTCCGACCCAATCTGGCCAGTCAGACCAGTAATCCAGTGAACTAGTACCTTAGTCGATCTGGTTTCTTCACTGGACCATTTACGAAATAGACCCGGTAAAACCCAATAAAATCCAATGGTTTTTCCACAATCCGTGCAACCCGAACAAGTTGATGTGACCCATCCGGTTTTGTAGTTTTGAATAAAATTACCTTTTGTGTTCATTGCAGTATTGTTTTCTAAATTTGGAGCATAATGAAAACTAGAGATTTTATAATGAGGTTGATGCTTGAATTTTCAATATATACAGAGTTTCAAGCTTAGATTGTAATCCATGATATTAGAGCAACAAGTGAAATATAGAATATGCATAAGATGACTTTGGCATTTGAGATATACTTTTATTGCTATAATTTTAAGAAATAACGAAATATAATGTAATTAGATTTTATTTAGCAAAGACTTGACTACGATTTTATGGAATTCTTTAATTTTATATTTTCTAGTGTTAATTTGTTATTGGTGAAACTTTAAGTTTAAATCATATTAGGTGGCTTGCTTTTTAGACTTAATTTTTAGGCAAAACTACATTATTGGTCCCTGAAGTTTACCCTGTGAGTACAATCAGTCCCTTAAGTTTCAAGTGTGTACTATTAGTCTCTCAAGTTTTAAAAATGAACAATGTTAATCCTTCTGTTAACTACAATTAATAATATTACTTATGTGGCTAACTGAGTAATGACTTGTCATTTTTTTTAATGGTGTGTCATTTTTTAGTTTAAAAAATTACAAAAATTATTAGAAATTACTAAAAATATTAGTATATATAAGTTTTACAAACTTATTATGCCACGTAAGTGACTTAAAAAATAGTTTTACACGTCTAGGCGTCCTTATCATTTTGGTAAAAGCTTAATAATTAAAAAAAATTAAAAACTGCATATTTCTCCCCTCAGCCTTTCTCTCTCATGTTCTTCATCTGCCATCTCCTAGAAAATACCCAATATCAAACTCTAATTCAACTGACTCATTTGCACAATATCAACGTCTCTTATGAGTCAGAATCAACGATGAATAACTTTATTCAATTTCAAAATATTTTCTAAAGTCCCCCCTTTTGTTTCAATTTCACTAGGGTTTCAAATCTAAATATAATTTTGATCTTCTTTTCAAACCTAATTCAAAATTTCCACAATGCATATGAAGCCCTATGGAAAAAGACGAAAGAGCAATAACTCCATATACCTCCAAATCTAGATCCTATTTGAATCGACTACATAGCAATGGATTACAGTTGTTTCAAATACTAATAAGTTATAAGGATTCAAACAGAAACTTAGGTGTGGTATTTGAAAGTTCAAAAATTAAGACATGAAAGTTAGAAATCTTCAAATATTTGAAGAATTTTAAGTATTATATATAGGTTTTATTATCTGGGAAAAAAAATGAAAGAAATATTGGTCCTTTTTCTTTCTCCGCCCTGAACCAGTGGCAGTTACTGTGAGAATCTTTGTTGCTTGTCACATTCGTTGCACTCAAAATCTTCTTTGTTCGGTTGCTTGCACCGACCCTTAGACTTCTCTCAGCTCTTGATTTTTGTTGAGTTTTCCCAACATATTTTGTTGGCTCTGAGGTATTCTGGCAACTTGATCGGAAAACTAGAAAATGGTGAAGTGAAAGGGAAATACTTACACAGGGGAAGAGAGGATGGGGCTGAAGCTAATATTTTTTTTTTCCATAAGAATAAATAAAAATCAATTAAAAATGACATAAGACACTTAAGTTGCGACATCAATTTGTAAGTACTTTTAGTAAATTAAAAATGTTAACGTCATTATTCCGTTAGCCACATAGACAATCTCACTAACGGCAGTTAATAGAAGAACTAATATCACTCACTTTTAAAATTTAAGGGACTAACAGTGCTCACTTGAAACTTAAGGGACCAATTGGGCTCCCAGGATAAACTTCAGGGACCAATAGTGTGATTTCGCCTAATTTTAATTAGTGATTTAGGCATGCCTCTTTTTTAATTTTCATATTTATTTTATGACTTCTCAAACTTATTTGTATATTTACTTAATTTTTATTTAACTATATAGTTCAACCAATGACTCACTAGTTAAACTAGTGATTACTCAATATCCCGACTCTTATACCAGATTAACATCCAATCTATGTTTAATAACTATATAATACAAATGAATGATATTATTATTTATGCATAGTGTGCCAATTGTTATATGGTATCTTACATATATGGTAACCATTGGTAAGTAAAGTTTTTAGTGTACTGCTTCAATGATTGAGCTTTTACATATATAGAATTTTAGTTGAAAAGATATTTTTATGTTTTGAGTGTTTGTTAGATTGTAATGGATAGTATTTTAAAGTTCTGAATTAATTGATATCATATGTGATGATGTCAAAGATCAACAGTTGAGTTCCTTGTCTAGACTGTTTGAAAGACCAAATGAAACCTACAATAAGACTAAGAACTCTAATGTAATGATATCGGAGTGGTACCAGTCAAGGGCCTTTTTAATGGTTAAGTCAAATAATTTGTATATAGTGTAATGAATATAGAATGAGTGACATAATAGGGACAAAATTGCTAAATATCCTTTTTGGGCAAACTAAGCAGCGGTTTGCCCTATTTTTCAAACTAATTAGGAAAATGCCCCTCTTTTGAAACTTGATTTTCTCAAAATCGAGCTATAAAAAAAAAAATTCTGGAGCCCTATAGCGGCGTTTTTAAGGACCTATAGTGACATTTTCAGGACCTATAGCGACGTTTTGTAACTCGACTTCCATTAAATCGAGTTATAGGCAATTTTTTTAATTTTTTTTACCTATAACTCGATTTCATATAAATCGAGTTAAAAAACGCCACTATAGGTCTTAAAAACGTCACTATAGGTTCCTAAAAAACGCCGCTATAGGGCCTAAATTGATTTTGAGAAACTCAATTTTCAAAAGATGGACATTTCTCTAATTAGTTTGAAAAAGAGGGCAAAACGCTGCTTAGTTTGCCCAAAAAGGGCATTTAGCAATTTTGTCCAGAAATTTGAAATTCTACTTCAACTATAGTTTAGGTTGGGCAAACTTCAATTGAAAATTAATATAATTTGCATTTTGATAATGAAATCTACAAACAACAAACTGTATTATAGTGTTTTTAAAATATATTTTTCTTTTTTTATAGAATTTTTAGTCCGTGCCTTGGATGAGATTACTAATCTCTAATCACGTCCAGCATGCACAAGGTGTGAGTCATGGATTATGTGTAAAGGTTGAAAAAGATGTTCAGAAAAAAAAAAAAAAAATCATTATGTTTGTATGCTAGTCGCGACCTGGTAGGTTGTGAGGAGGTCGCAACAACCTTTCTTGGGTAGCCCTCATCCTAATAAAAATAAGGACTTAACATTCATTAATAGTACAATGGTCTAAATATAGAATAAAATTTAAATTTAATTAAAGTATATATATAAAATAATTATGTTTAAAATTTTGAGTTTTTAATACGCACATTGATATCGTGAAAGCTTAAAGAAAGCACACACGATACTTTCTTAAATGAAATAGAAACTAAACTATTAGTTTATAGTAGTAAACTCGAATCTATGACAAGTCCATTTAATCCACAAGATGATAATTTTTGAGAATATGATAGAGAAAGAAATAGACAAAGTCTAAATTTTATTAATCTGAAAATTGAATTGTCTTTGAAGGCTACAATATGTTTAAAAAGTACAAAGAAAGCCTATGGCATCTAGGAAAACACACAAAACTCTAATTTGACTAAACAACATTAAAAGCCCCAAAAAAACAATGAAGTAAATGTCTTAAACCTAAAATAATAAAAATTACTTAAAAATACCAAAATTAATAAATTACAAAAATTAAATAGTAGATTCTATCCTACATCTCTCTCTCTCTCTCTCACACACACACACACACACACACACACACGAGAACTTGTGGGATAGTTGTTTATTGCTTTAATTCGTTATAAACAAAATGAATAAAGTTTAGCTACATATTTGGTTGTAGCTTTAGGCTACAAACAATAGGAAAATGACATGTCTTTCAATCATATGCAATATACATGACTCACTTAAAATGATTGTATACAATCACTTAATTGTGGTTTGATTAGTCATATATTGCATTGCACATGACAAGAATACATGCCTATGATCTTCTTATTATTGATAGTAGCCTAAGATTACAACCAAGTTTATAGGCCAAATTTAAAATAAAAAATTTTAAATATTTTCCTTGTAATTTATGAAACTGAATTTGGGGGTTTTTCTATGATATAGGTTCAACTGGTCTCTCTCTCTCTCTAAAAAAGATTAAAAAGTTAAAAGGAAAAGTTAATGAATGCCCCCCTAAGGGTATTATTGGTTTAGGATTTTTTTTTAAAGAAAATTTTTATGATAAAAGAAAAATGTAATTGATTTTTTTGATAGCTATTTATATTTCTTATAAAAGTAGTATAAAAAAATTTCCTAAAGAGGTTAATTTACAAATTCTTTAAGGGGAATTTGTTAGCAGAACCCAGCAAAGTTAAAATACTAACAATTTGAAATTAGTTCTTGTGGGTTTCAATTAGCTTGATTGGTAAACTTTTTATGGTCAAATGAAAAATCTAGGGTTTAAACCTTGCCTACAATAGAAACTAATTAGTGTTTTAGCATGATGATAAAAATTATAACCATAAGTTTAAATTCTATTATATCTAAAGAAAACAAAGAAGAAATTGAGCACTTAATGCAATATAAAAAAAAAAAAATTAAAATACTTTATTCATACTGATTAATAAAATAACAATCGGCGTCCAATAGTAATGGACAATGAGCACAACATTTAGGAGTATCAATAACTTTTTTGAAACCAACGGAGGAAAACGTACAAACGATGGCTGGTAAGGTCGTGTATGACCATTAATTACCAAGAGCATTACAACTATTTTAATGACACAACAATTAAGGCTCAAATGGCTAACCTGTAGAAAGACTATATAAACCAGCTTCCAAAGACAGACAGACGGACGACAACTATTATGTCACTCATTCTATATTCATTACACTATATACAAATTATTTGACTTAACCATTAAAAAGGCCCTTGACTGGTACCACTCCGATATCATTACATTAGAGTTCTTAGTCTTATTGTAGGTTTCATTTGGTCTTTCAAACAGTCTAGACAAGGAACTCAACTGTTGATCTTTGACATCATCACATATGATATCAATTAATTCAGAACTTTAAAATACTATCCATTACAATCTAACAAACACTCAAAACATAAAAATATCTTTTCAACTAAAATTCTATATATGTAAAAGCTCAATCATTGAAGCAGTACACTAAAAACTTTACTTACCAATGGTTACCATATATGTAAGATACCATATAACAATTGGCACACTATGCATAAATAATAATATCATTCATTTGTATTATATAGTATGGTTTTGAAATCCGGACCGTTCATTGAACCGTAAAAGGAAGAGGTTCAAGGTTCTTGAGGTCGAACCGAGGTTGAACCGGGGTCGAACCGCGATGACGTCATAATTAATTTAATAATTATTTTAAATATATATAAAAATATTAAATTAATAAAAAATAAAAAAATTAACTAAAATAGTCTAATTTACTAAGGATTTAACTAACAAGCTCCAAGACGAGTGTTTCACCAAGCAAATCTTTTATATCATCTAGCCCTCGATCTATCCCAAGGTTTGAAAGTAATCCACCAACAATAGGTTTCACAGTAACAATGGCTTTCACAGAACTGACCACTTCACAGTAACAATGTGTAATCCATTACACATTGTTTCTTAAAAAAATACATAAAACCAATGTTATGAATACTGTTTCGATTTGTCTATTGGAATGGAATGTTTCAGTACTGATTCGATACTGGCTCATTTCAATGTACCATTTCGAAACTACTGCAAATATATATATATATATATAATTTCATATCTTATTACTTACAAAAAAAATTTATATTTTTAATACATTTATAAAACTTGTTATCTTAGAACTAATATGATCATTTACTTAAACTACTATTATTTTATTAAAGTATACTAATTAATTCTTTTAATGCAAAAAAAAAAAAAAACCCAAACAAATGTATAAAATGAAAGTGGAAAACTTTCATTATTTTATATTACTCCTTTTTTTTCCTCACCAACGTACAAAATAAAAGTTGGCTTGCTTTGTCCAACCAATTATGTTTTCAATATTTTATATTACTCATTTTATCCTCACCAGCTGGTTCCCTCCTTTTTGGCTTTTTCTTTTCTTTTTTTTTCTCTTCTATTTTCTCATCCACACACGTCAAGTCACTCTCCTCGATTTTCACTCTTCAGTCTTCTCAGACTCAGTTTTAAATATCCTCTCTTCCTTGTCATTTTTTGGTGTCTTCCTCTTTCTTCTACTTTTTTCCTTTCTCTGCGTCTTCTTCAACAGTTCAACTTAGTGACTTACCAGTGTTCATCTCATCTGACTTTTCTCCACTTCTCACTCAAGTTTCTCACCATGACTTTTTTGTTTTGCTTTATTTTTTTTGTAAGGTACGTTTGTTTACTTCATTTCTTTCTTCTTCTAGTTTTTTTTTTTTGGTTGAGATTTTAGTTTTACCGTCCAAACTCCATGCCGGCCGAATCTTGAATTTCGGCCGGTATTTACCGAGGGTTTCTTGATTGAAAGAGTGAGGCAAGGGTTTCTTGTTAGAGTGAATGATCTAATTCCAAAGTCCACGACGCCATATAGGAAAAGAAAAAGGGAAGAGAGTCCAAAACGGTGCCGTTGAAGGCTTGAAACAAAGGACCCGTGTGAACCGCCTGAACCGGTCACGGTTCACAGAACCGGGAGGTCCGATCGCGGTTCATACGGTTTGCTGCTTTTTTTGCGAGGAACGGTTCTTCATGTTTAACAGACCGTAAAGATGGCCGGTTCGAGGTTTTTCCGGTCGGACCGTACGGTCCGGTCCGGGTTTCAAAACCTTGTTATATAGTTATTAAACATAGATTGGATGTTAATCTGGTATAAGAGTTGGGTTATTGAGTAATTACTAGTTTAACTAGTGTGTCATTGGTTGAACCGTATAGTTAAATAAAAATTAAATAAATATACAAATAAGTTTTAGAAAAAAAATTTAAAATACTTTATTCATGCTGATTAATAAAATAACAATCGGCGTCCAATAGTAATGGACAATGAGCACAACATTTAAGAGTATCAATAACTTTTTTGTAACCTACGGAGGAAAACGTACAAACGATGGTTGGTAAGGTTGTGTATGACCATTAATTACCAAGAGCATTACAACTATTATAATGACACAGCAATTGAGGCTCAAATGGCTAACCTGTAGAAAGACTATATAAACAACATCCAAAGACAGACAGACGTTTGGCAACTATTATGTCGGACAAAATTGCTAAATGTCCTTTTTGGGCAAACTAAGCAGCGTTTTGCCCTATTTTTCAAACTAATTAGGGAAATGTCCTTCTTTTGAAACTCGATTTTCTCAAAATCGAGTTATAAAAAAAAAAATTTCTGGAGCCCTATTGCGGCGTTTTTAAAGACCTATAGTTACGTTTTGTAACTCGATTTTCATTAAATCGAGTTATAGGCAATTTTTTTTACCTATAACTCGATTTCATATAAATCGAGTTAAAAAACGCCACTATAGGTCCTAAAAACGTCACTATAGGCTCTTAAAAAACGCCGCTATAGGGCCTAAATCGATTTTAAGAAACTCGATTTTCAAAAGAAGGGCATTTCCCTAATTAATTTGAGAAAAATGGTAAAACGCTGCTTAGTTTGCCCAAAAAGGGAATTTAGCAATTTTGTCCTCAAATTTTTTTAAACTTAACTATTAGATTTTTATCTAAAGTAAACTATCCTAATTAATAATAATTTAATCAATTGTCACAAAGAGAAAATAGCTGTTTGATGCAACCACAACTTTTAATTTTTAAACCCAACTTTTATGGTATATTATATGTTTTCGTGAAATTCTAAGACCACTTGTCTAGATTCATAGAGCGATATATGTTGGCTATAACTAAACTTTAAAATAAAAAAAATAAAAAAATTCCTTGGTGGAAAATAACCATATATTACTTTCCAGTATAGATAGTCGCCTCCGAGTCTCCGACAAGCCGTGCTTTTCTTTTTCTTTTAATCAAACGTCCATGTGCATGGGTTTACTTCGGGACAAAATTGCTAAATACCCTTTTTGGGCAAATTAAGCAGCGTTTTGCCCTATTTTTCAAACTAATTAGGGAAATGCCCCTGTTTTGAAACTCGATTTTCTCAAAATTGAGTTATAAAAAAAAAAAAAATTCTGGAGCCCTATAGCAGCGTTTTTAAGGACCTATAGTGGCGTTTTCAGAATCTATAGTGACGTTTTGTAACTCGACTTCCATAAAATCGAGTTATAGGCAATTTTTTTTAATTTTTTTTTATCTATAAATCGAGTTACAAAACGCCGCTATAGGTCTTGAAAACGTCACTATAGGCTTCTTAAAAATGCCGCTATAGGGCCTAACTCGATTTTGAGAAAATCGATTTTCAAAATATGGGCATTTCTCTAATTAGTTTGAAAAATAGAGTAAAACGCTGCTTTGTTTGTCCAAAAAGGGCATTTAGCAATTTTGTCGGTTTCAAAAGAAGGAATATGATAAAGCCAACTTGTGTTTATATTATAGAACTTTATCGTAGTCTCCTACCAATTGAACAATCTAAAATAGAGTACTGTAGCCCCCAGATGGTAAGCGGACGTGATTTTCCAATTCAAGAGGAAAAGTTGCATGCTTTTCCTCTCCTTGACTTGACTTCTTCTACATGCAAAGTTTCGGTTCAATAAAGCTACTTCCATGCGATTCACGAAGCCTTGGACCAAAACAAACCGACCTCAAATCTAGAATTCTCTGGAAAATCAAGTGGAAAAGTGCCCCAAATGGAAACAATTGCTCACTAGAAAAAGGAAAATAATTAATTTACATTGCATTATCAATATAAAATTTACATTATAGACTAAATAAATAAATGTGTACAAAGTTGTACACTTTTTGTAATATTGTACACATTTGTTTTGTTTGCAAAGTAAATCTTATTTTAATGTCTACAATGTAAATCTATGACAGTATAATGTGAATAAACAATTGTCCTTAAAAAAATTCAACAATCAATGTTATCGATCAACACAACAATCAATGGTTGTTGACAATGCATATTGACATGTGTTGACACGGCCTAAGATGATGACAAGTCACTATTGATGTGGCATAGTGTTATCATGGTAGCATGAGAGAAATTTATTGGGTGCTACGGGAGTATACTCCCTCTCTCTCACATAAGTGTGGGCCCCATGGTGGATGGGATCCATTTCTTTGTGAGAGGGAAGGAGTATACTCCTAGAGTACTCAATAACAACCTTTGGGTGGAATTCATTTCTATGTGATAGAGCTTGGTTGTGACATGTGGCATGGAATGCATTTAATTGCTGGCTAGTATGTATGTGGGAATTTATCAAAAAAAATTGTATGTATGTAGGCAACGCGTGAGCACATAATGCCAAACATCAACATGTGTTTAAGCAATTATAAAACTAACAATCTAAAAAAAAAAATTATTGTTACCGATGATTTTCACAAAGCCATAAAACGTCTAGAATCTTACTTATGCAACAACCATAGTTAGTGAACCATCTAAATCAGTTCTTTTCATAACGTACATATTAGGTAAATAATTGAATCCGAATTCTTAATCATAAAGTATAGTGTGCTTTTTATAAAGTACCTATTTTGTTTCTTTGCTTTATTTTCATTTTTAGATGAATACCTTATTCTTTTTATAAAGTATATATCGGGTAAATAATTGAACCAAATTATTTTAAATTTGTTTCTCAAAAAAAAATTTATTTTAAATTTTATGTATTGAATTTGAGAGAGAGACATAATCACGGATTAAAATATCGTTAAAACATTAAAAGTATGTAAATCAACTATCAATTTCTATCACTTTGTCACAAATTGTGTTTCAAATGGAGACATCTAAGATTTTAATATATCCTTATTTCATGTTATAACTAATAATAATAATAATCGTCATTGAAACACCAGTAGAAATAATCAAGATATTCGATCTTGGTTTTGTTAATTAAAAACAAATCTAATATCATAAAATATGGTTCAGAATTTAGACACATATTGGGAATATATTGTATTTAAAGTAAAATATGAAAAAAAAAGAAAGTGAAATACCTGAAATTTATCAAAAAGAATGTGCAAATAAAAAAAAAAATTGAAAACTGAAAATGTATCAAAAATTTGAAAATCGATCACTAAAATGGTTTCAACCAGTGACCACTCAGTTTTTTTTTTTTTTTTTTTTTTTAAAAAAAAAAAAAAAACTAAAAACTTTTTATTTTTTATTTTTTTTCATCCTAATTACTTGTTGTTGTCCCTTGTTTGACGTTCCAAAGTAGAAAAGTTTCATGGAAGTTGTATTATGAACACATTCTAATTCTCTCTTCAAAATAATTCAAGATGCCAAAGGCACAAAGATTATTGTCGAGTTTTAGGTTTAGCAAAAGGAGACCCCGTCTACCCACGTGTTGCTTGCCTCTAGTTGTCTTATCATTTAGGAAAGCAAAAAAAAAAAAACCCAAAAGACACGTAAACATATTCACACGTGTGAGCCCAAGAGGCCAAATATCAACTCGTGGCATTTTATTCCTTGTGATCCTATCACTTTTCCAAGATTAATTCCTTTTGAATTTTCTATCCAATAAGATTTCATCATTTAAGTTTATTTATTATTTATTATTATTATTATTATTTTAGAAACAAACACACAAACGAAGGAGAAAAAAAAAAAGATTTTCATCATTTAAGTTGATGACTCTTGAACACATTATTAATACTTTTTTCTTTTTTTTTTGGAGAAATACCGTACGTATAATGTTGTAGAAAGATAATATATTGCAATTCAAAAAGTGCTCGGACGTTTAAGGTAGCGAAGTTCAAGTTGTATGGTTCAGAATTTATATTGGGAATATATTGTATTTAAAGTAAAATATGATAAAATATTGAAATACCTGAAATATAGCAAAAAGTATGTTTAAACTAAAAAAAAAATAAGAAGCTGAAAATGGATAGGAAAATTTAGGTTACTTGTCAGAAAATATTGGATTTTTTTATTGCAAAAATATTGGATTATTAAAACACAATTAAATATGGATCACTAAAAAGCTTTGGAACAAAGTACTAAAGTTTCATGGTCAAGTCAAGCCGTATTATAAACAGTGATGTAGGTCCATATTGTAACTCTCACCTTAAAATGCTAGATGCCAAAGATCTTTGTCGAATTTTGTTTAGCAAAAGGAGACCCCGTCTATTCTAATTTCTTCAAGGAGACCCCGTCTATTCACACGTTGCTTTGCTCTGGTTGTTAAACGCGCTTCCGAAACACACGTTTTGCATTTCAGAAGGTTTTTTTTTTTTTGTTTCAGCCGAAATATTTGGCTTTGCTCGTGAACAGTGCACATCGTGTATTGTTTACGGACTCACAAATTTTACTTTTAAGTAACTTTTTCATTAAAAATGGGTCTCACAGTACTATTCACACATTTAAAAATTATTTTGCTACAGTGTTTTTCAATTTTCAGTTTTCAGTTTTCAATTTTCAACTGTATTCTTTAAAAAAAAAAAAATTACCCAAAAGAGATGTAAACGTCGCCACACTTTTTGCTTTATTGAACGACTTCAATTGTGCGTTTGCAGATCTAGTTTGCGTTTCTTTCCTTTTTTATTTTTTTTTTTCCTCCCAGCCGCATGTTTTGACTTTTCAGCAATGAACAGTGTATCCATGCACTGTTCACAGGTCCCACGGCACCATTTATATATTTAAAAATTATTTTGCTACAATGTTTTCTGTTTTTAGTTTCAGCAAAATAAGTTCAATCCAAACGGACCTCAAGTCTCCAACAAAAATGAAATAATGAATAGTATCGTTCAATAAACTAAGGACAATGCATACAACTATGCAAGAAGAAAATGTAATCCAACAGTGGATTTGTTAAAATTCACCTTTAATAAAAAGATATTAAGTAAGGTTGTAACCTAAGACCACAACTTTACTCAATATCATTCACATTACTACATATTTTGAAAATTTAACCGTTGAATGAATTGAATGAAGAAAACTAATTTCCAAACTATGCGCAAGGTAGCTAGTTACATCAATTATAACATGTGTATCACCCACGTGTGAACATAAATAACTAATAAAGACTAAACTACAAGTCACATAGCTTCTCATGTCATTTTATGCATAACATTGTCACTTGCTTCATTCTGCTTCACTCCACTAGCACTTCACTTCACTGTTGCAGCACCACTTCACTTGTTGCATCACTTGCTTCTTACTTCACTTTGATCTACTGCTCTAACCTTGCTCTTAATATCTTTAATGTGCTTAAAAAAAATTGGTTATGTGCTACATTAAACTGCTACTAGTAGTAATTCACTACAGCACACTCCTACTTTCATTTTATTATTTTCAATTCTCTCTCTCCTCTTTCTCCTTGATTCGCATTCTCTATCTCTTGTTTGCTAGTACTGCTCTCTTTTATCCCCCTTGCCATTGATGCCTCTAAGGTGCAGATCAATGTAAGAAGTGACTATGGGTTATGGAGATTGGCAAAGCCTTCAACTATGTCGTTTTCATCTCCTATATTGTGCTACCACTGGAAATTAACTCAGAAGCTGAGATCTCACCGATATATAGAAACCCAAATCCACTGAGAGCCCAAACTGAAATATGGAAGTCCATTGTTTCCATTGTGGGTATGTGGCTAGGTTTGTTTGGGTTGTGGTTGTGTGGTGGTTGTGTGTCCTGGGTCTTGGTTGAGGTAGTGGGTTATCGAGTTTGGATTTTTTTCCGGTGGTGGTAAGTTTTTTTTTTTTTTTTTTAATTATTTTGCGGTGGTTGTTGTGGTTAGTGGTGGTCACTGGTAACTATGGGTTTTTGTGGTGGTTGCTTTATATTATTTTACTAGGTTGTTTATATTATTTTATGTGTTGTAGCTATAATAGAAGATGAGATATAGGGCCTTAAGTGAAATGTTAAAGTAGATAAATACTTAAAATAGCTTTTTGAAGTGTTAAATACTAAATTTTTTAGCTCATAGGATGTGAATGTTTGAAAGAACTTAAACACAAGAAAAGGTAAAACAACATCATTAAGTGCTTAGAGCATTCCCATCTGATGCTCTATTTTGTGCTTTTAGCTATTTTGAATTTACTTGTAGCATTTAATGCTTAAGAAAATAAATGAAAAAGGCACATCTATTGTGGCAACACTATTACTGATTATTTTTGTCATTAGTTATCATCTACAAAGTACAATGGAAAAGTTTGTATTAGAGAAGTTCACCAATAATTTCTTGAGTTACAAGGAAGGTGGAAATTTCAGTTTCATTTGATGGAAATCTAGATGGCATCTTAATGCTTTGTTTGGTTAGAGGATAGAAAAGTGGGGGACAGAAAATCGTTGGGGATGAAAAAGTGGGTGATAGAAGAGATTTACGCTTTGGTAGTTTTGAATGAAAATATTTTCAAATATAAAATATTTTACAATTATAACATTTTCAAGTATTTGGTATGACAAGCAAATTTTTTCAAGCAAATCACAAAAATCAATGGCTCAACACAGAAGCCACTGGTGTCGAAGGTCTAGTAATTGGACCACTAGAATCAGCAATCAGAGTAGTGGCTTCGGCGACTGGACTGCCAACGTTTACTATCGGAATGGTATCTCTAGTGATCGGACCACCAAAACCGGTCAACAAAATGACGTCTTCAGTTACCGATCCTCCAGCATCGGTTATGGCATGGCATCTCTGGCCACCAGACCGTTGACACCAATTGTTGGTGCAATGTCTCCGACCATCGAACTACTGTCGTTGATTATCACCAAACCACCAACATAGGTTGCCAAAGCAGAGTCTCCAAACACCTAGTCACTGAAGCGATGTCTTCGGCCACGAGACTAATGGCCGAAGATAGTTTTTAAAGTATTTTATAGTCAACAAAAAATATTTTACAAGTTTGACCATATTTTACTTACAAACAAATACCTGAAAATGAGAAAAAAATTTCCTGAAAATTATTTTACATAAAAACAAATGGATTGTTACTTTCTTTTTATGAGTGTTTTGTTGTAGGATGGAAAAGTGAATATGGAAAATATTTTTGATTGATTGAGAAGAAATATGAGAAAAAAGTAAGGGCACATTTGGTAGATAGTAGCAGTAATTACATAGGAATAGGGATTACAAGGAATACAATATGCTATAATATAATACTTATTCCTATTCATTTGTTTGGTAACAACATTGTACGGCCCCCGCACCATGGCCCATAGTGGGCCTTGGACCCTGGCCTGGGTATATGGCCCATGAGGCCGGTCTCCCTCTACCTAACGGCCCCCCCCGAGCCACGCGTGCTGCAAGCCCAAGCTTTGCCTTTTGATCGTTTCTCGGCAAACCCCTTCCCGAGCAGTGATAAACATACGGCTCGCGGGACACCCCGCCCTGTACCTACCCGGCCGTGCCTCGGAGAGGCACCGCTACCGAGAACTATCGTGGAAGTGGGAACCAAGTTCCAACGCCACCCTCACCGCTTCCCATGCCCACCTAACCACCCACTTACGATCGATAATACTGGACCGCCGGTTGCACTTACTGGCAAATAATTATGACCTCTCCACTATTCTGTGAACTATAAATACAAGAAGTTTTGAGAAGACAAGGGTTGGAGAATTGAGGGAAGGAAGAGTGTAAACAGAGAGAAAACAGAGTGAGGAGGTGGTTCAGACCCCCGAGGAGAGGAAAGTGATTCCATTGAGCCTTGGCGTTTAGAACGACCCAGTGTAGGAAATCCAAACCCACTATACAAGTAAGTTGTGAGCCCAAGTGAGGCCCAGCCCAACGGGTTTCAGTTTTGGGTGCGCACAACTGGTGCCGTTTGTGGAAAATCCTACTAAGCAGTGGTTCCGCCGAGACTCGTGTACAGGAAAGATGTCTGGAGGTAACGCCGAGAGTGGCTCGGCAGGGTCTTCCAGGGGCTCCACCTGGCGGGAACAGAGGCAGAAGAGACGCGAGGATCCGGCTTACGAGCAACTGGAAGAGCGGTCCGGCCTTGGAGAAGGGTCGTATCAAACGGGGAGAACGGTATCCCATGCTTCCCGGCATAGGCAGCCCGACGTCAGGGATGAAGAGCTTGAGCGGCTGCGGAGGTTAGTACAAGACCTGGAGTTGGAAGCACGAAACGAGCGCCGCCGAGCCGGTCAAGACGACCGAGAGAGAAGGCCAGACGCCGAGGAAGAGAGACGCGGGATGGGATCGAATCAATCAGGATCCCGCCACCACAGGGAGCGCTCGCACTCGAGGGAGTCCCGTCGCCGCCGAGACCGCTCCCATTCAGCAGAATCTCACCGGCGGCGAAATCGCTCTCGGTCGCGGGAATACGGGAATCGGGGCTCGGATTCTCCAGAGGGACGGCCGAGGAATGCGGCCATGGATGCTATGAGCCGTGCATTGCGCAGGGCAGCTCGGTCACCATTCTCAGCAGATATTGAGCGAGCACCGATGCCGGACAGATTTACGCGCCCACCGTTCAATTCGTATGGTGGGAAAACGGACCCCGTGGAGCATGTCAGCCACTATATCCAGATGATGTCTTTGCATACCCGCAATGACGCTCTGATGTGCAAGGTTTTTCCCTCCAGCCTTGGTCCCACGGCCTTAAGGTGGTTCAACGGGTTGCGCAAGGGCTCCATTCACAGTTTCGCCGAGCTAATACAGGAGTTCGGTTCCCGTTTCGTGACGTGCAGCCGGGAACAGCAACCGGTGGACGCGCTGCTGTCTATGAAGATGAGGGCAGGGGAAACCCTCCGTGATTACGCTAGCCGATACTGGGAGCTCTACAACGAGATTGGCGGAGGGAACGAGAAGATTGCAGCGAGCACTTTCATAATGGGATTGCCTGACGAGTCGGGGTTGAGGGAATCATTAACTAAGAAACCTCCCGAGGACATGAGGCAGCTAATGAGGCGCATCGAGGAGTACAAGCGGTTGGAAGAGGATAGAATACAAAGCAAAGGCAAGGCACAGGTGACAGAACGTCCTCGGCTGAGCGGTTTTCAACAGAGGGCACGGGGAAATTTGAGGATTCAAGAGCCAGTAGCGCCAGCAAGGGAGGTGAACGTGACGTTCAAGGAGCCCGTGCATAAAATTGTGGATAAGATCAAGAACGAGCCGTACTTCAGATGGCCGAACCGGATGGCTGGCGACCCCTCTAGGAGGAATCAGAACCTATACTGCACCTACCACAAAGACCGGGGGCATACTACCGAGCAATGCCGAGTGTTAAGGGACCATCTCGGGCAGTTGGCTAAGGCAGGACACCTCAAGGATTTTGTGACGGATGCCGAGGATCGAGGAACAGGGCATGGCGCCCCACACAGAGGGAATCCCCTTCCGCCCCCTCTTGGGATAATTGATGTTATCCACGTCGCCCCGAGGGGCATTTCAACGGCAAAAGGGAAGGAGGTGTTGACAATGATATCGGTAGAGGGGAGTACTGGCGTGCCGCCTCCCGCGAAGAAGATCAGACCTACCCGAGAGCCGATCTCTTTCGACGACAGTGATTTGGAAGGAACCATTCAGCCGCACGACGACGCATTGATAGTCGCGGCAAGGATTGGCGGCTTCGTTGTGAAGAGAATAATGATAGACCAGGGAAGCGGAGCGGATGTTATGTACTCGGACCTATTCAGGGGGCTCGGGTTGAGGAATGAGGATCTGTCGAAGTACAACACTCCCCTGGTTGGGTTCGATGGGAAAATGGTGGCGCCCGAGGGGCAAATCTCTCTGCCCGTGAACATGGGGGGCAAGGAGGTGATGGTAAGCTTCTTCGTAGTTACCTCATACTCCCCCTACACGGCGATTCTAGGGAGGCCATGGATACATGCAATGAGGGCTGTCCCGTCCACTCTGCACACGAGGGTCAAGTTTCATACTGAGTATGGTGTCACGGTGATACAAGGAAGTCAGCAGGCGGCCAGGCAATGTTTGATCGCCATGGTCGATTGGAAGAATGAGCAAACCGACCAGAAGGATCAGGCCGATCTCAAATGTTCGTCATTAGGGACGCCTTTATAGCAATTACAGGGCTCGCCAGAGAAGGAGGTCGCGCGCGCCGAGAACATACTCAAGGTAAAGGTGTTGCCGGATACGGACAAGTACTTCCAAATAGGGGAGAGCATGGAGGATCGGGAAAAAGTAGAGATGTTGCTACTCCTAATACAGAATGTGGACGTATTTGCATGGAGTCCATACGAGGTGCCTGGGGTGGATCCCGAATTCATCGTGCATAGACTTGGAGTTGACCCCTCATTCGCCCCTAAAAAGCAGAGGCCGAGGAGATCAGCCTGGGAGCACTCCGAGGCAATAAAAGTGGAAGTTCAGAGATTGAAGGAGGCAGGGGTGATTCGGGAAATCTTCTTCCCGGATTGCTTGGCGAACACCGTGGTAGTGAAGAAGAAGAACGGCAAGTGGAGGGTCTGCGTCGATTTCACCGATCTGAACAGAGCCTGCCCGAAAGACCCTTTTCCCGTGCCGAAGATTGATCAGCTGGTGGACGCCACGTGTGGGCACCCGAGGATGAGCTTTCTGGACGCTTTCCAAGGGTATCACCAGATCGCCCTGGCGCCCGAGGATCAAGAAAAAACGGCGTTCATTTCCCCGGAGGCAAATTACCACTACACGAGGATGCCCTTCGGACTGAAGAACGCCGGGGCCACCTACCAACGAATGATGACAAGAATGTTCCGAGACAAGATAGGGCGCACGGTCGAGGTGTACATCGACGACATGGTGGTTAAGAGCAAACAGGAAGCCCTGCATATGGGGGACCTCCAGGCGGTTTTCGAGGTTCTCTGACGGCACAAGTTGCGCCTTAATGCGGAGAAGTGCGCGTTTGGCGTCGGGGCCGGGAAGTTCTTGGGGTACCTGATCAGTACACGGGGAATTGAGGTCAACCCCGACCAGATAGAAGCTGTGAGAAGACTGAAGCCACCGAGCAACCCGAAGGAAGTGCAAATACTAACCGGGATGCTGGCCGCCCTTAACCGGTTCATCTCAAAATTCGCAGATCGCTGCCGACCATTCTACCAACTGCTGAAGAAATGGACGGGATTTCGGTGGAGCGAGGAGTGCGAAGAGGCCTTTGTGGATCTGAAGATTTATTTGGCGCGAGCGCCCATGCTTGCGGCACCGGAGGCAGGTGAAGATTTATTCATGTATCTGGCGGTATCCGAGCACGCCGTGAGTGCTGTGCTACTGAGGGACAAAGGGATCCAGCAACCCGTGTACTACATCAACAAAACTCTTGTCGACGCTGAGACGAGATACTTGCCCTTGGAGAAGCTCGTATTAGCCCTGATACACGCCATCAGGAAGTTGCCGCACTATTTCCAAGCTCACACCGTACACGTCCTGACCGAGTACCCATTACAGTCGTTATTGAAGAGGTCGGATTTCACGGGCTGTATAGCCAAATGGGGGACTCGACTCGGGTCCTTCGACATACGGTACAGACCTCGAAGCTCGGTGAAGGGCCAAGTCCTTGCGGATTTTATCGCTGAGTTTTCACCCAGAGAGAATGGGGAGATGGTTTGCCAACTGGAGGCTCGACCGTGGAAGATATTCGTAGACGGCGCGTCGAGCTCCACGGGTGCCGGTTCAGGAGTTGTTATGATCACCCCCGAAGGAATACGACTAGAACACTCGTTTAGATTGGGTTTCAAGGCATCCAACAACGAGGCGGAATACGAGGCTTTTCTGGCTGGACTGAGGGTAGCTTCGAACCTGGGGGCTCGGGAGATTGAGCTATACTCAGATTCGCGTCTGGTGGTTAATCAGGTGCAGGGCAGTTTTGAAGCCCGAGATCCCCAGATGAAAGCGTACCTAGAACAAGCCAGGCTAGTTATGACCAGCTTCAACACGGTGAAAGTTTTCCACATAGCCCGCACACAGAACAGACACGCTGACTCCCTAGCCACGCTGGCGTCGTCAGTAACCGAGGAGATACCACGGCAAATCAAAGTCGAGCTTATTTCGGAGCCGAGCGTCAGGGTAATGAGCGACTCGGGAACTACGGGGATCAATGTCACGGCAATCGCAGCCCCTGCCACGTGCTGGATCGACCCCATTATCGACTTTCTGGCTGACGACCGACTGCCGAGTGACGAAAAGGAGGGCATCAGGATCCGTAGGATGGCTCCTCGGTATTGGTTGGCAGAAGACCGGACTTTGTACCGAAGGTCCTTCGGAGGGTCGTACCTCTTGTGCTTACGCCCGGAGAAGGTGGGTGAACTCTTGGCGGAGCTCCACTCTGGGGTGTGCGGCGGCCATGTCGGGGGACGTTCATTGGCACACCGAGCAATGACTCAGGGGTTTTGGTGGCCTCAGATGCAGAAAGACGCCGCCGAGTATGTGCTTAAGTGTGAGCAGTGTCAAAAGCACGCCCCTCTGATCCATCAGCCCGCGGGCCATCTGAACCCGATCAGCAGTCCTTGGCCTTTTGCACAATGAGGGCTGGACATCATCGGCCCGTTCCTTCAGGCGACAGGCGGCCGAAAGTTCGTTTTAGTGGCCGTCGACTATTTTACCAAGTGGGCGGAGGCGGAAGCGTTGGCCAACATACGAGATATGGAAGTAAAGAAATTCGTATGGAAAAATATCATCACCAGGTTCGGGGTGCCGAACACTATCATATCTGACAACGGGCTACAGTTTGACAGCCGGGCGTTCCGAGAGTTTTGTAGTGGTCTCGGCATCAAGAACAGGTACTCAACTCCTGCTTACCCACAGGGCAACGGTCAAGCCGAGGCCGTGAATAAGGTGATTGTGAGTGGGCTGAAGAAAAGGCTAGAGGGAGCGAAGGGAAACTGGGCCGAGGAACTTCCCAAAGTCTTGTGGGCATACCGCACCACTCCTAGACGGTCCACCGGGGAGACCCCTTTCTCTCTCACGTACGGAGCGGAAGCCGTGATTCCTACCGAGGTGAATCTATGCAGTGCGCGAGTAGCGGGGTTCGATCACGCCCGAAACGACGAAATGATGGCAGGATATTTGGACAAGGTGGAAGAGTACCGCGAGATGGTGACAATACGGCTCGCGGAATATCAGCAGAAGCTCGCCCAGAGATACAACCGAGGCGTGAGAACGAGGGAGTTTGTCTCCGGGGATTTGGTTCTCAGAAGAGCCGTGGGCAACATGCGGGACACTAGTCTCGGGAAATTGGCGCAGACATGGGAGGGACCCTATAGGGTCACGGCTGTGGCCGGCACCGGGGCTTATTTCTTGGAAGACCTAGACGAGAGACAACTGCCCCGACCATGGAACGTCCATAATCTGAAGAAGTATTATCATTGATGGGCGATTCTCCGAGCATAAAGTTAACCGCAACCTATTGTATATGTTTTGTTAGTTATACTAATGATGTTTTTCATGCAGATCCGCACTGTTCTAACCAAAATTCTCGGTTTAATCCCATTCACCGAGCAATGTTTATTCTTAGCCGATTCGTTCTAAGGACAGAAGCCTGATCCTCGGTTCGATTTATCGCCGAGCAGGCGGAAACCTTAACGGCCCGTTCTAAGGACAGAAACCTGACTCTCGGTTCGATCCTAATCACCGAGTAGGTGGAAACCTTCGCCTTTTTGTTCTAAGGACAGAAACCTGACTCTCGGTTCGATCCCTATCACCGAGCAGGTGGAAACCTTAGCCTTTTCGTTCTAAGGACAGAAGCCTGACCCTCGGTTCGATCCTATCACCGAGCAGGTGGAAACCTGAACGATTCACTCTAAGGACAGAAGCCTGATCCTCGGTTCGATTTATCGCCGAGCAGGCGGAAACCTTAACGGCCCGTTCTAAGGACAGAAACCTGACTCTCGGTTCGATCCTAATCACCGAGCAGGTGGAAACCTTCGCCTTTTTGTTCTAAGGACAGAAACCTGACTCTCGGTTCGATCCCTATCACCGAGCAGGTGGAAACCTTAGCCTTTTCGTTCCAAGGACAGAAGCCTGACCCTCGGTTCGATCCTATCACCGAGCAGGTGGAAACCTGAACGATTCACTCTAAGGACAGAAGCCTGACCCTCGGTTCGATCCTATCACCGAGCAGGTGGAAACCTGAACGATTAATTCTAGGGACAGAAACCTGACTCTCGGTTCGATCCTAATCACCGAGCAGGTGGAAACCTTAGCCTTTTTGTTCTAAGGACCGAAACCTGACCCTCGGTTCGATCCTATCACCGAGCAGGTGGAAACCTGAACGATTAACTCCAAGGACAGAAGCCTGACCCTCGGTTCGATCCTATCACCGAGCAGGTGGAAACCTGAACGATTAACTCTAAGGACAGAAGCCTGACCCTCGGTTCGATCCTATCACCGAGCACGTGAAAACCTTAGTCATTTCATCCTAAGAGAAAAGCCTGACCCTCGGTTAGATCACTATCACCGAGCATGTGGAGGCCTTACCATGGTCGGACACATCACAATAAAGAGGCAACCAACAAGAGTTCATTACTCGGTCAATACGAAAGAACAACACGATAAAGCATCCATATTAAAGCATAAAACTTAAATCAACGTTTTGTTACCAAAACCGGGCAACTCGAAGTAAAGAAAAGACAACATAAACAAGTTATCCCGTCACCACAACCCGGTGACATAGGCAATTCCGCTCATTTAAATTCTCAAAAGAAGGAAAAATAAAGAAGGGCTGGCTTTCAACTTTAGATATCCGCCGCATGAGCGGAGGATGCGTCCTCTTGAGAGTGTTGGTCGGCGTAAGGAGTTGGCGGCTGGATGTCCTCCCCGGTTCGGTCCCCGGCATGGGGGTGGCTGGTCCCCTCCATGTCGGTCAGCACTGCATGAGAATCAATGGCGTTCACCAGTTCCCTCATGTTGGAGGTCTCTTCTTCGTCAATAACAAGGGGCGCAGGATTCTCGGTGTGGGGGATGCTCGGGAAAGGGATCTTGCTGCGATCCCTCAACGGAGAATCCTCGGGAATCCCCAAGGCTTGAAGAGCGGCGAACCAACCCTCCTCATATTCGAGCCTGTGGGCTTGGCGAATGACCGGTTCCGCCGAATTCTCGGCATCCGCGAACCCCTCGTTATACCACTTGTTTTCACAAGCCTCCAGCGCCGCCTTCGAGTCGGCCAATTGCCCTTCCAGCATGGTATTCAAGCTCTGAGCCTCCGCCAATTTAAGCTCGGTGCCTCCCAATTGGAGTTCCAGTTCCTCACACTTCGTTTCGGCAAGAGCCTAGGCCTTTACGGCTGTAGCAATTTTATTCTTTGCCTCATCGGCAATTTTTGACTGCTCCTTCGCCGTGGCCTTGGCGACATCCTTCAGAGCCTTCTCCCGCTCAACGTCCTCGGCCAGCTCCTTCATCCTCCCGTCCACAACGTACGACATTTGCGCAGCCTGACCACACAATATTCACTTTGTAAGGTAAAATGGAAAGTACACGTACATAAGCAAATGGGAAACCGAGAATCGTAAAGAAAAGTGAAACAGTTACCGCTATGGTGTAAGAAAAGTGAAACAGTTACCGCTATGGTGTGCCACTGCAAACGCCTCCCCAAAGACTCATCCGTCGATTCCGTAAAGGCGTGCAAGTCCTCGGGCAAGAGGATGCCGCGCGCTAGACTCTGCGCCACACGGCCACCATGGCCTTTGTCTTATACTCGGGCACTGGCCGTCGATGGAAGAGGCTCGCCGCCAAGTTGGAAGGAGGGTTGCCATGCCGCCGGAGCCCGGGAAGTAGACGCCAGGTCTATCCCGGTTTGCTCTACCGGTTCTCGGATGACAATACCGGCCGAGGGTCGGGGGGGCACGTTGCCTGAGCCCGTCTGAGTCTGATCGGTTGTGCGCGGCCTTTTTCAAACTCGGGTTGATGGGACAGCGGGAGGCGAAGCATCTTGGCCGGGGGTTTGTTGTTGCTGCACGGAAGGCCGGGCACTCGGGACAAAGCCGTCTATCGTCATCTTCCTCCTAGCCACCATGGCGTTGCCTTGATCGGATCCTGTTTCAGAAGAGTCCGTCGGTTGTGCGGCTGCACCCTCCCCTTCCCGAATAGGAGCCTCGGGCTGTACGGTTCTCTCGGGCTAAGCAGGAGCTTCTTGCTGGATTTGCTCGTGGGCGCGTCTCCTACGCTCGGCAGATACGCGCTCGGCTGATTCGTCACGGATGGGCGGTCGCTCGTCTGAACAAATGTACCGGGGACCGAGATCACGTGCCTCGCCTACAATTAGCCTTGGGGGGAAGAAGTTTGCGTGCCAGACATCGATATATGAGAGAAGAGGGCTGTCAACTAGCAAAGCTTGGCTGAACGCCTGCCAAGTTGAGTAGACGGGATTGACACCGAGGATGAGGTGGGACGCTTGGAGTTGTCCGTCCGTGTGTACGAAGATTTTCGACCTGAGCACGAAGTTCAGGTCCCGAACATGCACCACTCTGATGTCCGGCTTGAATCTTTTGCTCTCTGCACAAAGGAAATAAGGGTTAACGATTACATAACCGAACCGAAATCAAAATAGACCAAAGTAAGTAAAGGTTAGTCACCGACCAACGTCGCGCGGCGAAAACGCACAGGGGATCTCCTCGGCAAACCAATTGCCGCTCACCCAAACGAAATCTTTAGCCAAGTTACGATTTGAATCTGGTAGGCATGAAATAAGCCGTACCCTCACATCCCTAGTCTTTATATAATAGTCAGACTCGATATTGCCGCACAGACTATACATCTGATTAATGTCATAGTGATTTAGTTGCAACCCGTACAACTGGTTCAGCCTACTCACGCAACTCACTACCCGGTAAAAGTTGGGAGGGAGTTGGTCAGGACAGAGGCCATAAAATCTAAGGGTACTAAGAATTAGAGGGTCAACCGGGAACCTAACCCCACCCTCTAGAATGGCCATCAAGGGAAAGAACACCGTGCTTTCACCACGGCGCCTATGGATGTCAATATCGCCCATATTGCAGTAGGCAATATCTACGTCACTAGGAACATTATATGCTTCCCTAAATCTAGCCAAAGCATGCTCGGAAGAAAGGAGGTAAGAGTAACTCATGTTTTTTCCAAAACGAGTGTTTTTAATAAAAGGGAAAAGAAATGCTATGATTATCAAAGAATAGACTGAAATGGCTGAACTGAAAAAGCAAGAAGAGGGAAAGGAACTTACTGTGGGCTCTAAGGAGGAAGTGTGTTTTGGGCCAGTAGATGAACCACGGAAGAGGGATGCTCGGCAGAGTAGGATACTGAAAGGTGAGGAATGCGAAAGTGAGAGTCAGTGACTAGAGGGATTATTTATAGGCGTGGGGAGTAGAATGAGAGGCATTTAATGATCCACTGGAAGGAAACCACGCGGACCGCCGCTTCAACTGCCACACGCGCGACGCCTCGGTTCACGAACCGTCAGACAATGATGGCGGATAGGCCGTCAATCAATTCCAAACGCGTCTTTTGAGACGCGCATTAATGCGCCCATCAATGGCCGGGCACTGACCCTTCGACTTCCCAGACGGGCGTTTACCCCTCGTGATCCTTGATTCACCCACGGGAATGGGGAGCGAATCAAGGGGGGGCTATTGTACGGGCCCCGCACCATGGCCCATAGTGGGCCTTGGACCCTGGCCTGGGTATGTGGCCCATGAGGCCGGTCTCCCTCTACCTAACAGCCCACCCCCGAGCCACGCATGCTGCAGGCCCAAGCTTTGCCTTTTCATCGTTTCTCGGCAAACCCCTTCCCGAGCAGTGATAAACATACGGCTCGCGGGACACCCCGCCCTGTACCTGCCCGGCCGTGCCTCGGAAAGGCACCGCTGCCGAGAACTATCGTGGAGGTGGGAACCAAGTTCCAACGCCACCCTCACTGCTTCCCATGCCCATCTAACCCCCCACTTTCGATCGATAATACTGGACCGCCGGTTGCACTTACTGGCAAATAATTATGACCTCTCCACTGTTCTGTGAACTATAAATACAAGAAGTTTTGAGAAGACAAGGGTTGGAGAATTGAGGGAAGGAAGAGTATAAACAGAGAGAAAACAGAGTGAGGAGGTGGTTCAGACCCCCGAGGAGAGGAAAATGATTCCATTGAGCCTTGGCGTTTAGAACGACCCAGTGTAGGAAATCCAAACCCACTATACAAGTAAGTTGTGAGCCCAAGTGAGGCCCAACCCAACGGGTTTCAGTTTTGGGTGCACACAAACATAATAATAGAATCTTGAAGACAATGGAATGAAAACATTTTAACTTAAACTTAAGATTTATTTTAGGAAATATTTTTCTCATACAATTATATCTCTTTAAAAATTGTTATTTTTTAAATTTAAGAGATATGTGTTATTTTTTATGATTTTTTATTTTTATAATTGTTAGATGTATATGAAAAGTTTGTTTATTTGGAAATATATTAAGTTTTGAAATTATTGCACTTGCTAAGAAATAGTTAATATAACACTGTTAAAGAAGAATAGTTATTCCTCATTTTGAAGAATAACTATTCATAAGAAATGACTATTCCTTGTAATAAAATCATAACCAAGCTAAAGAATAGCTAATCATATGAATAATTATTACATTATAGTGTTTATTACAATCTATCAAACTTGCCCTAAATGTAAATTATATAAAATTACTCACGTGCCCCTATTACATTAAAAAAATTAATACTCTATAAAAAAATTTTGAAAATTAAAAAAAAATTAAGGAAAAAAGAAACTAGATATTTAACATTTGAAAAAGAAAAAAAAAATGAGAAAAAAGAAGAAGAAGAAAGAAGCATTACGAGGGAGGGCAAGGCACATGGGTAAATTCCTATCAAACCTCTATTCCTCCCCACCATTGTTTCCAATTCTGGAAGAACATTTACACCCAAATGGTAGGCCTTGAGAGAAGACTTCACCAAAATACTCCCTCCTCCCCTCTCCAACCAAATGCAAAAATTCCTATATTTTCTCCTCCCCACAAATCACACCAACCAAACACTACCTAAAATTGCTTGTTGCATGGGAGCAAAGATGCTATTTTTTTGTCCAAGATGTATAAATTTCACAACATTATTCAGGCTGAGTAGCAATAAAATGACAACAAGTACAAGATACAGTTTGGCTGGAAGAACCCCAGCTACTCTTTCAAAACTTTTACTTAAAAAAAAAAAAAAAAACTCCGATCCTTTACACTTTATTGCGAAGTACATCCCTTGAAAAATAAGGCTTTTCCTTTTATGGACCAGGATTAGGAAAGACCCAAATTGGTGGTGGCCAAACCAAGTTTGTGTCACTTGCATATCCACGAAATGGTTCAACGCTCCCATTGCCCATGTTGTACACGCCCATGTCATGGCCACCTTGAATGCCCTCACTTTGGGCTTCAATATAATCATCGGTAAAGTATATACAAATGGCCTTACATCCAACAAAACTGAGTTGAAAGAGAAAGGGAGTTATTCATACACAAAAGGAATACGTTATCTCTTATGTTCTTTACCTCCTTCCATTTCAAGTCTCTTTGATCGAATTTATAAACCTCAAAGGCAACCGTTTTGTAGAATGAAGACAACGCGGGGTGAGTAAATTTATCCCATTGGTGAATCTTTCCAACCATAAAAAATTCACTAGATATCATCCTCACCAAGTTGAATCATAGGGGGAAATTCCTTGGAAGAGATGGTGCAAACCCTGTCATCTTTGGCAGGGAAGTATGGTCACCAACCCAAATTTCTCCATCAGTATATGAAACGTAGAATTTTCCCTCATGGGAAATAATATCTTGTTCAACATATTGACGTTTCGCATCAATAAGAGTCCATTTCTTGTCTCCATATTTACAGAAAGCTAGTTCTGAAAACTCACCAAAGATGGCCATGGCCATGCACTCGTTGGAAGTAAGGCTCGACGACAACACAACCTTCAGTTCCATATGAAAATATATCGTATGTATTCAGGGCTTGTGGTCTCTATTTTCAGAGGTCCACATTGGTGTGATCTTACACGAAAAATCAAATATTCTTCACCAGGCACATTTGGACGATATTCTAATACATCAGGAAATGTGTCAATTGGTGGTAACTGAATTTGAGCCCTAGTGAGTGGATTAATTAGATTCAATTCTGGAGACCCATCAACCATTAGTACCCAACCATATGAGGATCCTCGTAACAACTTTCCTCTCAATTTTGGAATTTCCAAGTTATACATCTTATTTTCTAAAATGCTGAAAAATCTACAATGGGTTTCATTTATATTGTCACTTGGAATCATTAACCATGGAACTTGGCTAAGTTAATGGCTAGGCAGCTTTAGTAGCATGGATTGCAAAGACTTACAAGTTGAGTGCAATCAGACATAATCAGTGTAAATTATGAGCAGCTTCCCAATTTCACATATCAGATCGTCTGAAAGCTTTGTCAACAAACATCCAACTTCATTTTCATCTGAAGCATGGGAGGGGAAAAAAATTAATATCATTACCTTTGTAATCTATACTAAACCACAATGATGGTGCAGATCATTCAACTATTAAAATCTAAATAGCTTACATAAATATAAAGAAATCAAGAAAGAATTCTGACATTTAAGACATCAATAGATTGAAATGGGTATATATAGTAGAAAGAGTTGACAATGGAATGATATAACAGATAATACTATTGGAAAAAAAAAAATATATATATATATATATATATATATATTTGATAAGTACTTTTGGACAAATTGAAGTAACCTCTTTGTCCGGAATATATCATAAGGATCTATATACACATTAGAAGCACCTAAGGGGGCATACAAAGGGAAGCATATTTAAGTTCAAATTTCAAAATAAAAAATTAATGGGAAACGTGGCTATAGAAAAGTGTTTTTGAAGGATTATCTGGGGCGCTATACGTTGGTATTATTTTAAATATCTTTGTATATAAAATCCTAAATTTTGATGATCATTAATTTTAATGAAGATTTATTAGTATTTCACTTCAAAAAAATTTGAATTCCTTTTATTATGCATTTAAAATTTCGGTTCAATAAAGCTACTTCCATGCGATTCACGAAGCCTTGGACCAAAACAAACCGACCTCAAATCTAGAATTCTCTGGAAAATCAAGTGGAAAAGTGCCCCAAATGGAAACAATTGCTCACTAGAAAAAGGAAATAATTAATTTACATTGCATTATCAATGTAAAATTTACATTATAGACTAAATAAATATGTACAAAGTTGTACACTTTAATTTAAGTGTGTACAATATTGTACATTTTTTGCAATATTGTAGACATTTGTTTTGTTTACAATATAAATCTTATTTTAACATCTACAATGTAAATCTTTGACAGTATAATGTGAATAAATAATTGTTCCTACAAAAATTCAACAATGTTATCGATCAACGCAACAATCAATGGTTGTTGACAATGCATATTGACTTGTGTTGTTGACATAGCCTAAGATGATGACAAGTCACTATTGATGTGGCATAGTGTTATCGTGACGCATGACGGAAATTTATTAGGTGCTATGGGAGTATACTCTCTCTCTCTCACATATAAGGGTGGGCCCTACAGTGGATAAGATCCATTTCTTTGTAAAAAGGAAGGAGTATACTCTTAGAGTACTCAATAATAACCTTTGGGTGGGATCCATTTCTATGTGATAGAGCTTGGTCGTAACATGTGGCATGGAATGCATTTAATTTTTGGCTAGTATGTATGTAGGAATTTATCAAAAAAAAAAAAAAAATAGTATGTATGTAGGCAACGCATGAGCGCATAATGCAAAACATCAACATGTGTTTCAGCGATTATTAAACTAACAATCTAAAAAAAATTATTGTTACTGATGATTTTCACAAAGCCATAAAACGTCTAGAATCTTACTTATGCAACAACCATAGTTAGTGAACCATCTAAATCAGTTCTTTTCATAACGTACATATTGGGTAAATAATTGAATCCGAATTCTTAATCATAAAGTATAGTGTGCTTTTTATAAAGTACCTATCTTGTTTCTTTGCTTTATTTTCTTTTTTAGATGAATATCTTATTCTTTTTATAAAGTATATATCGGGTAAATAATTGAACCAAATTATTTTAAATTTTATGTATTGAATTTGAGAGAGAGACATAATCACAGATTAAAATATCGTTAAAACATTAAAAGTCGGTAAATCGACTATCAATTTGTCACATATTATGTTTCAAATGGAGACATCTAAAATTTTGATATATCCTTATTTTATGTTATAACTATTAATTTAAATAATAATAATAATAATCATCGTTGAAACAACGGTAGCAATAATCCAGATATAGATCTTGGTATTGTTAATTAAAAACAAATCCAATATCTTAAAATATGGTTCAGAATTTAGACACATATTGGGAATATATTGTATTTAAAGTAAAATATGAAGAAAAAAAAAATATTGAAATTCCTGAAATTTATCAAAAAGAATGTGCAAAAAAAATAATTAAATAAATAAATGAAAACGAAAAATATATCAAAAATTTGAAAATCGTGCTGGACCGCCGTAAACGATAAGCCCAACGAAAAAAATGCGAAGAAAAAGAGAGGGGTGCAACACGAGGACTTCCCAGGAGGTCACCCATCCTAGTACTACTCTCGCCCAAACACGCTTAACTGCGGAGTTCTGATGGGATCCGGTGCATTAGTGTTGGTATGATCGCACCCATCAGCATAAGCGCGTTTAATTCTTATAAAGGATCCGAATGCAACGATGCACTTCAACACCGGAGAGGTGCAGCCCGAGGGGGCTTCCGCGGATTTCGAGATCGCCGCGACGCTTTAGCACCCAAAACGAGATCCGCGGCTCGTATTTTTGGCCTGGGGCAGGCTAAGCCTACAAAGCGAGCGTGTTGGACCGACGTAAACGATAAGCCCGACGAAAAAAAAAGGGGTGCATACAAAGCGAGCTTGCTGGACCGCCGTAAACGATAAGCCCAACGAAAAAAATGCGAAGAAAAAGAGAGGGGTGCAACACGAGGACTTCCCAGGAGGTCACCCATCCTAGTACTACTCTCGCCCAAACACGCTTAACTGCGGAGTTCTGATGGGATCCGGTGCATTAGTGTTGGTATGATCGCACCCATCAGCATAAGCGCGTTTAATTCTTATAAAGGATCCGAATGCAACGATGCACTTCAACACCGGACAGGCGCAACCCGAGGGGCTTCCGCGGATTTCGAGATCGCCCGCGACGCTTTAGCACCCAAAACGAGATCAGCGCCTCGTATTTTTGGCCTGGGGCAGGCTAAGCCTACAAAGCCGCAGATTTCGAGATCGCCGCGACGCTTTAGCACCCAAAACGAGATCAGCGGCTCGTATTTTTTGCCTGCGGCAGGCTAAGCCTACAAAGCGAGCGTGCTGGACCGACGTAAACGACAAGCCCGACGAAAAAAGAGCGGGGTGCATACAAAGCGAGCTTGCTGGACCGCCGTAAACGATAAGCCCAACGAAAAAAATGCGAAGAAAAAGAGAGGGGTGCAACACGAGGACTTCCCAGGAGGTCACCCATCCTAGTACTACTCTCGCCCAAACACGCTTAACTGCGGAGTTCTGATGGGATCCGGTGCATTAGTGTTGGTATGATCGCACCCATCAGCATAAGCGCGTTTAATTCTTATAAAGGATCCGAATGCAACGATGCACTTCAACACCGGAGAGGTGCAGCCCGAGGGGGCTTCCGCGGATTTCGAGATCGCCGCGACGCTTTAGCGCCCAAAACGAGATCAGCGGCTTGTATTTTTTGCCTGGGGCAGGCTAAGCCTACAAAGCGAGCATGCTGGATCGACGTAAACGATAAGCCCGACGAAAAAAGAAAGGGGTGCATACAAAGTGAGCGTGTTGGACCGCCGTAAACGATAAGCCCAACGAAAAAAACGAGAAGAAAAGGAGAGGGGTGCAACACGAGGACTTCCCAGGAGGTCACCCATCCTAGTACTACTCTTACCCAAACACGCTTAACTGCGAAGTTAGGATGGGATCCGGGGAATTTGTGTTGGTATGATCGCACCCATTAGCGTAAGCGCGTTTAATTCTTATAAACGATCCGAATGCAACGATGCACTTTAACACCAGAGAAGTGCAACCCGAGGGGGCTTCCGCGGATTTCGGGATCGCTGCGATGCTTTAGCGCCCAAAACGAGATCGGCGGCTCGTATTTTTGGCCTGGGGCAGGCTAAGCCTACAAAGCGACCATTTGACGTTCCAAAGTAGAAAAGTTTCATGGTCAAGTTGTATTATGGACAATCTAATTCTCTCTTCAAAAGTTTCATGGTCAAGTTGTATTATGAATGATAATGCCGAGAAATTCACCAGTGAGCCACACGATACCTACGCGCTCGAACGTGAACCTGCACAACACAAAGAAGAAAACCTAACAGAGAGAACCGGTGTGGTACCGGCCAAATACCCTCCGAAGGTTAAGTCAGAAATATTCTCACGACTCTAGGGTGCTAGAGAGGGTAAATTATACGTACCTCGTGTTATGAAGGTATTGGAGCTTTTATAGTAGTAGGGGGTTGATCTATCTTCCTTGGCATGGAAGTCTTTTCCTTATAAGAATCCTCCTCGACAATCCTAAACGTGCGGCACAAGATATTTCCTTGTTAGGAAAATCTTCATTAATGTGCGCATCTTCCAGAACTCTACTCATGTTGAGACTCTACGAACCAGGGAAAATCGTGTGTCGCAAGTATTTTCCATTTAAGGTTCCTTGGAGACCACATAACAATGGGCTGGATGCTACGTGGCCGTTCAATCCGTACATGCCACGTCTGTCCGTGCTACCTCTGTCCAAATAGCTTTGACATGTATAATTTTTCCTCTTCAGTTGCCCCCTTCACCTTATGGGTCCGTGATCTCGAAGTGAAAGGACCCGTGGGGTGACGGTTCGATTTGGATCTTGAGAGACTTGTCAGTCTTTGATAGGCTACCCGAAATTATTTATGGCATAGGGGACCTAAATTTTGACCAAGGCAATTTTGGGTGACATGGTCCATCTGTCCTCACGACGGTAAGAAGACTTAGAATTTTCACCAAGGCATTCGCGGGTGACTTGGTTCGTCATTCCACCCGTAGGTAGTAGGACTTAAAATTTTGATCAAGGCACTTGTGAGGGACTTGGTCCGTCCTTCCACCCGTGGGGTGTAGGACTTAAATTTTGTACCAAGGCACTCGTGAGTGACTTGGTCCGTCCTTCCACCTGTAGGTAGTAAGACATAAATTTTGTACCAAGGCACTTGTGAGTGACTTGGTCCGTCCTTCCACCCGTAGGTAGAAGGACTTAAAATTTTCACCAAGGCACTCGTGGGTGACTTGGTTCGTCCTTCCACCCGTAGGTAGGAAGACTTAGAATTTTCACCAAGGCACTTATCGGTATCCTTGGTTGTCGATCCATCCCATTGGGATGAGGATGAGGTGTCCGTCGGCTTCCTTTTGTAGTGTTTAGCCTTGAGGTCTTGCTGTAGCATTGACATTTGTCTTATGCTTATACGTAGGACTGAGCATCCTTCTGCATGGTAGGCCATTGATACATTGCCCCTGGGACGCGTGATGGAACTTTCAACCTTCGGGACACGTTGTAGTCCTTTATTAGCGTCCCATTCTTAAGGTATTTTATCTGTCTACTTTGAGTCATGGACTTGCCGATGTGACTGAGTGTTACTTCGTCATAAAATTTTTTGTGTGTGTGTCCATCCACCTTTGTTCATGGACCTGCATCCGTCCTTCTTTTTTCTTTTTTTTTTCTTTTTTTTATGGACATGCATCCGTCCACTTTCTTTCCTTTTTTTTATTTTTTATTTTTTATTTTTTGGTCATGGACATGCATCCGTCCACTTTCTTTCTTTCTTTCTTTTTTTTTTTTTTTTTTTGTTGAGTCCGTCCACTTGTTCATGGACATGCATTTTTTCTTTTTGTTGTTGTTGCATCCGTCCACTTGTTCATGGACATGCATCTCTTTTTTTTTTGGTTGAGTCCGTCCACTTGTTCATGGACATGCATTTTTTCATTTTGTTGTTGTTGCATCCGTCCACTTGTTTATGGACATGCGTCCTTCTTTTTTTTTTTTTTTTTTTTGTTTGAGTTCGTCCACTTGTTCATGGACATGCATTTTTTCTTTTTGTTTTTGTTGCATCCGTCCACTTGTTCATGGACATGCATCCTTTTTTTTGTGTGGATGTCCGTCCACTTTCTTCATGGACATGCATGGAAATAGACATGCATCCGTCCATTTTTTTTCTTTTCCATCCACTTTTTGGGTTGTCATTTTTTGGTCGCGGACTTGTTGAGGTGACTAAGTGTTACCTCGTCACTTTGTTGGTCATCCACTTGGGGTCGTGGACTTATTGAGGTGACTAAGTGTTACCTTGTCACCTTGTTGGTCGTCCACTTGGGGTCATGGACTTCTTGAGGTGACTAAGTGTTACCTCGTCACCTTGTTGGTCGTCCACTCGGGGTCGTGGACTTGTTGAAGTGACCAAGAGTTACTTCGTCACATTGTTAGTCGTCCACTTGGGGTCGTGGACTTGTTGAGGTGACTAAGTGTTACCTCGTCACTTTGTTGGTCGTCCACTCGGAGTCGTGGACTTGTTGAGGTGACCAAGAGTTACTTCGTCACATTGTTAGTCGTCCACTTGGGGTCGTGGACTTGTTGAGGTGACCAAAAGTTACTTCGTCACATTGTTAGTCGTCCACTTGGGGTCGTGGACTTGTTGAGGTAACTAAGTGTTACCTCGTCACCTTGTTGGTCGTCCACTTGGCGTCGTGGACTTGTTGAGGTGACTAAGTATTACCTCGTCACCTTGATGGTCGTCCACTTGGGGTCGTGGACTTGTTGAGGTGACTAAGTGTTACATCGTCACCTTGTTGGTCGTCCACTTGGGGTCGTGGACTTGTTGAGGTGACTAAGTGTTACCTCGTCACTTTGTTGGTCGTCCACTTGGGGTCGTGGACTTGTTGAGGTGACTAAGTGTTACCTTGTCACCTTGTTGGTCGTCCACTTGGGGTCGTGGACTTCTTGAAGTGACCAAGAGTTACTTCGTCACATTGTTAGTCGTCCACTTGGGGTCGTGGATTTGTTGAGGTGACTAAGTGTTACCTCGTCACCTTGTTGGTCGTCCACTCGGGGTCGTGGACTTGTTGAAGTGACCAAGAGTTACTTCGTCACATTGTTTGTCGTCCACTTGGGGTCGTGGACTTGTTGAGGTGACTAAGTGTTACCTCATCACCTTGTTGGTCGTCCACTTGGTGTCGTGGACTTGTAATTTTTATCCTTCTTGGATGATCTGTCCACTTTGTGGACTTATAATTACATCAGTTTGGGATGATCCGTCCACTTTGTGAGAGTGTTTACCTTCTTGAAGTGATCCGTCCATCTTGTGGACTTTGTAGGAATGTAGGTAGGAAAACATAGTTGTGTCTGAATATTCATCTTATTAATTAAAAAATCATGCATTTGTAGAAAAGTACTTGCCCCTTTGGACTTAAAAACATATTGTAGCGGAAAATTGACTAAGTAAAACTAGTAATTGTAAAAAAAAACTAAATAAACTGGGAAATTAAGGAGCGCCGTTGTTCTTTATATTATCTCTACTTGTAGTATTTCTGTCGGTGCTCTGTGTTCTATGGGTGTTGCAGCTTTTGCCCGTCCAGCGTTTCGAGGTGGTAGGTTCCCTTCCTCTGCCATGGTCCGTTGCTCTTCTATGCACATGGTCTGCTGATGATCTTCCATCTCCAGCATGGCTATGTAGCACTCGCGGGCGGCCACCTGATTTCCTTATAACTCCTCGACCCCATACTCCGTGGGGAACTTGATCATTAGGTGGTAAGTTGATGTTGCCGCCTTCCATGCATTGAGGGTAGGTCGTCCGAGGATAGCGTTGTATGCTGATGAGCAGTCGACTACGAGGAATGTCACATCCCGAGTGATCTGCTGAGGATAATCGCCTATCGTCACCGAAAGTGTGACCGCGCCCAATGGGAATACTTTCGTTCCTCCAAATCCCACCAGCAGGGCATTCGTTGGTATCGGTCGTTCCTTATTAATCATCATTTGCTGGAACGCAGGGTAATATAGGATGTCTGCCGAGCTGCCATTGTCGACCAATACTCGGTGCAAGTTATACTCTTCCGTTCGTAGGGTGACAACCAACGCATTGTCATGCGGTTGGTGAAGACGTCGTGCATCTTCCTCTGAGAATCTGACGATTGGGCTATCTCTCCGCGCTATCTTTGGTACTGAGCCCGTCAACTGGACGCTCTGAACCATTCGGAGGTAAGTCTTTCGGGCCTTCTTGGATGACCCGGTCGTCGATGTTCCCCCTACAATCATCCTTATGTCTCCGATTGGGGGTCTAGGACGCTCATTATCCCTTCGGGGCTGCTGCTCTTGAGGTGGCGGATCCATCCTCTCTTTTCTGATGAACTTTTGTAATTTCCCTTGTCTAATAAGGGCCTCTATCTATTGCTTTAGATCATAGCAATCTGCTGTGTCATGACCGTGATCGCGGTGGAAATGGCAATATTTGTCTCTTGATCTTTTGCTGGGATCTCTTTTCAGTTTTCCGGGGAAGGTTAGAGCCCCCTCGTCCTTGATTTGCATTAGGACTTGTTCTATTGGGGCAGTCAACGGGGTGAAGCTCGTGAACCTCGGTCCCGTCGTTCTTCTTCCTGCCGCTCCCTTTTCCTGGGTTTTTCCTATCGGGCCTGCAATGCGTCTTCAGCGTTCATGTATTTGGTTGCCCTGTAGAGTACTTCTGACATGGTCTTAGGGTCGTTCTTGTATAAAGAAAATAGAAATTTGCCCTTCCGCAACCCATTTGTGAAAGCCGCTACCAGTATTTTGTCGTCGGCTTCGTCTATTGAGAGCGCTTCCTTATTAAAGCGCGTTATGTAGGTCCTCAGCGTCTCGTCCTCCCATTGCTTAATACTCATCAGGCAGGCTGTGGACTTCTTATACCTGTGCCCTCCAATGAAGTGCGTAGTGAACTGAGCGCTCAGCTCCTTGAAGGTGCTGATGGAGTTTGGCGTCAGTCGGCTAAACCATACCCTTGCGGGGCCTTTGAGTGTTGTGGGGAAGGCTCTGCACATGATCTTATCTGCTACCCTTTGAAGGTGCATTAGGGTCTTGAAATTTTCTAGATGGTCCAGAGGATCCTTCACGCCGTCATAGCTGTCTATATGCGGCATGCGAAATTTATGGGGTAGGGGGAAGGAGTTCACGGCCGCAGTGAAAGGTGAGTCGGTGCGGTTGACTAAATCGTTAAAATCACTAGAAACTCACCACTTGAGCGCGTTCATCATAACCTCCATTTGTTCCCTCATCGCCTGCATCTTTGCGACGATATGTGGTGGAGTTGCATCCGTGAGGGATGGCATGCTCAAGTTCTACCTCTCCGGTTTGCTTGGGGCGTGGCTGCCTTTAGGTTTCTCCTGGTTTTTTCTTGGAGCGCTGGTCCCTTTTTGATCTTTTTGTTGGTCATTCGGTGCTGCATTCTTCTGGCACAGCTGTTCTTCCAAGTCGTGGTTTTGATTGGTGAGACGTTCCACGGCGGCAGCGAGAGTTCGAACCTGTCTCTCGAGGGCAGTTGTGGGTGGTTCCTCTTCTTGAACGTCGTTAGTGGTTGCCATCGAGCGAGTGAGTACCATGCAACCCTTTAGTCCGGGAAACGATAGTATGGCTTACTTAACTAAGCTTTCCCACAGACGGCGCCAACTGATGATGTCGAGAAATTCACCAGTGAGCCACACGATACCTACGCGCTCGAACGTGAACCTGCACAACACAAAGAAGGAAACCTAACAGAGAGCACCGGTGTGGTGCCGGCCAAATACCCTCCGAAGGTTAAGTCAGAAATATTCTCACGACTCTAGGGTGCTAGAGAGGGTAAATTATGCGTACCTCGTGTTATGAAGGTATTGGAGCTTTTATAGTAGTAGGGGGTTGATCTCTCTTCCTTGACGTGGAAGTCTTTTCCTTATAGGAATCCTCCTCGACAATCCTAAACGTGCGGCACAAGATATTTCCTTGTTAGGAAAATCTTCATTAATGTGCGCATCTTCCAGAACTCTACTCATGTTGGGACTTTACGAACCAGGGAAAATCGTGTGTCGCAAGTATTTTCCATTTAAGGTTCCTTGGAGACCACATAACAATGGGCTGGATGCTACGTGGCCGTTCAATCCGTACATGCCACGTCTGTCCGTGCCACCTCTGTCCAGATAGCTTTGACATGTATAATTTTTCCTCTTCAATGAACACATTCTAATTCTCTCTTCAAAATAATTGAAGATGCCAAAGGCACAAAGATATTATTGTCGAGTTTTAGGTTTAGCAAAAGGAGACCCCATCTACCCACGTGTTGCTTGCCTCTAGTTGTCTTATCATTTAGGAAAGCAAAAATAAAATAAATAAATAAATTTTACCCAAAAGACATGTGAATATTTCACACGTGTGAGCCCAAGAGGCCAAATATCAACTCGTGGCATTTTATTCCTTGTGATCCTATCACTTTTCCAGGATTAATTTCTTTTGAATTTTCTATCCAATAAGATTTCATCATTTAAGTTTATTTATTTATTATTATTATTATTATTATTTTTTTGTAGAAACGAACACACATACAAAGGAGATAAAAAAAGGGGGGGGGGGGGGGGGGGAGGGGGAGGATTTTCATTATTTAAGTTGATGACTCTTCACCCTCAAAAAAAAAAAAAAAAAAAAGTTGATGACTCTTGAACACATTATTAATACCGTATTTTTTTTTTTTTTTTTTTTTTTTTGGAGACATACCATACGTATGCTGTTGTAGAAAGATAATATATTGCAATTCAAAAAGTGCTCGGATGTTTAAGGTAGCGAAGATCAAGTTGTATGGTTCAGAATTTATGTTGGGAATATATTGTATTTAAAGTAAAATGTGATAAAATATTGAGATACCTGATATATAGCAAAAAGTATGTTTAAACTAAAATAAATAAATAAATAAATAAGAAGCTGAAAATGGATAAGAAAATTTAATGTACTTGTCAGAAAATATTGGGTTTTTATTGCAAAAATATTGGATTATTAAAACACAATTAAATATGGATCACTAAAAAGTTTTAGAACAAAGTACTAAAGTTTCATGGTCAGGTCAAGCCGTATTATAAACAGTGATGCATCCCATAAAAAAAAAAAGTAATGCAGGTCCATATTGTAACTCTCACTTTAAAATGCTAGATGCCAAAGATCTTTGTCGAATTTTGTTTAGCAAAAGGAGACCCCGTCTATTCTAATTTCTTCAAGGAGACCCCGTCTATTCACACGTTGCTTTGCTCTGGATGTTATACTCCTAAGTCCTATCCTTTAGAAAAAAAAATTACCCAAAAGAGACGTAAACATCGCCACACGTTTTGCTTTATTGAACGACTTCAAGTCTCCAACGAAAATGAAATAATGAATAGTATCGTTGAATAAACTAAAGACAAAGTATGCAAAAAAAAAAAAAAAAAATTGTAATCCAACGGTGAATTTATTAAAATTCATCTCCAATAAAAAAATATTAAGTAAGGTTGTAATCTAAGGCCACAATTTTACTCAATATCATTCACATTACTATATATTTTGAAAATCTAAACGTTAAATTGCATGTTCTTTATGTTCTTAATACACATATCAAATTTTGTGCCAATTAGATATTATTTACTATATGATCTATAAGTTTACATTTTATGCATAATTTTAAACTACAAAAACTTGTAATTTAAACAATTTATTGATGACATAGTTACTGATCTTTAATTTTATAGAAATTTTGCAAGTATGAAGGATATAAGAAGAAAATGTAATCTAACGGTAGATTTGTTAAAATTCACCTCCAATAAAAAGATATTAAGTAAGGTTGTAGCCTTAAACTACAACCAATTTTGTAACTAAACTTTGTCCATAAACTAAAGAAATTTCTTATAAACAAAATAAACAAATTTTTTTTTTTTTAAATAACTGTTTACAACATAGATTAATTTTATAAAATTTCAATAAATATTGTGAATTTTATTTTAAGGCATTTTAATTTGATATTATCATTTATTTTTCTTTGATGTTGGTTGTTAAAACTGATAGCTATTTTAGGAAACCAAGCATCAAAAAAGCTTCTACATCTCATTTTGTAAGAAGGGAAAACAGAGAATAACAGGAAGAAGAAAAGTGTGCTACGAAGTCTGAGAGAGAGAGAGAGAGAGAGAGAGAGAGAGAGAGAGAGAGAGAGAGAGAGAGCTTCTAGAATATTTCTGTTATTACTGAATTGAATTGAAATTGTACAAAGATCCTACATATATATACTAACAGAAGGAAGAAAACTAATTTCCAAACTATGCGCAAGGTAGCTAGTTACATCAATTATAACATGTGTATCACCCACATGTGAACATAAATAACTAATAAAGACTAAACTACAAGTCACATAGCTTCTCATGTCATTTTATGCATAACATTGTCACTTGCTTCATTCTGCTTCACTCCACTAGCACTTCACTTCACTGTTGCAGCACCACTTCACTTGTTGCATCACTTGCTTCTTACTTCACTTTGATCTACTGCTCTAACCTTGCTCTTAATATCTTTAATGTGCTTAAAAAAATTGGTTATGTGCTACATTAAACTGCTACTAATAGTAATTCACTACAACACATTCCTACTTTCATTCTATTATTTTCAATTCTCTCTCTCTCCTCTTTCTCCTTGATTCGCATTCTCTATCTCTTGTTTGCTAGTACTGCTCTCTTTTATCCCTCTCATGCATTCGTCTCTCTTGTAGTCTCTCTCAGGCCTTGCCATTGATGCCTCTAAGGGGCAGATCAATGTAAGAAGTGGCTATGGGTTATGGAGATTGACAAAGCCTTCAACCATGTCGTTTTCATCTCCTATATTGCAATACACTGGAAATTAACCGAGAAGCTGAGATCTCACCGATATATAGAAACCCAAATCCAATGAGAACCCAAACCAAAATATGGAAGTTCATTGTTTTCATTGTGGGTATGGGGCTAGGTTTGTTTGGGTTGTGTTTGTGTGGTGGTTGTGTGTCATGGGTCTTTTGGTTGACACAGTGGGTTATCGAGTTTAGATTTTTTTCGGGTGGTTGTAAGTTTTTTTTTTTTTTTTTTTAAGATTATTTTACGGTGGTTGTTGTGTTGGTGGTGGTGGCTGGTTGCTATGCGTTTTTGTGGTGGTTGATTTATATTATTTTACTAGATTGTTTATATAATTTTACGTGTTGTAGCTATAAGAGAAGATGAGATATAAGGTCTTAAGTGAAGTGTTAAAATAAATAAATACTTAAGTAACTTTTTGAAGTGTTAAATACTAAATTTTTTAGTTCACTAGATGTGAATGCTTGAGAGCACATAAAACAGGAAAAGCTAAAACATCGTTAGGTGCTTAGAGCATTCTCATCCGATGCTCTATTTTGTGCTTTTAGCTATTTTGAATTTACTTGTATCATTTAATGCTTAAGAAAAGAAACGAAAAAGGCACATCTATTGTGGCAACACTATTACTGATTATTTTTGTCATTAGTTATAGTCTACAAAGTACAATGGAAAAGTTTGTATTAGAGAAGTTCACCAATAATTTCTTGAGCTACAAGGAAGGTGGAAATTTCAATTTCATTTCATGGAAATAAGCGGCCTAGATGGCATCTTAATGCTTTCTTTGGTTGGAGGATAGAAAAGTGGGGGATTGAAAATGGTTGGGGATGAAAAAGTGGGTGATAGAAAAGATTTACATTCAGCTTGTTTTGAATTAAAATATTTTACAATTAAAACATATTCAAGTGTTTGGTATGACAAGCAAATTTTTTCAAGTAAATCACAAAAATCAATGGCTCAACACAGAAGCCACTGGTGCGAAGATCTAGTAATTGGACCGCTAGAATTAGCAATCAGAGTAGTGGCTTTAGCAACTGGACTGCCAACGTTTACAGTCGAGGTGGTATCTCTAGTAACCGGACCACCAACACCGGTCGACAAAATGACATCTTCAGTTACTGAGCCTCCGGCATCAGTTATAGCATGGCGTCTCTAGCCACCAGACCGTTGACACCAGTTGTTGGTGCAATGTCTCCGACCATCAAACTACTGGCATTGATCATCACCAGACCACCAACATAGGTTGCCAAAGCGAAGTCTCCAAATAGCTAGTCACCGAAGCGATGTCTTTGGCCACAGGACTAGTGGCCAAAGACATTTTATTAAGTAGACTAGTGGCCAAAGACATTTTATTAAGTATTTTACCGTTAGCAAAAAATATTTTACAAGTTTGACTATATTTTACTTGCAAACAAACACCTAAAAATGAGAAAACATTTTCTTGAAAAATATTTTACATAAAAACAAATGGATTGTTACTTTCTTTTTATGAGTGTTTTGTTATAGGATGGAAAAATGAATATGGAAAATATTTTTGATTGATTGAGAAGAAATATGAGAAAAAAGTAAGGACATGTTTTGGTAGCTAGACGGTAATGGTAATTACATAGGAATAGGAATAGGTATTACAAAGAATATAATATATTGTAATGTAATACTTATTACTATTCATTTGTTTGGTAACAACATAATAATAGAACCTTGAAGATAATGGAATGAAAACATTTTAAATTAAACTTAAAATTTATTTTAGGAAATATTTTACTCATACAATTATATCTCTTTAAAAATTGTTATTTTTTAAATTTAAGAGATACATGTTATTTTTTATGATTTTTTATTTTTATAATTGTTAGATGTATATGAAAAGTTCGTTTATTTGGAAATATATTAAGTTTTAAAATTATTGCACTTGCTAAGGAATAGCAAATACAACCCTGTTAAAAAAGAATAATTATTTCTCATTTTGAAGAATAACTATACATAAGGAATGACTATTCATTCTAATAAAATCATAACCAAACTAAAAAATAGCTAAACTATAAGAATAATTATTATATTACAGTGTCTATTACAATCTACCAAACATGCCCTAAATGTAAATTATATGAAATTACTCTCGTGCCTCTATTATATTAAAAAAATTAATACTTTATAAAAATAAAAAATAAAAAAATTTAAGGAAAACAGAAACTAGATATTTAACATTTGAAAAAGAAAAAAAAAATGAGAAAAAAAGAAGAAGAAGAAAGAAGCAGTAGGAGGGAGGGCAAGGCACAGGGTAGATTCCCATTAAACCTCTATTCTTCCCCACCATTGTTTCCAATTCTGGAAGAACATTTACAACCAAATGGTGGGCCTTAGGAGAAAACACTTGACTTCACCAAAATACTCCCTCCTCCCCTCTCCAACCAAACACACAAATCCTTATATTTTTTCTTCTCCCCACAAATCACACCAACCAAACACTACCTAAAATTGCTTGTTGCATGGGAGCAAAGATGCTATTTTTTTGTCCAAGATGTATAAATTTCACAACATTATTCAGACTGAGTAGCAATAAAATGATTATGACAACAAGTACAAGATACAGTTTGGCTGGAAGAACCCCAGCCGCTCTTTCAAAACTTTTTCCTTCTAGTTAAGTTTTTACTTTTAAAAAAAAAAAAAAAAACATTGTGGTACTTAACACTTTATTGTGAAGTACATCCCATGAAAAATAAGGCTTGTCCTTTAAGGATGAGTATTAGGAAAGACCCAAATTGGTGGTGGCCAAACCAAGTTTGTGTCACTTGCATATCCACGAAATGGTTCAACGCTCCCATTGCCCATGTTGAACACGCCCATGTCATGGCCACCTTGAATGCCCTCACTTTGGGCTTCAATTTAATCATCGGTAAAGTATATACAATTGGCCTTACATCCAACAAAACTCTTAAGTTGAAAGAGAAAGGAGTTATTCATACACAAAAGGAATACTTTATCTCTTATGTTCTTTACCTCCTTCCATTTCAAGTATCTTTGATCGAATTTATAAACCTCAAAGGCAACCGTTTTGTAGAATGAAGGCAACACGGGGTGAGTAAATTCATCCCATTGGTGAATTTTTCCGTCCATAAAAAATTCACCAGATATCATCCTCACCAACACTACAACAAAATGTATTTTTAGTGACAAAAATTAGTGAGGAAATATTTTTCGTCACTAAAAATACAGCTTTAGTGACGAAATATGAATTTCGTCACTAATAATGAAAAAAATTATAACATTTAGTGACGAAAAATAAATTTTGTCACTATTGTGATTTGAAAAATGGGCGCTAGTGGAGAGAAACTTTGGCGCGAGTTTAATTAATCTATAGTGACGAAATATTTTATCGCTAAAAGTTGAAATTTTTAGTGACGAAATATTTCGTCACTGTAGGTATTGTTGTGGATAGTATTAGTGACGAAAATCTTTTCGTCACTGTAAGGAAGAATTAGTGACGAAAAAAATTTGTCACTAAAAATAATAATAATTTTGTACTTATATATTTTTAGTGACGAAATCACAATTCATCACTAAAAGTATGATTTAGCGACGAAATATGAATTTCGTCTCTAAAAATCTTAAGAAAGCCTGGGTCTTTAGTGATGAAACTGAAATTCGTCGCCAAAAACTTTAAAGCCTTATTTCAATATATAATACAATACCCAGCTAACCCCAAAACATTTCAACCCAAGCATTTCAGTCAAAAAAAGAAAAAGAAAACCAAGCTGGACCAAAAAAACCCACCGTCGCCGATAAAGCTCAATGGCGACGCTTTTGCTCGCCGAAGCTCAACGGCGACGCTTCAGATCGCCGAAGCTCAACGGCGACGCTTCAGCTCGCCGTTGGCGATGATTCAACTCGCCATCGGCGACGCTTCAGGTCGCTGATCGTTGGCGACACTTCAGCTCGCCGGCGACGTTCAGTTCGCAACGATTCATCCTTCAGTTCATGACGCTTCAGTTCGCGACGCTTCCGACGACCCTTCGCCTCCCCCAAACGTGTAATGGGTATTTTTTTTTTCCTTTTGAGTTAATTTTTTTGTTAATTTTTGTTTAATGATTCTAGTTCCTTTGGGTATTTTTGTTTAATGATTCTGTTGAGAAGGGCTCCGTTTTTTTTGTTTAATAATTGATTTCCATTTTTTGGCTTAACGATCAGGTTGAAAGCATTAATTTCGAATGCTTTTAATGGCCTATTGAACAGGTTGGGTTATAGATTTATTAGCTCTATTCCTATGTTTTTCAAATTTATTGTCAATTGGATGGATGATTGGGACAATTTTTCTTTGATAATTAATTTTTTGTCTTTTTTTTTTTCAACAAGTTTCAGCTTAAATGCGGCTCTGATTTTAGCCATCAGATTGAAGGATTCAATTTTGGAAGCTATTTATCACCGATTGAACAGGTTTGGGTTCTACCTTTAAGCTCTCTGTTCCTTCGTTTTTCAATTTTTCAAATTTAATCTATTGATAATTGGTTTATTGCCTTTTGTTTTGTATAAGTTTCAACTTTAATGCGGCTGCTAATTTAGTGATCAGATTGAAGGTTTCAATTTTGGAAGCTCTTTATCGCTTGTCAAACTGATTTGGGTTCTTGTATAAATATGTTTGTATAAGTACGTATATGTGTGTTTATAGCTCATTGTACATCGGGGTTAGCTCCTAGAAATTCATAATTTGGGATTATTTAGAAGGGTTAAAGCTGGAAGGCATGTTCGTCTGTAGCAGCTATGAATCAAATTGAATCTCGGTCTGTTTTTCTTAATATATTCCATTTTACAATTCTTCTGAAGAAGATAGATAGTTTTTCTTAATTCTTATTTTTGGATTCAGAGGCTCAGATTGTGGAGAAGCCCAGTGACCCCCCCAAGAAGAAGCCTACTACTACAGACAGGTACTCTTCTTCTCTTCCCTTTCTCTGTGTATGCAATCATTTCTGGGTATAACATTGCTTTTTTCTTTTCTTTTTTCTTTTTTGGTTTGGCATGATGAAATCAAGTTCAACAAAGCCAAAGGCAAAGAAAGCAAAAACTGACAAGAAATCTAAGGATCCAAATGTTCCCAAATGCCCACAAACTGGGTATACTATCTCTCACTCTCTCCCTTGCACGTTTGGATTATCTTTTGTGTGTGTGTGTGCGCGCTGAAACGTTTTCAATTTGTGTGTCAGGGATGACTTTAGGAAGACTTACAAAGAAGAAAATCCTTATCCTAAGGGTGGTAAAGAGGTACAAGTATTTATTAATTACTGCCCTTACTCTTTATTTTTATTTTTTGTTAGGTGATTAAACTTTGGACAGCTTTTTCTAATCTTGTTGTTTGACTTACAATGAATTTTAGGTAGCAAAGGAGGGTGGAGAGAAGTGGAAATCTATGACTGATGACGTAAGTTTCTTAAATTTCTCTTGTTTTGAATGTTGCTGGGTTATTTTAGATGTGGTTTCATGAATTTGTTCTTACTGGGCCCTTTTGGTTTTTAGGAGAAGAAGCCTTATATGGATAAGGTTGCTGAGTTGAAGGCAGAGTATGGCAAGGCCAAATTGGAGGCTAACAATGCTGAAGAAGATGAAGATATGAGTTATTTTCTTCTTTAGCTCTGTGTGTGTGTGTCCGAAGATGAAGATGTAAGTCTCTCCTTTTTATTTTAATAGCTTTTTTCTTTTCTTTTCTTTTTCATAGCAATTCGACTTAAATATGCAGGGAATTTGCAGTTATTATTGAATTTTCTTTTGGGTCTGTTTAAAAAAAAAAAAAAAAAAATCTGATATATATTCTTAGGTTAATATGGTTTCATGTTTAGTAAAGTTGTAATTTAGGAAGATCAATGGCTGAGGATAATGGTGGGATTGAGTTAGAGGCTTTTGAAGTTAGTGGAAAATCTAGAGTCATGGTTTTGGCAATTGATAGGACTAGGCTTAGATAGAAAAGATTTTATAAATTTTTTTAGGGCTCTAATTTTTTTTTTCTCCGTTTATTACTGCCCTTAATCTTTATTTTTACTTTTCACACCTCAATTACAAAGGGGAGAGAAAATGAAGGGGGGATTGGGGAAAATAAGAAGAATAATTGAAGAATAAGTTGGTGTTTTGAGAGAGAGAGAGAGAGGATTTCGGAATGGCCTAAATGATTGAAATGCACCAAAATGTTGGGGGGGGGGGGGGGGGGGTGGGGTCCTTTGTTATATATATATTATCTTTTGGGATTAGCATAGAAGGAGGATATAGACTATAGAGATATATGAATGACATTGCAGGTGAAGTGAATAGTTTTGTGGAATTAGAATTTAACACTAGTATTGATGAGGATCTTGATGGCACTGATTAGTTTAAACAGAAGCACTTTAATGTTACTTAAAATACTGCCAATGCACTTTAAGGTAGAAGTTTAAGGATTTGGGTATATATGTACTTAACATAAAAGTTTAAAATTGATGCATAATAGGTGTAATTTGAGCTTTCCATCTTGATTGAAAGGTATTGTGAGATTTGGTTACGGTCTGATATTTAATGAGCTTTTACAAGCTTTTCTCTATACTTGTGATGTTGGAAATTGGATTTGTGGTGGTATGTTGTGTTGGAGCAAGCGGGTGGCTTGCATGGTGTTATAAGGTGGTTTAAACTAATATTGGGAGTGTTTTAAGTATGTTGTTAAAGGTGGTTTAAACCACATCTTGAATATGCCATTTTTCGATCCTTTCAGTTTGTCCATCCATTTATTGTGATTTGTTTTCCACTCTTAGCTGCCCTCAAGTGACTTCATGCTAAATGATGTTTAACTTTGCTATTATCTTGTCTAGATGTCAGAGGAGCCATGCAAGACCTTGGTTTCTATACTATGTTTCTTTCTGTTTTGTGCTTAAATAAGCAAAAATTGCTATGTGGGTCTCTGAACTTAGTTTTGATGGTAATGATGGTTTCTATTGAATGAATTTCTTGGATGGATTCTCAATCTTAGAAAGTTTAGGGATTGAAAACTTTTATGGGAATTCAGGATAATTGTTAAATACATGGGGTGATAGATTAGTATTCACTATTGAGGTTTGCTTTAGTTTTTCTTCTATTTGTTATGGTGGTTTAAACTAATATTGGGAGTGTTTTTTATTTATTGCAAATGTGAATGAGTATTGTTGATTAGATGTGAAAAATAGTATTGGAGTTTGATTTAAATACTTGTAAAACTCTATACTTGTGATGTTGGAAATTGGATTTGTGATGGTATGTTGTGTTGGATCAAGCAGGTGGCTTGCATGGTGTTATAAGGTGAGTTAAACTAATATTAGGAGTGTTTTTCATTTCTTGCAAATGTTAATGAGTATTGTTGATTAGATATGATGAATAATATTTTATTTCATTTCAATACTTGTAAAACTTTATATTTGTGATGTTGGAAATTGGTTTTGTGGTGGAATGTTGTGTTGGAGCAAGCAGATGGCTTGCATGGTGTTATAAGGTGGTTTAAATTCATATTGGGAGTGTATATTTGTGTGTGCAATGTATATTTGTTTAAAGATTAATATAGACTTGTGCATTCATGTATGAGATAGAACTTTATCTAAATAGCTTATAGACTTAGATGTTAGAATATAGTATACATGAGTTGTCCTTATTTTGCTTAAGTAACATTCATCTTGTAATTGTAGTCAAACATAGATAATTTATTGGTGTGGTCCAAAAGATGCACCAAGATGCACGAACTAAGCAAGATGAGGTCCAAAAGAATATTCTTAACTTTTTGAGGAGCAAGAGTTATGATGATGCTCTTACTTATGGGGGTGGTTCAACTTCAAGTTAAAACACTTTTTGGTTAGTACTTTATTTGCTTTCTATAACTTATACATTATGAGCTGTGATTTTAATTTATTGGCGTGGTTACTCTTAATGCATTGTTAGAAATGTTTCTTATAACATAGTTAATGTTTTTACTTTACAATTTTAACAAAGTATTGTTTTTATATTTGTGCAGATTTCTTATTGGTGGCTTTTAGGGGACTTACTTTTGGCATTACTTGAAGACATATGAGGACATCTTCCATTAGTTCTAAAATAGGGTTTAGGTAGAGTTATTGTATGTATTGCAAACAATTATTGTATGGAAGGAGTTTGAATTGGATACTTGTTTTATTTTTTACTTGTGGAATGTATGGATCTTTTTTTATAAATGTGTTGTTGAAATAAATGTGTTATTCAAATGTGAGGTTTTAATAATGTAATGACAGGTTACAGGTTAATATCAAAGCCATGAAAAAAATAAAAACATAAAATAAGTTTTAGTGACGAATTTTTTCGTCACAAATATAGCAACACAAAATTGTTTTAGTGACGAAAATTTTCGTCACTAAATATAGCAAAATTTTGTAAGAAATGGTTTTAGTGACGAAAATTTTCGTCACTATATGTGCCTGGATTTTCTTAAAAATAGTTTTAGTGACGAATTTTTTCGTCACTATATGTACCCGAACATAGTTTTAGTGACGAAATTATTCGTCACTAAATATGATTTAGTAAACTAAAGTGTTTTTAGTGACGAAATATTTTCGTCACTGAATAGTGTTTTTAGTGAGGAAAACATTTAGTGACGAAACATTTTCGTCACTAAAAGTTTTAAAAAAAAAAATCAAATCGGACTTTTAGTGACGAAATTTTTCGTCACCAGGACTTTTAGTGACGGGGCTACAGTGACGAAATGAGTTTCGTCACTAAAAGTCTAATTTCGTCACTAAAGGTCCTTAGTGACGAAAAACTGGACTTTTAGTGACGAATTTTTTCGTCACTGAAAATACATTTTGTTGTAGTGCAAGTTGAATCGTAGGGGGAAATTCCTTGGAAGAGATGGTGCAAACCCTATCATCTTTGGCAGGGAAGTATGGTCACCAACCCAAATTTCTCCATCAGTATATGAAACGTAGAATTTTCCCTCATGGGAAATAAAATCTTGTTCAACGTATTGACGACATTCTGTATCAATAGGAGTCCATTTGTTGTCTTCATATTTACAAAAAGCTAGTTTTGAAAACTCACCAAAGATGGCCATGGCCATGCACTCATTGGAAGTAGGGCTCGACGATAACACAACCTTCAGTTCCATATGAAAATATATCGTGCATATTCAGGGTTTGTGGTCTCTATTTTCGGAGGTTCACACACTACAAGAAATTTGGTCTTTAGCGACGGCATATAGTCGTCGCTAATGCTTTAAATATCGTCACTAATTATATTGGCGACGAAAAATGTCGTCACTAACTTTCGTTAAACGAACTTGGTTACAAAAAAGTTTTTTAGTGACAATATTAATGTCGTCGCAAAAACAATAATATTAACGACGACAAAGTTGTCACTAATAGTGACAATTGTCGTCATAAATAACTCGAGACCCCAAGACGAAATGTCGTCGCTACTAGCTCATTAGTAGTGACGAATTTTTTTGTCGTCACTAGTAGATTATTATTAACAGCGACATTTTTGTTGTCGCTAATATGTCATTCCTAGCGACGACGCTTGTTGTCGCCACAGATAATGATATATTAGTGACCACAAATATGTCATCACTAAAAATTGCATATTAGCGATGATATTTTTTGTTGTCACTAATGATATGACAAAATATTAGCGATGACATTGTCGTCGCTAATAATATTTTACATTTTTTTTTTCTTTAAAATTTACATTTTGAATTTTGCATGGGTACTTGATTGGAAATAATATACTACAATCCTATACACATCACAAATTTTCAATCACAAATACTCTTATAAGCATAACAACTGCTCAATCAATAACTACTAATAAGAGAAAGTAATACCCAAGTTCAATATCATATACATAATACAAAGTTCCAATCTATTCGCTCAAATACTAATCAAATGATAATGAATTCCTCATGAAGATATGCAACTAAGCTGAAATTTGTTACAATGAAATATATCTCCCCTCGACATCATCTATAGCCCAAGGCATGTGACATTTTGACCTGAAATAAAGAGCATAAACCAATGTAAATGTTAACTAAAATAGATGACAAAAATGCTTACTAAATAGTTTTAGCATCTAAGTAAAATTTTAACATTTATGTTTTTCAAAAGTACCATAGCTAAGAAGATATGAAAGCTTTATGTGTTTAACAAAACTTAATCTGCATCAAGACTCATTCTCCAAAAGAAATAAGTCCAAATTAACAATTATTACAATCATAACAAAGAACATATCAAAAGATATTTGTGTTCAAAATTATTAACATTTTAGTTTTAAGAAGATTTACCTCCCAACCATTTGTTTCATATAATTCACACCTTAACTGATATCTACTTGTATTAAAACTTTGTAATGCCTTGGCCATCGCCAAATTTGAAGTATAATTGCACCACAAGTAGAAAAGCTCAACATAAATTCCTCAGACCTACCATAAGTAGGTATCCACTAATTGAAAGCTTATTCAGTAGTGCACTCCCGGATTAGACCTGATCAATATATATAAAATCAAATTGAGAATTGTATTCACCTCTTTTTTTTCTTTTCTTGTTTTGATTTTTTTTATTTTTTATTTTCTGTCAGGTTCCAACAAAAAGCCCTTTAGCTTGGGCTATAAAAGGAGGTCCTTATTCCTAGCTTATTTTCAGATTTTCAAAAAACATGATCTACCAATACTGTGAACACTTGGTAAAATCTAACATATTTGACAATGAGGGTTAAATTGAATGGAAAAAAGGATTACACACTCTTTGCCCCTAAACCTCATAATATAATTTTGGATAAAGACAGTTGTATCATATCACAAGAACTTCTTTTTTTGGGATAAGTATACAGCTGTATCATATCACAGGAACATAAGTACTGATATTGAGAATTTCCACAAGCATTTAATTTACCTAATAGTGAAGAAGACTTGTATCTTTCCTGCGAAATATTTTTGCAATAAACTTTCCACCTTCTCTAAGTACATGAGTAACAATCGTTAAAACCTGCAAGAAAAATGGTCCATGTGGAATCAATCTAATTCTAAAATTAAAAAAAAAAATGCATATTATTGAAAGCAACTGCATCCTAAGCATTGAACATGAAATAGTCCCTTAAGAAAGCAAACTAAACATTGAACATGACTCACTCTCACAAAGATTGTTTCTGTAATGCTACAGCAAGTTAGGCGTCACAAAAAAAGTCTACTAATAAATCTAAGTCAAGCTTTAAGTTTAAGGATGACTTTGTTCTCAAAAAAAACAAAAACAAGAACCAAAAAAAAAAAAAAAATTTGAGGAAGAGCTCAAGTGATGACTGAATTGGTTGGATTGGTGAGTTGAATTCACACCACTAATATAACATAGAAACATTATTTTAAGAAATAAAATCAAAACAAAATTTATTCTAAGAGATATTCATATTTTCTACAAACTATTGTAATTTTTCTATGAAAGAATTCCCAACAAGGGCAACAACCACAAATAGGCCAACAGCTTCAAAGTTTTTTTTAGTCATAATATATGACTTGACTAAAGAATGTTTCAACAAGTGTCAAACGAAATCTCTATTGTTTTTGTATTTTGTTTTTAAAAAACAATCTCTATCAATATATTGGCTATGGAAAAAAAAAAGGTTTGTGATAAGGGTGGAATAGCAAAATCTGAGATGTGGGCCTTTTAGCCGCCATTGGTATTGTTGGAGATGCACTATTGTCTAATAAGTAATAAGTATGTATCCCATTTTTTTCTTAATATATATGAATGAATTTTCCTTTGTCACTATTGTTCACACAGCACTAGCGTGAGTGAGTCTCTCTGTAGGAGTTTGGACTACATGTTTCAAAGGTCCAACTTCCACCACCGTGGCTGTGTTCCTTTTTGAAGAGTTGAAAATGTCCTAAACTCAATTTCTATATGGTTAGGGGAGAAATCAAGTCGGCAAGTTCCAACTCAATTTAAAAGCATCAATCTAACATTATTTATCTTCCTTTTCTATCCCTCCCATTATAGTGGACAACTGAGCATAGATTTCAACTTTTTAAGCTTTCAAATTTCCAAACCAAACCAACAACAACCATTAATAGTTAAGATGTTGAAAATAATAACTGCAATTTATGGACAATATTCCAAATTAAAATTTTGCAACGAATAATACATGCAAAAATTCACTGAGAACAAGCATCAAACACCTTTAGTGCCATCTCAAACCCCACACTTTCTAGCATCAACAAAACAAGATACCCATTTCACTGAACACTATAACTTTAAATCAAACAAAAGGGAAGAGAAAGAGAGATGGGTTACTTGTTCAAACTTGTGGTGGCTAGCGCAGTAGGTGGGAGCCAATTCAAGGAGAGTGGAAGGCGACGACGGCAGCGGTGGCAGTGGGTGGCTGATGGGTTCGATGGAGAGATCAAAGATGAGTGAAGGGAGAAAGAGAGAAAAGGAGTGAGGGGAGAAAGAGAGAGTATTTTGAGAGGGAGAGTGAGAATGAGAGGGAGAGAGCTCATGAAATCCTAATTGAAAGAGTGAGGGAAAAAAAATTTTGGGGAAATTTTGTGAGAGGGAAAGAATGAGAGGGAAAAAACAGGCCACAGTGATTGCCTTCATATGGGAGAATCTCACACTTTCAGCTTTGTAACCGTTATGTGGGGACAGCTGTGCACCTGTACCACTTCTTTTCTTCCTGGGGCAGCCTGTTTTTTAGTTTTTACATTCAAAGTTCAAACAGTCCAGCATGTGCAAAGTAGACACACATGCAACTTGCAACCTCTGGAGCAGCATGGACCAATCTCGAATTTACACAAACCTTTCTCAGAGGAAATCCAAGAGCATTAAAGTAATTTGTGGTTGGTGAAAATTATAATAATAATATTATTATTATTATTATATTATATGGTTGGTGAATTAAAATCTGGCTCACGTGATGGTGAACAGTCGAAGAGGTTTCCTCACATTTGTAATTCAATAGAGTATTGCAAGATATTACAGTGCAACATACAAACTATTAGATTACTCAATCAAAAAAAAAAAAAAAAAGATTACGTCAACTATTCACACGGTGGTTCCATTAGTCTTTAACAAATTGGACTAAACATTGAAGGATATAACCATCCATGCACTATTAATTGTTTCCTACATCTGCCACTTGTATTATAAATTTATGATTTCTTTTTCTTAAATATGTGGGCATAAAACAATTTGAGACCCACATGTAAGGATGAAATTAAACTTTTTTTTCTTTGGAAATCAAAGCATGAACAAAAAAAATTAAAAATATATTAAAATTTAGAATTAAAATTGATATATAAAACTAATATTTATTCAATATTAACAAAAGATATATATATATATATATATAATTATTTCTTAAAATATTTTTACTCAATCATTTTTTTATCTATCCAATTATAATAAGTTATCGATTCATTTGGCTCAAGACTAACCTGCTTGTATCATTTCCTCCCTATTTTTTCTCTAAAATTTTCCATCCACCCTATTTTACCTAAAAAACAAAACAATGACTAAAATACTCCTAAACCTTAAAAATGACTAAAATACCCTTAAACCTACAAAATGACCAGAATACCATTGAAACCTCTAAAATGACCAAAATACTTTCGAAATCTCTAAATTGAGAAAAAAAAATACCCCTTAACTTGTAAAATGACCAATCTACCTAAAAAAAAACTCTAAGATAATTAATATACCCTTGAAATCGCTAAAATTGGGGGGGGGGGGGGGGGGGGAGGGCGGAAGCCCTCAAATCCTTTAGAATGAAAAAAAAAATACTCTGAAACCTCTAAAATGAAAAAAAATACCTCGAAAATTAAAAAATGACCAAGATACTCCCAAAACCTCTCAAATGACCAAAAATATTCTAAATGACAAAAACAAATACCCCTATAACCTCCAGAAAGATTATAAAAAATATATATATATATACTCCCAAAACGGTTAGATTTGAAGAGTGTAATGAAAGGTTAATTATGGTCACAATCAAATGATTGGATTTAGAGAAAGACGCAGTCAAAGTTTAGTTAAAGTTAGTCAAACTCGGTCAAACTTAATAGATGGTCCCGAGACCACTAGGCTTGGTGAAATTCATATTCAAATCATGATCATTGGGACTGAAGAGTATGGTGACATATTGGTGTTGGTGAAATTTGAGACCAATTGGATGGTCAGATTGAGAGAACATAGTCATACAGGTACACAAACACATGCCATACTTAGATTTGAATTCTAACCGTTCAATTTGAAGAGTGTAATGAAAGGTTAATTATGATAAATTATGATCACAATCAAACGGTTGAATTTAGTGAAAGTCGCGGTAAAAGTTTAGTTAAAGTTGGTCAAACCTGGTCAAACTTAATAGATGGTCCCGAGACCATTAGACTTGGTGATATTCAAATTCAAATCTTGATAATTGGGATTAAAGAGTATGGTGACATATTGGTTTTAGTGAAATTTGAGACCAATTGGATGGTCAGATTGAGAGAACATAGCCATACAAGTACGCAATACATGTCTGTCATGTGCCATACTTAGATCTGAACTCTAACCGTTGGATTCGTAAAGCGTAATGAAAGGTTAATTCTAGTAAATTATGGTCACAATCAAACGGTTAGATTTAGAGAAATGTGCAGTCAAAGTTTAGTTAAAGTTGGTCAAACCCGGTCAAACTTAATAGATGGTCCCGAGACCATTGGACTTGGTGATATTCATATTAAAATCTTGATAATTGGGATTGAAGAGTATGGTGACATATTGGTGTTGGTGAAATTTGAGACCAATTGGATGGTCAGATTGAGAGAACATAACTATATAGGTACACAACACATGTCCATCCATCAAATGCCATACCTAGATCTGAAATCTAACCGTTGGATTTAAAGAGTGTAATGAAAGGTTAATTCTAGTAAATTATGGTCACAATTAAATGGTTAGATTTAGAGAAAGGCGTAGTCAAAATTTAGTTAAAGTTAGTCAAACCCGATCAAGCTTAATAGATAGACCGAAGACCACTGGACTTGGTGAAATTCATATTCAAATCTTGATCATTGGGATTGAATAGTATGGTGACATATTGGTGTTGGTGAAATTTGAGACCAATTGGATGGTCAGATTGAGAAAACATAGCCATAGAGGTACACAACACATGTCCATCCATCATGTGCCATACTTAGATTTGAAATCTAACCGTTGAATTTGAAAAGTGTAATAAAATGTTAGTTCTAGTAAATTATAGTCACAATCAAACGGTTAGATTTAGATAAAGACGCGGTCAAAGTTAAGTTAAAGTTGGTCAAACCCGGTCAAACTTAGTAAATGGTCTCGAGACCACTGGACTTGGTGAAATTCATATTCAAATCTTGATCATTAGGATTGAAGAGTATGGTAACATATTGGTGTTGGTGAAATTTGAGACCAATTAGGTGGTTAGATTGAAAGAACATAGCCATACAGGTAATTAACACATGTCTGTCACGTGCCATACTTAGATCTGAAATCTAACCGTTGGATTTGAAGAGTGTAATGAAAAGTTAATTCTAATAAATTATGATCACAATCAACGGTTAGATTTAGAGAAAGGTGTAGTCAAAGTTTAGTTAAAGTTGGTCAAACCCAATCAAACTTAATAGATGGACCGAAGACCACTGGACTTGGTGAAATTCATATTCAAATTTTAATTAGTGGGATTGAAATGTATGGTGACATATTGGCGTTGGTGAAATTTGAGACCAATTAGATGGTCAGATTGAGAAAACATAGTCATACAGGTACGCAACACATGTCCATCCATCACGTGCCATACTTAGATTTGAAATCTAACTGTTGGATTTGAAAAGTGTAATGAAAGGTTAATTCTAGTAAATTATGGTCACAATCAAACGGTTAGATTTAGAGAAATGCGTGGTTAAAGTTAAGTTAAAGTTGGTCAAACCCGGTCAAACCCGGTCAAACTTAGTAAATGGTCTCGAGACCACTGGACTTGGTGAAATTCATATTCAAATTTGGATCATTAGGATTGAAGAGTATGGTAACATATTGGTGTTGGTGAAATTTGAGACCAATTAGGTGGTCAAATTGAGAGAACATAGTCATACAGGTAATTAACACATGTCTGTCACGTGCCATACTTAGATCTGAAATCTAACCATTGGATTTTAAGAGTGTAATGAAAGATTAATTCTAATAAATTATTATTACAATCAAACGGTTAGATTTAGAGAAAGGTGTAGTCAAAGTTTAGTTAAAGTTGGTCAAACCCAATTAAACTTAATAAATGGACTAAAGACCACTGGACTTGGTGAAATTCATATTCAAATATTGATCATTGGGATTGAAATGTATGGTGACATATTGGTGTTGGTGAAATTTGAGACTAATTGGATGGTTAGATTGAGAGAACATAGTTATACTGGTGCACAACACATGTCTATCCATCACGTGCCATACTTAGATTTGAAATCTAACCATTGGATTCAAAAAGTGTAATGAAAGGTTAATTCTAATAAATTATGGTCACAATCAAACGGTTAGATTAGAGAAAGGCGTGGTCAAAGTTAAGTTAAAGTTAGTCAAACCCGGTCAAACTTAGTAAATGGTCTCGAGACCACTGGACTTGGTGAAATTCATATTCAAATCTTGATCATTAGGATTGAAGAATATGGTAACATATTGGTGTTGGTGAAATTTGAGACCAATTAGGTGGTTAGATTGAGAGAACATAGCCATACAGGTAATTAACATATGTCTGTCACGTGCCATACTTAGATCTAAAATCTAACCGTTGGATTTGAAGAGTGTAATGAAAGGTTAATTCTAATAAATTATGGTCACAATCAAACGGTTAGATTTAGAGAAAGGTGTAGTCAAAGTTTAGTTAAAGTTGGTCAAACCCAATCAAACTTAATAGATGGACCGAAGACCACTGGACTTGGTGAAATTCATATTCAAATCTTGATCATTGGGATTGAAATGTATGGTGACATACTGGTGTTGGTGAAATTTGAGACTAATTGGATGGTTAGATTGAGAGATCATAGTCATACAAGTGCACAACACATGTCCATCCATCACGTGCCATACTTAGATTTGAAATCTAACCATTGGATTCGAAATGTGTAATGAAAGGTTAATTCTAGTAAATTATGGTCACAATCAAACGGTTGGATTTAGAGAAAGGCACGGTCAAAGTTAAGTTAAAGTTGGTCAAACCCGGTCAAACTTAGTAGATGGTCCCTAGACCACTGGACTTGGTGAAATTCATATTCAAATCTTGATCATTAGGATTGAAGAGTATAGTGACATATTGGTGTTGGTGAAATTTAAGACCAATTAGGTGGTCAGATTGAGAGAACATAGCAATACAGGAAACACAACAAATGTCCATCCATCATGTGCCATACTTAGATTTGAAATCTAACTGTTGGATTCGAAGAGTGTAATGAAGGGTTAATTCTAGTAAATTATGGTTACAATCAACGGTTGGATTTAGAGAAAGGTGCGGTCAATGTTTAGTTAAAGTTGGTCGAACCCGGTCAAACTTAATTAGTGGTTCTGAGACCACAAGACTTGGTTAAATTTATATTGAAATCTGGATTATTGGGATTAAAGAGTATGGTGACATATTGGTGTTGGTAAAATTTGAGACCAATTAGATGGTCAGATTGAGAGAACATAGCCATACGAGTACACGACACATGTCCATCCATCACGTGCCATACTTAGATTTGAAATCTAACCGTTGGATTTGAAGAGTGTAATGAAAGGTTAATTCTGGTAAATTATGGTCACAATCAAACGGTTGGATTTAGGAAAAAACGGAGTCAAAGTTTAGTAAAAGTTGGTCAAATCCGGTCAAACGTAATAGATGGTCTCGAGACTGCTAAACTTGGTGAAATTAGGTTCAGTGGGAAGGTTTTCAGTAGATTATTGGGTTTTGGAGTAGTTGTTAGAAATTGTTAATGAAGAAATAATTTTGAAAGATGATAACCATCATGTTAGCATTGACTTAGATAAAGTTGATTAAGAAAAATGATGAAAAAATTTATTATTTTGGCTCATATATCATGTATTATCATTTTTTATTTTAATTAATTTGAATATGTTTGTTATAAATATATTTTATTTACTCACTTTTGGTTAATATTATTACATACTTGATGATTGAATTGGTTATTAGTTGAATATATTATGAATTTATAATGAATATGCCTTTCATATATTTATAATGAATTTATTAGTTTGGTAAATATTGACTAATACCTTTCTTATGACACATGATAAAAAAAAAAGAAAATCAAAAATTGATTCACGATACGATTCACGTTTTGATAACTATGGGAATTAGTCAGTATTTTGAGAGAAATTTGAACTTTCTCAATTTTTGTTATTTTATCGTTTTCGAGTTTCAAATGGGTAACATTATGATTTGAGAGTATTTTGAAGCAACAACCCCTCCCTTGTCTCATTTAAAAAGAAAAAAAGAAAAAAAGATTTGAGAGTTTTAAAGTACTTTGGAGGTTTCAAGGTTATTTTGGTCATTATATAAGTTAGGGGTATTTTGGTCATTTTGATGAGGTTAATGGTATTTTAATCATTTCAAATATTTTAAAGGAATTTATGTCATTTTAAATATTTTAAGAGGCATTGGGAGGATTTGATAAATAAATAAAAAATCATTTTATATCAAAATTATTTTGGCCAGATATTAGAGACGACAATCTTTGTCTTCATTAAAAGATCTCTTATAGCGACGACCTAATTCGTTGCTAATATATAATCTGCTTCCCTCCAATAATTCCCACCACTTTTTGAGAGTGAAAATTTTCCCCTCCATTATATTTAGGAAGATATATTTGCGACGACATGTTGTGTTGTTGCTAAAAGTTGATTATCAGAGACGATAAATTATATCGTCACTAATAGCCTTCTAATAGCGATGACCAATGTGTCATCGCTGATAAATAAAGCATATATATAATATATTTACTAGATATTTTTGGTCACATATCTGTGACGAAACACAAGGTTGTCACTAAAGATGATTATTAGCGATGATAGATGTCGTCGTTAAAATAAACCCTCTTTTAGCAATGTAAATGTCATCGCTACAAAATTTATTGTCGTTGCTAAAAGTTTCCCTCCATTTTCCAAAAGTAAATAAAATTCCCTTCATGGCGTTAGTGACGACTTATTAGCGACTACCTTAGTGTCGTCACTACTATACATTTATTAGCGATGACCATATATTATCGTCGCTAATGTGTGCCTAATAGTGATGACTTTTTGTTCGTCGCTAAAACATTGGTCGCAAAAGACCAAAATTCTTGTAGTGACATTGGTGTGATCTTACACGAAAAATCAAATATTCTTCACCAGGCACATTTGGACGATATTCTAATACATCAGGAAATGTGTCAATTGGTGGTAACTGAATTTGAGCCCTAGTGAGTGGATTAATTAGATTCAATTCTGGAGACCCATCAACCATTAGTACCCAACCATATGAGGATCCTCGTAACAACTTTCCTCTCAATTTTGGAATTTCCAAGTTATACATCTTATTTTCTAAAATGCTGAAAAATCTACAATGGGTTTCATTTATATTGTCACTTGGAATCATTAACCATGGAACTTGGCTAAGTTAATGGCTAGGCAGCTTTAGTAGCATGGATTGCAAAGACTTATAAGTTGAGTGCAATAGGATATAATCAGCATAAATTATAAGCCGCTTCCCAATTTCACATATCAGATCGTCTGAAAGCTTTGTCAACAAACATCCAACTTCATTTTCATCTGAAGCATGGGAGGGGAAAAAAATTAATATCATTACCTTTGTAATCTATACTAAACCACAATGATGGTGCAGATCATTCAACTATTAAAATCTAAATAGCTTACATAAATATAAAGGAATCAAGAAAGAATTCTGACATTTAAGACATCAATAGATTGAAATGGGTATATATAGTAGAAAGAGTTGACAATGGAATGATAAAACAGATAATACTATTGAAAAAATAAATAAAAATTTTTGATAAGTACTTTTGGACAAATTAAAGTAACCTCTTGTCTGGAATATATCGTAAGGATCTATATACACATTGGAAGCACCTAAGGGGGCATACAAAGGGAAGCATATTTAAGTTCAAATTTCAAAATAAAAAATTTATGGGAAATGTAACTATAGTCAAATGTTTTTGAAGGATTATCTGGGGCGCTATACGTTAGTATTATTTTAAATATCTTTGTATATAAAATCCTAAATTTTGATGATTATTAATTTAATGAAGATTTATTAGTATTTCACTTCAAAAAATTTGAATTCCATTTATTATGCATTTAAAATTTTCATTCCAAAATAAAGAATCCTAGAAACATAATGAAATTGTGATGTCCTTAGCATTTAGCCACACTACAAAAAACGCAACTATAGGCTATAGTCGTGTTTCTATAGCTGAGTTTACAAACGCGGCTTTTACTGCACGACAATAGCCCCCTGTGGGGTTAAACATGGCTACAGGTCTCCCTATAGCTACGTTTTTCCACCCCTTACAGCTGCATTTTTCCACCCGTTATAGGCTAAGACTTATAGCTACGTTTTCTAAAAAACATGGCTATAAACCCGCTTTGGGCTGCATTTAAAATGCGCCTAAAGCCCCCTACATTGGGTTTTTCTATAGCCATGTTTTTAAAAACGCAATTATAGATGTTTTTTTTTCCTTGCTAATTATGTAATTCCTGCCCAAAACAATTGCCAACACTCAACAGTTCCCAAACAATTGCCAGCAAACGAAACAAGTTCATTGCCAAAAGATTGCATTGCCCAAATAATTTACATAAACAAAACAAGTTCCCAACAAAAGATTTTTACTTTTGATGCATTGAATGCAAAGTACCAGAAATACTATGTTACACTCTCTTCAATAAATTCTCCCAAATTATCTAAAAAGGCTTAATATAAATATCCCAAAGCACTAATTTTGTTGCAGGTTATTTTCCATGACCATAAGTCAGCACCATTATAATGACTTAGGCCAACTAATTGCCTTGATATTACTCAAGAAATATTATCAGAAACATCACTAAATTTTATTATTTAAAGATCAGCAAAATCAAAGTTGGCAAAATAAGACATGACCTTTAGAGGACAAAGACAAGCTAAGAAGAAATTATCTAAAACACCATTTTTAATTGTTTTGATTAGGTAAGCAACTCATACATATATGGGATGCAGACCAATGACATAACCCACCACTCCCATTCTTAGAAGAGATGCCACTAGTCCAAAGGCCATTGGCCTAAGGCACCACCTTGAGCAAATATTTTCATTTATAAGAAAGTCCTCAAACTTTCCAAAAGTTAAATAGAAAAAGAAAAGTTCTTGAGTCATTCTTCAAAAATTCTTCCGGCCAACATAAGATAAACTGAAGGTTTTCAAATCATCCCATTCAGGCACAAGAAGCTTACATGCCAGAGGCAAAGAACAATAAATTCAACATGATCTACCATGTCATAGCAACCCCATAACATACTGATCAAGTCCATTACATACTTAATCTTAAGGAGCCAATCTAACACCATCAACCAAACACAACATAAGTATCTATGAATATGATCTAAGAAGATAAATTCTCTGCAGACCTTCTTGTAAAAAAAATTATTTCGACGTCACAAGAAAAAAGTTGTAAATAGCAAGGAACTTCATAACTTTATGTATCCATCTCATAACTTACCCTTTATTTGGATGAGTTAAGATAAAGGGTAACCCTTAAATTATTAATCTATAAGATACTCAAATATGTCACACAGAACTTTCTGGAAAGTAACTCTCAACCTTATCAATCTTGCTCAACTTCTCCCACAATGACCTAAAAAATAGCCCCCACATAGTCAATGGCATGACTCTAGTGGATGCAAGGGATTAATTAATGTGATTTATAATTTTAGAAAACATATATCTTTCTCCTGGCCTAGATTGGATTTTTTTTCTTGTTTAAATTTCATAAGTACTTTTCCCAATACAAATTTATTCACAATGGACATCCCCACAAACTTTATACTCCAATTTCCCATATACTTCAATTCTCAGCCTCCCAGCTTTTATCTTTTCCAGGATGTATATAGTTGAAAGGTTGAAAATTCAATCAAGAAATCTCTTTCATTGCTGTCCTTTATTGTACTATCAAATTTTCTTAAATTTTCACTTTATAATCACAAGCATTCTACCAATAAACAATAAAACGCAGCTCAATCACAATGGATAAGTAATAGTCCAATTCTGCTTTTGCGGAGAATATTAAATGTTAGTTCCACAAATCAATTAGGCCCCTAACCAGATTGGAGAAATGTGGACAAGAGATTGCAAAAATAGCATAATATACTAAAGACTTGTAGCAAAACAAAAATGCAACTCTAATTGCCAAACTACAAGACCTGCCTTCCAAAGAAACTCACTTGCTTTCACCCAACAAACAAAAGCAAAAACAAAAGAGGGAGACATTTACTCAATTGTTCTTTCATTTAGCAATTTATATATGAAATTGAAGAACAAGCTATATTAAAGAAAATTCGAAATGAAGATAAATAATTTCATGTATACATGCTACGTAGTCCACTATCACCTCAATATGATTGACAACAGCAACCACAACTTGGATAATCTACTTATCCTAGAGATAAGCCACTTAACTAAAGTAATCAATCAACAATAATAAGAATTTATAGAATAGTGTCATATCAAACATTATAGGTTCAGATCTAATGTATGATCAATACCAAGTCTATATAAAGAGCAAAATGAAAAAAAAAAAAAAAAAAAAAAAATCAGGAAATGATGTCTTTTTCTGACCCGTATCTAAGTTAGACCCAAATACTTACCAAGTCCATCAACCTTTTTCACCTTAAAAAGAGCTAACACAAGGTTTATACCCTGCTCAGGAGTGTTAGGACTAAAAAGCACATCAGATTTGTCAAAATTACAATCTTTCTAGAAAGGTCACAATACCACTAACTTTTCAAAACATTATCTTGCATATCATTAGTGCCTCACAAAAACAATGCAATCATCTGCAAACACGAGATGAGAAATTGGGTCCAGATTTCTTGCAATCCATAATCCTTTAATAATACCTTGAAATTTTCACTCCAATAAGGCCAGAGACAAAGGATAAAGGTGAAAGCGGACCCCTTACCTTAAGCCACATTAAGGGAAAAGAATTTTAACCAGTGAACCATTCAATGGAATCTGATAAGAAACTGTACAAATGCACTGCTAAATCAAGTTGATTTAATGACAACTATAAAGACTCACACGTGAGGGGGAGATAAAGTGTGTCTTTATATGTTATATTAACTACTCATTCTTCTAATCTTTATTCAATGTAGGACTTTACTCACATGTGTACACCTAACAATCTCCCCCTTCCCTAGTGCATCATCAATGGGCCTTCATGTGTCAACCCCGCACATCTTTTATCCTCCATGGGAACCTCACACCTCATCGTTGTCTAGCACCATTGGCAATAATACTCATCTGTTGTGCCTTTCCAAGATCGTTTGTGTGGGCTTTATGGGCTTGCTTGGTGTAATATACCGTCCTCGCTCTAATTGCGAAAGGGACCCACGATCTATTTGCAAAAGGGCTTCAAGTACACACATACCGTTCTCGCTCCAACTGCGAAAGGAATCTCGATAACCTTGCCACCTTTGCCCCACACTACCATAGGCTCTGATACCAGTTGAAGGTAATTAACCCAAAGTTCCCAAGTTGTGAGAAAAAAAATAATAATAATAATAATAATAGTGAAATCTATGCAACTCTGTGGACGTAGGCAAATTGCCGAACCACGTAAATATTTTCTTGTGCGTGTGATTATTTTTCTTTGGCGTGTGTTTTCTCTATTTTTTTTGTTTCTTACAGATTGGGAATTTTGGGTTAATTCCCTTCATGATCATATATAGAGGAATTGTCTGATGGTAGCGTTTTTGTCCCTTTTCATAGCATATATAATCAACCATTTGCTCATTGACTTTGGGATAATAATGCTCATGGTCATGGCCAACTGTAATTCTTGGTTTGATTTGGATTTAAGTTTCATTGTTTTTAGTTCAAACCAGGAAAGCACAAGTGCGGCATTTTGGCCACTACGCCCATGTTGGACACGTTGGGACACATCGTGCGGCCTGGACGCAGCTGTACACGCGTCTAAAATGAATTTTTTTTTTTTTTTGACACTGCACAATACGTCGGGATGCTTCCTGATACAATCAAATATGGAACAATATGGCCCAATACATCTCAATACCCCTAAAATCTCATAGCTCTCTCTCTCAATCTCTCCTTCTCTCTAAGTCTCTGACCCATAACTTCTTAAAGCTCTCTCTCCATCTCTCCTTTGCCTCACTGACCCAAGGCATCAAGCCCCTTGATCCCTCCTTCTCTTGATCTCTCCTTCTTATCTGCGTTTCGTCCTCGCTAGGGCTTCCCTCATTTTTTTTTTTTTTCCTTTTTTGGTTGTCCACTTGTCTGGCCATTTGGATTCTATTATTATTATCTATTCTAATATTTGAGGAGTTTTCTCTGTTTTGAAACCTCAAATTTATTAGTTTGTAGAGCTTAAATAGCAAGGTTAGTCATGTAAAATTACTAATTAAAAAGTATATTGCCTACAAAATGGGAACAATCCCACTAACCCACTTATTCTAAACAACCATACCTTTTTTCTTTTTTTTTTTTTTTTGGTTCTTTAAAAGAAAATTAGAAAAACAAGTTAAATAACACACATTTCAAATATTTTATTTAAAAATAAAAATAAAAATAAAAACACCCCCACATTTAGTATAAAAAAAAAAAACTAAATAAGTTAAACAATCCCACGTTGCTATAGGTTTTTTTTTTTTTTTTTTTTTTTTTTTTTGGCTAAAAAAAAATTTAAAAAAAAAATAAAAACACACACAATTTGCTTCAATAGTTTATATCATTTTATCTTTACTTAAAACTGCTCTAAACTTTTAACTACACGGTTACCTCTCTCATTTGAATTCAAATATCAGATGCCACTCATCCTTATCTGATTCCATCACAAGGATGTAGTTAAAATGATAATCACCAAGTTATTACGCCTTCTCTCCCTACTTTTTTTATAAAAATGAAGGTTTGAGATGGGAGAGACTTACAATTACATAGCGATTAAGGAAGTGGTGGAGAAAGATAAGGAAAGCAGCTCTCTCTGTACTGCGGGTTGGTGTGCACTGTGCTAACTAATTAATTGTCAAGAGGCCTTTTCATTAGTGGCTCGTTTGGCCCAACAATATTTATAGGCCTTTTTTTTTTTTTTTTTTTAGAAAGAACGTTGTGATGATTACAATTTACAAATGTCAACAAAAAAAAATTGGCAAATAACTTGAGTTTTTATTATAAATATATAATTTTTATTTTGAGAATTTAATTTATAAATGGATAAAGCAATTTGAAAATCAATTTAGTGGAAATTATAATTGTATTTTTACCTTATTGTTCTTTAGTTTTGTCTTTACTTAAATATAAAAGTGTAGGAGCTTTTTTGAACAAAAAAAAATGAGGATCTCAAATGTGGGTGTACAGTTTTTTTATTTTAATATCTATATAGGAAATGTGTGTTTGTTTTAATTTTATTATTATTTTTTATAAATGAATAAAGAAATTTGAAAACCATCAAGAGAGTGGTCCTTTTTTGTAGACAATGTTTTAATGGGAGTTAAAGAAACATTTTTACCAAATTTTGCCTCTATTTAAACGTAGGTTGTAAGAGTATTTTGAAACAAAAAAAGGTCTGGTCCAAATAGGGGGAAGCCCCTTAAATATTAGTATAGATAAATAAATCTATTGGATTTCATAAACTGAGTTTTTGCTCTCAACATCTATAGTTTTTCTACTTTTTTTTTTTTTTTTTTGAGATAGATAGAATTCTACTATATCTTAATCTAAGTATATATGTATGTGAAACTTCCTTCTAGAAACTTGAATTTTGGCCCTTACCCCCCACATCCTACAAGCACTTATATTTGTAGAGTGAGTACCCTTGGCATGGTGGTAGTTTTTCTACTTTTGAGTTCCATTCATTGTTGTCCAATTTTTTAATGCCTTAGTTTGCAAGCATTGTCCTATAGAGTCTAAGGTGAGTAGGCTCACTTTTTTATTTATTAGTAATAAATTAATTTCAGAATTTTTTAAAACAAATTGAGATTAAATCCATTTAAATTTTTTTCAACAAAAATTTAAATGGATTTAATCTCAATTACAAGCCAAGCAAGACAGTGTGTGGTGCTGTTAGCAGATCGTGGAACCCAATATGCAGAGCATTCCTCATACTCCAACAGTGACTCATCAAAGATAACTCCTCAAAATCCCATTAATTCTTTGACTTTGTTAGAAAATCAATGGAACTCAATGGATGGTTGTGTCACTCAATCATTCCTTTGCTTGCATAATTTATTTGGTTTAGATTTTGGATTGAACATTTGCATCTTTGGCCCCTACTCTATAACACCATTTTGTGCTTTGTGTGGAGCCCATTGGTCTTACCATTTTCTTGCAGATGTGGGGGATGGGAGAACAATTGGTTGCCCTGGCTTTTGATCTAAGAGAGATGTAATTTTTTTTTTTAAAGTAAAAATTATGTATTGTAAGTAACTGACTTTTTTTTTTCACCATTTATCGGTTTTATTAAGAAATTAACTTTTCATTGTGGACTTAGTAAAGGGCACAAACAAATTTTTGAAATCATTTCGTTTACATTTTACTAACTCAATGACAAAAACCATTTTGTTTGATTTTTTTTTCCATGAGTTTTAGAATTCTTTTCAGTTTTTCATGTTGCATTGAATTCTTGATTTTTTTATTTTTTTTTTTGTCATTTGATAGAGCAAGTTAGCTAGTAGTGATATAGATAATTATGAGCATATTTTAGTAACATTAAATTTGATTATCCAAACGTTTTTAAAGGGTGATCATGAAAAAGAAAAATATAAGGTGGGTCAAAATTTTAGTAACAAATAAATTTTATGAAGCTTTTTTTTTTTAAAAAAAATTCCAAAAAAAAAATGATTACAAACATATCAAAAGGCAAAACATTTTAGGTGGGTTTGTGGGAGATATGTAAGGACATAATAGGAAAGTAAACTCACACATATTGTAGGAGAGAGGTTTCATGAGAATCTCTAATAAGATAATTTTCCTCTTTTCTCATTTATTTTATTACATATAACCTTAAAATATTTATTATCACAAAATAAATAAATAATTAACAAAAAAAGAAAAGCCTTTTAACATAACAGGTTAATTGCAAATGTTTTTGTAAAACAGTTGGAAGGCTCAATAAAAGGCATTGAATCATAATCTTCATATATATATATATATATATATATATGGGTCATGGATGGAATTTTTAAAATGCATTTTTATTATCCAAATATTGTTTACTTTAAGAGATCATTATATATTATGGTCATGACATTGAAAAAAAAAAAAATACACACACGCATAAGTTTCAAATGTGACTAAACAAGTAACTAGAAAATTTATCCAGTAAAAATAGAAGATTGAGCACAACCATAATGTAGAACCATTCAGTTTGACTTATGTTTTACAAATTATAATTCTAATTATATTAATGTTTCAAAAATTAATCAATTAACAAATTTGTGTTCATTTTTTAGAGCTAGTCTCATGACATTCATGGTTGTATCAGTAGTTGGCAAATGCGTAATACTATTAGATAAATGCATAAACCTCAAATTGGAATGAATAGAAAATTATAACACTAAACTCAAAAAAATAAAAAAACCTCATTGCACACATGTAAAAATTTATAGAGGCTCTTTTTATTTCACACAATATTTTTCCATTGAGTTTGTAGAATTTGTATTTTACTTTCATTATGGTCACCCATACGAGTTTGCAAATAAAGTGGTTGGCTATTAGATAGTTTAAGTAGAATTAATTTTGACTAATTTCATAAATTCATGTTTAGTTATTTGTGATATTTGGTGTTGTAATATTTTGTTTAAAAAAAAAAAAAAAAAAAAAAAGCTTTTGAGCACACTTGTGAAGAGGCTCTTCTATTTTTTTTTTTGGTAAAAGTTAATGATTTGCATTCAATATAATTTGGGATTACTATATTTTTCAATCACAAAAATACCTAGGGATATGATAAGTGTTATGCGTTGGCAGGTGAAATTATTTTTCATCACACCCTTAGATATTCTTATGATTGAAAAATATAGTAATTCAAAATTATAATGAATGCAAATCATTAACCATTACCTAAAAAAATAGAAGAGTCCCACTCACGTGTTCAGAAGTTAGTTATTATTATTATTGTACTTGATATTGGTATATTAGCTGAAATATAAATTTATAGTCTAATTTTTAAAATCATTTAATAGTTATATATTCACTTTATTATCCATTATTCCTCTTAAATTAATATATATTTAACATTATATGACAGGAATGCTTAACAATATATAAAAAAATATAAATAAAAATATATTTAATTATTAATTAATAAACATATTCTGCCGTACTCATGTCCTACTTTTTCAAAAATTTCCATGTTACCACAATACACCCGCACCCAAACCCGAATTTGCACCGTACTTTCTAAATTCAAATTCATAGCTATTTCCAATAATACCGTACATCTTCTATGGAAGTACTACTCTTCAAAATCAATCATCGCCGATTTGTGGCTGCTCGTTGCACTAAGTATTAGAACAAGAACCACCCTCACAGATAACTGTTGTAATTTTACCATCATTATCGTCTATGGAAGCTATAAGAGCTTTTAGAACGAAGCTCTTGGAATATATTTTCGGCCAATTTCATTTTTCAGTAACTTGGTTTTGGGGGGAGTTGGGTCCGCTTCAGGTCTAACACATTTTATATCTCAATAAGGTGTTGGAATTTATACTTGTCGATTACTACTGTATCACTTTCGCTTGGAGAAATATTTATACAACTTAAGGTTTTTGCACACAATTGTTAAGTATTACACTATTACCGCCCTCATAGGAGTGTAATCACCTTTGCTGAGATTTTTCATGGTAAATTGGGTTGCACTAGTCTAAAGCTTTCCAAAGTCATTCGGAATTGCTCTTTGGGCAAATTGTAATTTTCCTTAAATAAATATTTTTTGAGTTTAATCGTCTATTTTATAATGATTAATTTGTATTATGATATCATCAAGTCAAGATATCAATTTATCTTCATTGTATGTTTGAATAACTACCTGACCCCTCAATTTTAGGTTTAAAAATTGAAACCTCAATTTTTTTGGAGAAATTAATTACTAATGACGATTCACTTTACTTATAACCAAGGTTTTCAGACCTGGACCGTTCATTGAACTGTAAAAGGGAGAGGTTCAAGGTTTTTAAGATCAAACCGAGGTTGAATCGGGGTCGAACCATGATGATGTCTTAATTAATTTAATAATTATTTAAATATAAATAAATATATTAAATTAGTATAAATAGAAAAATTAAATTAAATTACCCAATTATATATAGAAATCTATCTTTCAAATATATTTTTTCATATCATAACTTTCACAAGACAAATAAGAAATATCATATCCTAAGCACACATAGATATAATATTTCTTTATTTATTTATATGTTGATTAGTTAAACTAGTGATGGTAATATTGTAATAATATAGGAATTAGAAGGACACTTAGTAATTTTAAATTAAAATAATTATTTAATAAATATTATATACTTAATTGTACTCACTATTTTTTCTCTACTATTCAAACTTTTTTTTTTTTAATAAACAGTAATACTTATTAGAACACATACGAAAAATTTAACAAATAAAATATTATAAGTACTTTTAATTAATATTTACAATTTTTTTATACCTAAAAAATCTAGTGTTACAAAATATTTCACAACTTTTTTGTCACAATTATGATGTAGCAAAGTTTGAACGGTCTTTTAATTATTATTGTTAATAATACAAAGTTTTTTTAGATGACACATGTTAGTAGGTTTTGTTAATTATTATTATTATTATAATAAATCCATTAAAAATTGATATATTTGGTAATTGGTGTACCGTAGTTGAAGTTAAAAATAAAATACATACCAATCAAAATAAAATAAAATACATAAATAAGAAATAAATTAAAAAAAATAAATAAAAGGAAGTTAAGATTAATTTCATCTTCACGTGAGTGGGTGTTAGACACACAAAAAAATAAAAAAAATATATAAATTATTTTATTCAAATAAATTAATAATAATAAAGGGGTTGAACTACTGAAGTTAGAACTTAGAAGTAGTTGGGTAAAGCTGTCAAGCACATAAAACAAAAAGGCACAAAACAAAAGAAATCGAAAAGCCAAACTAAAACAAAACAAAAGCTAAGAACTGAAGAAAGAGGGTTTGGGTTATTTAACGAAGAAGAAGTGGGAGGAGAAGAAGATTGGCAAAATGGGATTCCGACAACGTGGTGGTGAGTCGATGACTTTCTGGCGGCAACAGCAACATAGTGAGAGACTGTAAGTTAATATGTTATTGAAAGAGGAGAGAGATACTGGATCTGAAAATTTTTCTTTCTTTTTTATCTGAAAGTCATGTTCTGATCCGGTATGATTTTTTCGGCCAAAGCATGATATTTCGTCCGGTATAGCCGGAACAACCCTACTTTGTCATCTTCTTCTTCTTAGTTTGTTTTTTTTCCCTCACAAATCTTTTGGTTCCAGATCTGAAAAGTCCAAAGTGCATACTGGCCAAATCTTTAATTTCAGCCGATATTTGCTAAAAAAAAAAAAGAACTGTGAGAACCGCGAGAACCGTTTACAATTCTCAGCATCATGAGGTCCGACTGCAGTTCTCACGAGTCCTTACTTTTTTCCATAGAACGGTTTTTGAGGCTAACAAAAATAAATGGTTCGAAGTTTTCCCGATCGGACTGTACGGTCCGGTCCGGGTTTCAAAATGTTGCTTATAACATGTTTGTTTTTGTGAAACAATCTAATTTTCCTACCAGTGAGTAAATAGATTTAGGATCTCACTATTTGACATTAACAAACCATCTGGTGATGTTTGTGATCAAGGATATAACTTAGGTTTAGTTCCTTAAAAGTTGTACCTTAAATATTTCAATTACATTTAAATATTTTACTGTATTGATCAATTAAATTGTTCTTGAGAAACATAACATTGCTTGTATTACATTGTTGAATGCAATATGTGTTTAAATTTAATTGGGGAATCTGAATTATAACATCTAAAATAATTTAAATTTACCTACACATTGATATATAACCTTTTTTTTTTGGTGGTTTCGTGTGGGTGTGGCAACATGAAATGTTTTCTTGTTCTAATCAACAGGGCCCCTCTTTCCATTCAATCATCATCCTCTATATATACCATGAGAATTGAATGTCCAATTACTAGTTCCCATCAGAAGCAGCCTACACCTAATATAATGGTCTATATATTATATCCACCTCTAAGAGTAGATAGAAATGGAGTCGTGCCAGTGGAAGATGTGTGTTTAGATGTTGAAGGATCCATTGCTCAAGCAGTTTATGGATGTCCAAATGAGTGTTCAACACCCAGAATTGAAGTTCCTTTATCTAATTCTTTATGACGGTAAGTATCGTATGCTGCCCCTACTAACTCTTTTTCAATTTTTTTTTTTCATCAGGAAGTTACAAATGCCAACTTTAGTAAGTGTTGAATGGAAGGAATAAGTTTTAATCCTATGTGATCTTATCCTTCTACGAGAAAAACTCCATGTTATCATACCCTAGACCACAAAAATAATGGACAAAATTGCTAAATGCCCTTTTTGGGCAAACTAAGTAGCGCTTTGCCCTCTTTCTCAAACTAATTAAGGAAATGCCCCTCTTTTAAAAATCGAGTTTCTCAAAATCAATTTAGGCCCTATAGCGGCGTTTTTAAGGAGCCTATGGTGACTTTTTAGGACCTATAGTGATGTTTTTTAACTCGATTTATATGAAATCGAGTTATAGGTAAAAAAAAATTAAAAAAATTGCCTATAACTTGATTTAAGGGAAGTCGAGTTACAAAACGTCACTATAGGTCCTAAAAACGTCACTATAGGTCCTTAAAAAGGTTGCTATAGGGCTCCAGATTTTTTTTTTTTTTATAACTCGATTTTGAGAAAATCGAGTTTCAAAAGATGGGCATTTCCCTAATTAGTTTGAAAAATAGGGCAAAACGCTGCTTAGTTTTCCCAAAAAGGACATTTAGCAATTTTGTCCCTAATGGATAATATAGGCAACAAAGTCAGTTCTTTGAGCGACTACATGTTCTTACAGATTGTATAATTGTCAATGTTAATTTTAGAAATGATAATGGAGTTAATATCAGAAGTTCAGCAGCCCCAATTTAGGTTATCTAGTATGGCATTCACCTTAGCGGTTTTGTGTTTGTGTGCATCATTTGGGTTTTATTTTATTTTTATTTATTTAAATAAATTTGAACTTAGCTGCATGTTTAGTGTTGAGACGAAATATAGTTGTACAATAAATCTGAAATTTATACATGGTAACTTTTGAACCGATAAGGAAGGTGGAGGGAAGAATATATATATATATATATATATATATAGAGAGAGAGAGAGAGAGAGAGAGAGAGAGAGAGAGGTGTTACGTCCAAATATTTTCATAATAAATCCTAAGTGATAAGTTATTATTGGTTATTGTTGGAGCATTTTAATATTAATTAATTAAAATGAATAAATGTAAAGATGTGGGAGTGAATATGGAAGATGAGGAGTTAGTGAAAATATTTAATCCTACATTGAAAAGGAGAGAGACTATTTTATTCTTTTTAATTGTGGTGATTAATGGGTTAATATGAATTGAATCAGATATTGAGCTAAATACGTGTGCAAGGAAGAGGTGAAGGGTGGAGGTATCAAAAATGGAAAAGTCGCCTACATCCTCATTGACAAGAATCCATCAAAAGTTTCTACCGATGAGATGAGTGAGGAAGAATATATTCTCCATCAAGAAAAAATAGATAAGTATAAAAAAGATAATCTAGTAGATTTTCATTACCAAATGGTGGATGGAAAATCGGTGGTGGATCAAGCACAGGATTTCCAAATGATTGTGGCAGAATTGAGATCCAAATGCATAAAGATTGAAGACAATTTGGTGGTAGCTGGCATAGTTGATAAACTACCACAATCTTGGAGGGAGTTCAAAAAGACTTTGCGGCACAAACAAAATAAGACATCCTTGGAGACTTTGATCACACGTATCTGTGTAAAGGAGGAGGTTAGAGGACAAGATGCACTCATGATACAAGAGAGCAATGGTAATTCCACCACAAAGGTAAACCTTATTTCAGCCAATAATAATATGCCCAAAAATTATTTTCCTAGAAATGGTCAATTGACGCCTAAAAAAAGAGTTTTCAAAAATAATAATAGACATCAAGAAAGGGGAAACCCAAATAAAAATTACAATAAGAACTAAGGACCCCCTTCACAAGATTAATTTAATAGATCCTGTTTTGTCTGTAGCAAAAGTGGGCATATTGCTCGATTTTGCAAATTTCGAAAACGTGAATCTGTCCCACAGGCTAATGTAACCGAAAAGCCTTTAATGACTATGATTACAGACATCAATATGGTGCAATATGTTGAAGGGTGGTGGGCAGATTTTGGTGCTAATAGGCATGTTTGCTATGCCAAAAATTGGTTTAAGTTGTACACTCCTTCTGAAGAAGAAAAAACTGTTATGCTTGGTGACTCTAGCAAAACCAAGGTTCTTGGGAGTGGTGAGGCTAATTTGAAATTCACTTTTGGACGTGTGCTAATATTGAAAAATGTACTTTACACTCCGTCCATGAGGAAGAATTTGATGTTAAGTTTTTTGCTTAACAAGGTTGGCTTCAAGCAAACTATGGAATTTGATAATTATGTAATCACTAAAAAGAGATTATTTGTGGGCAAGGGTTATGCTTGTGATGGAATGTTTAAATTGAATGTTGAGAATAATAAAGCGTCTACCAGTTCAGTTTATATGCTTTCTTCTATTAATTTTTGACATGCTCATTTATGTCATATAAATAGTAGATATGTGGGAACCATAAGTAGTTTAGGATTAATTCCAAGACTGTCAAAAGATTTTGAAAAATGTGAAACTTGTAGTCAAGCTAAGATTACAAAAAGATATATTGTTGTAAGAAATACCGAATTGTTTGAGTTAATTCACTCCGATTTGTGTGAATTTGAGAGAATTTTAACTCATGAAGGAAATAGATATATTATCACTTTTATTGATGATTTCTCAAAATATACAACTGTTCATTTGTTGAAAAATAAAAGTGATGCTTTTGAAAAATTTCAAGATTTTTTAAAAGAAGTTGAAAATCAATTGGTAGAAAAATAAAAAGAATAGGAAGTGATAGAGGCTGTGAGTATGAATCAAGTGTATTTAACTCATTTGTCCAGTCTTTGGGAATTATCCATGAAACTACTGCACCATATTCACCTGCTTCTAATGGTGTGGCTGAAAGAAAAAGTAGAACTTTAATTGAGTTAACAAATGCTATGTTAATTGAATCTGGTGCACCTTTACATTTTTGGGGTGAAACTATTTTAACTGCATGTCATGTTTTGAATAGGGTGCAACATAAAAAGTCACATACCACACATTTTGAGATGTGGAAAGGAGATGGAATCTCTAATTTCTAATAGAACTTGGAAATTAGTAGATCTTCCACCGAGTTGTAAGACTATAGGTTGTAAATGGGTCCTTAGAAAAAAGTTGAAACCAGATGGATCAATAGATAAGTTTAAATCTAGACTTGTTGCAAAAGGCTTTAAACAAAAAGCTGATCTTGATTTCTTTGATACTTTTTCTCTGGTAACAAGAATTACATCTATTAGATTGTTAATTGCTATTGTCGCAATTTTTTATTTGAAAATTCATCAAATGGATGTAAAACTACTTTTCTAAATGGGAATCTAGAGGAAGAAATTTATATGGATCAACCTGAAGAAGGCTTTGTAGAGCCTGGACAAGAAAGCAAGGTATGTAAACTAACTAAATTCCTATATGTCTTAAAACAAGCACCTAAGCAATGGCATGAAAAATTTGATTCTTGCATGATTGAGAATGGTTATAAATCAAATAAATGTGATAAATGTATTTATTCTAAATCATGGAATAATTTACATGTTATTATTAGCCTCTATGTGGATGATATGTTGATTTTTTGCTCAAATATGCATGTTATAAATAAGACAAAAAATATTCTTAAAAGCCATTTTGATATGAAAGATCTTGGTGAGCCTAGTTTTATTTTGGGCATGAAAATTACAAAAACATGTGATGGAATATTTCTTGATCAATCACATTATGTTGAGAAAATATAATTTTCATGATCTTAAAAGTGTAGCTACTCCTTTTGATTCTAGTGTTCATTTATTTCCTGTGAATAATGATGATGGGATTTTTAATCAAAAAGATTATGCTAGCATCATTGATAGTTTGCGGTATGCTACTGATTGTACTAGACCTGACATTGCATATGCAGTAGGAGTGTTTAGCAGATTTACTAGCAAGCCTAGTAAAGATCATTGGCTAGCTATTGAGCGAGTCATGAGATATTTAATTGTTATCAAAAGCTATGGCTTATTTTATAAAAGTACCCTGTTGTGAATGAAGGTTTTAGTGATGCCGATTGGAATACTTTGTCAGGTGATTCTCTCTCTACCACTAGTTATATTTTTACCTTAGATAGTGGTGCTAGTTGTTGGAAATCTAAAAAGCAAACAATAACTTCTAATTTAACAATGGAAGCTAAATTAATAGCATTAGCTGATGATGCGTAAGATCGTCAGTCATGTTGGGTCGTCAGATGGAAATGAATCCCGGTCACTGTTCCTGCAAACCTAAGATAAAATCTCTCGAACGATGGTCACCGGTGTGGTGCCTGCCACAACATCTCCGATGCCAAAGTTAGTATATGGAAGCTTTTTGAGAATAATAAGAGAATAATAAATATCAGAGTAGTTCTAGGTGAATCATATGTACCTGGTTTGTCTCTGATCAGTGTGTATATATACGGTTTCATGGTTCCTAGCCTTTGGGGCCTTAATTGTGGCTTTAGTGCCTTTTTGTAATGCCTCAGGGCTCATGAATATGGGTTTAGATGAGGCTCCAACGGTTTGCCCACTCATTGATAACTATCCGCGACATTGAATGCTTTTATTAATGGTTATCCTGTGTTCGTCCGTGTTGTGCCAAGGTGGACGAGTATATTTGATGAGATCGTTTAAGGAAGGTGAGTTCATCAGTCCCATCAGCTGCCCCCCGAGTTCTGTGGTTGTCGTGATGTGTCATGACAACCATCAGAAGATGAAAGGTTTTCTGATCAAACATGGCTTTTGGGATTTCGCTCCACATTTAATGTATGGTGGTGGCGCCACACACGTCTTGGCCACGTGGCGTGTTCTGGCCACGTGGCGTGTTCCCGCTGAATTTCAGTTTTTATGCCTTGGTTTTTAAACTTTCCTTATTTTCACTTTCCCCTTCATTTTTTCCAACTTCCAATCATTGCTCTGAGCTTCTTCTTCTTCTTCTCCAACCTTTTTCTGCGATTTTCTACGAACCGGTGCATTCTGTGGCTGAGCTCTCTGTGCTTCCTTTTGAGGTATGCCTTTCTTCTCCCCCTCCTTTTTTATGGCATAGATATAGATTATGCTCAGTTTCTGATTTTTCTTTCTCTTTTTGTTTGTGTTTGTTTTGGTTTTTTGGGGTTTTTAGGATTCATCTATTTTCCTTCATTTTTTGGTTTTCATGGTCAATAGCTCTGAGGTTAGGGTAGCTTGCCCCTCAGTTTCCTTCTTTTTTGCACGTTTGGGGGCTTCTTTAGGTGCTTCCCGTGCCTTTTTCCCTTTGGTTGAAAACTTTGTTTCTAAGGGTAGTAGTTTAGGCGTTATGTTGGGTGATTTGTTCCTTTTGTTTTGTCAATCAATTGATTGGTTTGTGGGTTTGGTGAGTGAGCGAGGGAAAATGTCTAAGGTTAGATCCAGTGAGCTTGAGACTGGGTTGTCTTCTAGCGACGACCTACTGGAGATGGGGGATGATACTGCCGTTTCCATCCCTCGGGAGGTTAGGGCTTTTTCTGCTCTTGGGGAGGAATGTGGTCTAGATGCTGAAATCCTCTCCAGATTTAGCCAAAGGTTTCAATTTCTTGATAGGGTTAGAGTTCGTCTTCCTCGACCAGAGGAACGAGCTTGCCATTTCCCGCCAGGGGAGGTGTGCTTCTACGAGGCTGCCTTCCTGAGTGGGCTCAGATTCCCCGTCCATCCCTTTATCATGGAGCTTCTAAACCACTTCAAAATCGTTCCCAAGTAACTTATGCCTAACTTTTAGAGGATAGTGGTCAACTGTATGGAAATATGGCTGGCTGCTACTGACAGGGATATGATAAAGGTGGACGAGCTTGTTTATTTGTACCGTTTGAAAGAATCTAAGGAGTATGGGTACTATGAGCTAGTGCCCTGGGTTAGGGAAGCTAGGATCGTCAGGGACTTGCCCTCGTTGTTCCAGTATTGGAAGCCCTGATTCTTTTTTGTCTTCGGGGATGAGTTTGAGACCCTTTCTGGCGAAGTTTGGGGAGATGTCCCAAGGTTGCTCCGTCGATGAGGAACCCCGAGTCTAGGTGCGTCGTCTTTCCACCAGTACCTTGTCAATCTTATTAATCTATTTTTTCTGGCTCATATTTTGTCACTTACTAACTTCCTTGGTTGTTATCTTATGCACAGTTAAGAGACGGCCAAAGCTTAAGATCAAGTACAGGAAACGCGTTGAAGCGACCATCGAGTATGCGAGGACGATCGAGGATTTTAATGATCTGGTTGACCCGCAGACTCTAGCTTTTCACTGCCTTGGTCTGGAGCCCTCTTCTTTTGTCCTACGAAACATAAAGATTAAGGAAAAAAAGAGTAAGAGTTAAGCTCGTCTATGTTGCTCCTTTCCTCGTCCTTTTTTTTTAAGTGTTTTTCTCTTGTAGGGATGACGACAAAGTTCAATCAAGGAATGTACGCACAAATGAGGGCCAAGAAGAACGAGCCCCTTTCCAACCTTGGGGCCAGAACTATGCGGGTGGTGGAGAAGGGGACCTCCGCCACTCTAGCTACCCCAGCCACCTCCGGGACTGAGACGATGAGGACAACCTCCCCGGCTACCTTGGTTGAAGAAATCATTCCCCAGTGGAAGAGGCAGCGTACTGGTGACAAGGGGAAGGATAAAGCTGACTCTTTTTCGTCCAGTGTTTGGGACGATGCTGGGGTCGCGCTGGCAAGGGCGTAAGAGACCTTTACTACCGAGGAGATGAAGGTATTCTTGGGCACGTCTCCCAACGAGGTGGTGGGTCGTCATCTCCACAAGCTTGTCCAGGTAGTGTACTTATGCAAATTCATCCCTTTTTTTTTTCTTTTTCTTTTCTTTTCTTTTCTTCTTTTTTTTTTTTTTTTTTTTTTTTTTTTTTTTTGCATTGTTTCTGAGGTTTGGTTCCTTCTTTCAGGTGCTGGGGAAGAGCCTTCACATTACCTTGGAGTATCTTACTCAAGAGACCAAGGTCGTGTCTGCAGTGTCCAGTGTGGAGGCCTTAGAGGCAGAGAACTTGAAGTTGAAGAAAGACTTGATTGCCGCCATGGACGAGGCCAACACCATGAAGGAGAAGATCAAGGTCATGGAGGACGACCTCAGAGTTGAATGATAGTTGATGGTGGAAAAGGACGAACAACTCCAAGCGGTGAAGGAGAAAATCAAGACCATTGCAGCTAAGGTCGTTGAGGCTTTTCAGTGGACTGAAGAGTACAATATTGTACTCTTCAGTTGGTATTTCAAAGGATTTGAGCTCCTGAGGCGATACTTCGTCAAGCACCCTACTGGAGTGGATTTGGAGAACCTTGATCTTGAAGAAGTAGACAAAGAAATGGCTGTTGATGAGGCCTCCTAGTCCACGACCCTTAAAGGTGATGCCCCCGAGAGTGCTCCTCCGCCTCCAACTGATGACGACACAGCCACAGACGCCTGAACCTGTTACTTGTCTTTTTTTGGTTTTTTTTTTTTTTTTTTTTTTTTTTTTTTTTTTAAATCTAATTTCAGAACAATGTTTTTATTCCAATTTAAGAACAATTTTTTTGCCCAGTGTTTATGGGCTTTTATCATATTGAAACAATGTTGGTTGCTCGTTGTTTTTTGGCCTTCAGTTATATTAGTGACTTTTATACTTACTTGTTTTCATTCTTTCCTTGCATGATACTTAGTGACTGCTCCGTTCCTTTAGTTACCTCTTTTGCATTGTTGTGACTTTGTTAGAGTGTCTGTTGTGACTCATAGTTGTTGATAAAGCCCTGCTACGTCAGTAACTTGCATTCGTTGAGATGAGATTCTGTTACTTAGTTAATTCTTTGCAATTTTTGGCTTCGTCAGTAACTTACATCCGTCTAGCAATTTTTTGTGTCTTACACCCATTTAAGGGATCTTGTCATTTTTGGCTTCGTCAATAACTTACATTTGTCTAGGCAGAATCTTATTACTTAACCAATTTTTGTGACTTACACCCATTTAAGGGATCTTGTCATTTTTGGTTTCGTTAGTAATTTACATCTGTCTAGGCGGAATCTTGTTACTTAGCCAATTTTTGGCTTTTAAGCTGCTATGTTTGCTTGCATTAGATCAGTGGCTAAATAGTTCTTTTATTGCTTTCAAAAATGAATACAATTATTTGTTACATCTTATTGGTGGTACTTCTTCAAGTGCTCAATGTTCCACGGTCGTGGCAATCTCTGCCCCTTTAAGGTCTCCAGGTGATAACTGCCTTGTTTGGAGTAATGGACGACCTGGTAGGGTCCTTCCCAGGTTGGGCTGAGTTTCCCTTGGGTCGGGTCTTTGGTTGCTAGGGTGACTTTGTGCAAGACAAGGTCCCCTATGTCGAGTCATTTGAGCTTCACTCTCTTGTTGAAGTACTCGGCCATCTTCTGTTGATACTTTGTCATTCTGTTAAAAGCTCCGTCTCTGAGCTCGTCCAAGCAGTCCAAGTTGACATTTTGTTGATTGTCGTCGCTTTCTTCATGGAACGTCTCTCGTCTGATGCTGGTTATTCCCACCTCGACTGGGATTACTACCTCGATGCCATAAGTGAGTCTGAAGGGAGTTTCTCCTATTGGAGTTCTTGCTGTAGTCTTGTAAGCCCACAAGACACTAGGCAACTCCTCCGGCCAGGCTCCCTTAGCGTCATCCAACCTGGTTTTGATGATCTTGAGTAGTGATCGATTAGTCACCTTTGTCTGTTCGCTTGTGGGTGTCCTGGGGATGAGAACTAGTTTTTGATCCCTAGACTTGAACAAAAATCCCTGAAGCCTTGATTATCGAACTGTTGCCCATTATTTGATATGATCGTTCGTGGAATCCCAAACCTGCAAATTATGTTCTTCCATACAAAGCTCTGGATTTTTGCTTTGGTGATGGTTGATAATGCCTCCGCTTCAACCCATTTTGTGAAGTAATCGATAGCAACTAGTAGAAACTTTACCTGTCCCTTATCTCGGGGCAGTGGGTTGACGATGTCAATTCCTCATTGTGCAAATGGCCAAGGGGAGGCTATCGTCGTCAATCTCTCAGCTAGAAGGCGCTGGACATTCCCAAACCTCTGGCATTTGTCGCACTTCTTGACGAGCTCCCTCGCATCTACTTGCATAGTAGGCCAGCAGTAACCTGTTTTGATAACTTTGCTTACCAAGGATCTAGGGCCTGCATGGTCTCCGCAAACCCCTTCATGGATCTCTTCCAGAATATACTTGGCTTCCTCTTCGTTGACGCACTTCAGGTAGGGCATGGAGAAGCCTCTCTTGTACAGGGTGTCATTCAGGATCGTGAACCTGGCTGCTCTCTTCCTGACCTTCCTGGCCTCCTCGACGTCCTGTGGAAGGTGTCCATCTTGGAGGAAGGATATGATCGGGGTCATCCAGCTGCTTGCGCTCTAGATTGCAAAGATAGAGACTTCTTCAATGTTGGGGTGTTTCTGGACTTCCATCTCTAAGCCCACGCTTGTTGGTCTTTCTTCTGACGATGCTTGCTTCGCGATCTCGTCTGCCATCATGTTTTGGCTTCTGGGGATCTGCACGAATTCCACCCTATCAAATTCTTATGTTAAGTGCTTCGTCCGCCTAAGGTATTTTTGCATCCTCTCCTCCTTTGCTTCATATGCTAAACTTGCTTGAAGGATAAGTGCGTATTTAGTGATTTGTAACTGCCTTCTATTAGAATTGTGTGATTCTTGAGTTTTTTTTTTTTCTCTGAATATTGTGTAATTATTAAGTGTGGATTGTATAAAATTTCTATGCTTGTATAATATGCATTTTAGTTGTGAAATCTTGGAATATATCCCATTTATGCCCTTCCATTGTTTTATTGAGCATTACGTTTATAAAAAGTGTGCATTTATTTTGGACTAAGCATAACGTAAATGAAAAATATGATTTTATTGAAACTTCTTAGATGCTAGGGTCAACTTGGTACAATTTGCGGCATAATATTTGGACAAAGTTTAGCTATAAAATTGGTTGTAACTTAAGGTTACAAACTTAATATATTTTTATTGGACGTGAATTTTGATAAATCCACTATTGAATTACATCTTATATCCTTCATGCTTGCAAAATTTCTAAAAAATTAAAGATCAATAGCTATGTCATCAATAAATTGTTTAAATTGCAAGTTTTTTTAGTTTAAAATTATGCATGATATATAAGCTTATAAATCATGTAGTAAATAATATCTGATTGACACAAATTTGGCATGTATATTAAGAGTATGTAAAACATGCAATTCAATGGTTAGATTTTTAAAATATATAGTAACATTTATTTTATTGAGTAAAGTTTTAGGTTTAGGCTACAATAAATTTTGTAGCTAAACTTTGTTCATAATATTTTATTTAAAAATATTTTTCTCACCTTTCAAAACGCAGAATTAATAATAAAGCTTTGTATTCAAATTTGATAACATCCCATTTTCAGTTCATAATATAATTAATCGACTTAGACTTTCTTATTACATAATCAATTTGTAAGAAAGATTTCATTAATTTTAATTTTGATTTTTTTTTTTTTCTATAGAATCAATTGTGTTAGAGATATATATTAGACATATATTAGCCCAATGTAATAGGCCCAAGCCCAATCCTACTTGTACTAGTAGTCTAGGGTTTAGTCGCCTATATATACTCATGTTAGGGTTCATTGTAATACAGGTTATTGCACTCTTATACAATAACCTGTGTTACAATGAACCCTAACATGAGTATATATAGGCGACTAAACCCTAAACTACTAGTACAAGTAGGATTAGGCTTGGGCCTATTACATTGGGCTAATATATGTCTAATATATATCTCTAACAAATTGTAAGTCAGAAAATTTCTCCCACGCCTCTCTCATGATAAATTTTAACTAGATTTGGGCCTAAATCCTGTTCTAAGTCCATCCTTTTATTGGAAATAGGAGTCCATTTTAACTGGTAGCAAGCACGTACATCCTATTAAATTATTTGGTTCGGGCTGAAAAATTAGTCCAATGTCATGTCTTAACAAGGGCATTAGTTCAAGCCCACATGTAGCAGTAGTTTAGTGCTAAACAATGACCAGAAAAAGTTTTCCTCTAAACTGGTAATCAACTCAACCACATTACATGACGATTCATAAAATCATTCAGGTGTATTATTTCGATTAGTCACATAACTTAAAATAGTTTATGGGGCCAAAAGTATGCATGGGTAGTTTTATTTTATCAATTGTCACGTAATGAGTTGAAAAAAATTTCTTCACACCGGTTTAGAAGTAAACATTTTTTTTTTTCACTTGAACATCATCATCAAGTATACCATCATCTTCACCCTTCTTAGGTTTATCGTGATTCTTAAGCATTGAACATTTCAGCATCCTCGGTTGGGAAACAACCATGCACCAAATTGCAAAGTCTCCTCTCGATGGTTTTTCTGTCCCACACATTCCTTAGCATTGTTTTCCAAAAGACCAAACTAGTGGCAAACATGGAAAATAACATTAAATTGTTAGAATAATGGTTAAGTAATTAAATTCTCCATTTTCAAATAGTTTAAATTTTTGGGACAATAGGTATAGGTAATTCATTATAGTATCCGAACAGGAGATCTTTAGTGCAATCATTGACATTACTCTACATTTCATTTAAAATGTTTAAAATGTCACATGTTGGATCCCCACATATTAAGGGAGAGTTTAGATTCATAAATAAGGAGAAGTGTTAGACTTATAGTTAAGTGATTAAATATAATTTCCTAACAATTTAAGATTTTGGGACAATTGGTGATTTGTCACAAATTTGAGCATTTGCCTCTTAACAAGGGCCTTGTAATTTTGAGGAGAAGTGTTTGAATTATGGTTAAGTGATTAAGTTCATCATTTCCTAACAGTTTAAGCTTTTGGGAGAATCGTTGATTTATCACAAATTTGAGGATTTGCCTCTTAGCAAGGGTTTTGTAACGTTGAGAAGAAGTGTTAGAATTATAGTTAAGTGATTAAAGTCATCATTTCCTAATAACTTAAGCTTTTTGGACAATAGGTGATTTATCACAAATTTGAGCATTTGCCTCATAAAAAGGCCTTTGTAATGTTGAGGAGAGTGTTATAATTATGGTTGAGTAATTAAGTTCATCATTTCCTAACTATAATTCTAATAGACAAGTGTGATACACAAATGGTCAACTGCGTTGGTGTAAAAACATAAATAAACTCATTTATAATGAGTTGTTTCAAACTCCATTTGAACCTATGCAAGGAAATAGAACCGCTGATGCAAACCTTTTTATGTTTGTATAATAAGCATTTTAGTTGTGAAATCTTGGAAAGTATCCCATTTTTTGCGCTTGGTTAGGTACAAAAGAAGATGTGTTTTTTTTTTTTTTTTTTGGGGGAAACCGAACCAGACTTCATTCATTTAAACTTCTAGAATCCAAATACAAAGCCTCAAGGGCTGGTGGTGGCGATCCTTCCATCCACACAACTTCATCATCTAAAAGACTAGCATAACGTGCTAAAGAATGGGCCACAAAATTGGTACTACGACGAACACAGCTAAAGGACACATATCGAAAACCAATAGCCAGATAGCAAATGTCCTCATACACTAATCCCAGCCGAGACAAGTTTGGATGTGTTGAGGAAATAGCCTGCATTACTCTCACATTATCGCCTTCAACAATCAGCTCCGAGAACCCAGCATCTACAGAAAACTCCAGCTCTTTCCGCCACGCTAACGCCTCCTCATTGTCAACAACAGCATCCCCTTTCGCTGATAATGTTGCCATCACCTCCCCCTTCGCATTGCGTATCACCATGCCATGGAAGAAATATATTGTCATTCGAAATTTTCAGATGCGTCATTCACCAGCTTCAAACAATTTGAGCTCTAACATGACTTTAGTTAAGAATTTTTTTTAATATTTTTTATATATCAAATAATGAAAAATATTTTCTTCTCTTCTATGTGATTTGTGTGTATTTTTTTTTTTTTTTCATTCTTATTATTTGTTGTGTAGATCTTTTTGAGGTTCATAATATTTTCACAATTAATCTTGATATCTAAGCTTCCACTTTTGCATATATATATATATATATATATATATATATATAAGATATCATTATATTATAAAGTTACGGATTTTGAAAATGAATTTTTTGTGCAAGGTTTTTGATGATGCCAAAATCGTCAGTTGGGTCACTCGTCCAATCCGGAGCTTTAGACGATCTTGTAGGACCTGCAAGATAAAGAGAGATAGATCGAAGAGACCAATGGGTTGTGCCCGATGGGGGAGCCTCCGATGCTTAAGTTAGTATCACCCCATATTTCTCATATTTAGATAGTGTTTTGTTGTAACTTTTGACATACCTTCACAAGTGAGACGGACTGTCCCTTTTATAGGTGATTTGGATAACTGTTATACATAATTGGAGGTGATTATTACCCATGTGTAACAGTCATCGTATTGATGGGCGTTTAAAACCGATGAGTAACGGTCGCCATTAATGTGTTGAATGTGCTTGAACGGTTACATCTTTTGGTCTACTAATGATGCAAGGTTGTCCATATTAATGGACAACCTTAATGATTTTTAGGACTCATCAGTTGCCCCCCCATTCCCAAGTCTGATTTTGCTTTATGCTGGTCAGGCTTAGGGAATGTTCTTGACTTGTTTAGATTCAGGCTTCTTTATCTTCAACTACTTTCTTCTTCAGGAACGATAGTATTTTTGTGAAGACTTCTTAGTATCTGCCTTTTGAAGGTCTTTTTGGATGTTTGAGGGATCATAGCTTGGTCTTGAAAGTGAGCAAATTTCTTTAGACGGTCATTTTTTATCACTACTGAAGAACAAGCTAATTTCTTTAGACGACCATTTTTTATCACTGCTGAAGTGTAAGGTGATTTCTTTGTACGTCCATTTTTTATCACTACTGAAGAGCGAGGTGATTTATTTGGACGACCATTTTTGATCACTTCGATGCTTCTTCTTTTATTCATTTTCTGGTTGTCACATTTGATATTCTTGATTTGCATTTGACTTGCGTTTGTGTAAGAATCCTTGTCTGCTTACACTCGTCTAAGGGTATTTAGTCACTTAGCCACTTTTGGGTGACTTACATCCAGTTATGGAGCTTCGTCAGTGATTTACATCTGTCTTGGCAGAATCTTATCACTTAGCCATTTTTTGGGTGACTTACATCCAGTTACGGAGCTTCGTCATTTAGGCTTTGTCAGTGATTTACATCCGTCTTGGCAGAATCTTATCACTTAGCCATTTTTTTGGTGACTTACATCCATTTAAGGAATCTTGTCACTTAGGCTTCGTCAGTGATTTACATCCGTCTTGGCGGAATCTTATCACTTAGCCATTTTTTGGTGACTTACATCCATTTAAGGAATCTTGTCACTTAGGCTTCGTCAATGATTTACATCCGTCTTGGCGGAATCTTATCACTTAGCCATTTTTTGGTGACTTACATCCATTTAAGGAATCTTGTCACTTAGGCTTCGTCAATGATTTACATCCGTCTTGGCGGAATCTTATCACTTAGCCATTTTTTGGTGACTTACATCCATTTAAGGAATCTTGTCACTTAGGCTTCGTCAGTGATTTACATCCGTCTTGGCGGAATCTTATCACTTAGCCATTTTTTGGTGACTTACATCCATTTAAGGAATCTTGTCACTTAGGCTTCGTCAGTGATTTACATCCGTCTTGGCGGAATCTTATCACTTAGCCATTTTTTAGTGACTTACATCCATTTAAGGAATCTTGTCACTTGTTGCTGGAATGATTCCTTGATGCTATGTCGTTTTGGACCTTCTTGAGGCCATGTTGATATCTGCATTAAGTAGCACATGCACTTGCCAAAATTTGTTTAAACAAGAATTTCAAAAAAATTCATACGTGAATAATGAGCTACCAATGGCCTTGTTGGGCATTTTTCTTATTGTGCTAATATTCTGATTTGACCAATTATTCTCTTGTAATCCTATAGCTTTACCTCTTTTGTAATTCATGTAAATACATTTTTGCATGAAACCTTATGACATTTACAAAAATAAGCATTGTGACTATAATATTTCATGTGAATAGTTAGCTGTGAAATGCTAGGGGGTAAGAGTTACATAGTTGCTAATCATAGTGCATAAACATTATCAAGAGAATAATTAACGTATTATAATACGTTTCCTCTTATTGCTTCCCATTTAATTCATTCAAAACTAGACTTTTTGACAATTAATTCTAATCGTCATTATTCCAAGAATATTGATAATCTTAAATAATCAGGTATAGCATTCATCACAATTGCTGTGCTTTATGCATTTGATGGGTTTTCTGAAAATTTCATGAATTTGCAAAACCAAAAAAAACTATATACCTTTTTTATTTATTGATTATTTATGCAAGCTTGATATGTACTCATTTTTAATAAGTTAGTCACTCGCATCGCTAGTTAAATGCACACGAATAGAAAGAAATAAATGAGTTACCTTAGATGACGACATTACGCTGCCATATACCTCGATCTTTTCATTGTTGAGATCTTCATGACGAGCTTTTGTCCTTTAAGACTTGTTAAGCTTAACATGATATTCAATGTCTAAGGCCTAGGTCTCTTTTGCTTCAATCTTTTGAAGATGTAAAAACTAGGTCATATTGTTGCCCCCTGTTCAGACATGAAAGGTGCAATTCTTATCTGACAACAACCAGAGGAATTGCCTATCATGGTTTGAGCTTGTATTTTCCTTTCTTTGGGCTTAATCTTATTTTTTGATGGGAGTGCTTTGACCATGGTCATTTAAGACGACTCACTTCGATAGAGCTAGCTGCATTTTGTTAGGAGTGACAATATACAAATAGGCAATTGCATGTTGCACAATAATTGATGTCATTCGACAAAGCATACTCTATATAAATCACAGAGAGGTATTATATGATGTATAAAGAATGAAGTTATTGACTATATGCTTCTTTAAAGTGTCGAGACTAAAGTAGAGATCGTCAATCATTTTGGATACTCTTATTCTCGACCGATTTCTCTTTGTATTTACAAATTTTTTCTTTGGTAGACTCACATTTAGCAATCTTTATAAGGCTATTTCCCGTGTAGTTGACCTTTGTCATAAGATTACTATTAAACTTGGTAGTCCACCGGTTTTTCGGGTAATTCAACCAATTGGTTGAACCCCTCATGCATGTTCTATTTGAATCTATATGATAGTAGATATATATATATATATATATATATATATATACACTCCTTTTTGACCTTACTCAATGGGTAGTTAACTTTCGAAATAACACAGCATTGCAAATATTAAAAGATAAAAAGAGATGAATTATTAAATAACACGCAATCCAGCACTTTTTGCTTTTGAGCACAACCAATAGTCATCTCAGGATTTGGCTTCTCTTTCTTAACATCCATATATTATTATGGTATTTAGAGTGATGATGCAAAAGATTGATTTTGTATTTAATTGGTAATCTATGCAATGCCTTAAATGTAAACTATATACGTTACACTTGACAATTAAGTTTTAGAAAGTTAATAGGAGGAAGAGTAAGGTTTTAATTACCTGTTGGCCTTGGAGACTTTTTTAGAAATTGAATATTTGAGCCCACCTTTGCAAGGATGTTAGAACATTCATGCTTGGCTTGGAACCACTTTGCGCACATGACGAGTGACTTGGATGTGTGTATGGGATTTTTGGTATCCTTTTAAGTTGATTCATTTTCAACGAGCTCATCTTTGTTGGGTTGATATTGGCTTCAAAGCTACTAGGGCTTGATTCGCCATTTGTGATGTCAAAGGAATTTTCACAATCTTTGGTTGTATTTCCCTTTTCCACATAAGACTTTTTGATCTCTTTTTTGGCTGTTTCTTTTTGACAAGTTCTCATTCTAAAGCTTATAAACTTAAGAATAAAAGTCCAGTAAACAGTCTAGTACTTTTACTGTGCAAAGTGTTAGACTTGGAGTAGCATTGTCAAGTATAAAATTCACAAATGTTATTAACCACAAGTATATAAAATTTGTTGTGGCTTATGGGTGGTTGATGCATCCATAACATAGTCTTTAGCATAGTATACCTTAGCGCGTTTGCATAACACAAATATATATGTACATAACATAAAGAAAATGTAATTTAATTCATTCTGAGCACTAAAATAATGGCTTAATTTGTGAAAGTATGATGCACAAATATATAGAGACCACAAAAGTTTCCATGAAACCATGTGGTGGATTTGTGAACGCATCATATGGCCGCTTCGATTGAATCATACATGTGGAAACTGTGACACTGTTGAGAGTCCCTCATTTTTCCCTTTGAACGTTGCTAGAAGGCATGGTCATGTATAGATGGAAGGAGCCATTTAAGTTCTCCATTCTCATAATCAAAGCAACATGTATTTGTACATGGAAAAGTTTGAATAATAAATTTGGTATGTTCTATTATGGAACATTTCAACATATAAAATCTCATAATATTTTTTAAAATAATTTTTGCTTAACAATTCCTGTATTTCTATAAGGACTGAAGTTTGTAATTATTTGGGTCTTTCAACCCTAGTCCCACCTTGCATTCATTTTGAAAACTATTCTGTGTGTAGGGCCGAATAGGCCATTTTTGCATTTTACTCCTAATGCTCTTTTTATTATAAATCTTTTTAGATTGTTCTTTGAAAAAGAATGTGTCATTGGTCAATTGACAAACTAATAACTCGTGCATAACGTATACTTTTTCTATTTCTATATTTATCTTTTACTGTTGTCATCAATAAATACAAATATAAATTTGGGGATGGCCCTATGATACAGCTTTGCTACCCGTGAATATCAACCAAGATATTATCAACGTGTTGTGTACCATTTATTTTCCTTCTTTAGTGTACCATTAATTTGACACCATTAAAAGGACACAAACAGTTTGTTTTAGTTATAATAGGAAATAAAGCTTTTTACAGGCCACGACAATGATATCAAGGTCATAATGTTTGACTAATATTTGGGCTTTAATGGTGGGGGATATTAAAGAGAAAACGGTGAGATTCTTTGGTGTCTGACCTCTTTACATTCTCTTTTCCCTTGCCATATATAATATATATATATATATACACACACACATATACACGTTGTATTCTTTGAACGTGCATAGGTAGTAACTATAAATCCTCACAGTTGTATAGCTGTTCAAATCAGACTTTAACACCCAAAATTGGAATCTTAAATTCATCAATCAAGGCTATTTTAAAGCTAGTATATTTTTTCTTGAAATATTTCTAGGCTTTATATTTTTATTTTTCCTCAAATTGATTAATTCTAATTCACACTATTCTATTGACTACCGTAGATTTTTTTATCAACACTTAACGTGGAGCTAATTCTTTAAGGAAAGAAAAGTGTAGCATGAAATAAACTTAACGCTATTCTATTCTCTAGCCTTAACGTGGAGCTAATTTTTTATCAACGCTTCATGCTATTCTATTGTCTAGCCTTTTCCTTTCAAGGAAAGAAAAGTGTCTAGTAATTTCTTTCGTTAATTCTTTAACTCCTTGACGCATAGGTGTCTTTTGAGGGTAGTGTAGCATGAAATAAACTTAAATTCTGTTTGCAAATAATGAGATGAAAATAACTCATCTGACCTGAAGACCCAAGAATTGGGTCACGCTGTTGTGATTCATCCAGGTTGCTTCTAGAAATTTGGAGATGAAAATTCTATATTTCCTTCCAAAGGTCATCCAGTGCTCCTTTTGACGGCGCACTTGCTACTTTACAACGACCAAGGAGATGGCCTGTAGTCACTCGATCTTGAGATGCTTTCGGGTGATCTCATTGTCGTCGATTGGTTTCACCAAATATTGCAACTATGGTCATGCTATGGGTTTGCCTTGCGTCGAAGACATTATTGGTCACCGCTTTTCTCTGACTTCAGCCACTGTCGCTTGGAATGGTAGTTTTCCTAGATCTTTCTCGGATCCTTCATAATCTGTATTTCTTGATTTCTTCCCACATAAGGGAAGAATGACAATCCCCTGAAAGAGACAATGATGAAAGGGGTTTCATGGAGGAGATCTTGCAAATTTTCGACTAAGCGACCCTTTTGTTGCAGGAAGAGCTAGATGACTAATCTCCCCACAGACGGCGCCAAACTGATGATGCCAAAATCGTCAGTTGGGTCACTCGTCCAATCCGGAGCTTTAGACGATCTTGTAGGACCTGCAAGATAAAGAGAGATAGATCGAAGAGACCAATGGGTTGTGCCCGATGGGGGAGCCTCCGATGCTTAAGTTAGTATCACCCCATATTTCTCATATTTAGATAGTGTTTTGTTGTAACTTTTGACATACCTTCACAAGTGAGACGGACTGTCCCTTTTATAGGTGATTTGGATAACTGTTATACATAATTGGAGGTGATTATTACCCATGTGTAACAGTCATCGTATTGATGGGCGTTTAAAACCGATGAGTAACGGTCGCCATTAATGTGTTGAATGTGCTTGAACGGTTACATCTTTTGGTCTACTAATGATGCAAGGTTGTCCATATTAATGGACAACCTTAATGATTTTTAGGACTCATCAGTTTTGTTGCTGTTCTTGTCAATGTGTCTAACTTTTGCCTCCCAAAAGTTACTACATACCTTCCCAATACCTTTTATAATGTGGCCAACAACCCCCTTACATCTATGGTTTCAATAGCTTGGATAGCTAGGAGGGAGTCACCCTCTACAATAATTTCCTCCAAGCCCAGTTCTTTAGCCAAAACTAAGCCTTGTTCAACTGCGATTGCCTCAGTTTCCTGAACAGAGTATCTTCCTGGAAGGGGCATAGACACATCAGCTATCACTCTTCTATTCCAATCTCGAATTAACATTCCCGCCCCAGATTGTCCATTGGTCAAAGGAATGACTCCATCCACATTTATCAGGTGAAATCTGTTTGGGAAATGAGAGCCTAGGTTTTTTGCTTGACCTTCTTAAATTAGAAGAATCAATGTAGGTGGGGTTTCTTTGTTTTTGGTATGTGTTGTTACTATTCTGCTTGCTGTTAGTGTGTTTTGTTTGCTCTTTGTATCTGGTTTTTTCTCCTGTTAATGAGAATTTAGTCTCTTTTCAGAAATTTGTTATGCAAGGTTGTAGAGTGCAACTACTCAAATTACAAACTTGTTTCAAATTTTGAAGTTCCTAAGTTTAGATTAGGTCTGTGGCCCAACCCACCACCAGATTAAAACCTCTGCCCAGCCAAGAAGAAAGGCCTCTTGGGTTTTTCATTTTTGTAAATATTAATTAGTTAATTCTTCTTCTTCTTCTTCTTCTTCTTCTTTTTATTTTTTATTATTTATTTATTTATTTATTTGGGTAGAAAACCAATTAGTCTCAAAATTTCAAGGGTTTAGAGTCTTTAGACTTTAGGGTCACGATAATTTTCACAAAATACTTCATAAATAACAATTTTTAATTGTTAATAATTTAGTAATGTCATTAATGTGTCAAGAGAAATACCAATAAAAATTTGCAAATTCAATTATTATTAAAAATATATATATCATATCCCTAACATATCCCAAAAGTTTAGAATGCAGAATTCACGTGTTTCTTCCTTTGTATTCTTTTCAAGTAAACAAGAATTTACAAAAGCAAAACATTCTGCAGTGACGGGACCCATTAAGCCCTAGAATGCACGGACGCGGCGGGACGCAATGACGCGGGAAGGATGCCGCTGACCGCACGTCCGTGCTGCGTCGGGCCGCGTCCTACCACGTGGATTCCCCGACTTGCGTCGACGCAGCGCGAATCGGGCCGTATCGGCTGAAACCCGAAATGGCCGCTTCAAGCCAAAACAGCCGAGTCAAGCCGAAATTCAAAAAAAAAAAAAAAAAAAGGTGCAAAACGCACCGTTTGAACTTACCTTAAATCCCTCAAACTCTCACTTCATCCAAAAGACTCTCTCTCACTCCGTCCCTCATCTCTCTTCTTTGTGCTCTCCGCCTTCGGCCTCTCCCTGCGGTGTGCTCGGCTTCAAGTGTGCTTTCTCTTCCTGTTTTACTCTCTGTTTTTTACGATTTCTCTCTTCTCTGTGCTGTGTTTGTTGTGTTTGTGTGCTTGTTTTTTACGATTTCGTCCAAACACTCTCTCTCACTCCGTCCAAATTTGTGTGCTTGCTGTGTTTTTTTTTTGCTTCTTTTTTCGGTTCTTGTGGGAGTTAAAGGCTTTTGTAGTTGCAGGTTGTAATTTTAATTGTAGATTTGTGACAATGTTTGACTGCTTTGTACTGTCAGTGTTATTGTTGCAACGAATAAAACGATGGTGGGATTTGGGTCGTGTGTATTGTTATTCTACTTATAAATTATGTAAAAAACAAGTGCATTTTCTTAATTTTTCTATAACTTTTATTACAGGCTTGTAGGGTGAGGACCTGAAGTTTTGTTATATTATTAATATGGCTACTGTGATTTACAAATTTTATCAGTTAGGATATCTTATCCTAATTGATAAAATTTGTAAATCAGTTAGGATAAGATAGGATTCAGAAGTGATTTGTGAACCTGTGAATGATTTGTGAATCTTAGTTTCTTTTCGATCTTAGTTTTATTTAGTTAATAGTTATTACTTATTACTCATTGTGATTTGTGAATCTGTGAACTTGGGTTTGATTTATTATTAATTTATTTAGTTAATAGTTATTATTTGTAGGTTAAATTGAATCTATTGAATTTGCAATGGACGAAGTTACTAGCACAGAAACTTCACCTTCATCTAATTAAGAAGTAAATGATGAATCTCCTCTTTGGCAGTATGTGACTAAAGTAGAAAAACCACTTGGTGCTTCTGTTAAATCAGGTGGAAACATATACTTTAAGTGCAACTATTGTGATATAGTTTATATGGGATCCTATTCTAGGGTCAAGACTCATTTATTAGGAATTTCTGGCAAAGGTATTAGAGCATGCCCTAAGGCAAAGAGCCATAGGCAGGAAATGCAGCGAATGCATGATCAAGTTGAGAATGATAAGAAAGAGAGAGAACGGAGAAGTCAAATTCCCTTACCCCCACCTCCCCCAGGTCGTGGACTTGCTATACCCATTTCCCCATTTCGAAGACAAGAAGGGAGTGATAGTACAAATCTGGTTGATAGTAAGAGGAGGGAGGTGGATTCTCCCTTGGAGAAAGCATTCCAGAATAATGCTAGACATGATTTGGATAGCAGAATTGCTAGGATGTTTTACACCGCGGTGTGAAGCAAAAAACACTGAAAAGAATGAAGTTACATGTGAGGAATGTAGTTGGATTACACGTATTGCTTATGATGCATCCTTCATACGTGTTTTTATCATGAACCATTCAATGAGGTTGGCAATGTTTAATGAATTTTGTCCATTAAAACTGCTCTAAGTTGCTGATATTAGATTTGCTTCGGTTGTTGTAATGCTGAAGAGGTTGAAGTTGATAAAAAGATGCCTTCAAGTCATGGCTATTCGTGACCAATGGGCTTCTTATAGGGAGGATGATATTGGAAAAGCTCAAAAGGTGAAAGATATGATTCTAAGTGATCTTTGGTGGGATAATGTTGATTATATTCTTGAATTCACAGCACCCATTTATAATATGCTACGAATAGCCAACACAGATAAGCCTTGTCTTCATCTTGTGTATGAGATGTGGGATTCAATGATAGAGGTGAAGGCAGTAATATATCGGCACGAAGGCTTGGAAGATGATCAGTATAGCTCATTTTGGGGTGTGGTGTATGATATACTCATTGATCGATGGACTAAAAATTGTACACCAATACATTGCTTGGCTCATTCCTTAAATCCTAAGTACATTTATTTTCTATTTTCCTTAGTTCACCCTTTTAGTAAAACACATGTTTCATCTATATTTGTTTTTTAATCTTTAACTAGGTATTACTCCATTGAATGGCTTTCGGGGAATCCAAAATGCATCCCTCCACATCGGGATCATGAAATTTCTATGGAAAGAAGCAAGTGTTTGGAACGATACTTTGAAGATGTGAATGAATTAACGGTGGTGAAGTTTGAGTTTGCTACATTTTCAGGAGGGAGGTTTCCTTCACCAGATGCCTTGACAGATAGGTGGGCCTTACAACCTTTGGTTTGGTGGCAATACCATGGCTTTGCATTTCCAACTCTTCAAACCCTTGCCCTTAAACTTCTTGGACAACCTTGTTCATCCTCATGCGCTGAGAGAAATTGGAGCATATACAAATTCATTCATTCCTTAAAAAGAAACAAAATGACTTCTGCACATGCTGAGGATTTGGTATATGTGCATTCTAATCTTCGACTCTTGTCAAGGCGCAATGAGGAGTACGTACATACAGCAACAAAGATGTGGGATATTGCAGGAGACTCTTGGAATGAGAGCGACATACATGGAGGAGCTGGAATTCTTGAGAATGCAGCCCTTACACTTGATGAGCCAGAGTTGGAGGCCATGGTTATTAGGAATGCTAACACTAGTGCTACTACTAGTGAAAGTGAAGTTCGAAGTGAAGCTATTGATATTGAGGATGATGATGTTGGTGTTTGATTGTCTTGTTGATTATCTTTTATTTTGTTTTAGTTTCAAACTTGTGAGTTGTAGTCTAATTTCCGAACATCATGGAATTTTTTTTTTTTTTTTGATACAAGACAGAATTTCTACTCTAGCCTAATCTAAGCGTATACATGTGTAAAGCTCGCTCCTGGAGATTTGAACCCCAGCCCTTGCCCCCCACACCCCATAAGCACTTATACTTGTGGGTTGTATTTAATTTATGAACATCATGTTTTAGTTATTATCTACTATTACTCTTAAATTTGGTATATGTTTATATAATGTGAAAAAGTATGCTTAGTAATATATTAAAAATATAAATAAAAATATTTTAAATAATTTTTTAATCACCGAGTACAGCCGCACCCGCATCCACCTTTTTTAAAAATTGCCAAGTCCTGCACCCGCACCTGCACCAGAGTCTCGAAATGCACCCGTCCTTTCTAGGTTAAGCCTCTCTGGTCCAAAAGGAAGTTTGGCTATGATTTATTAAGCATATCTATTTATCAATATTATTCAAAAAAAAAAAAAAATTGTTTATTATTTAAAAGGTTACTAATATCTTTATTGATCAGTCAAAAGTACCAAAAAAAAGAAAAGAAAATCAAAATAATACTTTATTGACTAGCAGTTGTCTATCTTTTCTCTCAGCAGCCATCACAGCACCTTCCAAGTTTATAGGGAGCAAGTTCTTCTGACAACCTCCTTAATTAGTGAAATTTCAGACTTTCTCCCCTCTTCACCAAGCTTGTTAATTAATATTGCAAAACTAATGGAGTATAAATGGTCTGTGCCCTTGACAATAATATTGGCATTTACATTAGTGCTTCTTGTGAATTGTGACGAGTACTCTTCGTTGAATATAGGAGGTTCGCTTCTAAAGTCCTGTCCTCACTGCAACGTGCGTCCAGCAACGCCTAAGCCGGGTTCACCAGGAGCTTCTTTGACAAGCCAGCAATGCAACTGCAGTCAAGGTGTACCAAAAGGCAGTACATATTATCGGGGCGGGGGCACATGCTGTCACGGTGCAGTTCGGGACTACTTAAAGACCGACCAGTTGGAGAACATCTTCTCGAACCGTAACTCCCTTGAGGTTGAGACCCATGCAAACAAGGGATTTTTGGACTACCAGTCTTTTATCACTGCGTCTGCTCTCTACCAGCCCTATGGCTTTGGTACTACCTACATGAATTGGACGTTCTTTGGGACCAAGGAAGTTGCAGCTTTTCTCGCCCATGTTGCCTCCAAAATCTCCTGTGAGTACTTCAGACTTTCTGTTTTGTGAACTTCAATTTGGGGTTTTTATCTTGTTGGCATGGTTTTAAAAATTGAAACAGTGAAAGAGAAAAAAATGGTCCGATTTTTTTATTTTTTTAGAACCAAATTAGAATCCGAGTATTAAACAATACCTTTTGGTTTGATTTTTTTTTTTTTTTTTGGATTTAATATAAAATTGAGGATTCAAATTTTGTAGTGGTTTAAGTATAAAATATATCATAGTGTGTCCTGTGTTTAAACTTATTTGAAACTTAATTTTATTATATTGAAGACCTTCGGTTCAAAATCTCTTCCCTAATTATCGAGTTTATATATATATATATATATATCAAAAAGCAAGTTTTAATTTAATAAAGTTGGAAATGGATTTTAATGTTTTAATTCTTTTATATCATTTAGTTATTTAATCTCTTATTTATTTGATGTTATAGGGTATAATTTGGGCTTTGTATAACTTTATTTGATTTAAATGGTTTAACAGAAAACAAATCTTATAAAAGAAAATGTTTAATCACTAATTTGGTTTTTCAACTATAGGGTAAAATTCAATTTGGTCCCCCAATTGTATTAATTTAGTTCTTTAAAAATTAATTGTGCCAATTTAATTCCTCAACTTTCAAAATCTATTACAAAAAATTCAAAATTGAATTTACTTCATCCTTGAATATTCTCTTCGTTTAAATTTTAATGAGGATAATAAAATACATATTAGAAGATTATTATAGAAAATGTAAATTTTCAAAAATCAAATCAATTTTGACTCTTAGTTATGTTAATATTTAAACATACATTAGACCAAAGTATGAAGTTGACTCAATTTTAAAGTTGAGTGACTAAATTGATGGAAATAGTTTAAGGACTAAATTGAACTTTATTCAATAATTGGAGGATTAACTTTGTAATTTAACCATGGTTTTGAAACTCGGACCGGACCGTACGGTCTGACCGGAAAAACCGCGATCCTCTCACTATTACGGTTCTTTTACCTCTAAAAACCGTTCTAAGTAAGAAAAGCATGGTACCGTTCAAACCACAGTTGAACCACCCGAGTTTGAGAACCGTGAGCAATTTTCACGGTTCAAGTTAGAGCTATTTTTATTTAAAAAATAAAAACATTATAGACTCATAGCACCAAATCACCATTGTTCAAGCTTCAACCATAACATTCTGTCAAAAGTTGAACTCGCATCAATGTTCCGAATAATTTCAGAAGAAAATTTCTTTTCGGCAATGAGTGCTTCTGTGGGATTTTTTTGACAAAAAAAAAAAAGAAAAGAAAAGAAAAGAAGAAGAAAGGAGTGCACGGTGACAATGCAATGCTCTGCAAGTGTTTTTGACACCAAAAAAAAAAAACCATGATTGTTTCCATGAGTGGGATTGAGAAGGAGCAGAGGAAGAGTTTTGTGAGGACTGAGGAGATTTGTGAAGAAGAAAGATAGAAGAGTGTTCATCAAAAAAGAGAAAGAGTTCCCTGAAGAAACGTTTAGGCAACTAGGCATTGGGAAAGTAAGAGGCATTGGGAAGGTAAAATTTTTAAATTGGTGGATGAGAAAAATTTAAAATACTAGTAAAAAAAGAAAAAGAAAGAGATAAAGATGTAGAATTATAAACGGTGGAGGAGATAAATCAATCAATCAAACGGTGGAGAAAAAAGGAAGAAAAAATAAAAGAAACAGAAAAAGGAAAAAAGGGATGTCCTTAGGCAATTTAAAAAGTGTTACGTCCACAATATTTTTATAACATTTTCGCAACAAATCACAAGTGGTTAGTTGTTATTAGTTCAAATTTAAATTTAGCACTGAGATTACTTTTTTAACCCAACAATAACAACCAGTAACAACCTGCCACTTAAAATTTGTTGTAAAAATATTATAAAAATATTGTGAACATATCATTTTTCTTTGAAAAGTATAAGAAATTTAAAAGAGAAATGAGACATCCACAGTATTTTCATAACTTTTTATAACAAATTTTAAGTAGTAGAATGTTACTGGTTGTTTTTATTGAAGCAAAAAAGTAATCTTAATGTTAAGTTCAAATTTGAACCAACAATAACTAACCACCTATAATTTGTTCTGAAAATGTTGTTAACGTATAGCACCTCTCAATTTAAAAACATCCATTCTCACGTCACTTCCTCTTCACTCTTCATGGTTATCATTGATTAATTTTTTTATTAATTATAAAATGGGTTGAGTCCTATTGGATCGTGTCTAACTTATAATTGAGGATTAAAAAAATATATGGAATTTTTGATAATTTATAGGAATGTTTATCAAATAATTAAATTTATATACATTAAAATAATATATATTCAGAATGTTGTACTAATTTAATTATTTATTTATATTTTAAATAATTATTAATTTAATTATGACATCACCGCGGTTCAACCTCATTTCGACCTCGATCGGATCTCAAAAACCTTGAACCTCTCCTTTGTCCGGTTCTTTGAACGGTCCGAGTTTCAAAACCATAAATTTAACATATAAAATTTATATTGTATTTTCACCAAATGAATGAAAAGTGTTGGCTTGTAAGTGATTCTAATCATATAGTGATTTAACTAAATTCTTTTTCTCCAAAGAGTAAATTAAGTTGGAACTAAACTAACTTGGAGCACAACATATCCATGCAAAGTGAAAGTAGATTTTTTATTTGGTTGTTTTTAGTTGGAAATAAATTGGCCACCATGGATCAATTAGCATGGGGTTCATGCTACAACAAGGAAATGAATTCCAACAAAAATTATTGTGATGAGCACTACAAAAATACTTATCCATGCGTTCCTGGAGTTGCATATTATGGCCGAGGTGCTCTACCTATTTATTGGTATCTACCTTTCCAATTACATCTAACAATGATCATACATTATTTATATCTTGGCATTTGAATTATTTTATCATCTTATGTTGATTAATTTTATCCAAAGTTTTATGTTTATCATGCACAATTCTAAGTGATACATTCTTCAAACGAATTTAGTGTAGATCAATTCATATTAAATGCCTCAATTCAATTTTTGTTTTGTTTACTTATGCTTTCCACAGGAACTACAATTATGGAGAAGCAGGTAAAGATTTGAAGGTGGATTTGTTAAAACATCCAGAATACATTGAGCAAAATGCTACCTTGGCCTTCCAAGTTGCGATTTGGAGGTGGATGATGCCAATTAAGAAACATCAACCTTCAGCACATGATGTCTTTCTTGGCACCTGGACACCCACCAAAAATGACACTCTAGCCAAGCGAGTTTCTGGATTTGGTACTACCATGAACGTGCTCTATGGAGATCTTGTTTGTGGTCATGGTGATAATGAGTCCATGAACAACATTATCTCCCATTACCTATATTACCTTGATCTTATGGGTGTTGGCAGAGAAGAAGTTGGGCCTCAAGAAGTGCTTAGTTGTGCTAAGCAAGTTGCTTTCAATCCATCTTTTTCCTCATCTCCTTGAGCTTTGTTTGGTTTTGATGGATAGTTTGCCCGTTGTTGAACTAATTATTTTTTTAAGGAGGTGCATTTATAAGGTTCTCTGAACCTATCAAGTAACAAAAAGGAAATGATCAAACATTAGGGGAGAGTAATTGTACGTATAAACTATGTGTGTGTCTCCGTGTGATGCTATACTTGCTTGAAGGTCAAGAGTTTGTATTTAGTGATTTGTAACTGCCTTTTGCTAGTGTTGTGCGGCTATTAAGATATAATTTTTGTTTTCAAGTTCTTAATATTTTGTAACTATTTAGCGTGGATTGTATATGAAAGTTTCTAGGCCTGTATAGTATGCATTTTAGTTGTGAAATCTTGGAATATCCCATTTTTGCGCTTCCATTTTTTTTTTTTAACAAGCATTACGCACATAAAAAATGTGCATTTATTCTGGACTACGATTAACAGAAATGAAAGAAATATGTTGTTAATTGAAACTTCTCAGATGCCAAGATCAACTTGATACAATTTGAGATATAATTTTTTTATTTTTGAGAAGAAAGTTGGTCTAAGAAATTAATTTTTGAATATTAAAAATGATAAAATCGTATTTAAAATTGACCATGTCACAAAAGCAATTAAGTGGATTAGTCATAGTACCAATTGAATAATAAATGTTAGTAGAATTTTAATAATAGCTCTACCTATTGTGGCAGTTTCTTAAAGTGCTGTGGAGTATCTATAGCGGAGATTTAAAAAGTGCTGGCTTTAAACTGTCTTAATAGGTTAACTTCTTATGGAAGTTTCTAAAAGATTTGTATTAGGTCTTGTATAGTGGTAGTTTTCAAAGCTGGTGAGAGAGAAAAAAAAAAAAAAAAACACGACTGTAAAACTAGTTTTTTGTAGCGCAAACACATACTTAGCATTTTTGCATCTTGAAAAGTTAGAACAAATATATTTTAAAAAAAAAAAAATCAAATTATAAATATTATGCGACTAATGTTTAAATATAACAACAACAAAAAACCCACTTAAATATTCACTTTAGACCCCACAATGAGTTGAGCCAAACTTGACTAAGAGATGCAATTATTTTGGTCCAGCTAAACATAAAAGAAAGGAAGTTGTTATTGGATTTCCTTACACACTCAGCGTGTACGGTGTATTCATGGTTGGACTTGGAATTGTGTGTAAAAAGATAGAGAAAACAAGAAGGATGTTTATGATTGTAAGAATATTATTAGGTAATGTTTATTGTGGGGGGTGAAGCCCAACCTAACATATTGGGCCCAAGGCCCTATTTGGGGACTACTGTTTGTCCGAAGAGATGAAAGTACTTGAGAAGAAGCCCATGTAAAAGAAACATGTCTGGAGAAGAGCAGGGAGCATAGTCCGAAGAGATATTCAATTGTCCGAGGAGGCCATTATCCTCGGATCCGAAGAAGCTTGATCAAACATACGTCTGGGAAATTCAAATGATCCTCCTGACAAGTGTAATGATAGAGATGAACCTCAGGCGCGCTTAAGGATAGCAGGGACGGAGAAATATCTAGAAGACAGACTTCAACCACCACATTAAATGCACTACACCTACTTTTCTGGCCGCATTAATGTGGAGAAGACCCCTGAACAGTGCACTCTCAGCTACCGCCACTCACACAAGGCTAAAGAGGATACATGATGGGACATGCACTCAAGTGGGCGTCTAGATGATGAACAAGTGGACGATGAAGATGAAGGGAGAGGGTACTATATAAGGGGGAGAGGCCTCTGATAAAGGGGGGATTGAAGAAAGAAAGAAAGAGAGAAGTAAACACCATTACTGTAGCTCTAAGAACTGTAACAAACATTCATTCAATAAGATGTCTCTTCGGATTTCCACATCTGCCCTTGTCCGAGCATGATTGCACGTTAGATCGTTCATAAATACCATAATCAGCTTTTGTTTAATTTACATCCAGCCCAGTTCTTTCACCCACACTCTACAAATTCATTGTCTTGGGTTCATTGGGCTCATAATCCATACCTTTTGGGCTTGGGCTACAAAAATTGACCCTACAATTGGCGCCGTCTGTAGGGAGAGCTTGTGCAAGGGTGAAAACAACAGTTGATGATGGCAGGACGAGGTCAACAGCAAGCAGAATCCAGGGCATCCCAACACGTGGACCCTTTTGTTAACTTAGAAAGGAGACAAGATCGCGAGGGCAGTGAACACACTGTGCATGTTGGCCAAAGCCAGTCATAGGGCGGAAGTCACATGTCCCATGCAGAGAAGAACCGGGATTTGCAACTAGAGGTAGAAAAACTAAAAAGGGAGTTGCGCCATGCAAAGAGGAAACGGGCTTCCTCATATTCTAATGAGGACCCTGATGACGAGCAGGATGTCACTTATCAACATAAGTCTAGGACACCAGCCAGCGAGTCCTATACCTATGAAGAGGAGTCCCATCGCAAGAGGCAACACAGAAGCCCATCGCGTGGAGACGTAGGAAACGATGACATGAGCAGGGCTCTGAATCAGATTTCTAGGTCACCCTTTACGCGCAGGATTGAGGAAGCGAGGCTTCCTCGGTGCTTTAACCAACCAACGTTCACCATCTACAATGGTAAAACAGACCCCGTGGAACACGTGAGTCATTTTAACCAGAGGATGGCTGTCTACTCAAGGGATGAAGCTCTGATGTGCAAGGTTTTCCCTTCCAGTCTTGGGCCAGTTGCCATGAGGTGGTTTGACGGTCTGAAGGCAGACTCCATCAACTCCTTCAAAGAGCTCACTCAAGCATTCGGCTCCCATTTTGTCACATGCCAAAGAATGGCCAGGCCCTTGTCTTCACTGCTATCCTTGACCATGCAGGAGGGTGAATCCCTGAAGGCCTATTCAGATAGATACTGGGAGATGTTCAATGATATGGAGTGCAACTCTGATGCAATGGCCCTCAGCACATTCAAGCTCGGCCTCCCTACTAACCATGGTTTGAGGACGTCCTTATCTGGAAAACCAATCACAAGCATGCGTCAACTTATGGACCGCATAGAAAAGTACAAAAGAGTTGAAGAGGATCAGCAGCAAGGGAAGGGTAAGGACAAGGTTATCCCCCAGGAGATGAGGGATTTCAGGTCGGACCGTTATAACCACAGTAAACCGCGGAGAGATTTTGCTGGGCAATTAGGATCGACAAATCCTCAAGCGGTCAACACTGTGTTCAAAGAGCCAGTACACCAGGTCTTGGAAAAAATCAAGAATGAGTCATTCTTCAGGTGGCCGAACAAGATGGTAAGAAACCCTGAGAGGCGCAATCATAATCTCTACTGCCAGTACCATCAAGATCATGAGCATACCACGGAGGATTGTAGGAGCCTGTGGGATCACTTGGACCAACTGGTTCGTGATGGTAGACTAAGACACCTTCTACACCCCTCCAGCGGCCGAGGAGGGCAGACGGGCTCAGGGCCACGAAGAGATGACCCTTCAAAGCCGCCATTAGGAACTATTAACGTCGTCTTCGTCGCGCCGAGGAGAACAGGGTCCTGGCCGTTGAAAGTTATGTCGGTAGGCCGACCACCAGCAGGGGATATAGGCCGAGGTCCAAAGAGAGTTAAGTCTGGTGCTCCACTTGTTATAGGGTTCTTGGACGAAGACATGATTGGCACCATTCAACCCCATGATGATGCGTTAGTCATCACCCTCAGAATTGGAGGGTACGATGTGAAGAGGGTGATGGTGGACCAGGGTAGCGCTGTGGAGATAATGTACCCTGATCTCTACAAGGGGCTAGGCCTGAAACCCCAGGACCTCACACCATACAATTCCCCCCTCGTCAGTTTTGAAGGAAGGGTTGTCACCCCAAAAGGCCAGATACGCTTACTTGTGCAGACCGGCGCCGAAGTGGTAGAGGTGGATTTTATAGTGGTGGACGTGTATTCGCCTTATACGGCAATCGTGGCTAGACCTTGGCTTCATACACTAGGGGCTGTTTCCTCTACTTTGCATCAGAAGGTCAAATACCCATCTAAAGGGCAAGTTCATGAGATCCGAGGAGACCAGTCCGCAGCCCGACAATGCTTAGTGGCTGCCATCCAACATGAGCCCGAAGCCGAGTCCTCATCCAGAGTCGAAAGGGGTTTATAGCAGTTAAAGTCTCAGGAATTGCTCGTCGAAGGTTCAGACAAAGGCACTCGATGTGAAGATTTAACGAAAGTGGTTATTGGGGATGATCCTGACAAATTCTTCCAAGTCGAATCTCAGTTACCTCTTTAAGAGAGGGAAGAGCTAATAGAGTTCCTCAAGCGAAATCTTGATGTTTTTGCCTGGAGTGCTTACGAAGCCCCAGGGGTGGACCCAAAATTCATATGTCACCACTTGAAGGTAAACCCACTGATCACCCCTAAGAAACAGCTTCCTCGGCGCCCGTCCAAGGAACATGCTGATGCAGTAAAAGAAGAAGTAGCAAAGCTCAAACAAGCTGGAGCTATTAAGGAAGTTTTTTATCCTGAGTGGCTGGCAAATACCGTGGTTGTGAAGAAAAAGAGTGGGAGATGGCGAGTGTGTGTGGACTTCACTGATTTGAATAAGGCTTGCCCCAAAGATCCTTTCCTTATGCCGAAAATTGATCAGCTGGTGGATGCCACTGTCGGCCATCCTCGGATGAGCTTCCTAGACGCCTTCCAAGGCTACCACCAGATACCACTAGCCCTGGATGATCAGGAGAAAACCGCTTTTGTCACCCCCATTGGTAACTACCACTATAAAGTGATGTCATTTGGCTTAAAGAATGTGGGGTCTACCTACCAGAGGACGATGACGAGGATGTTCGAGCCACAGCTGGGCAGAAACATCGAGGTCTACATAGATGACATGGTGGTAAAGAGCAAGGTTGTCCCTGAGCATGTGAAGGACCTTGAAAGTACCTTTGAGGTTCTAAGAAAGTACAAGCTGCGACTAAACGCTTCAAAGTGCTCATTTGGGTTGGGGTCCGGCAAGTTTTTGGGATACATGGTGACTCACAGAGGAATTGAGGTTAACCCCGACCAGATAAAGGCCATCAACGACTTACGAGCTCCTCGAAATCCCAAGGAGGTTCAGAAACTGACCGGAATGACTGCTGCCCTGAATCGATTCATCTTTAGATTAGCAGACAGATGTCGGCCCTTCTTCTCTCTGCTCAACAAGTGGAAAGGATTCGAATGGACTGAAGAATGTGCTTCGGCCTTTCAGCAACTCAAAGATTATCTAGCTCGGCCACCAATCATGTCCAGTCCTAAGCCAGATGAGGTATTGTTCTCCTACATCGCTGTAGCTCCCTGTGCGGTGAGCCTGGTATTGATACGATCAGACTGTGGTGTGCAAAGACCAGTTTATTATGTAAGCAAGTCGCAGCATGAGGCCGAGATCCGTTACTTGCCTCTGGAGAAGGCTATCCTAGCAGTGGTGCTCGGTACACGGAAGCTACCTCACTACTTCCAGGCCCATACGGTCATCGTCCTCACTCAACTCCCACTCAAGGCTATACTCCGAAGCGCTGATTACACTGGGCGGATTGCCAAATGGGGTACGATATTAGGGGCTTTCGATATAAAATATATGCCCCGCACATCGGTCAAGGGTCAAGTCCTTGCGGATTTGGTGGCTGAGTTCACGAAGCCCCAACTAGAAGAAGTAAAGCCTACGTCGGACATGGATGAAAAATCAGTTGGCATGATCTCCCAACAGAGTCCCTCCCATTGGGAAGTATACGTTGATGGCACGGCAAACCAAAGAGGTTCTGGAGTTGGGCTAGTGTTGATATCCCCTGAAAGAATCATTATCGAAAAGTCGTTAAGGCTGGACTTCTCGGCAACGAATAATGAGGCGGAGTATGAGGCCCTACTGATGGGAATGGCTATGGTCCGAAGAATGGGAGGAAAGTCCGTGGAGTTGTTCGCGGACTCAAGGTTAGTCGTAGGTCAAGTACAAGGCGAGTTTGAGGCGAAGGATGAAAGAATGCGGGGGTACTTGAGCCGAGTTAAATGTCTGCGATCGGAGTTCGACTCTTTCAGTTTGCTACACATCCCCAGAAGTGATAACTCACATGCTGATTCCTTGGCCACGCTTGCTACCTCCTCGGCGCAAAATTTGCTGAGAATCATCCTCGTCGAGGACTTGCATGGGCCTACAAAGCCAAAAGGAGAGGTAATCCAGGTTCACCAAGTCCGGACCGGGCTCTGCTGGATGGATCCAATAATCAAATTCTTAAAAGAAGATATTTTGCCGGAAGAAAGGGGGGAAGCTGACAAAATTCGGAGGAAGGCGACCAGATTCTGGCTATCCGAGGACCAGAAATTATACAGGCGCTCCTATTCGGGACCATACTTGTTATGCATGCATCCTGAAGCGTTTGAGTTACTACTAGAAGAATTACATGAAGGAATATGTGGAAGCCATACTGGAGGGAGGTCCTTGGCTCACCGGGCTATTACTCAAGGTTATTGGTGGCCGAAGATGCAAAAAGATGCCCAGGATTACGTCAAGAAGTGCGATCAATGTCAGCGCTTCGCCCTAAACATTCATCAGCCAGGGGGAACTCTTAATCCGCTATCTAGCCCATGGCCTTTCGCCCAATGGGGCTTGGATATCGTGGGACCATTCCCTAAAGCTGCAGGAAACAAGAAGTACCTTCTGGTTGGCACAGACTATTTCACCAAGTGGGTCGAAGCTGAGCCGCTAGCCAATATCAGAGACGTTGATGTGCAAAAGTTTGTGTGGAAGAATATTGTCACTCGGTTTGGAGTTCCTCACACTCTCATCTTGGACAATGGCCTACAGTTCGATAGCAAGGCATTCAGGAATTATTGCAGCGAGCTGGGAATTATAAATAGATACTCCACTCCTGCTTATCCCCAGGGTAATGGGCAAGCAGAAGCTGTCAACAAGGTCATAGTGAACGGCTTGAAGAAGAGGCTAGATGATGCGAAGGGCAAATGGGTAGAAGAATTGCCACATGTACTTTAAGCTTACAGAACTACGCCTCGCAGGTCCACTGGAGAGACCCCCTTCTCAATGACCTATGGGGCTGAAGCTGTCATTCCTTTGGAAACCGGGTTCCCAACATTAAGAACTAGCTCATTTAGTCCGACCGGCAACAATGAGCAGCTAGAGAAGAGTTTGGATCTGATTGAGGAAAGGAGGGAGAGCGCAATGGTTCGGCTGGCACATTACCAACAAAAGCTCAGACAGGGCTACGATGCTAACGTAAAGCTAAGGCCCCTAGAACCTGGTGATCTGGTGCTGAGGAAAGTTGTGGGCACTGCAAAGAACCCAGCTTGGGGAAAGTTAGGACCCAATTGGGAAGGGCCATATCGTATCACTTCGTTAGCTGGCATTGGGGCATATTTCTTAGAAGACCTAGATGGTCATGTAATACCACGTCCTTGGAATGTAAATAACCTCAAGAGGTACTTTTATTAATCGAATCTTTTCTTCAGCCGATATGCCAATTTGCTACGTAAAGTGTTCTCTAAGTGTTTAAACTTAAATCCAATCATGCCTGTAGTCCTCGGACCAGATGATTAGGGTTAGTTAACACTCCGTTGTAGTTCTCCAAGTGTTTAAACTTAAATCCAATCATGTCTGTAGTTCTCGGACCAGATGATTAGGGTTAGTTAACACTTCGTTGCAGTCCTCCAAGTGTTTAAACTTAAATCCAATCATGCCTGTAGTCCTCGGACCAGATGATTAGGGTTAGTTAACACTTCGTTGCAGTCCTCCAAGTGTTTAAACTTAAATCCAATCATGCCTGTAGTCCTCGGACCAGATGATTAGGGTTAGTTAACACTCCGTTGTAGTTCTCCAAGTGTTTAAACTTAAATCCAATCATGCCTGTAGTCCTCGGACCAGATGATTAGGGTTAGTTAACACTCCGCTCCATTTTCTCCAAGTGTTTAAACTTAAATCCAATCATGTCTGTAGTTCTAGGACCAGATGATTAGGCTTAGTTAACACTTCGTTGCAGTCCTCCAAGTGTTTAAACTTAAATCCAATCATGCCTGTAGTCCTCGGACCAGATGATTAGGGTTAGTTAACACTCTATTGCAGTTCTCTAAGTGTTTAAACTTAAATCCAATCATGCCTGTAGTCCTCGGACCAGATGATTAGGGTTAGTTAACACTCCGTTGCAGTTCTCTAAGTGTTTAAACTTAAATCCAATCATGCCTGTAGTCCTCGGACCAGATGATTAGGGTTAGTTAACACTCCGTTGCAGTTCTCTAAGTGTTTAAACTTAAATCCAATCATGCCTGTAGTCCTCGGACCAGATGATTAGGGTTAGTTAACACTCCGTTGCAGTCCTCCAAGTGTTTAAACTTAAATCCAATCATACCTGTAGTCCTCAGACCAGATGATTTGGGTTAGTTAACACTCAAATATGTTCGTTCCCTATGGTCCTTGAACCAAATGACACAGGTTAGTCAACACCCCCACACAGCTGTTGTCACTAGGGCTTAGCGCTAAAATTCTTGATTGTGTTTAAGTTTATTCTAATTTATGATTGGCTTCCTTAGTCATGTTTAATTCAAAGCCGAGGGGTAATAACACTCCCTTTGTATATTTGGAAAGACATGTGAAACTTCCATAATTACTCACTGCAATCATTGCTTATTAATAACTCTTATACGAACTGTTCTTTTCAATACCAATTTCGATTATTCATACCATCAGTATGATATCAAGATCAAGTTTATTCGCATTATTATAATTGCAAAGTACAGTTATGTGCAGCAATAATAAATCATAAGACATGTAACGAAAACACTAGAAACAAAAGGGAAACTGTTTCATTGATCAAGAGAAAAGGGTTTACAATTCCATACATAAAAACAAAATTAATACAAGTACAAAACGAAAGCCCCTATGTCTAAGTCTTCGGTTGAGGGACCACAGGGTCTGCAGCCTGATCTGTCTGAGTAGCAGCAGCTTCTGGAGCTTGGTCCTTGGGCTCAGAAGAGGTCTTCCCCTTTTCCAACCCCTTGCCCTTGTCCTTGGGTGGCTCAGCTTGTTTGCCCTTATCACCTGGTTGATCAGACTCCTTGGAGGCCTCAAGGTTGGCAGGAGGGGCTTGGCTGGCCAGGGGTTGATTCGAAGCCTCTGGGAGCTGTGTAGGAGGAGGATCAGCCACTAGGAGCTCTCGGATCTCAGGATCGTAGTATATGCTCCTAGGCAGTCTCAGCTCCGAGTCAGCAGGGACTCCAGCAGCGTCCAGTGCCTTTTTCCAAGTTATGTCGCAATAGTCTCGACTAACCGAGGCGAATTGCTCCGTAAGCTGGGTCCCGGTCTCCTCCACCCCCAGCTGATAAGCTACTTTCCTTTCAGCCTCAACTGCCTCCTTGGCCAGCTGAGCGTCCTTCTGAGCTAGTTTGGCAGTCTCTTTGGCTTTTTGGAGTTCAGCTCGAAGTTGCCCCACAAGTGCTTTCTCAGTTTCCAAGTTAATCTCGGTCATATGTAGCAGCTTGCGTTGCTCTTCGGCCTGTTTCTCAGCATTCTTCAGGCCCGCGTCCAGACTTTTCTTCTGATTAACCATCTCCTTCAACTGCTCGGACAGCAGAGAGTGGTCCTCCTTCAGGCTGCCCAAAGCTTTCTCTGCCTCGGACCGAGACTGGGCCGCTGCTTGGGCCTCAAGATGGGACTGTTTATTTCACTCCTCGACCATAAAGATCTGCTGGGTGACCTACATAATGGAAACTTTGAATATAAAGCACAGAAAAAAGGAAAAAGCAAAAGTTTCAGTGATTCAACTAAGCAGACTGAGCCCGCTTACCATGGCTATATCCTTCTTAAGGGATTAGAAGAGCTCCTGTTGGTTGAAACGCCTGTAGGAGTCTATGTCATGGGGGAGGAGTAGTGGCTGTTGCAAGGCCTCAGCAACATAACCTGCCCTTCTTCCATCATAATTCCTGAGGGAGGTGTCCCAAGAGATTGGAGCGCCATCCAACTCCAACCTTGGAGACCAGATGCGAGGTCCTCCTCAGCGTACATCAGCCAGGATGACCTCATCTTGGCTCTCAGTAGACGAGGCCCTCGTGTTCCGGTGGTCTCTTGCCACCTTCTGTTGCTTGGTCCCTTTGGGTGGCAGCGCCTCCCTCTCTTCGGTTTCAAGATGGAGCCTTTTCTTCTTTAGATCTTGCATGGGTTTCAGGCCGGGGTCGGGAACCTGGGATGGTGCTGGGGGCAGAACTACCACAGGTTGGGACGTACTAGTCCCTTTCGGCTCGGCCTTCTTGCCCCTATTCTTCATCAAATTTCTCAAGTCTTCCATATCCTCCTCGTCCGAAGAGTAGTCTGGAAGAGCAGTTGCTAGAGCAGGAGGTTGTACAACAGATTGTCTGTCAGCTTCCTCCTCAGTGTCAGGCACTCGTATCACTTCAACTTCTCTGGAAGCCTCTCATTCGAATTTGAACTTGTCTATCTGCTCCTCAAGTGAAGAGGTTGAAGAATCGACTCTTTCCTCGGCCGCAGTGGGTTCAAGAGGAACCTGTTGAATTGGCTGAACGAGCTGGGCTACACCCTGTGGATTGGGATGTGGCACGGGCAGAAGATCGTATGAGGCCAAAAAGCCTTTCTGAGCTACGTCTATACGGCTGAGATGATAATCTCCCTGTGTTATCGCGTTGCCGACTGGCTGAAAATCCTTCTTGCATGGCTTATAACCGAGAATAAGGGGGACCGACTGGAGTTGCCCGTCCTCACTTACAAAGATCTTTGATCTTAGTAAGTAATTAAGCACAGCAGTGTTTGTGAGACTCAGTCGAGGAGAAACGTGATCTCTATCTGTTAAACATCACAGCAGAACGCAGTCAGACACTTGAAAACAATGATAAAAAAAAAATGCAACAAATTTGTTAGAACAAGGAGACCCTAAACCCACTGTTAATAAACCTAAGTCTAATATATCCCACCTGGCTCTCCTGGCTTGGTTCGGCAGTGAGGACCATCATACCACGCGCCCGAGACGATCACGTAGTCGTCCTTCATCCCTTTGTTAGATTTGGGAAGGCAAGAGAGGAGCCTAACGGTATCGGATCGGGATTTAAGATAATACCCCGCCCCTTGCTGCCTATGACACTCGTACATGTGTACCACGTCACGCCAGGTGAGTCCTAATCCGAGGAGACGGTTCAGATCATCAATGGCTCCTAAAATTCTAAAGACGTTGGATGCACATTGGTCGGGACTAAGTCTATGGTTTCGGAGGTAATTATTGGTGATAGGACCCATAGGGATAGTCATCCCACCTTCTAAAAAGGCGATGATGGGGATTACGACCTCGCCCGTCTTGCGATCTGTTAGTATTCTCTCTGGAGGACAATATCTCAAACCCACATTTTGAGGTATGCGGTATGTTCTCCTAAACTCCTCTATTTGGGCAGGGCTATCTACCAGATATTCAAATTTACCCATCTTCACTAGTTGGGAAGAAGGAAACGCTAAAAGTAGTGACTCAAAGGTGACCGTTTCAAAGTCGAGGAGGCTGGCCGAAGAGAGAGCAGAGTGTTTTAGTGGAGAACAACTTACTCGAACTAAACTGGAGACTGATCTTCCAACTCGTTGAGAAATTTTTATGGATTCTGAGAAAGACTATGACCGGTGGCAGGGAGAACTTGGAAGATTCGAATGCTGGAGCTTGCTGGGCGCTCTAAGGATTTGCAAAGTAAAGAAGAAATGACCTCCATTGAGGCTTTATATGGTAACAAGCGAAGGGTCAGGGGCCATCCCGCCTAAATTCTGAGAAAAAATCACGTCCGTTGGATCAGTAGCCCACCGTTTGATGCCAAAGACAAAGCGCCGCCTGGAGTAATTGGTAACGCTTTGGGAGTGACGAAACGACAGCAGCATTTATGAGGCGCCTACTTTTATGCCCACACGCGTGTAAGTTCAGATATTTTTGCTGTTTCAAACCGCCATTTCATGACAAGTCAAAATCCTATTTTTTCTCCTCGGATGCTAGGGAAAAACTAAAATTTTGAGGGGCTATTGTGGGGGGTGAAGCCCAACCTAACATATTGGGCCCAAGGCCCTATTTGGGGACTACTGTTTGTCCGAAGAGATGAAAGTACTTAAGAAGAAGCTCATGTAAAAGAAACATGTCTGGAGAGGAGCAAGGGGCATAGTCCGAAGAGATATTCAATTGTCCGAGGAGGCCATTATCCTCGGATCCGAAGAAGCTTGATCAAACATACGTCTGGGAAATTCAAATGATCCTCCTGACAAGTGTAATGATAGAGATGAACCTCAGGCGCGCTTAAGGATAGCAGGGACGGAGAAATATCTAGAAGACAGACTTCAACCACCACATTAAATGCACTGCACCTACTTTTCTGGCCGCATTAATGTGGAGAAGACCCCTGAACAGTGCACTCTCAGCTACCGCCACTCACACAAGGCTAAAGAGGATACATGATGGGACATGCACTCAAGTGGGCGTCTAGATGATGAACAAGTGGACGATGAAGATGAAGGGAGAGGGTACTATATAAGGGGGAGAGGCCTCTGATAAAGGGGGGATCGAAGAAAGAAAGAAAGAGAGAAGTAAACACCATTACTGTAGCTCTAAGAACTGTAACAAACATTCATTCAATAAGATGTCTCTTCGGATTTCCACATCTGCCCTTGTCCGAGCATGATTGCACGTTAGATCGTTCATAAATACCATAATCAGCTTTTGTTTAATTTACATCCAGCCCAGTTCTTTCACCCACACTCTACAAATTCATTGTCTTGGGTTCATTGGGCTCACAATCCATACCTTTTGGGCTTGGGCTACAAAAATTGACCCTACATTTATAATTGATCAAAGATTAATAGTCATGTCATCAATTAATTGTCTAAATTTAAGTTTTAGTAGTTTAAAATAATGCATAAAAGATGAGTTTATATATCAAATGGCAAATTACATCCGATTGGCATGCATGTTAAGACCATATAGAACACGTAATCCAACGGTTGGATTTTCAAAATTTGAATTCAATAATAAGTTATTGGGTGGTGTAACAGTTTTTAGAGTTACATCAGGTGCAACTGGAACCCTACCCTATATTTTTTAGGTCGATGTGAATTTTGACAAATCTACTGTTAGATTACATAATCTTTATATATTTTCATGCTTACAGAATTTTTAGGTGATCAAAAATTAATAGCCATGTCATCAATCAGTTGTCTAGATTCAAGTTTAGTAGTTAAAAATAATGCAAAAAAGATGGGTTTATAAATCAAATAGTAAATTACATCCGATTGACATGAAAATTGGCATGCATGTTAAAAACATATAGAACATGTAATCCAATGGTTGGATTTGCAAAATATGAATTCAATAATAAGTTATTAGGTAGTATAACGTTTTTTAGAGTTACATTAGGTGTAACTTGAACCCAATCTTATTTATTCTCATGCATTGTGTGGGTCCATGTCTAGTGTATGTATATATATTTATATTGCCACATAAACTTTATTGCCTCACAATTTAATACTTCATTATTCTAACGTGTGTGTATATATATAATTAATTTAAAAAAGGAAAACTTTTATCTAATTTTAAATTTCATTATATATTTAAAAACAACATTAAAATTATGTAACACCATATTTTCTAAATGTTATCCCTCCCTAACACTCACTTGCTCTAGCTATTAGTTAGTTTTTTTCTTAACCCAATTATTTAATATTGAATATACATAATTCAAAATTAAAGAAAAAAAATTTAGAAACACACAATTTTGTTTAACAGTTTTGATGTAGTAGATTATGAGTGATTGGTAAAAAGTGATGGCCTATATAAAATTTAGAGGCAATTAATCACGTTATGCCACATAAGATAATTTAGGAAAAGAATGTGATAAAAAGGACGCACTTAAAATTTCTCTTTTATATATATATATATATATATGTAACAAAAGGTTTGTTTTTGATCTAATCATCTTTTAACTTTCAAAAACCCTATAATAATAATAATAATAATATGGAGCAGCAAGATTTTCAAGAAATACTCCACTGCGCGCATTGCGAAAGGAGCTTCCGATCGGTAGATGGGTTTATTAGCCATAATTGCGGAAATATGTTCGCAGACGTCAACACTTTGTAGCAACACAAAGTTGAGTTCCACTCAAAGTATGATATTTTATATTTTATACTTTCAAGAATCTATTACTATATTACTTTATATTTCATATTTTATATTGTTCTTCACATTGAATTCAGGAAACTGATTCATTTTAAGGCACCCAAGAAGGCGAAGAAACGAAAACCTGCTCGTTAAAGATGATGTTTACGTAAAAAAGTTCAGAAAGAAGAAAGAAAAAGAAAAAAAAGGAAAAAAGAAGAAGATTCTTTCAACTGGTTTCACTTTGTTACTGTAAGTATCACTGCTATATAGACTATATATGCATTGAAAATCTTTATCTGGTAATTGTTTCTCTATTGTACAATCTGTTTTCTTTGCTCACTGTGTGTACTGGCCTTTGGTATTGAGGATTTGAGATCAAGTTCAAAGGTATAAATTGTTCTATTTTAATCTCCAGGGGTTACTTTGTGTTTCCCTTAAAGTCTCTAGGGTCAACATGCAATTTCTTTTGTTCTTAATATATATCGAATATGATGCTATATATATGCATTGAAAATCTTTATCTGGTAATTGTTTCTCTATGGTACAACCTGTTTTCTTTGCTCACTGTGTGTACTGGCCGTTGGCATTAAGGATTTAAGATCATGCCACATGGCTAATGCCTTAGAAAGTTCAAAAGTATAAATTGTTCTATTTTAATCTCCAGGGTTAATTTGAGTTTCCCTTAAAGTCTCTAGGGTCAACATGCAATTTCTTTTGTTCTTAATATATATCGAATATGATGCTATATATAAGTCACTTGTTATTTTAGAATAGGAATCTCATTTATTTTGTATCAATGATCTGTGTAATGCCATATTTGAATTAATATTCGTCTATTAATCTTTATAGAAAGTCGCTCTTCTTACATAAAACTAGGGTAACAGCTAATACTACATTGAGTGGGAGGAGGGGTTGGGGGATTTTAAAATCTTCATATTGTCTGAATATCTCCTTTGCCAAACCTGACTTCTGATCCGAAAATTGCCTAAATTTTTTTAGGTAGCTTTTAAGTTATTTTACTATTAGAAAGCAGTTAGTGAGTGTTGAATATGGAAGAAACTAGAGATAGTTTAGTTATGGTACAAATTGCTGATTGATGTCTATATTCTTACCAATGGCTGTGTCCAGAAATTTCTAGCCAAGTTTGGACTGCGACTAATTTTGTCTTCAATGTCATCTGAACAAATTTAGTCTAAGGATATTCATATTCATGTGAAAAGGCAATGTGCACTTTGTGTTTTGGGTTTCAACCATATACTTAAGGAATCAGTATTGGACCGGCCTTGTTTTGGGATATGTTTCCTAAACATGATTGGTTTACTTTTATGGTTTCATGATCGTACAGTGAAGTGCCTAAATAATGTTACTGGCATAATAACAAGGTGGTCTTAAATACTACTTTCTTTTGACATTTCACAATTTTTTTTGCAAAAAAATACATTGAAGAGGATTTAGCACAGCAAATTTAATGAGGTCTTTAGAATTGCATGAAATTGGCCAGTGGTTGAAATGTTGTGGATAGTGTGTTTGGGAATTTTTCTTTCTTTTTTTTTTTAGTTTGCAAATGAAGTAGTATGTGATGTGCATTTTCCTTTTGTACAGGGATGATCAAGGCAAAGAACAGGATTTTAAAGATCTTTTTCAATTCCTTATGGCCAAGTTAGTTTTGCTTTATCTGGGCTTGCTGAACTGTCACCATTTCTACCTTCAACATTGACCAATCCTTGGATTTGTTTTGGACTTCTTCACACTCTCTCATTGGGTTCCTCTACAGCAATTGCTGTGGAATCTACAACTATAAGGTCAATTGGTCCATAATGAGTTTCAATTAAGGAGTTTCCTGGCGATCTGATGATAGGTCATTAATTGATGGGCAAGCTTGCTTCAATTAGTTCATAGAGGGTAAGATCTTCATCTGTTAGGAGCAATTCAGATGGTGATATTTTATTTTGAAGGGATTTCGTTCTTGGTCTTTTCTTACCATAGTTGCTAATACAGTTGCTAACCTTCTGTAGTTTGCTTAGAAGAATTGCCTCTGTGCTTTTCTGCCTAATTGGCCAATTTGTTCGTTCACCCTGTTTTGTTAATAATAATTGTATACTGTCTCTCTCACTATAGAATTCCAAATGAAGTTCAATTGCATTATTTTATTGACAATTAGTTTTGTAGAAAGTTGCCTCTGCTTGTGCAGAGAATTGTGCAGTAATTACTCATATGGAAGAAGAATGAATCCTTGTAATGAGTTTTAGGAGAAACTAAAGCTTCTTTTGTGGTTTTTAGAGGTTTTGTAGGGTTTTTTTGAGATATACATGATATCACTTGACTCAAAAAGTTTAAGTCTATAAGTTTAGGCATATTAGACTTCACTACCTCACACATTTTCTCATCGTTATTCAATGTGGGACTTTATGTCGTTTTAGCTTATTCAGTAGCATTTGTCGTCAAGGTTGATGATGAGGAAAAATTCTCCCATTCCTACTGTTAGCTAGCTAGGTAAATAATTTTGAGCTTGCATATATGTATAAATATATTTTGAAAATTATTAATAGTCCAACAGCACCTTGGTGTTGTAAAATGCATGTTGGCAGGTGGCAGCATGATAAGCTCGCGATTTTGCTATCATGGTGGCAACTCTTTGGTAAGTCAGAGAAAACTCCATAGAGGGAACATCTTACCCTGGCGAGAATGAACCTTTCCTCTTTCCTCATTTTCCACTAAGGACTAGCGATCCAACCTAAAAGGATTAGTGAGGAAAAATATTAAAATTATTATCAATTTCACTTAAAAATGATTTTCAATTTTACATAATTATAATAAGTTCATAACTATAATTGATATCATCTTAATAACATTAAAAAAATAATAATAATAAGAAACACTAGGTAGTAAGTTGTTATTGATTATTATTTGAACTTACAACTAAAATTTTTTTGTTACCCACAATAACGACCAATAATAATTTGTCACTTAAAATTTATTGTGTAAATGTTATAGACAAAAGTCAACTATTTTAAATACCAACTAAAATTAGGCTTGTAGCCCCCACACCCAACACCAACATTGCCACACCTTGACTTTAAAGGGTTATTTATTTATTTATTTGGGTTTATTAAATTTTAATTAATCATACTAGTTTTTGAGCACGCTTTCAAAAACTCTTCTATTTTTTTTTTTTTTAATTGAAACCAAAAAATAATAATAATAAAACCCAGGTTCTTATATTAAAAAAAAAAATCACGTTAATTAAAAACAAATAAAACGTATCTCTATCTTCTTCTTCTTTGTTTCTCTTTAACCTTTTTTTTTCTTTTTTCTTTTTTTGTACATGTTTAGCTCTATCAAAAATATTCCATTAAAAAAAAAATCTATCAAAAATAAAACCAAGTTGATATAATCTATATATTAAAAATAAATAAAAAAAGTTAGAAAGTGTAAGGAGATGTGATACCTAATTTTGTGGGATATGGAGAAATGTGGTGAAAAAAAAAATTAATTAATTTACCGAAAATTTTGGAGTTTTATTCAGACTCCACATCTTAGAGTCCATGGCTTAAATAGAGTCAAATGTCAACGTTTTCAAGTCGGTTTTGAATAGGGTCAGCCTCTTAGAGTCCATGGCTTAAATGACTTGGAATCCCCTTATATGATAGTATATATATATATATATATATAGATATATAGACAGAGATATAGATAATTTCATGGGATAATTCATTATGTAAAAAACCATTATTATACATTAGACTTAGTACATGCATTTATCTATCAATTATAATTAGTTACAAATTTAGGAGCTTCTACCCAATATTTCAAATAAGATATTGAGTTAATCCCATATCAATTTAGGTACACTTTTTCTTTTTCTTCCACCCTCCAAATTTGAGGAAGTAGAATTCTTCTTTTGTGGAGATGCTATGGCCAACATGTTGCTTATAAAGCCCACAAGTCTTCTCTTTCTCTCCTAAATCTCTCCCACCTTTCATTTGTTTTTATTCCTATAGTCATTTAAGTTGGTTTTTCCTAAGTTTAATTTACCTAATCTAAACTAGTTCAAACCGTGTCTTAAACAAGATTCACAAAATAAAGAGTAGATTAGAAATCTAGACTTCCTTTTGCAATATCTCATTGTTTTACATTTGGTCTTGGGGATTAACACATAAAAAGCTAAGGAATTGAAACATCAATGCATTGATGTGAGAATTGTTTCGGTTGAATGCTATGATAAAGTTGGTCAAACATGGTTAAACCTTGTATATTGCTATGGACTTCTTGGATTTGTTATAGTACATAAACTTTGGTTCATTTGTAGTGTTATAGGGGCTTCAAAGTATCAACTCATTTTTCGATTTTAATTTAGGTTTTCTTGGTTTTTGTGTTTGAATTATAAAACACTTCATGGGGAAAAATGGGTTAGCAAAAATCTAGGTTTGGAATTAAAATCAAGTAGATATGTGACCAATCATGCCATAGAAATCCAATTATTGTCAATTAGAACCCCATATTTGTATGAAACAAATGTCTCGGAAGATAGAGCAATAAATAAAGGATCAAATTTTTAAAAGAGAAGAAGAATTTTTGAGCTAAAATTAAAAAGACAACCTACAAAAAGAATTAATTTAAGGTCCAATTAGTCCAAAATAGACCAAAAGTGATTGAAATTGAACGAAGGGACTAAATAGGACTTAGGGAACCAAATAGGACCGAAGTAGACCTAACTGGACCAAATAAAAATTGTATAATTTTTAGGAAGAAAAAATTATCTTCAACAAATTTTAGAGAAAATTATACATTATATTATAATTACAAAATAATTATTTATTCCCACACATTGCATGAGTCTGTGTCTAGTGTGTGTGTATATATATTTATATTGCCACATAAACTTTATATCCTCATAATTTTCATTATTCTATCGTGTGTGTGTATTTATATGTAATTATTTAATTAATTTAAAAAATAAAAAATTTTATCTAATTTTAAATTTCATTATATATTTAAAAACAACATTAAAATAAAGGACTAAATATATTGGAGTATTTTTGGAGTTTTCGTAAAAAAATTCATTAAATTTAATTCCATTCTCTCCAATTCTTTCCAACTTTGAGGTAATGAAAATTTAAAGTTTTAAGGGAATAGAGAAGAATGAATATTCCTTCCTATCCATTTCGTTCCCTCTCACTTAAACTCTCAAACAAGGGAATAAATTTTTTATTCTCTTCATTAAAACTCTCAAACAAGAATGTAAAGAATATTCTAAAATTATTTTTGAAAGCTCGGAAATGTGTTGAAAACACAAGAGCAATTTAGACCCCTCAATTAAAGTTACGGCTCGATAGATTTTACACTAACTTAATACAAAGTGCGGAATAGTATAAATGCGAGCGGATGAACAAATAAGCTACTCTAATCCATAAACTAAGCAACACAGCAGTAATGGAATATAAAAGAGTAGGGAAGAGAGATGCAAACACAGAAAACACCAAGACGTGTTCTCGAAGAACTCGGCGAAAAACCTCTCCGCCGCCTTCCAAGCGGAAATCGATCCACTAGACAATCAGTTGGGATACATGGGCTAGCAAGAGACCCTCCAAGCCTAATCTACCCGATGCACCTAAGCCCTCCAAGCTCCTACTCCAACAAGGCTTCTAAGAACCGTGTCTTGTCTAGCTCTCTGGATCCCGCAACAAGCTCTATTTTGCATCTGTCATTCCAGGCTTCTTCCAATGCTTCCCAGCAGCACCAAAACGTCACTCAACACACTCAAAGGGTGAGGTAAGTGTTTGGGCTATCAACCTCTCAATGGTATGGAAATGGAGAGGGAAGAGTTGAGGAAATACCACAAGCAAGTGTATAGAGAAAGGTGGGGATGACAATCTCTAATTCCCAATGTGTTTGGCTAGGGTTTTCTCTCTGAAGCATTCCTCAACATTTGTGGGTAATGAGGGTATATATAGGATAGGTGCAAAAAGTGTGAGTCAGTCAGTACAGGCTGGCAGAACAGATTGTCTCGCGGGTGTCTCGCGGGAAGGCCTTACCCGCGAGATACTCGCGAGACACAGCTGTCTCCACCTGGCCTGACTCTTCGCATTCCAGCATGTGCATGGCACATGTTTCACTTCGCAGGAAGCTAAGTCGCGACATACCCGCGAGAATCCTTCAGCCTCCAAATACTTGAGTCTTCACACACTCTCTCTATCACACAACCCTTACAACAAATCCCACAAATAATACAGGGTATGAACGATTGAAAGTGATGACAATCAAATTTGGCACGGAATAAAAGCCAACAAAATACATAGTTGTAAATAACAACTTTACAATTTTTTTAATTCTTTTCCACTCCATCCTCCCAAACAAGGGCTAAGGTGTTTGGCATCACACAAGAGATCCAAATCCAGTTGCAAACAGAGGTAGAGGAAGATCAATTGCATGCCAAATTGCTAAGACTTTGTAAGGGTCATCGGTGATATTGGTTTTGAGAGCAAGAAGAGCTTTCCTTTATTTTTGAGAGTTTTAATACAAGAAACATGTTATAACACGGTTACATGGCTCACTTTCCTTTATTTTTCTCTTATCGTCAGTCAAAAAAGTTTTATAAAGATTAGGATCAGTGATCGATCATGCACTGTTTGGTGGAATCAATTAAGGGAAAAAAGATCTTATAAAAAAAAATTAAAGAATATTATGATAATCCTTTCACACTTATTAATTTACATCTATTATTTTATACATATATTCACAATTGATGCAAAAATATCTACATTTTAGCACATAAAAGTAAATATGAAAAAAGAGATGAACATAATGAATATGCATGAATAAAAACCAATAAGTCAATAAATTATAGTAAAAGACACACTAATGTACCATTATTAGATACATAATTGCACATTTCCACAAACGTCTTGTGCATGGCTTCTCACAAATGTTAATATGAATTGTGCTTATTGAGTTAATATTGTATAATTTATTTATTTTTTTAGAAAAATGAGTTAATATTGTATAATAATTTTGCATTAAGTGCGGATCACAAAAAAACAAATAGAATACGTATAGGACACAAAAACCAAGGGTGGAGCCAAAAAAATAAAAACAAGACACTAATAGTTATAGTAAACAGTGAGTTAAGGCAAAGGCCATGTAGCTGAAGTAGAACCTCCCCATGTACAAAGTGTTTAGGGGTTTGGGGGGAAAAGGTTCGAGCTGCAGGATTAGCAGTATGTTGTAATTATCTCTCAAAAAAAAAAAAAAAACAGTGAGTTAATCCCACGTTAGAAAATGAGTGTGAGTAAAAAAGATTTAAAACCGTATTCAAGAGTTAGGTCATTTTGGATATACACGACTATCAGTTTTTTAAGATTTTCTCCCCTCTCTCCGTATATGTGTGTGTTAAAAATACCTAGTATTCTAAAATAAAAAATAAAAAATGCCCTTGCTAGCTAATGGCAATTTGATTTTCATGTTTTCTCATAGGTTATTTTCTTGAGCTTTCAATAGAAATGTTTAGAGTTCATTTCCTCTTTTCCCCCAAAACTATTGAATTATATTTAAACAATTCAATCTTAAATGTTATTGAGTAATTGATGTGGTTAAAATGGTCAGGGAGAGGATCTTTTGCTTCCTTTTCTAAAATTGATGTTTAGCTAAATGTATCATTTCTTGAGGATGTTATTGGTAATCTATAATGCTCTGTATAATAAACATTTTTAGGATAAAATATAAAATTTATCCCAAAGGTTTGGGCTAATATTAGGTACTAAAATATTTTTTTTCAAAAATATCCAACTTGCTCCTTAATCACAAGCACCCTGTCGGGTATATAATTCTCCATTTTTGGCTACTATTTATCTACCATTAGCTACACAAAGACTCCATCACTTATATAATTCTCATCATGTAGTCACTAGAATATCAATACAGTCAAAATAAGTTATTGAAAGGAACTAGAGGACTTGGAGGGATAATAGCTTGAGAAGGTACAGCATGAGGAGATTCCAAATGAAGGGTTAAAATATAAGGACACCAATTGATCAAAAAGCATATGCAAATAGGTTCGAATCCAATTCTGTTAAATTAATTCTCTAATTTTTTCACCTTCCTTTTCAACATATATCCTTACTTTCATGTTTTGATAATGCTTAGAACACGTTGCGCTTTTCTTTTGTCCTTTTAATCAAACGTGAAGTGTGGGTTTTACTTCGTTAAAAGAAGAAATTAATAAAAATTGAACTTGTGATTATATTTACCAGACTTTATTGATTATCAAAAAAAAAAAAAAAAAAATCAGACTTTATCGTGGTCTCCTGTCAATTGGATAAGATTCTAAAGACCTTATTCAATCACTTCAACTTTAGTTGCATAATTTTCCTTCTTTTTGACTTTTTGTTCAATAAAGCTAGGTCCATGTGGTTCACGATTCTAAAGACCTTATTCAATCACTTCAACTTTAGTAGACCTTATTCAATCACTTCAACTTTAGTTGCATAATTTTCCTTCTTTTTGACTTTTTATTCAATAAAGCTAGGTCCATGTGGTTCACGAAGTCTTGCACCAAAGAAAAATAATGAATTCCATCCCATAGTCTACCAAATTTTAATGAAAACATTGAGCATCTCATAATGATTTCTGTTTTTCATTTCTCTTCCTTCAATTCAATAAGATTCTAAAGACCTTATTCAATCACTTCAACTTTAGTTGCATAATTTTCCTTCTTTTTGACTTTTTGTTCAATAAAGCTAGGTCCATGTGGTTCACGATTCTAAAGACCTTATTCAATCACTTCAACTTTAGTTGCATAATTTTCCTTCTTTTTGACTTTTTGTTCAATAAAGCTAGGTCCATGTGGTTCACGAAGTCTTGCACCAAAGAAAAATAATGAATTCCATCCCATAGTCTACCAAATTTTAATGAAAACATTGAGCATCTCATAATGATTTCCGTTTTTCATTTCTCTCCCTTCAAAAACAAAAATAAATAAATAAATAAAATTTTTGAAACTAATAATATATATTAATATTACTAATTCACAATCAAAGCCCTATATATAAAATTAGAGTCTAAAATACTATTAGCATACAGGTACAAAAGTATCGCATTAAGTACAAGAAATACAATTCAGCAAAAAAAAAAAATTACAATAAAATACAATAAGTATAATTGGGATTGAGGAGAACATAATCTAATAGCTCCCTCAAACTCAAGATGGGCCATAGGAAACAAATTTGAGTTTTGAGGCCAGAGCACTAAAGCATCTTGGCAAATGGGATTAGTAAAATTGGGACAAAATTGGGAAATGCCCCATTTGGGTAAAAATAGTAGCATAATGCCCTTTTCTCCAAACTATATAGGGAAATGCCCCTCTTTTGTAACTCGATTTTCTCAAAATCGAGTTATAAAAAAAAAAATTCTGGAGCCCTATAGCGGCGTTTTTAAGGACCTATAGTGACATTTTCAGGATCTATAGTGACGTTTTGTAACTCGATTTCCATAAAATCGAGTTATAGGCAATTTTTTTAATTTTTTTTACCTATAACTCGATTTCTTATAAATCGAGTTAAAAAACGCCACTATAGGTCCTAAAAACGTCACTATAGACTCCTAAAAAACGCCGCTATAGGGCTTAACTCGATTTTGAGAAAATCGAGTTACAAAAGAGGGGCATTTCCCTATATAGTTTGGAGAAAAAGGCATTATGCTGCTATTTTTACCCAAATGGGGCATTTCCCAATTTTGTCCCATTGTCATCAAGCTAGTCCTAAGATGACACTAATTAACTTTAGTTTCAGAGTACCCTGAAGAACGTAATAACCCTTCTAAAGGTTTCCTTGAAGAAGATCCAACACAAGAAAGGATAGAAATTATGATTGATAAAGAAAAAATAAAGCATGAAAAATTAGTGAAAAAGTGGGAAAAAAAAAATCAAGTATTACGGAAGTTATATACTCATTTTTCTTGTTGATACTCTCTACGACTACTATGATCAAGCTTACTCTTTTGCCAAGCAAATTTGGGAGCCACTTCAAAAAATATATGACACTGAAGAGGCCGGAAGAATTACGCTTGTAGCCTCTATTTTAGACTTCAAATATTGGTAAACAAGTCTGTGTTGGACCGAGCACATGACCTTCAAAGATCCTCATTGATAAGCTATTCGAGGATTGATATTCTAGTAGGTGAACAAATGTAAGTCTCTGCAACCATTGATAAGCTACCTGACTCATGGAAGGAACCTGGGAATTAAGATCTTGCAACACAATTAAAGAAAAGGACTTCATGAAGATGATTCTCCTTATTTTAATAGCACATGTTAAGAATATAAAGTGAAAGATAAACTGAATAGTCTGTATATTGTACAATAGAGAGCCTTATACAAGTTAAGTATGTGTGAGGTACAAGTAATATGAGTATACTTGAATAAGAAGAAAATAGATGAACATAGTGGACATAAAACAGCTGAGCTAGCCATAAAACAGTGTACCAACAACAACACAAAAAAGACGGAAAAGCAAGAAATCTCCATGAGTTTCTATGCGTAGGTTCATATATGAGGCTAACTATTGTATCAAACAAGTGTGGCTGGATGATGTTTTTTATACATGGAGAAATCAACTGTTGTTGAATTACAAAGAAAAAGAAGAGGATTGATGACTAAATCAACACTCAATTTTTTTTAGTCTTCGTCTCAAAAGAAAAAGGAAAAAAAGAAACTTTTTGTTAGGTCTTTTTCGTTATAAGTAACATAAAGGTTTCTTCCATTCATTTCCCCTCCTTTCCTTTTCTCCAGTGGTTAAGTTAGAAAGTTCAATAAAGATTAGGATCAGTTATCATGAACCGTATGGTGGGATCAATTATGAAAAAAAAAAGGAAACTAGAGAATAAATGATGATAACAACTTTGTGGGTTCAAGTTAATTCATCAGGTAAAGTCTCTTATCATTTAACAAGAGATTTGGGATTCGGAATTCATCTATGCACAAAAAATGATTAGTGCCGTGGCCCTGATAATAAGAACCATTATAAAGTGAACTCTATAATATAAATTAAATTTCTATCATATCTATAAAAAAAAAAATGATGATCATGACTTGATAACATATTTAAGTTTATAGATGACTTGATAACATATTTAAGTTTATAGATGATAGTAAAGATATACTTTTATTCAATTATTAGACACATTACTGCACATTGTGGAAATGTCTTTATGACTTCTCATGAATGGTATTAATTATGATGTATGGATTGAGATCGTGCAATACCTGCACTTGATGCAATTCCTCCCTTCACACTCATAATTTTTTTTTTTTTTCACTTTTCAATTTTTTTACTTTCATTTTTTTACTTCTCTTAGCTTTTTTTCTTAACTTTTTTTAATCAATAGTTCAACTTTAAATCTCAAACCATTGAGGGAAATTGCATCAAGTGCACCTAATCTCAATCTATAATATATGTATAGTTTGCCCATTTGGTACTGCTTCAATGACACAGATTTTACATATATAGAATTTTAGTTGAAAAGCTTTTTTTTCCCCCTTGGTGGAACATAACCATATATATTACTTTCCAGTTTCTCAAAAAAATATTACTTTCCAGTTTTGATAGTCACCTCCCATTATCTGGCAAGTCATGCTTTTCCTTTTCTTTTTCTTTTAATCAAACGACTAGTGTGGGTTTACTCCGTCAAATGAAGGAATATGATAAAGCTAACTGGTGTTTATATTATAGAACTTTATTGTAGTCTCCTATCAATTGAATAATCTAAAATAAAGTGATAACTAAATAAACATTAAACTTTTTGTAGTCTTTGTGTAAAGGGCAATGATTACACTTCTATTGTTCACGCATCATACACACTTAACAATAACCCTTGATGCGATTGGTCATTCCACACGTATAAATGCTTATGGGGTGTGGAGGGACAAGGGCTGAGGTTCAAGTCTCCAGAAGAGAACTTTACACACGTATACACTTAGATAAGGTTAGAACAGAATTTCTATCTTGTAAAAATAAATAAATAAATAAATAAAATAAATAAAATAAAATAAAATAAAAAACCTTACCAGTGAATAGAGTGTGGATATTTCCCAAACATAAAAACAAAATGCTTTTGTTGTGTCTTTTCGTTTGCATCTAGCGGGAGGGGAAAAAACATAAAATGACTAGGAGTATAGGATTGGATTTAAAAAAAAAAATGAAAGATGTTAATGTGTCTTTTCTTTTGTTTCACATGGCTCACTTTCCTTTATTTTTCTCTTTAGCCAATTAAAAAAGCAACAATAAAGATTAGGATCAGTGATCATGCACTATTTGGTGGGATCAATTAAGAACCAAAAAAGAAAAAGAAAAGAAAGATAATTAAAGCATATTAGAATGATCTTTTCACACTCATTTACATCTGCTCTTTCACACAAGTATTCACAACTGATAAAATACTTAGTATTTTCAATATATATATATATATATATATTCACAATTGATACATAAATGTCTACATTTTCACACATAAAAGTGAATAAGAAAAAAATAGATGAACATAGTGGACATGCAAGAATAAAAAACCATAGGTTAATAGATTATAGTAAAGAATAAGATACACTAATGTTCAATTATTAGATACACTAAATAATTTAGAGTTCTCGGTGGGGACGGTTTACTCTTTCCTCCACTGTAGTAGTGTGTTTCCCTCTTAAGGGAGGAGGCTGAGGTCCCTCTAGCAGCTTTGCTACTAGGAGGGTATTAGTTAAACAGGGTGAAGACAGGAGTGAGTGGTTTTACGGTTGGTACAGTTATTTAGAATGGATGACTTAACAAATAGGTGGCGGAGTCTATCGCTAACAGAGGAGGAGGAGACAAAGGTTGATCTTACGAAGGAAAAAAAGAAAATAGGTGCAGTTTTGGCCGCAAAGTTCTTTACGCGGAGGAATGTGAACGCTGAGGCGGTGGCGAAGACTTTCCGACCATTATGGCGTACTAGAGGAAACTTCGAGGTATGCGAAGGAAAAGACAATGTTCTTTTGATTGAATTTGAGAAGGAAGCAGATGCGGAGAAGGTGATTCAGCGGCAACCTTGGGCGTTTGACAGGCATTTGGTTGCGGTACAGCGGTTTGATGGAACGTTACAGGTCCAAGATTTACTCTTTAAGAAGACCACGTTTTGGATTCAGATCCATAATCTCCCTTTTCAGTTATTAACAATAGAGGCGGCGCTTAGCATTGGGGAGACCATTGGAGTGGTGAGCCGACCAAAGGATCTAGGAGAGATGAGAGGTGGAAACTTCATGCGTGCAAGAGTAGAGGTGGACATAACCAAGCCGCTGTGTAGGGGAAGGAAAATATCATGGGATGAAACAGGAGAAGGCTGGGCAGCGTTCATGTATTAACGGCTGCCAAATATATGCTACTGGTGTGGACTTGTCTCGCATGATGACAAGGATTGCATCCTATGGCTGAACAGTAGGGGCTCACTACGAGTTGAGGAGCAACAATTTGGCCCCTGGATTAGAGCGCCGCAGTTCAACCATTTGAGAAAAGCAGTGATCGAAGTGCAGGGTTTCGACCAACCGCGAAGGACGACGACAAAACCGATGGTTCCCAGCGATGTGAGATCGGACCAGGAGACGATGGGTTTTCGAGGAAGAACTGATATGGCGATCTCGATCACTGAAAAGCCGGTGCCTGAAGCTGAAATAGTGGTGCCGAAGGAAGGTTACGGCGGTGGAGTTCAGAGGTGTGTTGGTGAACGTAAGCATGACGTGGAGGTTCGAGAATCACGGACACACATCCCGGATTTTAAGGAAGCATTAAATGAGACTGATAATGCGATCAGTAACGGCCCTGGGAGTCCAAAACTTAAGGCTGCTATCCCTGAAATAACGGCGAATCAGTTTGAAAGCAATTTAAAGCTAGTTGACGTTGAAATCTTGGCGGAAAATCCGGGGTGGATGAATGATGAGCTGGAACGGAATGGAAAGCAAGATGATTTTAACATGGAAACAATGATGTCAGATGCTGAATTTAAGTTGGGCTGGGTGGATATGGGCTCCAAAGGAGCAATAAGTAAGGGTAGGCCCAATAAGAGTGGTTGCAAGGGGAAACAAAAAATAAGGCCCAATGTTATAATGGAGAGGGGTGATGGTGATATGTCAGATAAGGGGGCTGTGGGCTTAAGTGAGGGGTCTTGGAAAAGGGCGGAAAGACAAAGACCATCAACTAAGATGGATCCATCTTTGAACATTGGAGTAGGAACGAAAAGAAAACATGAAAGTTCTAGCAGAGACTCTTTCGACGTAAACTTGTATGGAATAAAGACGAAGGTGACTGAGATGTGCAATTTTGTAGAAATGGTAGAGGTTGCTGGGCAACCCCGTTGAGACCAATGAGTCTTCTCAGCTGGAACTGCCAGGGGCTTGGGAACCTTCATACAGTTAAAGCCTTGGAAAAGGTTGTAAATAAAGAAGATCCCATATTAGTCTTCTTAATGGAGACAAAGTCTAGTAGAGATTGGATGAAGGAAGTAAAGGAAAAATGTAATATAAAGCATGGCCTTATTGTTCCAAGCAATGGCAGCAGGGGTGGTTTGGCTTTGCTGTGGAAGGAAGGGGTTTCACTAGATGTGAAAACATACTCAGATGACCATATTGATGCTTGGGTGGATGGGGGAGCTAAGATAGGGTGGTGGCATCTAACGGGATTCTATGGAAATCCAGAAACAGCAAAAAGACCGGAATCTTGGGCAAAGCTAAAACACCTGAAGAATACCTCCTCTTTACCATGGTTGGTGATAGGGGATTTAATGAGATCACTGGTCTGTCTGAAAAAGAAGGGGGAAGTATGAGGCCCCGTAGACAAATGGAGAATTTTGTTGTAGCCGTAAACCAATGTAGTCTTAGAGAAGTGGATTATATGGGTCCTAGGTTCACTTGGTTATACCAACGGAAGGATGGAGAACAAATAAGGGAAAGGTTGGATAGGGCGTTGGCAACCCAGGAGTGGATGGATCTATTTCCTACAGCAAAACTCCACCACCTCTCCTCTTCTGCATCTGATCATTCTCCTATCTCTCTCCATTTTGAGTACCGGCAAAAGAAAAGGAAAGTACAAAGAATGTTTAGGTTCGAATCCATGTGGCTTAAAGATAAAAGATGTGAAGAAGTAGTCAAGACAGTATGGGAGGAAGAGGAAATATTAGCCACAGATAGGGTGCTAGAAAGATGCTTGGAAAGATGTAGGGCCGAGCTGTCGGCATGGAATAAATCAGAATTTGGGCATGTGGGTAGAAAGATATCTGAACTACAAAGTAGATTGGAAGGACTAGAAAGGCTACCAGCATCGACGGAGCAGATACGAGAATTGAAGAATACTAGAGTTGAATTAAATGTCTGGTTGGACAAAAAAGATGCAATGTGGAGGCAAAGGTCGAGACTTAACTGGTTCCAGGGGGGTGACAGAAACACAAGTTTCTTTCATGCTAAAGCTTCAGCACAACAAAAGAAAAATCTAATAGTGGGGTTGATGGACGCCAATGACGTTTGGCAGGAGGATGATGCGAGAATGGAGGAAATCGTGGTGGAGTATTACAATAATCTGTTCTCTTCAAGTAACCCGGATGACTTCTCTGAATTACTGGCTGCAGTTTAGCCAAAGGTTTCCTTGGCTATGAATGAAGAGCTGACCCGAGTTTTCACTGGTATGGAGGTTCACTCAGCACTAAAGCAGATGTACCCTCTTAAAGCTCCAGGACCAGATGGTATGCCTCCACTTTTTTACCAACATTTTTGGAGTACTAGTGGTGGGGTGGTAACAAAAACGGTGCTTGACTTCCTCAATCACGGTATTATTCCTCCAAATTTGAATGAAACTCATATTGTGCTTATCCCTAAAGTTAAGGATCCCAAAAGAGTCACTGATTATAGGCCTATTAGTTTATGTAATGTTGTGTACAAACTTGCTTCAAAAGTTTTAGCTAATAGGCTTAAAAAAATCCTTCCTACCATTATCAGTGATACCCAAAGTGCTTTTGTACAGGGGAGGCTTATTACTGATAATATTTTTGTAAAGTTGTTATTTACAACTATGTATTTTATTGGTTTTTATTCCGTGTCAAATTTGATTGTAATTATTATCAATCGTTTATACCCTGTATTTGTTGTGGGATTTGTTGTAAGGGTTGTGTGATAGAGAGTGTGTGAAGACTCAAGCATGTGGAGGCTGAAGGATTCTCGCGGGTATGTCGCGACCTAGCTTCCCGCGAAGTGAAGCATGTGCCCTGCACGTGCTGGAATGCGAAGAGTCAGGCCAGGTGGAGACAGCTGTCTCTCGCGAGTATCTCGCGGGTAAGGCCTTCCCGCGAGACACCCGCGAGACATGCTGTTCTGCCAGCCTGTACTGACTAACTCACACATTTTGCACCTATCCTATATATACCCTCATTACCCACAAATGTTGAGGAATGCTTCAGAGAGAAAACCCTAGCCAAACACATTGGGAATTAGAGATTGTCATCCCCACCTTTCTCTATACACTTGCTTGTGGTATCTCCTCAACCCTTCCCTCTCCATTTCCGCACCATTGAGAGGTTGATAGCCCAAACACTTACCATACCCTTTGAGAGTGTTGAGTGACGTTTTGGTGCTGCTGGGAAGCATTGGAAGAAGCCTGGAATGGCAGATGCAACATGGAGCTTGTTGCGGGATCCGGGGTGCTAGACAAGACACGGTTCCGAGAAGCCTTGTTGGAGTAGGAGCTTGGAGGGCTTAGGTACATCAGGTAGATTAGGCTTGGAGGGTCTTTTTCTTACTCATGTATCCCAACTGATTGTCTAGTGGATCAATTTCCGCTTGGAGGGCGGCGGAGAGGTTTTTCGCCGAGTTCTTCGGTTTCCTTTTCGAGAACACGTCTCGGTGTTTTCTGTGTTTGCATCCTTCTTCCCTACTCTTGTTTAATTCCATTATACTGCTGTGTTGCTTAGTTTATGGATTAGAGTAGCTTTCTTGTTCATCCGTTCACTTTTACACTATTCCGCACTTTGTATTAAAGTTGGGTAAAATCTATCGAGCCGTATTTTTAATTGGGGGGTCTAAACAGCTCTTGTGTTTTCAACACGTTTTCGAGCTTTCAATTGGTATCAGAGCAGGTACACTTGTTGTGGTTTAAATACCTTAGTGTGATCCTTGACCCTATTTGAGATGGACCGGTCTCAATCGCTCAATGTTCCACCATTTTTTTATGGGAACAATTATGCATTCTGGAAAGTCAGAATGAGAGCATTTTTATGCTCTATAGAAGATATCGTTTGGGATGCGGTAGAGATAGGCTGGACTAAGCCGGAGGCTCCTAAGGCTAATTGGGATAAGGCAGCTCTCGCAGCAGCCAATGCTAATAGTAAAGCTTTAAACGCTATCTTTTGTGCTGTGTCTCCTGATGAATTCCACAGGATCTCTCATATGACAGTTGCCAAAGAAGCTTGGGAGATTTTGGAGACCACTTATGAGGGTACAAAGAAAGTTAAGGACACAAAACTTCAGATGCTTACCTCCAAATTTGAAGAGCTCAAGATGGGTGATGATGAACCGTTTGATTCATTCTATGGGAAGCTCAATGAAATTGTAATTGCTAAACTCAATCTTGGGGAGAAGATTGAAGATACTAAGGTGGTGAGAAAAGTACTGAGGTCCTTGCCTGAAAGCTTTAGAGCAAAAGTTACAGCCATAGAGGAAAGCAAGGACTTGGATGAGATCAAAATTCAAGAATTAGTTGGGTCTCTCCAAACATATGAGATGGGACTGCCTTCCCATAAGATGAGTAAATCACTTGCTCTTAAAACCATCACTGAAAGGATGGATGATTCCTCCGAAGAAGATGGGGTGGAGAAGGAAGTAGCATTTCTTGCGAAAAACTTCCGCAAATTTCTGAAGATGAAGAACAGTGGGAAACCTTTCAACAGAGGGAAGTTTTCATCTTCAAGAGGTGATAGGAAAGAGTTTAAGAGGAAAGAAGGAAAGGATTTTCAACCTCCTTCAGACATTGTGTGCTATGAGTGCAATGGCATTGGACATCTAAAGAAGGAGTGTCCAAATTTTCTGAGGGGAAAAGGCAAGGCTTATGCCACGACGCTCAGTGATTCAGACTCTTCTGATTCTGACTCGGAAGAGAGCTATGACGGAGAGGGAAACTACTCCACCTTCATGACCATTGCACATGTGGATTCCTCGGATGATTTGGGTGCACTTGTGAAGGAGCTTGGTGAGCATTCTGATTCAGAGTCTATTGGGATTGTGGAAGAATCAGATGCTGAAGAAGAAGAAGAGAATATAGCTAATCTTCAAGAAAATTACTCCTTACTACTTGAGAAGTCGGGAGAGTATACCAGAGTAGCCAAGGCAGCTGTAAGGAAAATGAAGAAAGCTGAGGAAGATTACAGAAGTCTCTTGGTTAGATATAAAGAGGCTAAGTGTGAGATTGAGACACTAAATGGCGAGTTGTTTGAAGCCTATACGAAGGTGAGGTTTCTTGAGCAAGAGGTAGTGCAAGCTCATGCCAAGATAGAAAGAGTCTCCTCCCAGAAGTTAGATGATGTTATCTCATCTCAAAAACCTTCTTCAGACAAGTCCGGGTTAGGATACACCGGAGGAAGCGGCTCATCAGCCAGAGTCACCAAAGAAGTTAAGTTTGTAAAGGCAAATGAGACGGTTGTAGAAGAGCCCATTCTTGAGAAAGTTGAGGACGTGAAGAAGAAGAATGTGGCTGAGCAACGAATGGTGAATAAGCCCCGAAATCAATCTGTGGTTAAACATGAAACCAGAGGAAGATCTCTCCCAAGATCACAACGGGGTCCTAGAACGGATTATGTGTGTCATTACTGCGGACTGCAAGGACATACCAGACCCAATTGTCAAAAGCTGAGATCAGACAACAATGCAAGCGCACCTCGGTCATGAGGAAGGAGAAATGACATGAGGTCTTGGGGTGGTGAACAACCGAGAAGTCAAAATCGTGATCCCGGTATGATGGACGTGATGAAAATGATCGGTGCCTTCACCACATGCTTGGAGAGTTTCACCAGAAGGTTTGACAGTCCAAATTCTCATACCCAATCCGTTAAGGATATCACCCCAAACGCACGTGACGTGTGGGTGAAGAGGGGTACTCATGCATAAGCATTATAACGTATCCACGCATAAATTCTTTCAATGTTTAGGGACATTTGCTGTTGCATCTTTTCATGCATTGCTTTCTTTTTACTGTTGTTATTTTGTCTGGTTGGTTTGTACCGGCTGTTTTTTGTTGATCTTTCTTTTCTTGTTCTGTTTTGGGTGTGTTCAAAAATTCAAAAACACATAAAAAAAAAAATAGAAAATCCAAAAAGTTTGATCACTTTGTTGAGTTTTGTCTCAAAGCATGTTTTGCCTTGTACCTTTGTACTTATGGCTTTGTGCATTTAACGAGCTTAGCTTGTCTCTCATGCACTCATATCATTGTGGAGGAAATTCTGAAATCTATGTGACTGTTGTAAATAGATCTTCAACCTTGTCATGAATGATTAGTGAATGGTTTTGTTGATCTTGAGACATGCATAGACTCATGCCTATATATCTTCCCACTTTTATTTTTTATGCTTAAAAGAGCTTTCTAAATGTAAATCTCCAAATGAAAAGAGATATAGAGCTGCAAAAGCCTGTCGCACAAACTAGTATTCGACTAGGAAAAAGGGAAAGCGACCAAAATAAAATGTTTGATGCCCAAAAAGCCAAAGGCTAACTCATCAATTGAAATATCAAAAATTTCAGGCATCTATCTCTAAATGAGATTTTCTTTGCTCAAAAGTTGCAAATGATATGTTGAATATGGAGCCAAATGAAAAGCTTCAATGAATTGTTATCAAGTACGTGTGGGAGGTCATATATGCATGTTTCTATAATTGAGATAGGTCACATAATCTAGTGCTAGTTGTGTATGCCTTGATTGAATTGATCATTGAAGCTTCACATTGGACTAAGGACTATCTCATTTTTGATATCCACACACAACACACAAGTCTATGTTCAATGAATGTCATATTCATTTGTGTGATTGTACTTGATTAAATGTGTTTTCACATGCTCAATCTTTGTTGATCAAACCCAAAAAGATTTTTGAGTGTTTTATTTGTTTTTGAAAGTGATTTTATACTTTCATGTCTTTTGTTTTTGATTAAAATGCATGTTTTTGTGTTTCTTCAAAAAACTGGTTCAGGGGTTGTTTCGCGAGAAGCTCGCGACTTAGAGCTTCCTGCGAAAAGGGCTTGAGGGAAATATTTTTTTCATCCTGTCACACAGAAACTTTCGCGACTGTATCGCGACTGTCTCGCGACCAAAAGCTTCTCGCGAAATGCTGTTTGGCTAAAAATTGGATTTTTCAGAATTCAGACAGAAGTTACCGCGACTGTCTCGCGACTGTTTCGCGACCTAATACTTCTCGCGAAAGTTTTGTGCTTCAGTGGCCCTTCTCGCGACTGTCTCGCCACTCCCTAACCCACGAAAAACGCGTGTTTTCGGTTTTTATATTGCTGATGTGACAGTTTTTCAAAACACAAAAACTTCCCTCGCTCAACCTCTCTCGAACCTTTTCAACCCAAATCACTATTCCATTCAAACCCTTTCAATCCAAGCATTTTTTCTGCATTTTCTTCTTCAAGGTATGTTTGTTAATCAATTCTTTTTAAGTTTTTGATTAGATTATGCAGAATTTTTGTTAGGGTTTTGATAATTGGGGATTTTCGAAACTTTGGGTTAGTTTTCAAAATTGGGTGAATTTTTCTCAAATATTTTGATTGGGCTGTGTCCCATTTGTTGTTTCTGCATCTGTGTTGGCCCCTTGTGGCATTTTACCATGTATTGAGGGTAGATTTTCCCATGTTCATGCATTATTCATGTTATATTTGCATTTGTGCATGCTAAGTGTTTGTCAAAATGTCCGAGTGACATTTTTGTGCCAAATTGAAATCAAATGATTTTAATCCATGGACTTTCACTTGTTTGACCTTATTTTACTTGGTTTGGTCATTGAACCCGTATTTCTTTCACTTTACTCAAATTGCATACTCTTGGCACACAACTAGGCACACTTAGGCACCCTCATGCATCTCATGCCGCACACACTCATCAGCACATGCACACAGACACACACACTTGCACTGTCTCTTAATTTTTTGCATTGTGGTTATGCTTTATAGGTTTGAGTCTTTAAGCATGATGTTAAGAGTCAACCATGCTATGTTTTCAGTCAGTTTAAGTCTGATTTGGAACTAACTTGAATCTAATAAAGTTTGTCTTCTGGTTTGTGTTTGTGCATTTTTTTTCTTCTTTGCTTTGTGAAATTGTGCAGATGTCTCCCACCAAGCATGCAACTAAGAAGAAATCGACTTCAAAGCGAGCCCGAACTGATTCTGATCATTTCAAGTCTATAGAAGCTGATATGAAGTACAATGACTGCTACAAGGACAAGACGATCATCATGGAACGGGTAGTCCAGTTAGAGACTCTTGAGGGCACTTTCATCCTTGAAGTGTTCAAAGATAGAACGTGGACCAAGCTGCTAAACCCGACTGGAGTGGTATATTCAGAGATTATCAAGGAGTTCTTCTCTAATGCCACTGTCAACGGAGATTGTATTGAGTGCTGGGTAAGACACAAGGAGTTTGTGATTACAAGAGAGAGCATCCAAGACTTTTTGGAGACTCGTCCTCCATCTCAGCCAATCACAGTTGCATATGAGGACAGATTGGGTTCTACTGCTGAGATGATTACACTCCTTGGTGGTGAACCGAAGAAATCATCCATGAACACCCTCAAGTTCTCTCCAGAAATGAGGACACTAAGCTATGTGATGATTCACAATCTGTATCCGATCACCAATCTCACCACTCTATCTGCTCCGAGAACAAGATTCCTGTATGATCTCTTTACACATAAAGAGATTGACATTTGTGGCCATATCATGCATGTCCTGAAGAAGAGCATCACAAAGCAGAATTCACAGACTGTGATGTCGTTCCCCTTTTTGATCATGGGATTGATTGCCAAGGCAAAGCTCAAGCTACCCAGTGGCCTCACAGTTGTTCAGAGGGATTACCCCATTGGTGGTCATACACTGACTAGGAGCACTGCACACATTAGAGGCTCCAGGACTGGTGTGCATACCATACCACCACCACGACGGGTTCAGCAGGATGAAGGTGAAGATACAGAGGAAGAAATTGACAGGTTCACCTCAGCTCCAGAGCCCTCTGCACAGCCATCATCTTCTGCTCCACCACAAGGCTTAAGCAAACTTGATCAGTTGCTTGCTAAGATGGATCAGATGTCTACAGTGCTTGACTCCCATATGCCGCACACAGCAGATCAGTTTGCGTACCTTCAAGGACAGATCACCGCATTAGCATCGCAGGTTCAGGACTTGACATCCACTCATGGCTCAGATTCAGAGTCCGATCCGTTCTAGCCCTTTGGCCATTCCGATCAAAAAAGGGAGAAATTTCTGAGGGGGAGCTGGAGAAGAGCTTGCACAGCGTTAGGGGGAGCATAGCTTAGAAACATAGTAACATTGGCTATTGGGTTTACAGACGGTTTAATTCAGTTTCTTTTAGTGTTTATAACTGTTTTACTGCTTTTGGTTTAAAGTTTTGATACTATGTTTTATTTAAGTATTATTTCAGATGTTTCTTTTGTGATATTCTCTATGCTTTGTAGCATACTTTGCATGTACCCATGTTGCTTTTGTAAGCTTTAAGGGTTTGTTTCATTGCATATCTTTGTAGGCTTTTATGGTTTGTGCCATGCATATGCAGTACTTTACTTATGCAGCCTTTATGCCTGTGCTATTGAAGTTTAATGTCATACATTTACTTCAATACATCACTCTTGTGCCCGTGTAGGATTGTTCCTAGATGCATATACGTTCTATGCATTGGTTGAGTGATGAACACTCTTGTGCCCTAGTAGGATTGTTCCTAGATGCAAATACTTCGTGTATTTAGCATTGGTTGAGTGTTGGATTTGCAAATGGTACTCTTCAAATGAGCTTATCATCTTGCATATCCGGATGTTCATTCCTTGAGTGAATGAGCATAGTGATTACTTGTTTGATCTTGCCATGATCTAGTGTTTCTATTTCATTTTGCTTGATCATGTTTTTATTGCTCCATATGCTTTTCAAGTTTTCTGCATACAATGATATTAGTTTGTTGTTGTGTTTCAGGAGTTACTTGTTCATATGTTCCAAGAGCTTATCAGAATCTAGAATTAGGTGTGAGTGAGTTTTGCCTTTGTTCCCAAACTCACGTTTAAGTCTAGAGTCTGTTTTAGGGTTTTGTCACGGAATAGCCAAAGGGGGAGATTGTAAAGTTGTTATTTACAACTATGTATTTTGTTGGCTTTTATTCCGTGCCAAATTTGATTGTAATTATTATCAATCGTTTATACCCTGTATTTGTTGTGGGAATTGATGTAAGGGTTGTGTGATAGAGAGTGTGTGAAGACTCAAGCTTTTGGAGGCTGAAGAATTCTCGCGGGTATGTCGCGACTTAGCTTCCCGCGAAGTGAAGCATGTGCCCTGCACATGCTGGAATGCGAAGAGTCTGGCTAGGTGGAGACAGCTGTTTCTCGTGAGTATCTCGCGGGTAAGGCCTTCCTGCGAGACATGCTGTTCTGCCAGCCTGTACTGATTGACTCACACATTTTGCACCTATCCTATATATACCCTCATTACCCACAAATGTTGAGGAATGCTTCAGAGAGAAAACCCTAGCCAAACACATTTGGAATTAGAGATTGTCATCCCCACCTTTCTCTATACACTTGCTTGTGGTATCTCCTCAACCCTTCCCTCTCCATTTCCACACCATTGAGAGGTTGATAGCCCAAACACTTACCTCACCATTTGAGAGTGTTGAGTGACGTTTTGGTGCTGCTGGGAAGCATTGGAAGAAGCCTGGAATGGCAGATGCAACATGGAGCTTGTTGCGGGATCCGAGGTGTTAGACAAGACACGGTTCCGAGAAGCCTTGTTGGAGTAGGAGCTTGGAGGGCTTAGGTACATCGAGTAGATTAGGCTTGGAGGGTCTCTTGCTTACTCATGTATCCCAATTGATTGTCTAGTGGATCGATTTCCGCTTGGAGGGCGGCGGAGAGGTTTTTCGCCGAGTTCTTCGGTTTCCTCTTCGAGAACACGTCTCGGTGTTTTCTGTGTTTGCATCCTTCTTCCCTACTCTTGTTTAATTTCATTATACTGCTGTGTTGCTTAGTTTATGGATTAGGTAGCTTTCTTGTTCATCCGCTCGCTTTTACACTATTCCGCACTTTGTATTAAAGTTGTGTAAAATCTATCGAGCCGTAATTTTAATTGGGGGGGTCTAAACAACTCTTGTGTTTTCAACACGTTTTCGAGCTTTCAATTTTGATTGCTTTTGAAACTATGCACCACATTAACCAGAAAAGAGGAGGAAAGGAGGGTGAGATGGCACTTAAATTAGATATGAGTAAGGCATATGATAGAGTGGAATGGATATGTCTGGAGAAGATTATGGAAAAGTTGGGGTTTACAGAGAGGTGGAGAAGTCTTATTATGCAGTGTATTACTACTGTCACCTATGCCATTAGAATTAATGGAAGTCCTAGAGGTCGCATTATTCCATCTAGGGGCATTCGTCAAGGAGACCCCTTATCACCTTATTTATTTCTTCTTTGTGCAGAAGGTTTATCAGCACTGATCAAGGCAGCGGTGAAATCTGGAAGTATGGAGGGAATAGCTATCTGTAGAAGAAGTCCGAGATTATCTCACCTTTTCTTTGCGGATGACAATCTTATTTTCTGCAAAGCTTCGCTGAAGGAATGTGACTCCCTTCAAAGAGTTCTAGAAGTTTATGAGAAAGCTTCTGGCCAACAATTGAACAGGGCTAAAACTTCACTGTTTTTCATTAGAAACACGTCCAGTGAGATCCAAGAGGAGATCAAGAGACGTTTTGGAGCCCAAGTTACTAAGCAACATGAGAAGTACCTGGGGCTGCCATCACTTATGGGAAAGAACAAAAGGGCACTTTCAATGATATCAAAGAAAAGATTGGGAAGAAGTTAGCCGGATGGAAGGAGAAGATGTTGTCTAAAGCAGGTAAGGAAGTTCTTATCAAGGTTGTGGCTTTTGCTATTCCAACATATACAATGAGCTACTTCAAGTTACCGGAATCCCTGTGTGATGAGATAACGAGCATGATCAGAAATTTTTGGTGGGGACAAAGACATGAAGAGAGGAAAATCCCTTGGATTAGTTGGGAAAAGCTGTGTAAGCCAAAGGGAGGTGGAGGGTTAGGTTTCAAGAATTTGAAATTGTTCAATCTGGCTCTCCTTGCAAAACAAGGCTGGCGGTTGCAGGTGGGAGATGACTTACTGGTGTATAAAGTGTTGAAGGCAAAATATTTCCCAAGGTGTGATTTTATCAATGCCTCAATTGGTCACAACCCTTCTTATACATGGCGCAGTATCATGGCGGCACAAAATCTGGTAAAGGAAGGAATAAGGTGGAGGATAGGTAATGGTGCAAATGTTAGGGTCTAGGGGGATAAGTGGCTGCCTATGCCTTCTACGTACAAAGTAACATCTCCTCGACTATTTATGCATGAAGACACACGGGTCCAAGAACTGATTGATACCACTACGGTTAGTTGGAAGAAGTCAGTAGTTGAGACTCTGTTTCTTCCCCACGAGGCGGAAGCAATTTTAGGCATCCCTTTAAGCTCTCGGTTCCCGCCTGACAAGCTAATATGGACTGAAACGCAAAATGGCATCTTCAGTGTGCGTAGTGCGTATAAACTAGCAATGAAGATGGCAGTCAGTGGTGTATGAGGGGGCAGTTCTGACAGTAGCTCTCTAAGGCGTTTCTGGAAAAGGATTTGGAGCTTGCCGATCCCACATAAGGTCCGTCATTTCGGATGGAGAGCATGCCGTGAAGCCCTACCCACTAAAAGAAATTTGATGAAACGTAAGGTGATACTAGACATGTAAGGAAGCCTCGGAGACGACTGGGCATGTCTTATGGAGCTGTTCGAAAGCACAGGAGGCTTGGGGTTGTTCCAAGGTGACGGTGCGTGTTGCTAGGACAGAGGGAGTCTCCTTTTTGGACGTTATGTGGCAGTTGCTAATGATAGATAGGGGTAGCGACGAAGCGGCTGCAAGGGTGATTACCATAGCATGGGCTCTGTGGCACAATAGAAATGAGATGAGGAATGGTGGAGCAAGGAAGTCGGGACAAGGGCTGGTACAGTAGGCGATGGAATACCTTGCCGAGTATGGGGCAGCTATGGAGCTGACAGATTCAGTAGGACCGGTGGTGGAGCTCCCGGTGAAGTGGACTCCGCCAAGAGAGGGGTGGTTCAAGATTAATGTCGATGGTGCCATTTTCTCAAAACAGAAAAGTGCAGGGATAGGGGTGCTGATCAGGGACGAGTTGGGGAGAGTAGAAGCTGCTCTGAGCAAAAAGGTTGATGCTCCTTTAGGCGCTGTGGAGGTAGAAGCCAAAGCTCTAGAGGTGGGCCTGATGCTAGCACGAGATGTTAGACTTCAAGAAGTGGTTATGGAAGGAGACTCTTTAAGTTTAATAAATGCTTTATGTGGGACCGCCCCACCACCAGCCTCTGTGGAATTTGTGTAGGGATTTTAGAAGGACAGCTTTCTCACATGTACGCAGACAAGGGAACAAGCCTGCACACCTTTTAGTCAAGCATGCGTCTTGCGTTGCAGATTTTATTAGTTGGATTGAAGAGGAACTTTTATGTATTGAGCAAGCTCTTATTTATGATGTAATGTCTTTTTCACGTATTTAATAAAATCTCAGTATTTCTATCAAAAAAAAAAAAAAAAATTATTAGATACACTAGTTGTAAACCCCGCGTGTTGCGTATGATAATTTTTTTAGAATGATCTCATTAAATTTATTTATTATTTCATTTTGGAATAATTTGATAAATAATAATGTAAATTATAATTATATTTTAATTTGTTATAGGCGCGCGCGCACACACACACACATATATATATATATATATATTATTTTGTCGTAGCAAATCAAAACAATACAAGTTTTCTCAAGAATTCAAAAGGTAAGTTAGCAAAAATATTAATTTTTAAATAAATTTTATTTATAATATTTTGTGTATCATTAAAAATTATATAAAATCTGAAAATTTTTCTTTTAGTTTTAAACAAACTTTCTCAAACCAGAAATTTTCTACCATACAATCAAAAACATTGAGAAACTTATCTAAAAAATTAATAAAACTCAACAAAACTACAATTCAAAAAATCAAAAGAAAATATTGCAACTATTTTTCCTTGAAAAAAAAAAAAAGGAGTACAATTCCAAAGGGGAAAAAGTAGAGAATTTTTTTTGAAAAAAGAAGTATTGTGTTAATTTGTCATAATCTAATCTAACATCGAACCCAACATATGAAAAATGAATAGATAAATAAATAATTTTAAACACAAAATAGAATTTGTTTTCTTAAAAATCTCAAAGAACACACTAATGAAATAAAGAAGATGAAAACAATATAAAATATTCATAAACACTTAAAACAATTATTTAAGCATCTAAGAACATTATATAATAAAGACATAACAATTTGCCGCTAATATATTAAACATAATGTTTACAAATAGTGAAAAGAAACTACACAAAGACCATTGTCTTCAACTACACTAACTGTTCTTCATCAGCTTGTTTAGATTATCCTATTATTTTTCAAACATACTAAAATCTAACAACAACACAAAATATGATATATTATAATATGATTTTTTCCCAATTCAGATCAACATTAAACACCATTCAATAAAAGTATTTAATGTTGTAAATAAAATGATAAAAAAAAATACTTGCATCAAGGAACACATATGAATTAGTTAATAATAGGACAATAAGGGAACGAACCTCTAGTAGGAGATCCTCCTAGAAGAAGTGAATATTTTTTATTGGAAATTTTAAAAAAGTAGAATTCTAAAAATCAAGTAGTCATCAATCTAAGGTAGAGATACAATGAAAAAATAATCCAACAAATAATGAAAAAAAATTGAGAGAGAGAGAGAGAGAGAGAGAGATAACCTTTTTTGTATGGGAAAAATATGCTTAGAATGGGAGAGAGTGACAAATTTATAGTAAGATGATGGGAATAAGAAGAGCCAATATAAAGGACGATGAAGGGGCAAAATAATATGTAAAGTTAAAATAGCCCAAGAAGAATATATATATATATATATAAACAATACTTTTGTTTGATTTTCCATTAATCTATTATATAGATTATAACATCAAAATTAAAGTAGATGAATATGTAAAGTTAAAACTGTCTAAAGTAAATTTGTAAAGCCAATATATTTATATATTTAATATTGTAAAAAAAATAAAGGTAAAAAAATAAATATGAAAAAGACTAATTGTGTGGCCAATGACGTAGCGATCATGTAACTTAACAGGAGCGTAGCAATAATAAAAATTACATTACAGCTTTTAGATATATATATATATATATATATATATTATTGCTTGTGGTGGTAACGTCTTATGGCTTCTCATGAAATATTAATATGAATTGTGCTTATTGAGTTGATATTGTATAATTTCAAAAAAAAAAAAAAAAAAAAAAAAACACAAAAATAGAATACGTATAGGACACAAAAACCAAGGGCGGAGCCCCAAAAAAAACAAAGTTATAGTAAATTTTCCCTTTCTAATTAATTTTCATGTTCTATCTAAGTTATTTTCTAGCGTATCTAATATAGACGTTTAGTGTTCATTGTCCCTTTCTCTAAAAAACTATTGCATTATCTTAAAAAAATTCAATCTTAAATATATTGAGTAATTTATGCAGTTAAAATGGTCATGGGGAGGATCTTTTGTTTCCTTTCTTTTAAAATTGATGTTTAGTTTTTTTTTTTTTTTTTTTTTTTTTTAGAAAACTAAATATTTTTAACACACACACGGAGAGACGAGAGAAAATCTTAAAGAAACTGACAGTGGTGTATATCCAAAAGGGCTAAACTCTTGATGTTTAGCTAAATCACTACAAGAAATCCGGGATTAGGTGACGTTTGTAAAACGTCACTAAAAACCCAAAAAACGTCGCTATAGACACAAATGGTCTACAATGACGTTTTCTTTTACGACATTCAAAAACGTCGCAATAGAGTAGTCGCTATAGGTCTATTTTGACGTTTCTAAAAACGTCGCCATATGTGACTCTTTAACGGCGTTCAAAAACTTTTAGTGACGTTTTTTAAAACGTCACTAAATAATATAGCATTTTCGAATATAATGTAAGAAAATACATTTAGTGACGTTTTTAAAACACCGCAAATAATCAAACCTATAGTGACGTTTCAAAACGTCACAAAAGCATTTGTCCTCTTGCTTTTTAGCGACGTTTTTAAAACGTCGCTAAAACCTGCTCGTCAAGTTTTTTTTTTTTTTTTTTTTATTTTTAAATATTAAAAATGCTCTATAAACTGCTCTATAATAGATCAAATATACCTATTGACCACCAATATTCCATAATAACAAATGTTCAAAGTAACACATTAATACCATTTCACATAGATGCAAATAGATATATATTTAATACCAATACATGACATGTGTCTAAAGTATCATCTTGAATTTAACAAAGCACTTGTCTATATACAAAAAAAATAAAAATAAAAATAAAAAACCACCCAAATTATGACAATATTGTAAACAAGGTGCAACGCTTCCAAAATAATGTGGTTGTTCAAAACAACTATGTGGTAGCCCATACTAAAAAGAAAACCACCCAAACTATGAAAATATAAATAACAAAGTACAATACTTCCAAAATAAATGTGTTTGTTCAAAACAACTATTTAATAGCCCATGGAGTCCTTAAAACATTGCATTTACCGCGATAAGCTAGTTTCTTGATGGGATGAAGCTTGTGATCTTTGTGGAGTTGGAAATTGATGATCTAAACCAAAACCACCCTGAATACAAATAAAGAATATCTAATAAGTTCATAAAGAAATCATTTTGAGTAACAAAATAATAGTAGCTATACTTAAAAAATTTAAACACTTAACACTAAATACATTCTTAAAACATTAAATTTAAAACACTATATTCCATAGACATCCTATCTCTAATATCCATCCAACTCTTGTCCATAGCTATAAAATAAATTTACACAATAAATACCTATAGCACGATATCTTAAAGCATAAACCAAACCAACGGTTAATCCATATTTCAATTACTCTAACAAAACAAACCTATGCTTCTAAGAAAACAAGGAAAAATTTCCAAATTTGAGAAAATGACTTGCAAGTACACCAAGGTCCTAAGTGTAGGCATAAGGAGTCTAATTTCATACGTAATTTATTAATACATTTGGTAACTAATCAACATCTCTTGAAAATTGTCATTTAGTTTGCATGTTTGACATGTGAAAGAAATGAAATAATCAAACAAATATAACTCAACAATATCTATCAAAATTTTCAAAAATCAATAAACACTCCCAATACCAATTGAAACCAACTCAACAAACACTCCCAATAAACACCATACAAGCCACTTGCTTCCTCCAACTCAACAATCCACCACAAAACAATTATCATTATCACAATATAAAATGCTTACAAGTATTGAAGTCCAAAAAGTAATCAACAAACATAACTCAACAATATCCAAATTTTCAAAAAAATAATAAACATTTCCCATATGAATGTAAACTGCCTTATAACACCTTGCAAGCCGCTTGCTCCAACACAACAATTCACCCAAACACAATTATCATAATCACAAATATAGAATGCTTACAAGTGTTGGAAAAAAAGTAGTAATCAACAAACATAACTCAATTTCCTAATTTAATAAACACTCCTAATATCAATTGCAACGACCTTATAACACCATGTAAGTCACCCGCTTGCTTTAACACAACAATCCCCTCAATACAATTATCATAATCACAAATATAAAATGCTTACAAGTATTGAAATCCAAAAAGTAATCAACAAATATAACTCAAAAATATCCATCCAAATTTTTAAAAAATAATAAACACTCCCAATATGAATATAAACCGCCTTATAGCACCATGCAAGCCACCCACTTGCTCCAACTCAACAATCCACCCCAACACAATTATCAACATCTCAAGTACAAAATTTTAAGCAAAAATTACTTACTATGCTCAAGCCAAGCAAACACCTTTCCAATAAAAACCCAAACTTATCACAATAAATGAGTGGTTAACCTACAAAATAAAAGAGGACACTTAAATGATGTGGAAGGCAAATAAGGGTGCCATTGGAAAAAGAAAAAGAAAAGAATTGATCCCTTCAAATTTTCAGATCAGGTAGAGAATACTAAGTTGATCCCTTCAAAATATGCTTATGTGGGGAATCTTTATCCGTTTGTCCTTGTAGACAATGAATTATTTACTTTCAAACTCAAAACTATAAGGAAAAAAGAAAAAGAAAAAAGAAGAATACTTTCATTCTTAATAGAAAGATTGACACATTTGGGAAATAGTAACTTACATATTTTTGTCTCCATTTCTATTTACAGAAGTGCTTTTGCAAGCTAGCCAATATACGCACAAGTTTACACATTTTTCCTCAAAGTACCACCTCCCTCTATCTCTTTCTCTTATACTCACACACCTCCCTCTATCCCTCTATCTCTTTCTCTATATTTCTTATTCTAGTTAAACTTATACCCCTGTGCCTGCCAAATTCTATCTTTATCTAAACCCAATAAAGTTCAAGCATTTCATCAATTCCATATACAATCACAAAAAGCCTTTTATTATATTCAATTAAAAAATCAAAACTAAAGCAAGCAAAACTTACAAGTCCCTTGTTTTGGCATTTTTGTAAAAGTAAAAATCCTAAAATCCTCCCCTGATTGGATGATGTCAAGGTTGAATTTTCAAAATATTGATCTAAGAAAATATTATTTCATGATGTAACATCCAAAAGTTACACTAGTTGTAACTAGATCCTCACTCTAAAACAATTACTTCAAATTAAAAATATCAAATATCAAAGCATACAAGCAGAAAATAAAAGTCATGTCCACACACCATGGTTGCAAAACTCATTAATGAAAATAGGGCCAGTTAAAGGTTCCAAGCCATATCATCTTGTTAATTTGTTTACAGCTTGGTGTTGAAGTTTTTTGTAATAAGTCAGGATGATTGTACTTTTTAATTTGATGTAATATGTGTGGATGGGAAATAATTGTGTTTGAGTTTGTGCGTGATGTGTGTTAAGTGTCATATACTCATGCAATAAAGTTTCAAGATGAATATATACTTGATTCAAATTCAAATATGTCTAATTTTGCAAAGCAAGGTGGCAGTAGACACAATTGTCTTAGTCCTCTTTACAGACTTTACTGCAACAATATTAGTACATTAATTGTAAGGTAGTTGCATTGGCCAATGTCCTCTTTAAACACTACCTTGTTAACCATCAGATCAAACATTTGGCTCTTGGCATCACACTACCAACACCCTAAACTTGGCTAGGGTCTTGTGAATTATGTGAAACACAACACCCTATAATTTTGGTTACCTATGAATGGATCTTGTCAGACCCATACCCATGTAAGACTTAAGGCTAACTACATAGACACTAGGACCATCAGAGAAAAGCCAAATATGCAAGCTAAGCAAGTTGATCAACCACAATATAAGCAAAATAATGATCTTAAAAGAGAAGATAAAATTAAATAAAACAGGGCACATATAATTAATAACAATTTTTTTGTATTTCCCAGTCAAAAGTTGTAGGGAACTACTCAGTGGAGTTAATATGATGCTCCACTAAAAAATCTCAATGTTCTTACCATTAACACTTCAATCTACTGCTTTATTTTAAAGGCAAAGGCAAATAAAATAAATCAATTAATAAGAGAGTAATATTTTGGCATCCTAAAAGTATCATACACAGTATTTAATAGATATGGGTTACTACATGTGCTCCAAAATCAGCATCAAGATGAATAAGAAAAAGATTATAATAGGAAAAATGATTTACCTGCTCAAAACCAAGCATAAGATTTGCCCACTCTATATTCCTAATAATCAACAAATTGGACCTAGCAAGAAGGAGTGCAACCTGTTCCAAAATAAATCACAAAATACGAAGTGAAACATTATCTATATGTTTCATAATAAAAAAAAACTAAAATCAAAAGGCTATTGTGGAAATATTTCATAATAAAACAACTAAAATGAAAGAAAAATGACCAGATCTACCAAATAAACCTTGTGAGATCATGTAAATGAAGAAAATATGGAATAGACTCACTGTGTCTTTGTGTCTTTCTCTTATTTTCATTGGTTGTGGCATGGGTATGGTGAGTAGGAGGGAGAGGAGTGAAGAAAGAGAGAGCAGATCGGTGGGTACGGCGGTGGCTATGGCTAGGGCGGTGGGTAGTGGTGGCGGCATGAGGGGAGAGAAAGAGAGGAGTTATGGGGGAGAGAGAGAAGTGGTGTGAGGGGATAGAGAGAGGTGGGAGTTGAATGAACATAAGGGAGAAAAAATAGTGTAGGAAAAAAAAAAAGAAAAAAAAAGTGAGAAATGAAAACTGGGGGAAACTTTGTGCGGGAGAATGAAATATTTGTGAGGAACATATAGCAACGTTTTCAAAACGTTGCTATAGAACTTTTGAAAACGTCACTATAGATTATTATTATTTTTTTCCCGATAAGGCTCAGACCTTTTTTCTTTGGTCTATAGAGTATTACTTCTTACTAAGAATTACAATGACATTTTATTAAAACATCGCTATAAGCTAGATACATGCCGCTAAAACAATACTTGTAGCGACGTTTTAGGAAACGCTGCTATTGTAATGGGTTATGGCGACGTTTTTTTTAAAACGTCGCGAAAGGCTTTTTTTTAGCGGCGCTAGTCAAAAACGTCACAGTATACCACTTATAGTGGCAGATTTAAAAACGTCGCTAAAAAAAAGCCACCTAAACCCAGATTTCTTGTAGTGAATGTATCATTTGTTGAGGACGTTATTTGAAAACTATATTGCTCTATATAATATACATTCTTAGGATAAAAAACAAAAATATTCCCTATGGTTTGGGCTAATATTATGTATTACAAATTTTTTTTCAAAAATATCCAATTTGCTCTCTAATCAAAAACATCATTTAACACTGTGGGGGGTGAAAAGCCCAACCTAACGTATTGGGCCCAAGACCCTATTTGAAGACCACTGTTTGTCCGAAGAGATGAAAACACTCGAGTAGAAGCCCATGTAAAAGAAGCATGTCTGGAGAGGAGCATGGTCATAATCCGAGGAGACGTTCAATTGTCCGAGGAGTCCATTATCCTCGGATCCGAAGAAGCTTGGTCCGACAGGCGTCTGGGAAGCTCAAATGATCCCCCTGACAAGTGTAATGATGGAAATGAACCTCAGGCACGCATGAGGATAGCAGGAACGGAGAAATATCTAGGAGACAGACTTCAACCACCACATTAAATGCACTGCACCTACTTTCCTGGCCGCATTAATGTGGAGAAGACCCCTGAACAGTGCACTCTCAGCTACCGCCACTCACACAAGGCTAAAAAGGGTACATGATGGGACATGCACTCAAGTGGGCATCTAGATGATGAACAAGTGGACGGTGAAGATGAAGGGGGGGGTATATAAGAGGGAAAGCCCTCTGATAAGGGGGATCGAAAAATCGAAAGTGAGAAAGGAGAGAACTCCATTACTGTAGCTCTAAGAACTGTAACCCAAGCTCATTCAATACAAATTCCTCTTCGGACGTTTATGTTTGCACTTGTCCAAGCACGATTGAAGGCCAATTTATTCACATACATTGCAATCTAACACTGTTTAATTCATTACTAGCCTAGCTCTTTCACCCACTCTCTACAAATTTATTGTCTTGGGTTCATTGGGCTCACAATCCATACCCTTTTGGGCTTGGGCCACAAAAATTGACCCTACAAACAACATTTAAAAATTTCCCCTACTTCTCTTGCTTCTTTCTCCAATTGTGGCTAATATTTATCTACCATTGATTACACAAACACTTGCTCAAGTATATAATTATCATTATGTAGTCAAAATAATAAGTTATTGAAATTAAGGAAGCAGAGGATTTGGAGGGATAATAATTTGGGAAGGTAATGGACTGAGGACATTCCAAATGAAGGGTTAACATATAAGGATTAAGGATAACAATTGATTTAAAAGCTTATACAAATGAGTTTGGGCTCAATTCTCTTATATTAATTCACCAATTTTTTTTTTTTTTTTAACATGAGAAGCCCATTCACACTTGTATACCCAATATATATATATAGCTTTAGGACACATTTGGTAGACTGTAACGGTAATTACATAGGAATAAGAATTGATATTACAAGGAATAAAAGATGTTGTAATGTAATACTTATTACTATTTATTTATTTGGTGACAATATAATAATAGAACCCTAAAAAAAATGGAATGAAAGCAATTTTTTTCAAAATTAAGATATATTTTAGGAAATATTTTACTCATATAATTATATTTCATAAAAAATAAAATTTTTTTTTTTTAATTTGAAAGAGAGATTAATTATTTTTTAATGATTTTTTATTTTCATAATTGTTATGTGCATATGGAAAGTTTGTTTATTTGAAAATATATTAATTTTAGAAATTAGTACACCTACAAAGGAATAGCTATTACAACCCTTGTAAAGATAAATAGTTATTCTGCATTTTAAAGATTAGCTATTCATGAGGAATGACTATGTTGGAAATATTTTAGTGAATAAACAAGTTTGATACAACAAACAATATACCAAATAATTAGCAAGAATGTAAATAGGCAATAATAATATAAATTTAAGCAAAATTAGAAACAATCTCACAGTGCTAAAGAATCACGCAAAGAGCGTTGTCCTTAAAGGTTGATTCGTCTCACCTAGAGTAAAACTTGGTACGATTGGTTCTCTTGGCCAAACAACCCCCTAGGATTAGACTATAGCATTGACCTTTGTGATGTACGCACTTCCACTCACAAAAGGTTTAAGAACAACCTTCTATTACCTTTGCTTAAAAAAATATTCTTGTAGAAAAATATGTGGGAGAGAACAATAGTAGAGTTGTGTATATCTAAAATATAGAGTAGTAAAAAGATCATTTTGAAAAAATGTGTTATGATGAGTATTATATAGGCTACTTATGAAGATAATAGTCTATAATTATTAGTTACTAATAACCCTTAAAAGTCCAATGGATATATTATTAATTATTGTCTAATGGCTATTTTTATCATAATTGCCCAACGGCTATTTTACTTATAAATTTCCAACGGCTAGAAAATAAATAAGAATAAAAGTATTTAGAACACACACCCACACAAACAATCCCCCACATGTTACAAACACAAAATAGGAAAGGCATGCAACTAAAGAAAGCATGCATCAATATGGTATCAGAAGGTTTTAACCATACATAGGATAAATAAGTAGGAACTAAAAGACAATGGTGGAGTTAAAACTCTTTTAACCAAGCTATTAGTAAACCAAACTTACCACTCACATAACTTTCTTTATCAAGGTTGTTCTTAAGCAGGTTGGCGCCTTATCCAGGCCATGCACCACTGGGTTTCATGAGAGCTCTAGAGACCTACCCAAAAAGTCTCATAAGAAGTGGCACAACTTCCACTCACACATAGGTGGCATCCATCAGGAGTGCGTGCAGAACACCCCATCCCAACAAGTAGGGAGTATGGATCTATTAAGAGCCTAAAGCTCAACCTCCAACAATCTGCAACTTAGGCTGTGTTTGGTTCATGTAAAATATTTTCCGAAAAATAAATATTTTCCGGAAATGCTATTTTCGGGAAAGGAAAATGTATTCAGGCTGTTTGGTTGCATTTCAAAAAATGCTTTGAAAAATATTTTCTGGTGTTTGGTTGTATTCTTGAAAATACTATAGAAAACACATTTTCTACTTGTTGCTCACATTTTCTCAGCTTCCAAACAAATATATAATATCATTTCTCAGTCCACAAACACAAAAGAAACAAAACCCAAAGAAAAAAAATCATCAAATCCGGTCAAAAGGCGAAGGCATGTGGGTCGGCGCGGTGCTGCGATCTTTGCTTGAGGCGAAGGCGTGTGGGTTCGAAGGCGAAGGCGACAGCGAAGGCGCTTGAGGCGACTGGGTTCGATCTTTGCTTGATCGGCGCGGTGCTGCGATCGATGAGACCGGTGCGATCTGGTGCGATCGATGCGGTGCTGCGATTGACGACGAGACGATCTTGGCGGGACAATCTCGGTGGGATGATCTCGCCGGCGCGATCTCGAAGGCGCGATCTCGCCAGCGCGTCTGGGGGTTGGGGCGCGATCTCCACTCCCTCTTCTTGCTCTTTCTCTCTCTCTCTTTGGGTGTCTGTGATCCAGAAATGATTTGAAGTGAAAATATGAACGGAAATGATTTTACGGGTGTTTTAGGTTATTTTACGGTCAAAGGGGAAAAGCATTTCAGTTGACTGAATTTACTGGTTCAACCAAACACTCAAGTTTTACGGAAAAGCATTTCCGGAAGTAATTTGAAGCCAAAACAAACACAACCTTAATCGGTGGCATCCATCAGGAGTGCATGCAGATACACCCCATCCCAACATGTAGGGATATGGATTCATTAAGAGCCTAAGCTCATTCTCACCAAATTCTGCAACTTAGCACTGTCTCATACCATAGGGATGGACTCATCACTAATCTCCTTACTGAGATAGCGGAAAACACATAACAAATGACAGTGCCCATGGACCACTAATGACCTCTACCCATTTAACCCCTTACATGGAATCACCCATTATAAAGGTTGGGCATTAGTCATAGTGTCACAACTTGGATATCAGTCCAATCCCCTAAGATGTCTCACTCACCAGCCTTCTATCTAGTAGTTTGGTCAAAGAATTGGCCAAGTTCCTTTCTAACCTCAAAAAGTCCAAGGACATAACACTATTACCAATAAGCTGCCTCACAATATTGTGCCACAATCGGATATGTTGACTTTTCCCATTATAAATTTTATTCTTAGTACGTGCTCTGGCAGCTTGGCAATCACAAGGAATACAAACAGAAGCAATAGAGTTAGTAAAAAGAGGTATCTCAATTAATAAACTACTAAGCCATTCGGCTTTGGACCCAGCCTTCTCTAAGGCCACTAACTTTGCTTCCATGGTGGATCTCGCTATGTAAGTCTGCTTGGTTGACTCCCAAGAGACAGTCCCTCCAGCTAGTGTAAACATATATCCACTAGTTGGCTTCACCTCATCTGTATCAGAGATCCAGTTAGCATCACAATATCCTTCTAAAATAGTAGGATAGCCACAATATGACAAATCAAAATCAAAAGTCCCCTTTAAATATCTCAATAATTTAGATATTGCATCCCAATGCTCAATACTAGGATTATGAGTGTATCTATTCAATCTACCAACAGCCTATGCAATATCAGGACGAATACAATTTGTCAAAAACATTAAACTACCAATAATTTGTGCATATTTATCTTGTGAAACACTATCACCACGATTTTTAACCAAGCGCACCTTTAAGTCATATGGAATAGACATAGGTGACATATCAAAATGTTCAAATTTTTAAGAATTTTCTCCACATAATGAGATTGTGATAGTATAATGCAATCATTGTCCCTAAGGATCTTAATGCCCTAAATAACATTTTCCTCAACCAAAATTTTCATATCAAATTTAGAGTCAAGAAAAAATTTAGTATCATGTACAACATTATGGCTAGTTCCAAATATAAGTAAGTCATCAACATATAAACAAATAATGACACCTTCATTATTTTTTAACTTATTATATGACCATAAGTCACAAATCCATGTGTAAGCATCATATATCAAAATTTCCATGTCATTGTATAGGTGCTTGTTTTAATCCATACAAAGATTTAACCAATTTACAAACTTTACATTATTGTCCAAGGACAACACAGCCCTTAGATTGCTCCATATAGTTTTTTTTTTTTCCTTCTTCTTCTTCTTCTTCTAATTCACCTATTAGAAAAATAGTTTTAACATCCATATGATGTATAATAGGTTTGTAAATAGATACAATGACAAACAACATTCTTATAGATGCAATTCTAATAATCAAAGAATAAGTATAAAATAATCAACACGATATTTTTGCTTATAGCCTTTAGCTACCGAGCATGCCTTATACTTATCTATGATCCCATTCAGTTATAAGTTTCTTTTAAAAACTCATTTGCAACCATACAAATTTTGTTTTAAACACCCACTTCCAACCAATAGGCTTAACCTTAAGTGGAAGCTCAACCCATTCCAAGTGTGATTAGACCTAATCTAATAATTTGTTAAAAGCTTCCAACAATAATGGTACATCAAAAAATTTAATTGCATCATAATAACTTACGTATTCATCTTCAACAATATAGGTAAGAAAATTGTTACCGTGACTCTTTTTCTCCCTAGTTCACTTACTTCCTCTCAATTCTTGCACATCACGATAAGATCATTAGAAGTATCAATAGGTTCATGAAACATATTTTCCTTATTTTTCAAAGGAAACTCATACTTAAAGAAAGTATTTTTAAGATTTAACAATAGGATTAAATTCTAAATACATCACTATTGATAAAAATAATTCTATATCATGAACTACAACAAACATAACCAATAAACACACAATCACATATTTAAAAATCAAGTTTCCTCCTTTTAGGTTCATGTAGCATGACCTTAGGCAAGTACCTCCACACTTTGAGGTATTCTCCTTTTAGATTTGGGTAACATTTTAGCCAACCACCCCCACAATTCGAGGTATATCAAGTTAGACTTATGCCATTCTCAACTTCATTTTTTATATTTTATAAAAATTTCAATACCTCATCTTCGGTTCCTAATACACAAAGTTAAATAAATATATAATAGTCATCAACAAAGATTACATAAAATCTTTTACCATCTCTAGTTACTGTGTGTTTTAAATCATCCAAATTATTATGTACCAAACAAAAGGGTTTGGTTCCTCTTGTTATGGGTTTGCAAGGTCTTTTTGTTTCAAATTCATAAAAACCTATCCACCATCTCAAAATAACACATATAGCCAATAAAAATATGTGTATGTATATGTATATGTATATGTGTATGTGTGTGTGTGTGTGTGTGTGTGTGTGTGTGTGTGTGTGTGTGTGTATTTAATATCACTCTTGCACTTGGTGGATAAAATGAATATTTATTCCCACTAAATCTTATCCACTAGCCCAAAATACTAGTTGGATCAATTTTTTTTAATATATATTTTCCATAATTTCTCATTTCATATATTTGTGTCAAGAGATGTAAAAATAATAGCTTTTGTACATAGAGCCAATAGCCTCTAGCTACTAGAAACCACTGTTAGGAACATCCAAAATTTTACAAGAATAAGACAAAAATATTGTAAAATTTGACATCATTATACCACAATTGTATAATACAAACATTTAATCATCCACAATTTCTTTTTCACATGACCATAAATGATTACTTGAATACTTTAGCAAGGAAAATAAAATTTAATTAAATTATAGTATCATTGTATCTTCATAAAAATTATTGCTAACTTTTTTTTTTTTTTTTTGAATTCCAAAAAACATTTCTCAAAACACATACGTTTTTGTTCAATCTCATGTTCCTCAGATTTCAATAAACATAAAACAATTTCACAAAATATAATACACATATAGTATCACATAATTGCAAATGCAATAAGTTGATATCCACATATCAAGACAACGTTACATAATATTATCCACATATTAATTTAGATTGGAGAATCAAAATCACATTTGGATGGACGCCATTTATTTTTTCTTCTAAAATATTAGTCCACCAAATTGTTTAGATAAACCAAATAGCAAAATAAACTCCACAAAAGATATAAGTAATTATATCTAAGAATATAACTACTAGCATTTTTTCTTTATGAACATAATATCATATCACAATATAAAATTTCATGATCAATAACTTGTTTATCCATTTTTAAGCATGGAATCAACCTTTAAGATTGTTGGAAATATTTTAGTGAATAAACAAGTTTGATACAACAAACAATATCCCAAATAATTAGCAACAATGTAAATAAGCAATAATAATATAAATTTAAGCAAAATTAGGAACAATCTCACAGTGCTATAGAATCACGCAAAAAGCGTTGTCCTTAAAGGTTGATTCGTGCCACCCAAAGTAAAACTTGGTGCGATTGGTTCTCTTGGCCAAACAACCTCCTAGGATTAGACTATAGTGTCAATCTTTGTGATGTATGCACTTCCACTCACAAAAGGTTTAAAAACGACCTTCTATTGCCTTTACTTAAAAAAATATTCTTATAGAAAAATATGTGGGAGAGAACAATAGCAGAGTTGTGTATATCTAAAATATAGAGTAGTAAAAAGATCCTTTTGAAAAAATGTGTTATGATGAGTACTATATAGACTACTTATATAGATAATAGTCTATAGTTATTGGTTACTAATAACCCTTAAAAGCCCAACGGCTATATTATCAATTATTGTCTAACGGCTATTTTTCTCATAATTGCCCAACGGCTATTTTACTCCTAAATTTCCAATAGCTAGAAAATAAATAAGAATAAAGTGTTTGAAACACACATCCACACCAACAAACTATTCCATATAATAAAAATGTAATCAAATTATTAAATAGCTAAATTATAATAAATAACTATTATATTATAGTACCTATTACAGTCTACCAAATATACCCTTACTATCATATTTTGCTAATCCTCAAAACATGTCTTGCTTTTCTTTTTCCTTCTAATCAAACAGGAAGTGTGGGTTTTACTTCGTCAAAAGAAGGAATTAATAAAAATTTAACTTGTCATTATATTTATCAAACTTTATCATAGTCTCCTTTCCGTTGAATAATGAAAAGACCTTCAATCACTTCAACTTTAGTTTCATGATTTTCCTCCTTTTTGACTTTTTGTTCATTAAAGCTAATTCCATGCGTTTCACGACGTCTTGCACCCAAAAAAATAAATAAATAAGTAAATAAATTCCATGTTCTACCAAACTTTAATGAAAACATTAACACATATCTCTTAATTTTTATTTTTATTTTTCATTTCCCTTCCTTAAACCAAAAAACAAAAAAAAAATTGAAACTGATTGATGAAGCCGAAACTTGACCTTGTTAGTATGCTCCTCGTTAGTGTCAACGGACGATCTCTAGTACCTATAGTTAAGAAAAGAAAGGCAAGGGAGGACTTCACTGGCATGAGGCCAGCTGGGAATACTTCGATGCTAAAGTCAGATTATGAGTTCTCAAAATAAGCTTCTCACAATTTTCCCTATATCTTTTTCCATGGCCTTTACCTGAGTTACATTTCCCTTTTTATAGTTTGCTTTGGGTTGGTGTAGTTATCTCTGTTAATGTTGCTCTGTGTGTTTTTCTCCTAAGAGGAATGAGGCATTGATTGCCAATGATGAATCCATTTAAGGAGTAACGGGTGACCGTTGAGCCATTACTGCTCTCATAACTGGTCTGACGCAATCATTGCTCATTGGCTACTCTACTGGCATTTATTTGCGCCTTCAATGAGTGCTGACCTGGCTAGCCTCAAAGGACGACGTATGACGTTGGGCTTTTACACTTGTTCTCGTCCTCGACTTGGGGGTGGATAAGGTCGTCTTTATATACTTGTCAGGGATCTTATCTTATACTCGTCAATTGCCCCCCATTCCTAGGTCGTCAGAAAGTTGGACGATCCCGGGACTATGATCGGTCATGACGTTTTGTATTTTTTTGATTCTTGAAACTCAGCTCTTGTTTTAAATGCGAAACGACTACTTTTCTGGAAGTGAACACGTATCATTCTTCAATTCGTGGTTCGCGTGAAACTTCCTTGATTCTGGTGCACCTTAATTCTTAGTTTTCCTTTTAGGAAGAAAAATTGTTCCTCTCCCTCCGCTTTATTTGGTCTGAACTTCTGCGCGCCTGAGCATTCTTTATATTTTCCTAGTAAGGTTTCTTTTCTTTATGCTTTAATGGTTGGTTTTGATTTTCTTAGCCAAGAGTGCCCATCGGTCTCATTTTTCTTCTCTCGACTGGGAGTTTTCTTAGAATATTCCTCAGGTCGACGTCCTCAAGTAGGTTTGTTTATTCCTTGCTCCTCTGCCCTTAAGGCAGTTTTACTATTTCTTTATCCTTTAATCCGTGAATCTCTGATAAAACATCATTCAGAGATGGATACCATTCAATATAGGGTAGATGATGTTCGGTCTAGCGAACTGGAGACTGGGTTGTCTTCCAATGTGGATTCTTTGAGTAGAGTAATGGACACCGCCGCTTCAAAATTGCCCTCATCTTCTTCTTCTCGCCCCTTGCATGCTCTTTTCGAATCTTGTTCTTTGAAAAAGAGTCATTTCAAGGGTTTTAGGAAAGGGTTTCAGTTTCCAGATTGCCTCGCTTGGGTGAGAAAGCCTGCGACATTGCTCACAGAGAGGTATGTTTCTATGAGGCTAACTTTCTGTGTGGCCTTCAATTCCCCGTCCACCCATTTATCCTGCATCTCCTAAATGAACTTCAGATCACCCCTGGTCAGCTCGTCCCCAATGCCTAGAGGACGATAATAAGCAGTATGTCCATTTGGGTGTCTGCTTGTGATGGGGAGATGAATAGTTTAAATGAGTTTCTGTTTTTGAATCATTTGAAGGCTTCTACCCATTATGGGTATTTTGAACTCCTACCCTGGGATAGGAAATCTAGGATTGTTAGGAGTTTTCCCTCGTCTTTCCGTGATTGGAAATCACTATATTTTTTCATTTTTGGAACGGGTTGGGAAACCTTGTCTGACGATTTTTGGGGGGAAATCCCAAGATTACTATGAAAATGGGAAGTTCCAGCGCTTAGTGCGTATTTCCATTATCCTCTTTTGTTTTTCTTCCATATCTTGATTACTCGTCTAACGAAGTTCTTCCTTTGATTCTTCGCAGCTCTTGATCGTCCTGACCTCGAAGATCAATATTGCCACTAGGTTCGTGCTACCCTTGCCTATGCTCGTGCAAAAGAGGATTTTGGCGACCTTGTTGATCCTCGTCACTTGTATGATTGTTGCTTAGGCCCCGAACCCTCAAAGTACGTTTTAGAGAAAATTCGCCGGGAAGAGAAGAGTAAGATCATTTTATCCTTGCTTCGTCTTTCTTAATTCCGTCTATTGTCTAATTGGGAAATGCCTTTCCTTTTTCTTTTTTACAGAAATGGCCACCAGGTATAGCAAAGATAAATACGCCCTCATTAGAGACCTGAAAAATGAACCTCAAGCCAAGCTGACTTCTGACTCGAAGAAAAGAAAACTAAGTGATGAGAAAGTTGATGTCGCTACCCTTCCACCTGTTCATGTCACCCCCCTTCTCCAACCCCGTCTTTGGAAGTGACTGTCGTTTCCCCTTCGCTCACTCGTACAAAGGGTAAAAGCAAAGTTGGATGAGTGTATGGGACGACCTTGCTACAGCCTTAGGCCATGCACAAAATGTGATTACCAACAATAAGCTAAAGGGTTTGTCATCCATTCCTTCCCATGAGCTTGTCAATCGGCACATCCATAAATTAGTGCAGGTGTGTAACTCTATCCTTCTAGCACCACTTTTTGGGTTTGCCTATACGTATGGATGTGCATAGTTTCTTCCCTTATCTACTTGTTCCAATTAGGTCCTTGAGGAGTCATTGCATATCACCACTAATTATCTGAACGTGGAGGAGAAGGTCGTAGTGGCTATGTCGAAAGTAGAATCCATGGAGGTTGAATGCTCCCAATTGAAGAAAGATTTGATTGCTGTCATGAACGCGAGGAATGATGCGAACCATAAAATAAAAGAGCTTATTGAGGCCCTACGCGAAGAGAAGGCTTTGGTTGTCCAGAAGGATGAAGAGATTCAAGCTACTCTCCTGCGGACTGACGAAGAGAGAGACAAGATCATCTAGAGGTTCAAGCAGTCAAAGGAATTTTCAGACCTTCAGTTCATACAGTACTTCAAAGGATTCGAGCTTTTATGCTAATGGACCATGAAGCACCACAGTTTAGTTGTAGATTTTTCTAGCTTGGATTTTGAGAAGATTGATACCGAGATTCTTAAAGATGAAGCAAAGGAGCTGAAAGAAGCTGAGTCTGGTGCCATGGAGAAAGACACTGCTGCGAACAAGGCTGTTGAAGGAAATGATGTTGATGAATCTACCGCCCCTACACCGTAGAGTTTTGTGACCAAGCATCTTCTTGATCTTCATTGTGGGATGAACTGAAGAACTTTGCAGCCAACAACCTTCTCTAGTTGGTGATTGAAGTCGCGTATTGGGATCTGCGCAATTGGTTAGTCGCGTACTGGAAGCCGTGCATCAAAAGGAGAAATTGTCACTACAGAACAAGTCCAATTGGATATTGGGGTAAGGGTTCAACTGTAGGTTGGTATAAGGTACTGGGATTCCTTTACTTGTAACTGCTTGTTCTGATAATAGTGGAATTTCGGGAGTGGTGACCTTAAAATTACTCAATGGAGTTTTTGTCGTGTAGGTTTTCCCCATTCATAAACAAATCACTGTGTCAAATTTATTTTCCGTTGCACTTAGTTTAATTGGTGATTTGTTTGTACTACCACGCGTTTGCATGTTAATTTGATTAATTAATTAAACTTGGCTAATTAATCAATTAATTCATCACAAGGGGTCAATAAGTTTTTGGCCTATTATCGTTAATATAAATGACAAGGTAAAAATCCAAGTTCAGTGATAAAAACGTTAAGTTTAAATCACAAGGATAGAAACCTCATCAATATAAATGACGAGTTCAAAATCCAAGTTCAGTGATAAAAACGCTAAGTTTAAATCACAAGGATAGAAACCTCGTCAATATAAATGACGAGGTCAAAATCCAAGTTCAGTGATAAAAATGCTAAGTTTAAATCACAAGGACGACGGTTTTGAACCCAACCTACGAGTGACTCCGCATATAGGAAAAATGAGGTTCAAAAAATAGAATCACAAGGACAGAAAATCTAGCCAAGTCCAGTTCATAAGTTAAAATTTTTACTAGTATAAAGCAACAAAGTTCTAACATGAGCAGAGCAACAAGTTGTTCAAAATAAAAGCCTCAAAATAAGGAGGCAACCATTTTTTGTTAAGAAACCCCCCCAAAAAAAGGGGAACCCATTGTTCTTATAAAAAAGAAAAAAAAGAAAAAAGAAAAAGAAAAAGAGAGGAATCATGAAGAATACAAACATAACAACTTCTTCACAAGAATGATGAACTAGGGCAAAACTTCGTCTCCGGTCATAATTTGCTTGAACAAACTTTGCTCAATGCTTATGCAACTTGTGTACTCTTTGACGGCCCTTAAAATAATCCTTTTATATGTCTAGGGTTATGAGAAAAGAAGGCCCAAAGACATATTCACGGATTCCAAGAAAATCATACAGAATTTTGAAATCCTTAAACCTCGACAAATAAGAGCTGTCGAGAAGCTGTCGAGCACACGGGTTGAGACAGTTTTCTTAAGCTCGATAGATGCAACTGTCGAGCCAGTTGTCGAGCTTTAATGAATTTTCACTATTCAGCTTGTTTCTTGGATAGACTTGAAAGGCTTTAACACTTGATCTTGAAACCATGTTTCTTGAAGTATTAAAAACACCTAGATCTACCAAATTACAAGTAAAGTGCGTTTTGTCAAAGGATTAGCCAATTACATAGAAGAATGACATATGTTCTTAACAAGTGAAACACATATGTCTTAACAATCTCCCCTTTTGGCAATCCATGAAAAAACCACAACAAACAAATGAACATATGAGAGAAGTCATAAATTACTCAACTCATATTCACTTGTTGAATACAATAAAATCTATCCTAACACAAACTCTTGAAAAACTTTGCAAGAAGAAAGTTTATGGCAAGTAGACTTTGACAACTTATATTTCTGAAACACTTTAAACAAAACTCATCAAGGCATCTTTGTGTGAAACAGAAATAATAGATTGCATACAAGTAATAAGAAGCATGTGCATAAAGAGAGAAAAGAAACAGCACATGTAAAGGTAGGTGAAAGAAACATACATCAACATATAAATAAGATAAGCACAATGTATGTCAAAAATGGTCACAAGACCCAATGTACAAGAATAAATGTATCTAAAATAGAAAGAAAAGAAAAGATACATAACATCCTTACTACATCCCTCATATCAACAACACTTCCCCTAACAAAATGGTCCTATACTAACTCTCCCCCTAAGTATGACTACTCTCATATCCAAAACTACTCCCCCATTTTGTCACAAGTGACAAAGGGTAAGAGTGTCAAGTAGACATCTCATCGGTAGAGCTAGCATCTCCATCATCATCATCAGAAGCATCATCGTCATCACCATCATCATCATCATCCTCAGCCTCAAAAGCAGTAGCCACTGGAGGAGGTGGAGGATAAGCCTTAGAAGCAAAGCCACCCATGCTCGTCTGCCACCATGCAATATGGCCGACACGAACGTTCACCTGATACAACTCAGTAGAGAGTTTATCAAGGTGAGCATCCATGCGATGCAGCTGCACCATGATGTCTCCTAGAGTCACATCTCCCATGGAAAAGGAGGGGGCGGATGTGGAAGGAGCGGATCGAGATGGAGCCGAACGGGAGGGAGGAGTTGCTGACTCCGACCGTCATGACCGAAACTGCACCTCGCTACGTTTAACGGTAGAGGTCTATGGCACACATAAAAGTGAAATGGTCGAACACCAGAAAAGGGATGGAAAAATGGCGTAAAATCCTCCTGATAGCGAATCTTGATGAACATCTATAATGGAAAGAATGAAATGTGAAGGGAAATCTATAGTAAGATGCTCAAGAAGGGATAAAAAAAAACTGAGCACGAGACTCTGTGATGGAGTTATAGTGAGAAAGTGGGTGCAAAACAAAAGTTATCACCATGTTCAAGAATCTAGGACCTTTAGCAAAAGGCTTACATGGTGTAAACTAATGATCACCCCAATCAGAAGGGCGCTCGCAGAAAGCAAACATGAGCTCATCCTTGGACATAGTCCTCAAAAGCTCACAACTAGGATAGTCAGGAAACTCTACCCTAGGAACCCAAAGCACATCTATAGCAAGTTGCGGTGTGACAGGAAAATGCGTACCTTGAACGCGAGTGAAGAAGTGAGGTACTAAACGATCAATTCCATGTATATTGGAGTAAAACTCCTGCATAAGCACGGAAGGACAGGTGACTGGGACGTCACACAATGACTCCCATCCCTGACTGTGAATGACATCGGGAAGGTCGATGTCGGCGAAGTCCGCCAAAATGACTTGGTGTTCAAAATGAATGCCTCGTTGAGAAAAGTTCTTCGAGAAGACCTTTCGGGCATCCTCATCACAGAACTGAATATGTGATGGAATAGGATTAGATGAAGTGGATGCCCCGAAACGAAGAGGGTTTCGAGATGGAGCAAACTTATGTTTAGGTGCCATAGACATGACTAACATAAACAGAAAGAGAGGGAGAGAGAGAGAAAATCAGAAAAGCTCCAAAACATTTCAAATATAGCAAGTATATTGAAAAGAGAGTACGTATGTATGGGAAATGCATGAACATGTGACATGCAAAAGAAATTGCATCATGGGTTCAGCCCAATCCAATCCTACCAGCACACATCTAAAATGCATGATAATATTGTTATTATACTAATGTGATGCAATGCATGAGATTTTAAACTCATTTAAGCAAAAACCCATCCCAAAATTTCAACAAACACTCATCAATTATAAAAAAAACCCCAAAATTTTTCAAAAACCACAAAACCTAGGTTTCAAAACATGAAATGCATGTAAATGAAGGAGATTAGAAGCTTACTAAGTCAAGAAAAACTTGAGAAAGCTAGAAAAATTGCTTGGGTAGAGGTTTGGAGTGAATGAGAGAGGTTTGGGAGGTGTCGAGATTTTGAACGTCAACAGATGCAAGTGTCGAGAATGTGTCAAGGAACAAACCACCAGATGCAAGAACAGAAGCTCGATCAATCGACCTAGCTGTCGAGAAGCTATCGAGGGTCCAAAAGGAATCTCGATCGATCCACCAGGTATCGAGAAGCTGTCGAGATTGTGATAAGAAAAAGCTTAAGAAGCTCGACAGATAGCCAGGTGTCGAGAAGGTATTGAGAAGCTGTCAAGCTGACCTTTAAAAGCAGTTTTTCGAGAAGAGAAAAACACAGACATGAATGCAATCCAACATGCAACTCAACCAAAGATCCAATCAACATATGAAGCTCTCAAAATCATCTCTCAACAATAATTTTAAGTACATGGATCTCAAAAAAAAAAAAAAAAAAAACACACACACACACACACACACACTAAACAGATCTAACCAATTTTATATTTCAAAAACAAGTCAAGACAGTTTAGTGAGAATACATTAACACATGTAAACCTTGTGATGGCCAAATCACATTGTACCTGCACATGTATCAAGAATAGCAAAGAATATTGCGTGTTGTATGTGAAAAATATCGCAAGATTGCATAAGTGTATACATGTTATGACGATTTGAGATATGAGAAAATCACTTTCACTTACACACAATCATAACTATTTGATGGGGACTATCACCTTCGAGGTACGTCCTATAACTCCCACATCTCCTAGAATACACACTTGCAATCATATTTAAAGCATTTTGATCTTTTTGCTTTTTATTTTTCTTTGCATAATTTTCTTTTTAATAAGCATATCATGCATGGGCATATAAGAGAGAGAAAAGAAATACCCAATGATATTTGACATTCCAATTTTGCTATGCCGAAGCACACAAATGTCATTGACATTGTACTTTTGCTATGCCAAAGCATACAGATGTCATTTATGATTGGTGGGCAACAATGGTGAGATGGTTATTTATATCTTTCTCTTAGAATTTTCTAATCATTCCCATCAAAAAGAGTGATACGAGTGTTAAGTACAAGAGATTACTTAATATTACTCATCACAAACACAAGCCACAAAGCTCACTTGCTTAGTTGTGTATAGAGATGCTCATCTAAACTACAAGAGATACAAAGTTTAGAAAATTTTGTTTCAATGGCCATCCAAGGTACACAAGTACCAGTGTACACAAAACACACACTGTTTTTGTATTTTTCTGATTTTTCAATTTTTTTTTATTTTTATATGAAAAAAAAAAACGCAAAACTGAAAATAAACAAACAAAAACATGTTAAGCAAAGCAAAGCAACAAAAACTAGACTGGCTCAAAATAAAAGCAAAACACACAAGTTATGAAAAAACAAAAATACGAAGAGAGAGAAGAAAGTGATAGAATCACTTGGAACCCTTTTCCTTCCACGCCTTGGAAGAACCTTTCCTTTGATTAAGCCCTTGAACCGGTAGTGAGGGGGAAGAATTGAAATCGTTCAAGTTCGAAAGGAACATGAGCACTTTTAGAAGATCTCCAAGAGGAGCAAGAGAGGATTGAAGCTAATTCTGGCTTCTGGATGCTATCATGCTGTTGCTCTAATGAGTGGCTAACCACTTATAGCAATTTGGTCGAGTATGACCGGCAACTCCACAATGATGACAGAGATGCTGCTTCTTTTATTTAGGCTTTTGAGAGTTAGCCTTCTTAGCCCTAGCATTTTTAGCATCTTTCTTATCCTGTTTAGGAGGTGCTCCTAAGATAGATTTACCCTTGTCTAAGTTCTCACTAGTTAATTCATTTTTAACAACATTTTTCTCAATTTCAACATTATTAGCAAGAGGAACAAAAATAGTAGTACTAGTAGAAGCAATATTAGAGGAAGAAAGACCATACCCTAAACCGGTTCGATCTGAAGCAGATGTTTGAATGTTGAGTATCTCGTCAAGCTTCGCACTTGAAGTCCTTTCCAATTGAGCTCTAACTTGAAACAGCTCTGCTTCAAGCTTCTTGATCTTCTCAGCCAAGAAATGTTTCTCAAACCTCAGTGCTCCAATAGGCTGATTAGCTTCATCAAACTTTGTGGAAAGCTCTTCACGATCAAGTTCCACATAACTGAGCTTCTTGGTGGCCAGCCTATAAAGTTTCTCGTGTTTCTTCGACAACTTGTATAGTTTCTCATAGGCTATATGGATATCATCTTAATCGTCCATTTTCTCAAACTTGGACTCCACCAATTCCTCTTCTTCATCCACATCTTCAACAATCCCCTTAGTAGGATTGACAATGGCAGTGAAGGCATTCAAGATTCTGTCATCCTCATTGTCGGAATCATCCTAAGGCTCAGTGTCACTCAAAGTAGCAGCAAGTGCCTTGCTCTTCCCAATGCTCTTGAGATATGTAGGACACTCCTATTTCATATGACCGAAGCCTTGACACCCAAAACACTTAGGTCCTACGGAAACAGTATACTGACCACCATCCCTAGCATCCTTCTTCCCTTTATCTTAGCTCCTGAACTAAGAAGAACTAGATTGCCTACGGTTCTTGTCAAAGCCCTTCCCATTGGCATTCTTCATGAATTTCTTGAATTTCCTGGTGACATATGACATCATCTTAGAATCCTCATTATCTGAAGACTCATCAGTGTCACTGCTCTTGGTCTTCAAAGCCATGCTCTTGTCTTTACCCGACTTGCCAATTCTTGTTAACCCTAGCTCGTAGGTCCAAAACTTTCCAACCAGCTCAATCAAAGGAATCTTGTCAATATCCTCTGATTCCTTGATCGCCGTAATCTTGGCATGAAATCTCTCGGGTAGAGATCTAAGCACTTTTCTCACAATCTTGGGTTTAGGAATGGTTTCCCCAAGATTGAAGGCTGAGTTCACTATGTCCTTGAGTTTGGCATAGAACTCATCAAACGACTCATCCTCCTCCATCTTGATCTCTTCAAAGATTGTAGTGAGCCTCTGAAGCTTTGAATCCTTGACAGCCTTGGTTCCCTCATAGGTTGTTTGGAGAATGGTCCATGCTTCCTTAGCAGTTTCAGCGGAGGATATCTTCTTGAACTCCTCATTGGTGACCGCACTGAATAAGGCATTCAATGCCCTGCTGTTGAAGTTTGCCGCCTTGATCTTAGCATCATCCCAATCGGCCAGCGCTTCCTTCGGCTTGGTCCAGCCTATCTCTACAGCTTGCCACACTTTCTCATCTAAAGACTACAAGAAAGCTCTCATGCGTACTTTCCAGTATGCATAGTTAGTGCCATCAAATAAAGGAGGTATAATAAGAAACTGTCTTCTATCCATGACAAACAGAGGTCAATGGATCAACACAGCAAAGATTAATCCTAATCAGAGTGTGCCTACTCTGATACCACTTAATAGGCCAAAAACGTATTGACCCCTTGTGATGAATTAATTGATTAATTAGCTAAGTTTATTAATTAATCAAATTAACTTGCAAACGTGTGGTAGCACAAACAAATCACCAATTAAACTAAGTATGCAGCGAAAATTAAATTGACAAGGTGATTTGTTTACGAATGGGGAAAACCTACACGGCAAAAACCTCCACCGGGTGATTTTAAGGTCACCACTCCCGAGATTCCACTATTATCACAACAAGCGGTTACAAGTAAAGGAATCCCAGTACCTTATACAAACCTATAGTTGAACTTTTACCCCAATACCCAATTAGACTTGTTCTGTAGTGACAATTACTCATTTCGATGCACGGCTTCTAGTATGTGACTAACCAATTGCGCGGATCCCATTACGCGACTTCAATCACCAACTAGAGAAGGTTATTGGCTGCAAAGTTCTTCAGTTCATCCCACGATAAAGATCAAGAAGATACTTGGTCAAAAAACCCTACGGTGTACAAACACAGCAACTTCTTCACAAGAATGATGAACTAGGGCAAAATTTCATCTCCGGTCACAATTTGCTTGAACAAACTTTGCTCAATGCTTATGCAACTTATGTACTCTTTGACGGCCCTTAAAATAATCCTTTTATATGTCTAGGGTTATGAGAAAAGAAGGCCCAAAGACATATTCACGGATCCTAAGAAAACCATATCAAAATTTTGAAAATTCTTAAACCTCGACAGATAGGAGCTTTCAAGAAAGTGTCAAGCACACGGGCTAAGACAGCTTTCTTAAGCTCAATAGATGCAGCTGTCGAGCTTTAATGAATTTGCACTATTCAGCTTGTTCCTTGGACAGACTTGAAAGGCTTTAACACTTGATCTTGAAACCTTGTTTCTTGAAGTATTAAAAACACCTAGATCTACCTAATTACAAGTAAAGTGCATTTTGTCAAAGGATTAGCTAATTACATAAAAGAATGACATATGTTCTTAACAAGTGAAACACATATGTCCTAACAGACGAGATTTCTATCCTTGTGATTTAAACTTAACATATTTATCACTAAACTTGGATTTTTACCTCGTCATTTATATTGACGAGATTTTAATCCTTGGAATGTTTGTCATTAAAAGAAATAACTTCAATAGACGTTTTGCCTATTTTATTCATCCTTACTTATAAAGAGGGGTTACAAGGTTATAAATTCATAGAAACACAAAAAGTGATGGAAATAAAATACAAAAAAATAAATACATAAAACAATGAAATTGATGTGCCACTTATCTGTGGATGAATAAACGAGATGTTCCAAATCCTGGAACTTATTAGGGCTGAGAATCTGCTTCCTCACTGATAATACTTTTTAAGGTGCTCTGCATTCCAAGGATGAGGCAAAGGCTTACCGTTCATATCCTCTAAATAGTAGCTTCCTCTTCTTGAGTAACGGACGACCTTGTAAGGACCTTCCCAATAGGGGCCTAGTTTCCCTTCGTTTGTATCTTTGGTAGCCTGTGAGACTTTCCACAGAACCATATCTCCAGGATTAAAGCGCATCAGCTTGACCCTCTAGTTATAATACCTCATCATCCTTTCCTGATACAAGGCCATTCTCTGGGCTACATCATCCCTGACCTCGGGTAAGCAATCTAGAGCTAGCTTAAGGCCCTCGTCATTGCTCTGCTTGTTATACCATGCCCTTCTAAGGCTTGACACTTCGACTTCCACAGGAATTACTGCCTCAGTCCCAAATGCCATCTTGAAGGGCATCTCACCGTTGGAGTACTCACCGTCATTTTGTAAGCCCACAATACTCCTGGGAGCTCGTCAGGACATGCCTTTTTTGCCCCCTCAAGTCAGGTTTTGATCAATTTGAGCAAAGTCCAATTTGTGACTTCTATCTAGCTATTGGCCTGCAGATGACCAGGTGAAGAATAGTGGTTCTGTATTTCCAGCTCTTTGCAGAAATTCCTAAACTTGTGGTTGTCAAATTGCCGTCCATTGTCGGAAATGATGACTCGGGGGATTCCAAATTGACACACAAGGTTCTTCCATACAAAGTGTTGTATCTTAGCCTTCGTTATAACTGTCAAAGGCTCTGTTTCCACCCACTTTGTGAAATAATCAATAGCGACGACTAGGAATTTTACCTGCTTCTTACCAGGGGGTAAGGGGCCCATTATGTCAATTCCCTGTATAGAGAACGGCAATGGTGAGGAGATGCTCATCAAATGCTTTGCTGGGACATGTTGCACATTTCTAAATTGTTGGCACTTATCGCACTTCTGAACGACCTGAGCTGTATCTTTCTACATGGTTGGCCAAAAATACCCTGCACGAACAACTTGCCTAACGAGTGATTGTGGTCCAGAGTGATTTCCACATACTCCTTCGTGAATCTCCCTTAATACATACTCAGCATCCTTGGGATTGAGGCACATTAAGTAGGGTTGTGAGAATCCCATCTTGTAGAGCTCATCATTCAAGATCGTAAATCTGGACGACCTAACTTTGACTCTTCTAGCTTCTATGGGATCTGTAGGGAGATTACCATTCTTGATGTATGTGATTATTGGATCCATCCAGCTTGCTCCTGACTGGATGTAGTTCATACCAAACCCCTCAATGCTCAGAAGATACTGCACCTCCATGTACAATCCAGGTCATCATTCATTTGTATCTAACGATGCCAACCTAGCAACCTCATCCACTTCAGAGTTTTACTCCTAAGGTACCTAAATACAGGAACAAATCTTCTCCTTTGACAGACGGACTTAGTAGTAGGGGTTTGGACAGGTAATCCTTGAGTGCTTAGAAGGCTTCTTCACACTCGTCCATCCATTAGAAAGCCTGCTTTAATGTTTTGAAGAACGGGAGGCATTTATCTGTAGCTCTGGAGACAAAGCTGTTCAATGCTGCTATACGCCCCATTAGTCTCTGAACTTCTTTCACACTCCTCGGAGATGTCATATCAAATATGGCCTTGGCTTTCTCGGGGTTAGCCTCTATGCCTTGTTGTGAGACCATGAAGCCTAAAAACTTGCCCAACAAGACTCCAAATACACACTTCACTGGGTTTAGCCTCATTTGATACTTCCACAACTTATCGAAAGTTTCTTTGAGGTCGTCTAAGTGTAATTTTGCTTTCATACTCTTCACGAGCATATCGTCCACATGAACTTCCATATTTCGTCCAATTTGTTTGCTAAACATCTGATTTACTAATCTCTAGTAAGTGGCCCTTGCGTTTTTCAGGCCAAATGGCTAACCCTGTAGTAGTATAACCCTTGGCTAGTAACAAAAGCTGTTTTTTCCTGGTCTTCTTCGTTCATGCAAATCTGGTTGTAACCTGAGAATGCGTCCATGAAGGTCAACAACTCATGGCTAGCTGTTGAATCCACTAGCTGAACGATTCTCGGGAGTGGAAAGCTGTCTTTTGGGTAGGCGCAGTTGAGATCTGTAAAGTCTACACACATGCGCCATTTCCCATTGGACTTCTTCACCATGACGACGTTGGCCAACTACTCTGGGTAATAGACTTCTCTGATGAATTTAGTAGTCAGAAGCTTCTCTACTTCTTCCACAATAGCTTTGTTTCTCTCAGGAGCAAAAACTCGTTGTTTCTATTGGACGGGCTTTCTTGTGTGATCGACATTCAATCTGTGCTCTATCACCTTGTTGTCTATGCCTGGCATGTCTTCATAAGTCCAAGCGAAGATATCCAGATTTTGCTTCAAGAACTCCACGATCCTGCCCTTCAAGTTTGGGTCGAGTCTTGCTCCTACCTTTGTTACTTTGGTAGCGTCTCCTTCTACTAGGCTTACATCCTCCAGCTCTTGAGTAGGTTTCTTTGATTCTTCTTCCACCATCCATGCATGGTTCTCTCTTGAAGCTAACACCGCTTGGTAACATTCTCTAGCCAAAAGTTGATCCCCGCATATTTGTCCTATCCCATTTGGGGTAGGAAACTTCATTTTTAGGCAATAAGTCGAGGTTACAGCTTTGAGCCGATTTAGTGTAGGTTGTCCCAAGATGACATTATAGGACGATGGGCAATCGACGATTAAAAAATCAACCTATTTCGTTACCCAAGCTGGATGTGTACCAGTTGTGACTGACAATGTGATAATGCCTTTTGGATAAATTCGATCTCACTAAAGCTAACCAATGGGGACTTGAAAGGTCTAAGCCTTTTCGAATCCAATCTCAACTGCTGGTAGGCCGTCATGTACATTATATCCACAGAACTCCTGTTATCAACTAACACCCTCCTTGTGTTGAAACCTTCAATTTCTAATACAATAACAAGTGGATCATCATGAGGTTGCTTAATCCCATTTGCATCTCGTTCAGAGAACGTAATGTCGTCATTATCTAATTGTCGACACTTTGGGGATGGATGCTTCATATGAACACTGTTGATCTACCTATAATAGGTCTACTTCAAGGACTTGTACGACCCTCCTAAGACGGGTCCCCCTGTTATCGTTCGTATCTCACCCACGACTTGCTTTGGATGATCCCGTCCGTCATCCTTGACATCGTCAAGTGGTTTGTCCTCAACCCTGGCTTGGGGATGGTGGTCCCTCTTGATGAACTTCTAGAGCTTTCCCTGTTAGATCAGTTCTTTTATCTGTTCTTTCAGATCATGACATTCATCAGTGTAATGGCCGTGATCCTTATGAAAACAATAGTATTTCTTTGGATCATGTTTCCTAGAGGACGTGCTCAACGGCTTGGGCCATTTTAGTCCCGGTTCATCCTTAATCTGCATCAGGATTTTGTCTGTGGGCATCACTAATACGGTGAAGTTCATCTTCTCTTTCAGAGTGTCTGAACTGCTCTTACCGGTCTTAGTCTCTGAATACAAATCCTTACGATCTTTCTTCTTTCCATGAAAGTCACTAGGTTCTTCCTTCTTCTGCTTTCCAGATAGCCTTTTCGCTGTAAAGGCATCCTCTCCGTTCATATATTTCTGGGCTTTGAACAGGAGATCTGTCATGGAGGTTGGTGGCATCTTCCCCAACGAAAAGATGAGGTCAGAGTTGTTAAGCCTAGCCTAAAATGTCATCATTATCACCTGGTCATCAGCTTCGTCAATCTCCAACACAGCCTTGTTGAAACGCTTTACATAATCTCTTAGGTTTCCCCCTGCCTGCTACCTCACTATCAGCAAGTAAAAGGTTGGCCTCTTATGACGCTGTCCTCGAATGAAATGATGAACAAATGAGTCGCTGAGCTATTCGAAATTCAATATGGAAGATGTTGGCAACTTACTAAACCAAACCCTAGCAACCCCTCTGAGGGTGGCAAGGATAGATTTGCAGATAACTTTGTCCGGTGTCTGTTGAAGGTTCAGGATGGTCTTGAAGGCCCCTATATGGTTAAGAGGATCTTTTGTGCCATCATAAAACTCCAACTGTGGCAAACGAAACTTCAGAGGCAAATGGCACTCCAAAACGCTGGCTGTAAAAGGTGAATCTGTTCGTTTGAGCATGCCATCAAGGTTCATTGTCGTCTTCCCTTTCATTGCATTCTTTACTTCTTCGAGTTCCCTTCTTAAGCTCTTCATCATGTGATTGTTGTCATGCATGGCTTGCCTTGTACATTCATTTGCATGTTTTCCATTACTGTTCTCAAGGTTGCTAGCCTCCTCGTCATGTTTGCTACGGCTGCGCCGATGATGCGACGCGTTGCTACCCTCTGGGTGAGCTCGGCGCTTCAACTCTTCATTCTGCTTCATTAGCTCTTGTACATTTGCTGTCAGAGCTTGGATCTGTTGAGCCATCATCATAGGATCTGGAGGTGGTACTGGTGTAGAATCCATCGAGTGATAGGAGCTTTATCGGTAGGGGCACGATGGTTTAAGAAGGGATCAACTCGTTTATCATTTCCCACAAACGGCGCCAAACTAATGACGCCGAAACTTGACCTCATCAATATGCTCCTCGTCAGTGTCAATGGACGATCTCTGGTACCTGTAGTTAAGAAAATAAAGGCAAGGGAGGACTTCACTGGCAGGAATACTCCGATGCTAAAGTCAGATTATGAGTTCTCAAAATAAGCTTCTCACAATTTTTTCTATATCTTTTTCCGTGGCCTTTACCTGAGTTCCATTTCCCTTTTTATAGTTTGCTTTGGGTTGGTGTAGTTATGTATGTTAATGTTGCTCTGAGCATTTTTCTCCTGAGAGGAATAAGGCATTAATTGCCAATGATGATTCCATCTAAGGAGTAACGGGTGACCGTTAAGCCATTACTGCTCTCATAACTGGTCCGACACAATCATTACTCATTGGCTATTCTGCTGGCAGTTATTTGCGCCTTCAATGAGTGCTAACCTGGCTAGCCTTAAAGGACAACGTATGATGCTAGGCTTTTACACTTGTTCTCGTCCCCGACTTGGGGGTGGATAAGGTCGTCTTTTTATCTAGACGATCTTATCTTATACTCGTCAACAATCTTATCTTATACTTGTCATTGATAATGTATTACTAATTTACAATCAAAGCCTTGTATATAGAAGTAGAGTCAAAATACTATTACCACACAACCATAAAAAGTACAGCATAAAGTACAGTAAAATTCAATTAGTGATCACAACTCACTAGGCTTGGGGACTGATGAGAACATGATTTAATCGCTCCAGCCCCAAACTCAATATGGGCCACGGCAAATAAATTTGAGTTTGGAGACCTAAGCAGCAAAGCATCTTGGCAAATGGGATTAGTAAAAATGCCGTAAATCTAGTCCTAAGATAACACTAACTAATTAAGTTGCAGACAACCTAGAAGAACATGATTACAAAATAAATGACCGCCAACTTTGACACTATGGATACAATGGAGAGTCGCCACCTAGTTTTTGCAATGATCTAGGAACTATATATATAGCATCCTCTCAAGGAAGGACCTTTTGATTTTACTACCAGAGATATGGGTTCGGAGTTAAGGTACGGTCTTAGGAAGGTGTTAGACACCCAAAACTACCCAACCCTAAAGTTGGCTTCCCTTCATTGTGTCCTATGTCTTAACCCTATTAAAGGCATACTCAACACTACATCTATACTCACACACACACACTAGCATATATCTAAACACACAACATGACATCAATCATCCCTAACCATACATCTATCATGGCAATCAAACAAAGCCCATACATCTAATCATGACACATCATCACATCACAAACCCTAGCTTACATCTAACATGGCATTCCCTAACATACATCTAGCATACATCCAACATGGCATTTCCTATCATATTACATCATCTAAGGTAGCAACAAAACATGGCAGAGACACAAATATGAAAGATTCAAGTGAACATATGATTGAACACCACTCATTAAACAAGCATGTTCAAATCCATTGTTAAGCATAATCCTATTCAAATATGCATGCTCATGTGTACCTCACTTACCTTGCAGTAACTCAGCACCTATGGTATTATGCATGGACATGTGAATGTGTGTTCATAGCATTTAACAAAGAAATGAAAGCAAACCCTAATCTAAGCATGTCAAAAGCAAATAAACAACCAAACATGTGATACAAAAACTCAAGCTATATACAAATACATGAAGGATCAAAGCAGGGGTATAACATGTGGAATAAACAAAGAAAAACATAAATTAGGGTTTCTTGACAACAAGTTGCGTACACATACAGAAGCCTATGTAAGCAAGCCAAATACTTGCATGCGCAGGATTTGACTCGCGTACGTGTGCAGAGTTGTTCAAAAACCCTAACCCAGAAACAACAAACACAAAAATAGGGCAGAACTTAAAACTATAAATCTAACACCCTAACATGCTTTAAAATAGAAACAAGACTAAGCCTAGGCTAAACGAACATGTTATAATATAAATAACACAAAAAACAAGATTAAAACACAAATTAAAGACAAAAAAGAAAGAAAAGTTTGAAATATATACCTTAAAGCAAAAAACTCATAGGCTTGATTTTTGACCGTTCCCCTTAATCAAATCTATTCACAAATCAATAAAAATGTGATTAGTAATCTTAAAATTCAAAGATCAAGGCCAGAAAAGGCCCTAATCAAATAAAATTGATTTAAGGATGTTTTGTGAAAACTCCCTTTTTGATTCACTATTTCTAGTGAATCTTAGTGTTTTCCTGTGGGATTTCTATGTCTTGAAAAGGTATCATGTATGGCTATTTATATTGTGAAAATGGGGGTTTGGAATGGCTCCTGGACAATGTGGGATTCATTCCAAACCTCAACATTAATGTAGAAAACTTGTCTTTCTTATGCTTCTGAAACCCTACCTGCGTGCGTAGGCTCATGTTTGCGTGTGTAGGCTCATGCCTGCGTACATAGGGTTTAAGGCTTCGTATGCATGGTTCATGCTTGCATACGCAAGCCTAGGGTTTCTTTCGGCCTTTATTTTCCAAAAATAGAATTTGTGTTCATTAAAAAGTTATATTTTCCATTTTAACATCTCTTAAGTCAATTGGTAGTTTGATTGGGCCCTAAACCAACCTTAGATCTTAGAATTTAGGCATCATTAGAGAACGGGGGCCCGAGCATGTTAAGTCCACTCATAGAAGTCATTATTTGCAATGTAAGCTATTGTGTGATTGTCACAATTATTTGGAGAAAAAGAAGAAAGAGTGACCCCATTTCTTGCAACAACCATAGCATCTAAAGAGGTTCAGAAGTGGTGTTAGCCAAGGCTTAATACTTTGCCTTTATAAATAGAATGAGTAACCCCAATTTATTTCTTATTGCACCATGAGATAAAGGAATTACCAAGTAAGAAGTACAATCAATCGTGGAGTGATAATCAGTAAGGATTCCTACTTAGTCAAGACTTAGGAGCAGTGTACGATCAAAACCTAAAGAGATGATTCTAAACAAAAATGGAGATTGATGAAGCCAAAAATGGTAGTCAGTTGGTAGCCTCATCGGAGCTTATGACAAGGTTATGTTCCCTGAAAATATGAGAGAGAAAGTCAGCGGAGTGGCGTTAGCCAATGGTTCTCTGTTGATAAAGTCAGTAGAGTTCTCAATATCTTTTAGAGAGTAAGAATGTAATTCTGTTTGTTTAGAATTGTGTACCTTGTTTTTGGTGCTTTGTGGCTTATTTATAGCCTTCATATAGCCGTTGGGAGCTTTATTATGTGTGTAGCCGTCATTGACCTCTTAATGAATTTTTTGATTGTTTGTGTAACATCTGCCCAAGCTTAAATGGAGGTCTGATTAGCTCATGATTGGCCTATCTGGCCATTGGGGCTCGTCGATTACAAGACTATTGATGGTTGTGCCATTAACGCTGTATGGTCATCTTTTCATATGGCGACCTTGTGGTACTTATCCACATTACCCTCATCATTGTAAATGTATGCCCTTAAGACCGCTAAATACTTGTTAAATTGGGTTCCTAGTAAGGCAGTTCCAAAAACTCGTTTTAAACTATGGATAGGAAGGAAACTGAGTTTAAGACACCTACATATTTAGGGTTGTCTAGCAGAGGCTAGAATTTATAATTCACATGAAAAGAAATTAAACACAAGAATAATCAGTGGTTACTTTATTGGTTACTCTGAAAAGTCTAAAGGGTATATTTTTACAATCCTAATCATAGTAGAAGAATTGTAGAAATTGGTAATGCCAGATTCATTGAAAATGGTGAAATCAGTGATAGTTATAATCCACGAAATGTGGATATTCAAGAAGTTATGGTGCAAGTTCCATTACCCATAACTTCAAAGAAAATTGTTGCTCCAATAGTTGTTGAATAGCTAAACAACATTGATCAACAAATTAATGATCCACCACTACATAATGAGATTTTCATCAATGAACAGGTGGTAGAAGAACCACAAGAAGTAGCATTAGGAAGATATCAAAGAGATAGAAGGACTATTGTTTTCTGATGATTATGTGGTTTATCTCCAAGAATCTAATTATGATATAGGATCAAGTAAGGATCGGGTTTCTTTTGCACAAGCCATAGCATGTATTGATTCTACTAAATGAATTGATGCTATGAAAGATGAGTTGAAATCAATGGACCACAATGAAGTTTAGGATCTCCTTGAATTACCTAAAGGATACAAGAAAGTTGGTTGTAAGTGGTCTTCAAGACTAAATGCGACTCTAAAGGCAATATTGAACGATTTAAAGCCATACTTGTGGCCCAAGGTTTCACTCAGAAAGAAGGAATTGATTGTAAAGAGACCTTCTCCCCTGTATCCAAGAAGGACTCACTTAGAATTATCATGGCATCAGTAGATCATTATGATTTGGAGTTGCAACAAATGGATGTGAAAACAGCTTTCTTAAATGGGACTTTAGAGGAAGAAGTCTTTATGGATCAATCTGAAGGTTTCTCCATTAAAGTAAAGGAACATTTAGCTTACACACTTAAGAAGTCAATATATGGACTTAAATAAACTTCCCGACAATGGTACCTTAATTTTAATGATACCATTGCTTCCTTTGGATTCAAGTAAAAAACTGTTGATTAGTGTATTTATCTAAAGGTGAGTGGGAGTAAGTTTATATGTTTGATTTTATATGTTGACAATATTTTGCTTACTAGTAGTGATCTTGGTTTATTGCATGAAACCAAGAAGTTTCTCTCTAAGAACTTTGAAATGAAAGATATGGGTGAGGTAAATTATGTGATAGGAATTGAAATATTCCGGAATAGCTTACGTGGATTTTTAGGGTTGTCTCAGAAAGCATATATTGAAATAATTCTAGAGAGATTCAATATGGACAAATGTTCTATTCAAGTTGCTCCTATTCAAAAAGGGGACAAATTCAGCCTTATGCAATGCCCACAAAATGATTTGGAACTTAAACAGATGAAAGGAATTCCTTATGCTTGTGCAGGAAGAAGTTTAATGTATGCGCAAACTTGCACTAGGCCTGACATTAGTTTTGTAGTTGGTATGTTAGGTAGATGCCAAAGCCATCCTGTAATGGATCATTGGAAAGCTACAAAGAAAGTGATGAGGTACTTGCAAGGCATGAAGGATTACATTCTCACATTTAGGAGATCCGATAGTCTAAAGGTGACTGGCTATTTAGATTTAGATTTTGCTAGATTCGCTGATAGTAGAAAGTCGATTTTTGGATATTTCTTCATGTTTGATGAAGGATTACATTCTCACATTTAGGAGATCCGATAGTCTAAAGGTGACTGGCTATTTAGATTTAGATTTTGCTAGATGCGCTGATAGTAGAAAGTCGATTTTTGGATATTTCTTCATGTTTGATGAAGCAGCAATATCATGGAAAAGTTCAAAACTATCATTGCTACATCTACTATGGAAGCTAAATTTGTGGCGTGCTTTGAGTTTAGAATTTATTGTGATAATTCTGCAACTTTTTTTTCTCTAAGAATGACAAGTATTCTAATGGTTCAAAACATATGAAATTGAAATATTTTGCTATTAAGGAAGAGATTAAAAAACTACGAGTGTTAGTAGAGCACATAAGCACACAACTTATGATTGCAAACCCATTGAAAAAAGGGGTTACATCCAAAGACATTTAAGGAACATGTCAATAGAATGGATCTTGAACATAACACATGACTGGTGTTATATTAATGTGATGAATTGTTTTATGTCATTTATGTTATTTGACACTTGGAGATATCGTTAAATGTGTTTTTGGTTATTCTCGTTTTATGTTATGTATATACATGTATGATAATGAATGAATGATAACGAGAATAGTCTCTGAAAATGAGACATTATTGTAGACCTTTTATATTCACTTCTCATTTATAGACTATGTTAGACAAGTTGCTAGTGTTGTAGTACATGGAAGGAACTATGTCACATAATTGATATGGAACTGCCATGACTCGCATTAGTGAGTTGTTTAATTATAATATTATGGCGACCAAATTAAAGAAGATTGGATATGTATTATTGTGCACCTAATGTTTCCTTTCTTAAACATTTGTATTGAATTATCATATGGGCCAAGCGGGAGAATGTAAGACTAAATTAATTAATTAATTTAACCTGGTGGCCCACATGATAAGGCACATGTGATAAGATAGAAGTTTAACGGGATATAAAGACATATCCGTTAGTGTCTTATCTGATTGGTCAATTAGAGAAGTGGTTTCTTAACGTGACTCCAACTTTGATGGTGAAGTGGAGATTAAAGTAAACTAAGAAACTAGTTCTCTCTCTACCTATTAAGGTATTCAGTTTTTCCCATCGTAGATTGAATTTGACTTAATTGAGCGTATACAACAAAAAGGGTGAAGAGAGAGAGAAACAAATTCTACAGAGAATTATTATTATTCACTGGATCTCAAGAGAATTGCATCAATGGATCTAGGTGTTAGGACATATGTGTTTCACTTGTTAAGAACATATGTCATTCTTTTATATAATTGGCTAATCTTTTGACAAAACGCACTTTACTTGTAATTGGGCAGATCTAGGTGTTTTTAATACTTCAAGAAACTGTGTTTCAAGATCAAGCGTTGAAGTCATCAAGTCTATTCAAGAAACAAGCTAAGAAGTGCAAGTTCATTAAAGCTCGACAGCTAGCATGTGTCAACATTTAAGAAGCTAATTCAAGCTCGTGTGCTCAACACCTGCTTGACACCTCCTATCTATCGAGGTTTAAGAAAGAAACAAAAATTCTGATCTATTTTCTTGGAATCCTTGAATGTGTCTTTGGGCCTTCTTTTTTCCTAACCCTAGACATATAAAATGATTATTTTAAGGGCAGTCAAAGAGTTCACAAGTTGCACAAGCATTAAGCAAAGTCTGTTCAAGAAAATTGTGACCGAAGACAAAGTTTTGCCCTAGTTCATCTCTTCTAAAGAAGTTGCTGTGTAGGTTTTGTGACTAAGCATCTTCTTGATCTCCATCATATGGATGAACTGAAGAACTTTACAGCCAACAAACTTCTCTAGTTGGTGATTAAAGTTGCGTACGGGGATCCGCGCAATTAGTTAGTCACGTACTTGGGAGCCGTGCATCAAAAAGGGAAATTATCACTACAGAACAAGTCCAATTAGGTATTGGGGTAAGGGTTCAACTGTAGGTTGGTATAAGGTACTGGGATTCCTTTACTTGTAACCGCTTTTATGATAATAGTGGAATTTCGAGAATGGTAACCTAAAAATCACCCGGTAGGGTTTTTGCCATGTAGGTTTTCCCCATTCGTAAACAAATCACCGTGTCAAATTTATTTTTCGCTACACTTAGATTAATTGGTGATTCGTTTGTACTACCACGTGTTTTGCATGTTAATTTGATTAATTAATAACTTGACTAATTAATCAGTTAATTTAATCACAAGGGGTCAATACATTTTTGGCCTATCACTAGGTAAGTCTCATGACAATTTTATTATGTTTTATATCAATGTAAAATCCATGATAGTTCTAGATTTGGAAGTTAAAATAGTTGTTGAATGTTTAACAACATAAAGAATTTTAAGTTTACATGGAGAGAGAGAGAGAGAGAGAGAGAGAGAGAGAGAGAGAGAGAGAGAAGAACTATATATAGAAGTAGAGTCTACAACTATTAGTACACAATTACAAAATTACAACAAGTTTGGTTGATGCAATTTGAAGAAGGTCTTGTTTGATCAAAGCTTCTAGATCAACTATCGTGGCAATAAATGTGGTTATGGATAATATTCTAGAGCAGAGATGCTAATGCAGGTTCCTCATGAAGTTGAAGGATGTAATGTAATCAGCAATGAAGTATCTCTTAATTGGGTCATTTGAGACATTCAAATGTGAAACTGGCCTCAAATCTAGAACTAACGTGAAAATCAAGTTGGAATTGAAAGTTCCCTAATTGGAAACGATTACTTGCTAGAAAATTTTAACAATCTAGGGTGCCAATCAACATTCAACAACAGTGCAATAATCATCGCTACTGGCATGGCACAAAATCTTAACATGTGTGCTGACATGGCCTAAGATGATGACATGTCAATGTTGATGGGGCTCGGTGATGTGGGCCATGCGGCATAGGGCTGATGTGGTAGGATGACATGATCAGCTAATGTGATAATATTCTTACGTGACAGAGCTTGGTCGTGACATGTGGCAGTGGATGTAATTATATGTTGGCTGGGATGTATATACGTAGGCTACGCATGTGAGCGTGTGAGGCCAAACACCAATGCGTGGTTGAGAGACTAAATATTTTGCCAATGCTTACAAAAACGTTTTTGGATGATTCTAGTGGCATTTTATTCCGTGTGATCCTTATCACTTCTCCAAGATTAATATGTAGCTCTAATGATACAAAGTAAGTCCTATAAAAATTCAATAAATAAGAGACATGTATGTTGATTTAGTGATTAATGCTTCTATATATTTAATTGAAATCTTTTTTTTAAAATTCAAAATATGTTGATTTATTATTTTATACAGTTTTATAATTAAAAACTTATTTATATATGCTGATATAAATCTGACATATTTTAGATTATCATTTTTATTTTCTATCAAATAAGATTTTATCATCTAAGTTGATGATTCTTGAACACAGCATTATTACTTACTGCATGTTGTTGTTGAAGGATGACAACTTGCAATGCAAAAAGTGCTTGAAGGTTTAGGATGGAGTATTTTGAGTTGCATGGCCATCAGCATATTAATAGTATATTAATGTATATATTTCTAATTATTTTCAAATAATAATAATATCATTATTACTAATGATTTTTACAAAACTAGAATCTTACTTTAGCAACAACCATGTTAGTGAACCATCTAAATCTTTTCTTCTCATATATAACGTACCTATTGGATAAATAATTGAAACAGAATTATTTTTGATAAGCATAAAGTAGAATGTGCTTTTTACAAAGTTTTTATCTATCCTTTTAATTATTGAGTATTTTTATTATCCCATATAACCAGAAAATATTAAATATATTCATCCAACCTACCCTCATTATTCATATCAGTTAAGTTTTGGGTTGCCCCATATAAATCCATTGTCATTAACCACCCCCTTCCTATTGTAAGTTGTAACTATCAAATTTATATAAATTAAAAATTAAAACACAGGCAGCAATCAAGATATCAATCTTGTTATTGCTACTTAAAAACAAATACAATATTTTAAAATATGGTTCAAACTTCAAAATTAAAAAACATATTTGCAATATATATTATTTTTTAAGTAAAATATGACAAAAACGATATTGATATATATACCTGAAATATAGCAAAACCGTATGTTAAAATATAAATAGAAAAAATAGAAAAACTAAAAATGTGTCGAAAAATATAGGGAACTTGTCAGAAAATATTGGATTATTAAAACACAATCAAATATTGAATTATCGATCACTAAAGAACTTTCGACCAAAGACCAAATCTCTTAGTTTTTAGATTTTAAAATTTAAAAAAATAACACTAAGCAGTTGTTGTGTTCTTGTTGTTGTCCCTTGTTTGACGTTCCAAAGTAGAAAAGTTTCATGGTCGAGTCGTTTTTTTTTTTTTTTTATTAGAAGCTCTAGAAGATTTCATTAAAACTAAACAGCATTCAAGCTTGATACATCTTTTGAGACCTGCATAGCTATAACGGGTGGGATATCCTCAACCCATACAATACTATCTAACACTGTAATGGCATTTTTTGCCATGAGATGAGCAGCCACATTCCCACTGCGGCGAACATGGACTGCAGACCAAGTATTGAAGCACTTGAGACTCTGCTTGGTTCCTTCAATCACCTTTTGAATTGACCAAGGTGGGGGAGTAGCGCTTAAAAGGGCTGAGATTACTGTCGAGGAGTCGCTTTCAAACACAACATCCATCAAACCCAGATCCCACGCAAATTGAATCCCCACCTGCATTGCCATAGCTTCTGTTTCCAAGGCCTTAAGGGGAAGCGCCAGCCTTTTACTCATCGCCCCCATCAGCTGACCCTCTGCATTTCTAATCACTACACCCATACCACAGCAGCCCCTCTCCTTACATACAGCCCCGTCCACATTGGCTTTATACCAGCCCTGTTTTGGCGGTTTCCAAGAGGGAGTAAAGGGTCTAGGGAGCTTACACGGGGGGGGATTTTCATGACGAAACTCCTTCACATATTCCTCCACATCACGACAAAGTCTGAGAGCAGTTTTGCGCTGACCCCCAAACCTGACCCTGTTCCTTTGATTCCATAATCCCCATGCCGTGGCCACAAACAACTCCCAGTCAATCTCGGGCTTTCTGTTCCTAACCTTCCACACAACCTCCAAAAACTCCTCCGTTGAGTAAGGTAAAAGAGGCAGCTTGAGTCTTGATTCTCCCTAAACATCAGTAGCAAATTTGCATCCCCACAGCACATGTTCAACTGATTCACATTGCCCACAATAGTCACACCCCACCTCTATATCAACACCCCTTGATTTTAGCCTGTGTTTTGTTGGAAGGATATTCCTACACGAGCGCCACATGAACTGTTTTAGTTTGTTTGGGCAGTTTAGATTCCACACTAGCCTCCATAATGCATGCATACGTGTGTTGTCTGAGGAACCTCCCCTATCTGCTTTGTGGTTTTGGGTTTTTAGCCACTTTTGAGCTACCTTATAGGCACTTTTCACTGAAAATTTGCCGTTTGCGGTCCATGCCCATATCTCTGAATCCTCTACAGGCCGAGAACTTATTGACATACCCAGAATCGCATCTGCCTCATGAGGTAAGAAAACTCTCCTCACCTTGTCTATGTCCCAAGATCTTGTCTCTTTGTCAATGAGACATGCAACCATATCTGATTCAAGAGGGACTTTTGGGCTTACCACCAAGAAAGGATTCGGAGTAGGGATCCATCTATCCTCCCATATCCTCACACTTTCTCCATTACCCACGACCCATCTGGCACCATTCACCACAATATCCTTGGTAGCCATCAAACTTCGCCACACATATGAGGGTCTACGGCCTAATTGGGCTTCCTTAAATGTCGAATCAACAAAGTACTTTGCTTTGAGCACCCTGTGGACTAAAGTATTTGGGTTTTGTTGAATTCGCCACCCTTGCTTGGCAAGTAGAGCAAGATTAAACGCTTTGAGATCTCTGAAACCCATACCCCCCCTCCTCTTTTGGTGTACATAGCTTTTCCCACGCAATCCACGCCAACTTCCTCTCTTTATCTTTTTGCCCCCACCAAAATTTGCTCAACATGGCATTAAGTTCCTTACAAAGAGTATCCGGGAGTTTAAAGCAACTCATAGTATAGGAAGGAGTTGCTTGGGCTACCGCTTTGATAAGAATCTCTCTACCCGCATTTGAGAGCAACCGACCCTTCCATCCGGCTATTTTTCTTCCTACTTGATCTTTGATACGACTAAAAGCCTTCCTTCTTCCTTTCCCCACAAGCGGAGGCAGCCCAAGATACTTCTCATGATGCTGGATAATCTGAGCCCCAAATAATTGTTTCACTTGGGCTTGAACATCCCGGCTTGTATTTTTGCTGAAAAATAAAGAGGTCTTTTCCTTGTTCAATTTCTGCCCCGATTCAGCCTCGTATTCTTCCAAGACTTTAAGAACCCTTTTACCCTCCTCCACTGTCGCTCTACAGAAAATTATGCTGTCATCGGCAAAGAAAAGGTGGGAAATTTGTGGTGCCCCCCTCCTAACTGAGACCCCCCTGATGTTGCCCTCAATCTCTTCCTTTTTCAGCCTGGCAGACAACCCCTCTGTGCACAACAAAAATAAATAGGGCGATATTGGATCACCCTGTCTAAGCCCCCGCGATGGAATGATCTTGCCTTTTGCCTCCCCATTTATCAGAACCGAGTATGAGACCGTAGAAATGCACATCATCATAAGGGATATCCATCTCTCATGGAAGCCCAACTTCCTCATTATCTTCTCCAAGAATTGCCATTCCACTCTGTCGTAAGCCTTACTCATATCGAGCTTCAAGGCCATCAAAGCCCCTTTGCCTTTTTTCCTCCCATCAATGCAGTGCATTGTCTCGAAAGCCACTAGCACATTATCAGTTATGAGACGCCCCGGGACAAAAGCACTCTGGGACTCATCAATAACCTCAGTAAGAATTCTTTTCAGGCGATTAGCAAGAACCTTAGATACAATCTTGTAGATAACGTTACACAAACTGATAGGTCTATACTCAGAAATTTTACGGGGAGCTTTAGTTTTTGGAATAAGGCAAATATAAGTTTCATTCACACCACAAGGCATAACACCAGTATTGAGGATTTCCAACACACAATCAATCACACTAGTACCAACTAAATCCCAATATTTCTGGTAAAAGATAGGAGACATACCATCTGGGCCTGGAGCCTTTGTCGGATGCATTTGGTGAAGAGCATTCCACACCTCAGTGTCACGAAACTCAGCACACAGAGCAGTATTCATATCTGGAGTAACTTTAGGGGTAATGGTACCAACACAAGCATCGAAACTTGAAGGGTTGTCTGACCTGAAAATAGATTCAAAATAATCTAGGATAATACGCTCCATTGCACCCGGGTCCTCTTGCCATGTGCCATGTGTATCCAAAAGACCCGAAATGCTATTCCTTCGACGTCTTTGGCTGGCAGAAGCATGAAAAAATTTTGTGTTGCGGTCACCCCACTTCATCCACAAAGCCCTTGATCTCTGGGCCCACATCACCTCCTCCCTGGACAGAATTTCATTAATCTCCTTCTTCAGGTTCTGAATCTCTTCCACCTTATCATGGAGATTGTTTAAGGCTTTAAGCTATTGGAGCCGTTCCCTTTTCTTCTTTATAGCATGCCCCACATTACCAAATTCCCTCCAATTCCACCATTGGAGTTGTTCTTGGCACCGCTTAATTCGATCAGTGATTTGGAAATTTTGGTCCCCCCTAAATGGATCCCATGCCTCCTCCACAACTTCTCTACATCTGTCGTCCCTGGTCCACATGCCTTCGAACATAAATCTCCTTTTAGTCAGTCTTCGTCTCCAATCCTTGCTTAATCTTAAGCTCAAAAAGCAGTGATCTGAGATGGGCATGGAGACATGAACAAGTTTCGCATCAGCGAACCTTTCTAACCATTCCCTATTTGCCACCACACAGTCCGGGTGCAATTTCGTCCTCTGATCACCGTGCCTACCATTACACCAAGTATACTTCTGCCCAAAGAAACCCAGGTCAGTTAACCTACATCGTTCAAGGCATTCGCCACAAGCCTCCATCTGTTTTGCTACTCTATCCGCCCCACCCAATTTCTCCCCAGGGTGCAAAATTTTGTTGAAATCTCCAAAAACCACCCATGGCATGGTGCACTGCGCGCGGAGCGCTTCAAGGAGCTGCCACGATGTGCTTCTCTTGCTAGCTTCAGGTTGACCGTAAAAACCTGTCGCCCGCCATGGTTCGGAGGAGACAACCCCGTGAACCACCACATCGATGTGGGAGTTGGAGCAACTCTTGAACCTCACATCGGTACCTTCTTTCCACAGTAATGCTAACCCGCCGCTCCGGCCGTCACTAGGCACAATTATTCCTTGAGTGTACTCTGTTTTTCGCTGAATTCCCTTAATCCGATTCACACTCGCCTTCGTTTCAGCTAAGAAGACCAGTGTTGGGTCTTTAGATTTCACCTCATCGGTGAGAACTTGAACCGCCAGAGAAGACCCCAATCCCCAGCAGTTCCAGGCGAGTAAACTCATTGGGCTCGGCGGGGCTGCATCGCAGCCACCGCCTCATCGCCATCCATATGTTTGTGTTGCACAGAGACATTGCTCACCTTTGTTTTCCCTTTCCTTTTCTTCTGACTGAGGGCATTAGGATCAAGCTCTTGAAGAGGCGTTGGGCCCTCCCTTTTCTGACTCCCTGGACTCTCATTTAGACAAAACCCCTTGGCCTTCACTTCTCTCGCAAGCCTTTTCTAGTGCTTGCTGTTTGGGCCGAGTTTCTCAGAAACCCAACCTTCCTTTGGGTCGTAAGACATTGCTACTGGGCCCAGTTTGGGGATTGGGCCTTCTTCATTTCCTTTAGTCAAAATCTTTGGCGCCAATTTAAATTCAAAAGTGGGCTCGTTCTTTTGGACCATATCTTTTTCCCACTGCATCTCCGATAGTTTGTATGCCTGCACCTCTGCCAGAACCCATTCTCTATCATCCAAATGAGTTTCCTTACTCTTCAACTTTTCCACCAACCCACTGACTTTACCATTTCCGTGAAAGTTCGTCCCTGCCTCTCTATTTTCTTCTGACTTGGAGACTTCCCTCGTCTGGTCACAAGGCTCGGCGTTTGAGGGAGTGCTCACGTGACCCACCTCGTCACCTTGCTCCTCTACTGGCCCTCTGAGATGTTGCCCTGACTTTTTTGGCTCACCAGCGGTGAAACTACGGCGGTTTAGCTCCCTTGGTCCCACACCCGTTTGGTTCAAGTCCCATCCACTTCGCCTTAACAGCTCTCCCCTTAACCAAGCCCCGTATTGCATGTATCCCTCTGCAACTGGTTATTCTCCATTGATTTTTCTGGGCACTCTTTCACTGCATGGTTTAACATTCCACACTCATAGCAAAAGTTGGGGAGTCTCTCATACTTGAAATTCACCCACCGACTCTCCCCTCCCTCAATAATAATTTTCTTTCCACGCACGAGCCTCTTTGAGACATCTATACGAACTCTTACGCACAGACACTTCCCCTATTGGAGCCCGGATTCAGGAACATCAACTTCCAGAACCTCCCTTAACTTAGACCCGATCATCCATCCCGTTTCTTTTGTTCTGCTCTTTAAGGGAAGGTTGAAAATCTGGACCTAGAACGGCGACCACTTCATCACGATGTCCTTCAAACTCTTGGAGGATAACCAATTTTTTTTCAAAACTCCAAGGACACATCTCCATTACCCTTTGTTTGTCCTTTGCATCGCCAAACTCCACCATAAAGAGCTCATCTTCTATTTCAGAAATTTGGAGGCTCCTATTGGGCTTCCAAAGCATTCTTATGTTTTTCCTCAGTGCATCCAAGCTTATGCTTCTTTGGGTTAGGACTTTCAAGACCACACAGTTTTTCCCTACAGCTCAAGCCGCTCTAGTACAGCTACTCCCCAGCCCAATACCATCATCTTCTTTCTCGATGAATGACAGTTTGCTCCACAGCTGTTCAAGTTCCTCTGCCATGGATCTCGTTCCTTTGTGTTGTTTTTTCAAATTCCCGATAAAGTTTCCACTAGATACAAAGAAATACTGTATACTAAAACACTAAAGAAACCAGGAAATAACCTCACCCCAGGGAGGTCACCTCAACTCCTGTAAGCAAGCTACAGGACAAAAGACTGCCACCGCATGCACAAGAGCATGAGGGCACCTGGTCAAGTCGTTTTATGAACATTGATGTTGGCCCACATTCTAATCTCACTTTAAAATTACTGCAACATGCCAAAGATCATTGTCCAATTTTAGGTTTAGCAAAAGGTCTATCCTTTTGGAAAGCAAAAAAGAAGAAGGAAATTTTACCCAAAAGAGACGTAAACATCATCACAGGTTTTGCTTTATTGAACGACTTTGAGTCTCCCACCAAAAAAGAAATAAAGAATAGTATCATTCAATAAGCAATGGAAAAAAATTATTTTTAACTCTGTTAAAATACTTAGTATTCTTAAAAAAAAAAAAAAAAAAAGTGGGTTAATCTCACATTGAAAAGTGAGTGTGAATTAAAAAGGTTTCAAACTTGTGGCTGTGTATATAAGAGTTAGGTTCTTTTTTATATACATTACTGTCAGTTTCTTTAAGATCTCCCCTCTCACTATGTGTATATATGTGTTAAAATACTTATAGTATTCTCAAAAAAAAAAAAAAAAAAATTGAATTGATTTTAAATTAAGTATTAAACTTTAAAAGATTTCAATTAAAATTATGAGTTTTTCTTAAAGCGTTTTAATTTAAACTTTTCATTTGCTTTCATTGATAATATCATTTGCTAAAGGACTGCCTAAAACACAAACTATAATTGCACAAAGGAAAAACAAACACATAAAATAAGAGAAGAGAAAACAACATTGTTTGGAGCAGATAAAAGTATAAAAGTAAAAAAAAAATAAAAAAATAAAAAAATAAAGGTGAAATCTTTACCAACAATGCGGTCTCCTCCAAAGTCCAAAGTCCAAACCAGCATTGTCGTTGGCATGGAGGACTCTCTCCAAAGTCCAAAGTCCAAACCAGCATTGTCGTTGGCATGGAGGACTCTAACCACTTCTGTGCTTGACCCAAGGCTATAACTCACGGGTGTGGATATTTGACTTACCAAGCACCAAACGGGTGTGGATATTTGTTAGGCACATGTGTTTAGCAAAAAAATAGACAAAGAGCGTGAATTGAATCCTCTCAAAAAGGTTTAAAATAATTCAAGTTTAGGGTTTAATTTGAGAGCACCCTCAAATTATAAGATTTAAAATAAAAAAATTTCCAAAAAAATGATATATATATATATATATATATGAATGATGGGGTTTAAGAATATATTACACATTTCTTTTAAATTTAATGGTCAAGAAAATACTCATTGTCATGTCAACAACCTTCTAAAAATCAACATCAAGTCATTAACTCCAAAATTTAATAAAAATAATAATAATAAATATTCTCGACCCTCAACCCTGTTTTCTTTTTCTACTTCTCTCTCTTTTTACCAGGACCTCTTGAAGACTTTCTCATCATCTAACCACTCAAAGAACTAGAAGCCCTATAAATAAATAGTTGACGTGATAAATTTTTAATAATTCTCATTTAGGCACATCACTAACGTAATTTTGTTTTTTCCTAATAATCACTCATCGTATCAATAGTTTGTAAAAAAGAAAAAAAAAATTGTAAAATTTTTTGTAACTTTAGCATTTTCTATAAATAAATAAAAAAAAGGAAACTTTTTTTAAACTACAGTAGTACATGATTTGAGTGCCAAAAAAAAGGTTCAATCCCCCTGTACCAAAACTTAATATCATCCAATTGCAATCCATCCTAGTTTAAACATGGGTTGAGATTATTAACTAACAAATAGAATTGCAGATCATCAACTAGAGTCATATTCGTAACACAACAGCGGTGCACCTGACATTACTACAATCGAGCACTAGTCGTATATTATCACTCATGGTTGTGAAAGTTGTTCAGGCCGTAGGGTCCAACTGGATTAACTGAGAACCATCCACCAAGACGGTTCATTTAACCCCAGAAATTGGCCTATGCACAAAAGTCAGGGAACCATGTGAACTGCCGTTGAACCTCCTGTGTTTGAAAATTGTGGACGGTTCTTGTAGTTTCAATTTAGAGTTTTTTTTTTTTTTTTTTGGGTAAACTTCGAGGTCCAAACTAGTGAGCAGAAACATCTCTTTATCAACTTTGACAGAACAATCTGTTTTGAGTTTTGAGGTCCAACTAATCTTTTTGGGCATTCTACTAATCAACTATAAGCATACTTTGATTTAAAGCACTCATGTATAGTTAAATTGACTATCAATAAAACCATAATATTTCCTACAAATTTTCCACTTCCATTCTCAGCATCCTCAAATTCTAGAAAAACCCCTAAAAAATATTTCCCTCAACAATTATACATTAGACTTAGTTCATGCATTTATCTATCAATTATGATTAGTTACAAACTTAAGAGCTTCTACCTAATATTTCAAACAAGATATTGAGTTAATCCTATATCAATTTAGGTAAACTTTTTCTTTTTCTTCCACCCTCCAAATTTGAGGAAGTAGAATTCTTCTTCTGTAGAGTTGCTATGGCCAATATGTTACTTATAAAGCCCACAAGTCTTCTTTTGCTTTCCTAAATCTCTCCCACCTTTCATTTGTTTTTCCTAAGTTTAATTTACCTAATCTAAACTAGTTAAAACTGTGTCTTAAACAAGATTCACAAATTAAAGAGTAGAGGATTTGTTTTATCAACTGAAATATCATCAATAAAATCATAATTACACAAGATGTATATAATTGATTATTTGGGAAAAAAAAAACACTTTTAATTGGCAATATCCAAACAAAGCGAGCTTTAATTGGTAAAGTTGCAAATGAATTTTAATGTTAAAACTCTTTTCTGGAGTTTAGTTGATTAATCTGTTAAGAATTCTTATTGAAGGGTATAATTTGAGCTTTCTTAAACGTCTATTTGAATAACTAATGAAAAAGTTAAATTTTTTACTGATTAACTAATGAAAAAGTTAAAAATTATATATTGTTTAGGCTGGGATGAGATTTGTGATTAAAGTCTTAATTTACTTTTTAAAACGTAAATTTTTTCAGCAAATGAATGACGCATAGGATTGTAAGTGAATCTACATGCAAAGAGTGATTTAAGTAGATCCTTTTTAAAAAAAACTGATTGGATTGTAAGTTGGAACTAATGAATTTGGAGCACTATATGTTCATGAATTGATATTGTTAGACAGTAAGTTGTGTCATTTTACCTCAAAACCAATTGGCGATGAGGAAGATACACCCAAATCTTTTATAGCCTTTGACATCACACCACGGGGGCCTGTTTTTAGAGTGGTTGTAGAAAGTCAAATTGTAGTCCCCCTAGCAATCCCTCCCTCACAATAACACTCCCGTGACTCAAATTCATGACCTTAGCTCTGATACCATTTATCGAACTATGAGTTGTGCCATTCCACCTCAAAACCAATTGGTGATGAGAAATACATACTCAAATATTTTATGGTTTTCGACATTACACCATATGGGCCTGTTTTTAGAATAGTTGTAAGAAATCAAATTGTGATCCCCAACAGTTATTGTGTAATTAAAGTTGTATATGATGTACATTCAAAGATTTTTACTCACTTATGCAAAGTAAAAGGTGGATGATGTTTTTCAAATGGATATAACGTGATCACCGAGGAACCATATATCTTGGGGTTTATGTTATAGCAAGGAAATGAATTCTAACTCATAGTATTGTGATGAACACTACAAAAACACTTATCCATGTGTTCTTGGAGTTGCATACTATGGTTGGAGTGCTCTGCCAATTTATTGGTATCTACCTTTTCCTCACACGTTTAAGGGTAAAGTGCAATCTCCAAGTCCTCCATTATAAAGGATATTTTTTTTTTTGGGGGGGGGGGGGGGGGGGGGGGGGGGGGCGGGGGGGCGGGGCGTAGAAGCTCAAATTGGTCTTCTTTGTTGTGTCCCAAAGCATCAATCCAATGTGAGTGATATGGGCAGACATAGACCATCAATCCCCAAGTCTTCCATTAGCAAAAGGGAAATTGGGCGTAGAAGCTCAAATTGGTCTTCTTTGTTGTGTCCCAAAGCATCAATCCAATGTCACGGGCAGACATAGACCATCAGTCCCCAAGTCTTCCATTAGCAAAAGGAAAATTGATCTTTTTGTTTTTGTCTGTCACTTTTCTTTTTACATTTTTTTAAACTAAATCATTTCTGAATAAATTATAATTTCAATCTATAGTTTAAAGATTGTTCCAAAATAAATCCTACAGTTTTTAAAGTTTCAAATTAAATCTGATAGTTTAACAACACTTCAGTTTAAATAGTAAACTCATTAATGGAAAAGGCTTAAAGAAAATGACGCCACCTGGATTGGATTGAAATAATGTTCACAAGTGTTAGGCATATGCCATTATAATTTAGGATTGGATTGAAATAATGCCTATCTTTCAGGAAGAATTAAAAGATGCCCTCTGGGTCCCAATCATAAGACAGTTTGAGAAATATTTTGGTTGTTTTAATGGTTTTGAAACTTGGATCGGACTGTATGGTCTGACCGGGTTAACCAGAAACTATCGACCAAAATTGCTTCTTTTAACCTCAAAAACCGACATACATGTAAAACTTAGTGAACCGTGGTTGAACCACCTAGATTTAAAAACCGTGGACGGTTATCACGGTTTCGCAAGTTCAGTTGATTCAAAGTTTTTTTTTTTTTTTTTTTTAATTACTTACCAGTCAGCCATTGTTGAAGCTTCAACCTCAAACCTTGAGATCGCACCAACATTTCTTCTTATTCTTCTTCTCAGTCTTGCTCGCCCCTTCTCTCTCTGCATTTTTTCCGACTACCGTTTCTGCATTTTATCTTTCTCTGCGTTGTTTTTGTTTGTTGTTTCTGCATTTTCCTCTCATCCTGTGTTTTTTCCTTTGCACTCTAAGCCATGTTTGGATTGCGCATCCACATTTTCTACTTCTTCTTTTTTTTTTTTTTTTTTTCACACGTTTTGCTTTAGGGGACAATTATCACTGTACACGCACGGTAGCAACACGTTCACGAATTATAGCAACATTGTTCACGGGACCCATATCCACTTTATTCAAAAAAAATATTAAAAATAGGTCCTACGGTATTATTCACTCATTTAAAAATTATTTTGCTACAGTATTTTCAGCTTTCAACAAAATAAATTGTATCCAAACAGACCCCTAGAATCTTCTAGCCTACTTTGAAGATGATTGACAACTTACTTTCTGTCAGACACTACATACATGCTGTCCACCACTCTTTTTTAAACTTTATTGAGTTTAATCAATTTTTTAATCGTTTGTCCGGTCCTTCTTCTAGCTGTTGTCTATTTTTTATTTTTAAAATTTAAATAAATGCATGCCGTCAAGTGTCAATGTGTCATTCACTCATTTTAAAATTTTATTGGACTTTGTTATTTATTTAATCATTTTTATTTTTTTTTGAGAAATTTATTTTTTCAATTTTTTAATGCTTTGTACGGTCACTCTTCTAGCTTTTATTTATTTTTTATGTTTAAAATTTTCATAAATGATTGAATATTCAAATAGGCTTTAGCATAAAACAATTTATTAGGTAGTCAAATGGCTTTAGCATGATTTAAGAAAATTTAAACATAAGCTCTCATAAAAAGGTTAAAAGGGTAAAATATTGAACTTTAACAAAAAATTATTTAGGTTTGCTTAAGATTTAATATATTTTTTATCTGTCTTATAAAAGTTATGATATAAAAAAGACATTTGAAAAATAGATCTTTATATTAATTTGGACTATTTTAGTTCATTTTTCTACTTTTATTAATTTAATATATTTGTTTATATTTTAAATAATTATTAAATTAATTATGACGTCATCACAGTTCGATTCCTGTTCGACCTCAATCCAACCTTAAAAACTTTGAACCTTTTATTTTTACAGTTCATTAAACGGTCTGAATTTCAAAACCATATTGTTTTTATGGTATGAAAGTAAAAAAATGAGAGATTCAGCTATGTTAAAAAGCGCATTTGGTCAAAGTTGCGAGAGTGGAAGAAAAAACTCATTTACAAGGAGTTGTTGACTTGCTTCAAACTCCCTTTGAATCTATGGAAGGAAATAGAATCGCTGATGCAAACCTTTCTATGTTTGTATGATAAGCATTTTAGTTGTGAAATCTTGGAAGGTATTCCATTTTTTTGTGCTTGGTTAGGTACAAAAGATGAAAAGAAAATGTAGATTTATTTTGTTTAAGGTTGACATAAATGAAAGAAATATATTGTCATTCGAAATTCTCAGATGCATCATGCAAGGACCTGCTTCAAACAATTTGAGGTCTAACATGAATTTAAGTAAGAATTTTTTTTTTACAAATTTTATATATATCAAATAATTAAAGATCTTTTATTCTCTTCTATGTGATTTTTGTGTATTTTTCTTTTGGGGTTTTTCATTCTTATTATTTCTTGTGCAAATCTTTTTAAGATTCATAATATTTTCACAATCAACCATAATATTTGAGCTTCCACTTTTGCACATATATTAAAAAGTAGAAGATATCATTATATTATATTACGGATTTTGAAATGAATTTGTGATGCAAGGTTGTAGAGTGCATCTACTCAAATTATAAACTTGGTTCAAATTTTGAAGGTCCAAATAAGTTTAGATTAGGGGTCTGTTTGTTAGTGTTTAAACAATAGTTTTCGTTATTTAAACAACACAATACGAATTTTCACAACATTTTTTCACCCACACATATTTTCATAACACTTAAACAACGTTACTAAAACAATATTACCAAACGGGCCTTAGGTCTGTGGCCCAACACACTACAAGATTAAAACCTCTGCCCTAACAAGAAGAAAGGCCTTCTGGGTTTTCCATTTTTGTAATATTAATTAGTTAATTCTTCTTTGGTTTTTTGGATAGAAAACCAATTAGGCTGCATTTGGTTCTATGTAAATCGAATTCCAAGTGTAAAATGAATGCAGGGGAAAATGAATTCCCGTAAGGAAAATGAAATTCGGGTGTTTGGTTATGCAATGGAAAATAGTCCAGAAACCGATTTTCGGTGTTTGGTAATATTCTGAAAATGCTATTTTCCTACAAATTTTTCACATTTTCTCAGTCATTTTCTCAGCTCCCAAACCCAGCCACCATCATCCACCACATAACCAATTAATCTGAAAAATCAAAATCAAAATCAAAACCCATTAATCTCAAAATCAATTATCAAAACCATCTACCAAAAGCCATAATCCACCACCATTGAAACCCACAAACCACCATAGCCAATGATCCACCACCCCCAATCGACCACCATCAATGCTTAAACTCACCCCCAACCCACCAATCCTCCAAAACCCAAGCAAAAATATTATTTTACAAAAAAAAAAAAAAAAAAAATTTAAGGCAGCGATGGCGTGGGTGGAAGAAGGATGGGTCTGATGAGTGAGAGAGAGGACAAAGGTGAAGTAGATGAGAAACTACATTCACCGGCAGAGAGGCTTGCAGGCACGACGGTGAGGCTGTGGGTTGAGGACTGGGATGTGGTGAAATCGGGGCGGGTTTAGTTGGGTTCATCGAAGATGGGTTTGAGCACGATGGAGGAGCTGAGGTGGCGTGATTAGATCGGCGATGGGTTTGAGCGGCGCGATCAGACTGGCGGGGTCATGGGTCGGGGACTGGATCTGGGCTTCACCGGCGATAGCTCTTAGGCTTGGCGTGAATGATGAAAGTGAGTGAGGAGAGAAATTTTCTGAGGAGAGTGGAAATGGTTTGAAGGTAAAATAGAAGTGTAAAATGATTTACGGGTGTGGGGTGGGTATTTTACAGTCAACTGAAATGATTTTCCATTTGACCTGATTTTCCATGCGCAACCAAACACATGGCATGGTATAAATTGTTTTTCCGAATCCATTTTTAGCCGAAACAAACGCAACTTAGTCTCAAACTTTCAAGGACTAAGTCTTTAAACTTTAGAGTCACAATAATTTTCACAAAATATTTCATAAATAACAATTTTTTATTGTTAATAATAAGGTAATGTCATTAATGGGTCAAGATCAATACCAATAAAAATTTCTAATAATTCAATTATTATTAAAAAAAAAAAAATATCATATCCCTAAATTTTAGAATGCACAATTCACGTATTTCTTTTATTCTTTTCAAGTAAACAGGAATTTACAAAAGCAAATCATTCTGCAGTGATGGGACCCGTTGAGCCTCTCTAGTCCAAAAGGATAGTTTGGTAATGATCTATTAAGCATATCTATTTAAAATTTTAAACTCCATGTTGACCTCAATAAAAGATTTTTTTTTTTTTTTTTTTTTTTTGATGCGCTCAATAAAAGATTTTACATGGTCCTCTACATTTTTTTTTCTAATTATCAATATATTTATATATTATATTAATATAGAGAAGTGCTACATTCACAATATTTTTACAACAAATTATAGATAGCTAGTTGTTATTAGTTTTAATTTGAACCTCCTACTAAAATTATTTTTTTGCTCCACCAAAACTAATTTGTAACAACTCGCTACTTAAAAATTTGTTATGAAAATATTGTGAAAATATTATCAACATAACATTTATCATTAATTTACGACTGAAATCCAAGAATGGATGGATCCGTCGTAGATATAGTGATTTAACATTGGTCTAATTAAGTCAACTTATGGTAAGGACCAACATGGACTTATATTGTGATGAGCACTATAAAAACACTTATAGATACATTCCTAGAGTTGTATACTATGGTTGGGGTATTCTGTTGATCTATTTGTATCCACCCTTTTAATTACTCTTAACATATCATACGTCCTTTACCTCTCTGCATTAAAATTGATTCTCATATTGTATTGTTCAATTTTATCCTAAGTTGAAACTTTTATGGAGTTTAATTTATCTTTGTTAAAGAAACATCAAAATGAAATCTTTTTTCTAGCGTAATTCAAATAAGAGTACGTAAGGCATGCATTCTTTAACCGAAATCTAGGTAATTGACTCTTTCCTTAAAAAATAAAAAATAAAAAATAAAAAATCTAGGTAACTGACTTGGGAAAAACATATGCAACCCACTTACTACACTATAAGACATGCATGCGTCTTTTGTTCCCTGTCCAGAAATCTATTATGGATCAATTTAGAGTGGCATGCCACATTCTGAATGATTTTCTTTACTGATACTTTCAGTAGGAACTATAGTTATGGAGAATCTGGTAAAGATCTAAAGATGGATTTGTTGAACCACCCAGAATAAATTGAACAAAATGCTACACTGGGCTTCCAGGTTGTAATTTGGAGGCGGATGAAAGCAATTAAGGACCATTAACCTTCAGCACGTGATGTCTTTATTGGCTACTAAAAACCCACCAAAAATGACATTTTGGGCAAGCAAGTTTCTGGTTTTGGTTCTACCATATGAATGTACTCTACAAGATCTAGTTTATGGTCAAGGTGATAATGTGTCCATGAACAACATCATATCTCATTACCTATATTACCTTGATCTTAAGGGTGTTGACTGAAGAGGAAAAATTCTACACTTATATGACGGATCCATTTAAATCAGCTATACCGGACGGACCACATACGGACGGGCTCTACGTCAACGGGTCAAACACTCATGCAATGTCCAAATCAAGTATCAAGAAGCCCTGGTTAAAGGAACTCTTGCGGCCCACGCTTGGGCATCTCAAACTCCTAGTATAAATGGAATTCTAAGGCAAAAAGGATTCTAGAAAATACGCGCATTAAAGGAGACTCCTATAAGGAAAAGACTTCCTCTTCAAGGAAGAGAGGTCAAACTTCAACCACTATAAAAGCTCAAATTCCCTCACAAATCAAGGTACGCATAATCGACCCTCTCTAGCACTCTGGAGTTGTAAAAGATTCTAACTTAACCTTCGGAGGGTATTTGGCCGGCACCACTCCGGTGCTCTCTACAGGTTTTCTTTTTCTTGCTGTGCAAGTGACTTTTTGAGCGTGTGAGCAACGTGTGATTCATTGGTGATTTTTCAGACTTCATCATTGACCAAGGAGAAGCATGACTTAATGAAGTGCTCAGTTGTGGCGAGTAAGTTTCTTTCAATCCATCCTCTCCTCATCTCCTTAAACTTGATGAGGAAGAGCATGACCTCATGAACTAATCCTTTTCTAAGGTAATGGAATGGTTCAAACATGAAGGGGAGCAAGAGTTTGTATAAATTTTTTATGTGTCTTATTGTGAAGATAAAGTTGCTTGTACAGTAAGAGTTTGTATTGATTTGTAACTACTTGTGTTAATTTTGGGATACTTTTTTTTTCTTGTTATTGTGTAATTATTTAGTGTGGATTGTATATAAACCTTTCCTTTTTTGTATAATAGTTTTTATTTATTTATTTATATTTACATAATCAATTCCACAGTTATAATGTGGAATGAAGAATTTGAATATTGAATTTTTTTTGTTGAAAATATTAGGAGGTAGTGGTTGAGCTACAAATGTATTCATTTGGAAACAATTTAACTAGTTTTTGTCTATTATTTTTTGTTGTTGAAAAAACTCTTAATAAAAGTTAAAAGCTAAATAAAATATAGTAGAAAAAGTATAATAAAAAACTAAAAGAAAAATAAAAATTTATTAAATGTGGGACTTGCAAATAATATTTTATTTCCATTGAAAAAAAAAGGTTATTGTAAGCTGTTATCACGTGGGACCCGTTTTCTAGTGTCTGAGACTTGCAGAAATGAATTAAGCAAAAAAAAACTAGCTTAAATTTGAATTCCAAACACATACCATTCGATCCTCTGCATTACCAAATAATCAATATTTATATATTAAGTTTTTACTAGAATCCATAAATGGGTGGATCCATCGTAGATACAGTAATATTCAAATTAAATTAAAGAAGAAAAGAAAAGAATTTTTAATTTTTAATTCAAAAAATAGTGTCTTTTATTGATCAGATAAAATTAAAAGTATCAAAAAGATAAAGAGATTAGTGTCTTTAGTGTCTTTGTTTCCTTTCCCTTTTCCCAGCAGCCAATACCGCATCCAGCTGGTAATTAGAGGCAGCAACTTCTGACAGCCTCATCATTAGTGAAGGCACAGACATTCTCCAATTGTTACAATAATGGAGTTTAAATGGTCTGTACCATTGTTAATATTAGTGCTTGTGAATTGTGACTTGTACTCTAATATAGGAGGTTCGATTCAGCCGGATTGTCCCTATTGCAACACGTATGAACCGTCACAGCCGGAAAGCCGTAGCTACTCATCTGAAGGCAGTGAATTGGTGAGAATATTGGTACGGGAAATTGTATACTTGGCGCTAAACCCAAACCAACAATCAAAAGCTGCAGAAACAAGAAGATGCTGTGGCGGGCCAGTTTCCGACCACTTCCAGAGCGACCAGTTTGAGAAGATGTTCTCAAACCGTAGCTCCCTTGAGGTTGAGGACCATGGAATTGAAAATAAGGGCTTCTTGGACTACCAGTCTTTTATCACTGCCTCTGCTTACTACCAGCCCTATGGCTTTGGTACTACCTACATCAATGAAGACTTCTTTGGAGCTAAGGAAGTCGCAGCTTTTCTTGCTCATGTTGCCACCAAAACCTCCTGTGAGCATTTCAGACTTTCTTTTTTGTGAACAGTGAACTTCAATTTGGGTTTTTGCCTTGTTCATTTCTTTGTTTGTTTATTTAGTTTTTTTTTTTTTTTTGGGTTTAATACAAATTTGAGGATTCAAATTTTGTAGGGGTCATTTAAGTAAGTAAAACTTGATCAGAGTGTGCTTTAAACACTTAATTTTATTATAAGCAAAAATATCATTTTGGTCTTTTTTTTTTTTTTTTTTTTTTTTAGTTACAATTAATTTGGTCATTACATTTTAGTAGTAATTAATTTGATTCCTATTATTTTTAACTTGCGGTCAATTTGATTTTCATTGTTAATTCACTAATGAAAATTTACTGCAAATTGAAAATAACAATGACCAAATTTACTGTTACCAAATTGTAGAAATAAAATTGACAGTGATCCTAAAATGTATGGACCAACATGGTGTTAATTCTAATATTTATTATATTGTAGACCTAGTCTTCAAAGCCTCTACCCTAGCTACCGAATTATCAAAAATATAAATGTTGCTAATTATTAATATTATTATTATGATTTTTACCTATATAAAACATTTGGCTGCTTAAAGTAGATATTATAGATTATTTGATATGCCAAAAGCATGTTCTTTTAGTTTAAAATATCCAAAAGCAAGTATTCATTTGATGAAGTTGGAAATGGATTTTAATGTTTCAATTATTTTATGTTGTTTATTTATTTAATCTCTTAAGAATTGATGTTACAAGGAGTAATTTGGGCTTTGTTACATGTTTATTTGATTAAAATGATTTAACTGAAAATGAATGTTATGAAAAAAAATGTTTAGTTACTATTTTTTTTTCAACTATAGGGTAAATTTCAATTTGGACACACTCAATTGTGTCAATTCATTTATTCAACTATTAATTGTGCAAATTTGATTCCTCAACTTTCAAGTCAATTACCAAAAAAAAAAAAAAATAAAAAATCCAATATCAAATCAACTTCATCCTTGAATATCCTCTTCATTTAAATTTTAATGATTTTAATTGATGTTGCAAATTGAACACCAATGAAATTTTTTTGATAGAAATCAACTTCAACTCTTAGTTATGTTAATATTAAAAGGACATTAGACCTGAGTGTGTAATTAACTTGATTTTAAAAGTCGAGTGATTAAATTGATACAATTAATAATCGAAGGATCAAATTGAATGTTATCCAACAATTTGGGGATTATTTTCATACTTTAACCAAAAAAAATTAACAATATATATTGTATTTTTCAGAAAATAAACGAAGTGTTGGCTTGTAAGTGAGTCTACTCATATAGTGGTTTAACTAGCTAGATTCTTTTCTCCTAAGAACAAATTAAATTTTCAAGTAAATTCATTTGGAGCACAACGTAGCGGTGAACTAGTTGTTTGTAATTAAAAATGTATCTGAGCAATTGTCAATAATCCTACGCTCACTCAATATCTATGCAAAGTAAAAGTGGATGATATTTTGTCAGGTGGAAATAAAGTGGTCACTAGGGAACAATTATCAAGGGATTTATGCTATAACAAGGAAATGAATTCCAACTTAAGTTATTGTGATGAACGTTACAAAAATGCTTATCCATGTGCTCCTGGAGTTGCATATTATGATCGTGGTGCTCTACCTATCTATTGGTATCCATCTTATCAATTACTTAACATTTTTTTTTGTTAACATCAATTACAATAACATTGACCATACATCCTGTATATCTTTGCATCTAAATTATTTTATTATATCTTATGTCATTCAATTTTATCCTAAGTTGAAACTTAATTGAAAATTTTTATGTTTATCTATTAAAATAAATTGAAATGAGATCCTTTTCTAGCATAATTCAAATATGAGTATCTAGGTAACTAACCCATCAAAAATAAAATGTGAAACAACTTTTTTTGTAAAACTAAATACATGCATTTTGTTAATTATAAGACACAATCATTTTAATTTACAACCCTAAGACTTGTATATGTCTTTTGTTTCCAACCCTTAGAAGAGTGTAGTGTAGATCAATTCATATTGCATGACACAATCCAAATGTTTTTGTATACTTATGCTTTCAATAGGAATTACAATTATGGAGAAGCAAGTAAAGATCTAAAGGTGGATTTATTAAGTCATCCAGAATACATTGAACAAAATGCTACCTTGGCCTTCCAAGTTGCACTTTGGAGGTGGATGAAACCAATTAAGAAGTATCAACCTTCAGCACACGATGTCTTTATTGGTTACTGGAAACCCACCAAAAATGACACTTTAGCCAATAGAGTTTCTGGTTTTGGTGCTACTATGAATGTGCTTTACGGAGATCTTGTTTGTGGTCAAGGTGATAATGAGTCCATGAATAACATCATCTCCCATTACCTCTATTACCTTGATCTCATGGGTGTTGACCGAGAAAAAGTCGAGCCTCATGAAGCGCTCAGTTGTGCTAAGCAGGTTGCTTTCAATCCATCCTCTTCCTCATCTCCTTGATGCATTTATAAGATTTTGTGAACCTATCAATTAACAAAATGGAAATGATCAAACATGAAGGGTAAGTGTTTGAATAAGTGTTTGAACAAACACATTGTGTGTCTTCGTGTGATGCTAAATTTGCTCGAAGGATAAGTGCGTATTTATGATTTGTAACTGCCTTTTGTTAGAATTGTGTGATTCTTGAGTTTTTTTTTTTTTCCTGAATATTGTGTAATTATTAAGTGTGGATTGTATAAAATTTCTATGCTTGTATAATATGCATTTTAGTTGTGAAATCTTGGAATATATCCCATTTTTGCCCTTCCTTTGTTTTATTGAGCATTACGTTTATAAAAAGTGTGCATTTATTTTGGACTCAGCTTAACGTAAATGAAAGAAATATGTTTTTATTGAAACTTCTCAGATGCTATGGTCAACTTGATACAATTTGAGGCATAATATTTGGACAAAGTTTAGCTATAAAATTGGTTGTAACTTAAGGCTACAAACTTAATATATTTTTATTAGAGGTGAATTTTGATAAATCCACCATTGAATTACATCTTATATCCTTCATGCTTACAAAATTTCTAAAAAATTAAAGATCAATAGCTATGTCATCAATAAATTGTTTAAATTGCAAGTTTTTGTAGTTTAAAATTATGCATGATATATAAGCTTATAAATCATATAGTAAATAATATAGTTAAGTGTTAGAATGATAGTATATTGTAAGGAGAGTTTAGGTTCATAAACTCTCCTTACAATAACATAATCACTTAAAGTGTTAGAATTATAGTATATTTCAAAAGACCAAACTAGTAGCAAACATGGAAAATAACATTAAATTGTTAGAATTATGGTTAAGTAATTAAATTCTCTATTTTCAAATAATTTAAATTTTTGGGACAATAGGTAATTCATTATAGTATCAGAACAAGAGATCTTTAGTGCAATCATTGACATTACTCTACATTTCATTTAAAATGTTTAAAATGTCACATGTTGGGTCCCCACTTATTAAGGGAGAGTTTAGGTTCATAAATAAGGGGAAGTGTTAGAATTATAGTTAAGTGATTAAATATAATTTCTTAACAATTTAAGATTTTGGGACAATCGGTGATTTGTCACAAATTTGAGCATTTGCCTCTTAACAAGGGCATTGTAATTTTGAGGAGAAGTGTTAGAGTTATGGTTAAATGATTAAATTCATCATTTCCTAACAATTTAAGCTTTTGAGAGAATCGTTGATTTATCACAAATTTGAGGATTCGCCTTTTAGCAAGGGTTTTGTAATGTTGAGAGGAAGTGTTAGAATTATAATTAAGTGGTTAAATTCATCATTTTCTAATAATTTAAGCTTTTTGGACAATTGGTGATTTATCACAAATTTGAGCATTTGCCTCATAAAAAGGCCCTTGTAATGTTGAGGAAAGTGTTAGAATTATGGTTGAGTAATTAAGTTTATCATTTCCTAACTATAATTCTAATAGACAAGTGTGATACACAAATGGTCAACTACGTTGGTGTAAAAACATAAATAAACTTGTTTATAATGAGTTGTTTCAAACTCCATTTGAACCTATGCAAGGAAATAGAACCGCCAATGCAAACTGTTGGTGCAAATACAATGATAATAAAAATAACACAAAGAAAAACTGAATAATACTTCTGAACTTTATTACTCTAAAAAGAGAAATTACACAACACTATTTGGACTGAGGCAAGACCACCTACAAGGGGTCAACAAATCAAGAACAAAAATCACAAGAATCAAGAAAATCAAGAAAGGAAGAGAATGATTGGTTGCACAAAGTAGCCAACCAATCTAATAAAGTTCTAAAGAAAAATAGCTTGAGGTCTGGTATGGATCTCTCATTATCTTCAAAAAACCTACTATTTCTTTCCCTCCAAAGACACCACATTTAGCAATGGGGAACAATTAACCATATATGACCATTTCTATGACAACCAAGCCTGCCTTGCCAGCAAACTAGGAGCCCCACAACAGACTATTGCATAACCCAACATACTCCAAAAAACCCAAAACCATAGACCACAAATCCATAGCAACTAGACAGTGAAGCATTCAAGCAATTCACCATTACACTTGCACATTTAACACCAATCCAATATCCAAACCTTCCTTATACATAAATTGTCAATCGTCAAGCATTTCCCTAAATCAGCATTCTAAACAGAGAAAGCCACTCAAGAAGGGATCTTCTGCTTCCAAAATGGTGAATTGTATTCTATTTTGACTAAAATGGTGACTCTTGCTATTCTCAAAAAACAAACCGTTTTGCTCAACACAAACCAAAACAAACCATTTTATATAGTTAGTAGAAAAGAAAGAAAAAAATCAGAAAGCTCTAACTCAAATTGCACCAACTTTCCCAATAAGAGCAAGGTGTAAGGTGAAGACTTGAGTTCACAATCCACTTGCTGTACGTGTAAGCTACCAATTTAAAAATCCCTAATTTTCCAAATCCACCCAATTCAATCCAAAATGGTGTTTAATTATGCACCAGATGAAGATCCCAACCTAGCTTAAATCCAATATATGATTCCATTGGCCGATTGTGCACCACAACACCCTAAGGAATATAAAACATAGCTCATAAGAACTCACAAACATGAAAATCAAACCAAAAAGGGAAGAAATTTACGCAGTATCATACTCCACACCACACAATCGTATTTGTTGTACCTTCACAAACGAACATTTAACACCTCCAAGACTTCTACCAAATTAAACTAATGTAAAACACACAAGCAAATTTCAACAAAACCAACAAAAACAAAGCTCTAAAATACAAATTTTTTTATTTTTTTTAGAATCTAAAATACAAAATATTGATTCACCTTTTTAGTTTCATGCAAAAAAAGAAATTACAAAACAAAATAAATAGAAAACTCAATTATAAAAGTAACAAGTCTCAAGAATAAAGCAACAGGGCAAGACATGACTATCCACTTCAGTAGCATCAACCAAATACAAGAAAGTACCATTGAAAGAGGACACTGGGGGTCGGATTTCAGTATATAGTTTACATGTTTCTGAATATTGTGCAGAAGCTTTCATCCTTTCCATGCTTAAATAATCAGTCAAGATAGTAGCCCCTCTATGCCTAGTACAACGGAATTACATTTTTCATCCAAGTGAATTCTAGATAAAATCCATTAAAATCAGAAGCACAATCATACCATTACTATTACGTTAGGCTGAAAGCAAGACTTGGCTCACAAGTTATGATAGGTTGACAAAAAACTAACCTCATGAGTTGCAAGCTGTTGAGTTTGCAAAGGAAAGCTGTAGGACCACAGGCTAAGCTGAAGCATTTGGTAATAAATACAGCAACAAGTGAGAAACACAAAAGTGCCACCAAATCCGAAAGAAATACAATCACAAAACAATCAAAGCTCTCTTCAGCTTTTCCTTCTCATGCGTGTTAATTTGCTCTTAATTTGAGAGCAATTGGAGTGACAGGGGACTATGTGAAACTCTGAGAGACATTAGGAGATATTTGCAATTTACCCTAATATTAAATCAATGTCTATTAAATCATAAAAACCATGTATTTTCTTTCTTCATTTTTTCTTCATAATTAATTTACTCTTATTACCTATCCAAAAAAAAAATGAGCTCTAGCTCAATTGGCACTTCCTCCCCTTGCAAGTGCCAGGTGGAGGGTAAAGTCATGAGCTCAAGACCCATTGGGTGCGTGTGTAACAGCGGGCTCTTGTTGGTGGGCTGCTGTGTGAGGGATTTAAGGGGAACATCGGGTCGAGCCTTGGCGGGTACCTCGGTGGGCTTGGTGGGTCCTGTCCCTCATACAGTCATTAACATCCCGGGTGGAGTAATACAACCATAAAGACCCCCATTTTTGTTTAGCAAAAAAAAAAAAAAAGTAAACTAGCTTTTAAACCCGTGCGATGCATGGAAGTTTAATACCTACATGCAATTTCAGGTTCTTCGAAAATATAGTACAGGTATTTTCAACAAATTTTTTTACAAAAAATGACGAAATTTTTGTAACAGTACAAATAAATTTATGTACATGTAAATAATAAGAAACTGAGAAAGTAAATCTATTCAAATAATTTAAGGTTAATATTTGGAGTGAGTCTAAGTTAAAAAAATTTAATTAAATAAGTATGTAGCAAATGCAATTGAATTTATAAATTTTGAAAAATAACACTTTAGTATGAATTTCAAATTGAATATGTATATAACACTTAGTATGATATCCAGAACACTATGTATGATATCAATAACAATATGCATTGACTTACAAATAGATTTTCTTTTAAACCTATTCTAAACACAACTTAAATGAACGGTAACATCCCTACTGATGGAGAGAAAATATTTCTATTAATTGAAAAAAAAAAAAAATTTCTAGCTAAAGAGAATGGTGTGAATGTCCTTGGAAGTAATTTGGTGGAGAAGCATGACTGTTGTCCATTTCATGTTTTTCATCTTAAATTCTTAATACCTCTTCTTCAGCTAAAGAAATTGAACAAATGAACCTAAGTTAAAACTGCAAAACAATCAAAGAAATTTAAAAACATTTGAGTGAGTTACAGCTTATTGCTTTTTTCATATAACTTTCCACAGCTTTAGGGTGCCATCTTTAGAAGCAGCTGCCACAGTAATACCTTCAGCACCTGTATATACAGAACAAGTTTAACATTGATAGTGCTCATTCTTCATTGTTCACCGTTCATTATTCTTTCTTTCTATCAGTACACATCAACAACTTTGGCAAAACAACAAACAAACCAATAAAATCAGTTTATCTACACAAAATCCAAAAAGCAGCAAAACCACTGCAAACCAACTAAACCAAGAAGGAGATTACAACTAAACCCTTGCACACCAAAATTCAATGCGGTCAATGGGTTTTTGTGAATCCAATAAAAGGTCAAAATTTATATCAAGATGGGAAAAAGAAAAAATTGAATCAAACGATTACACATCACCTGTCAAAGAAAAATTTTGTCAAACACATCGCATGCAACCCTTTTTTTTCTTAAGTGGCATTTGAAGATTGCTCCTACTGTATCCATGACCATCTCTCTTAGTAATCATCTGTCAATTGCATATGATGACCAGATTTCTCAGCTAAATCACGCTTGTGTTGCAACTTGACTTGATAATCCAATAAAAACCTCAACTTGATAATGAAAATATTAATCAAAGTTGACGCTAAAGAACCTCTCAGATTTGAATCAAACCAAATAGATACACTACACTTGGCTGAGATTAGTTATTTTTTAATCAGGAATGCAAAATTACGATGCTAAATACTTTGTACCACAAATATCACAGGAGCTAAACAAAAACTACAACTAATGAAAAGCACAAAAGAAGAAAGATAAAATAAGAGATGGACCTTAGAAAAATACTATGACGGGACCAAAGGCTCGGTGGGAAGGTCTAACCTTGCTTTTGCTGATGACTCTGATTCTTTATTGCTTTCACTGCTACGTAAATCGCAATCCCTTCCCCAACATGTCCACTGATATATTTTTTTAGCGAAAGAGTCCACTGATATATTTGAAAGCAAAACAAAAATTAACCCGAAAAACCAATAAAAAGCTCAACTTAATATAAGCCTAATAAAAAAAATAATCATAGATTGGAGAGTAATTTTCCTTAGAATTAGAAAAATGCAGATGATGGAAAATAAAAATAAAAATAAAGTACCAAGCTTTAGAGGCGAAACTTGAGGCAGCAGAGTTTCTTTTAAAAGGAAGGGAAGGGTTTAAGGGTCTGACGGTGGGTAGGCCGGTGGTGACAGCCCTCTGAACACTCTCTTTCTCTCTCTCTCTCTCTGAATACTCTCTCTTACAGGAAAAAAAAAAGGACGGGACGAAGAATGAGAGTGAATTTGGCGGTGTCAGGTTTAGGTTTCGAGAATTAGGTGTTGTTTGGATTTTGCCAAACTCATATCTCATATCTCAAAAAAACTGAGTTTTGTTAACTCATATCTCAAAAACTGTGGGCCCTACATGGATGATGTTTGTTTGGCTTTTTTTTCGGATGTTAACTCAGTTAACAAAACTGAGATATTTGGGTTTTGAGTTAAGAAATTTGGAAACAAGAAAAGGTTGTTTTCAAGTTATTGAAATATGAGTTTTGTGGCAAACTTGTAAATACTAAACCCGTGTAGGCCCCACGACAATGTCTTGTCCCATCACTTGCTCAATTCGCACGCTTGAACCAACGGTCATATGCCTTCCTACCCTCTTCACTCTCTCATCAACGCCCTAAACAACAAAGCTCACCTCTCATTATCCAAACCCACAGCAACACCAATTGAATCCACAAACTCCGATCTTGCACACCCATTTACGATCTTTCAAGCTCCGGCCTCTGAACAACCCAAGCTCCACTGCTCCAGTTCGTTGCTAATCACCGAAGCAGATCTCCGATTTGAATGACATTGAAGATTATTAAAAAATAAAATGAGTCAAGGGGTCCAACAGTACTCCCTTCCCACTTGAAATCCCTTACGAATCGACAATACCACATGGAAAACAAAAACCCAGGACATAAACAAGTTTGCAACAAGAAAGAAATAAATTTATTGAACACCATGGCATACCCAGCAAATTTATTCTCATTTTTTCCGAAAATTGCATATATAAAATGAGGGAAAAATTGACACACTAGTGTTGGTAATCTTCAGAGAAGCCGTTAGATTCGTCATGCCCTTACCCACCGCCGATCAACCTTGAGGAGCAGAGGAGTGATCGTGGATTTCTGGGCTCGGTTTCAGGGACGAGGCAGGAGGACGGAGGTGTAGCGGCATGTTGTGGGTTCGGTTTCAGGGACGAGGAATGAGGAAGATGACGTACGAAGGAACCACGGCAGCGGTGTAGTTGGGCGAGGATGGAGGAGGTGAGCTCAAGGGTGGTCGGCGGCTTTGGGGTTTGAGAGCTGAAGTGTGAAAGTAAGTGTAAGGAAACAGGGTAAAGCATTTTGAGAGATGAAATGCAAACAAAAAATCAAAGGTTAACCGCGGGTAACCGTTCTGTGCGCCGTGGGTCCCATAAAAATGTGAGTTTTTTTGAGTTTTTAAGCAAAAAACTGAATCGGGTTTAGTTGCCAAACAATGTTGGGAGTATTTTGAGAATTTTTAAGTTATGAGAAATGAGTGATGAAAACTGAGTGAAGAGTGATGAGTGAACAAAAAAAATAAACCAAACAGGGCCTTAGCCTTCACTACAAAAGGCAAAATTTTAGCTATTTAGCTACATAAAAAGTTATTTTATTTATTTTAGCTATACATATGTTGCAGCAGTGGATTTATTTTAACTTTCAACACACTAAAATAATATATACATCACAATAAAATAATATAACTACTACAATAAAATAATATATCCTACTACCCAAAAAAACAACCACAGGACCAATCACAACCACTTTACCATCAGCCACACCCACACCCACAACCACCACCACAACAGGAAAAAAAAAAAAAAAAAAAACCCACAGCACCACAAAACACGGCACAACCACCGCCAACACAGCACCACAAAACAAACCCACTCTACCATCAGCCACAGCCAACGCACACCGGAGCACAACCACAACCCAGCAGTGGAGTGGAGGTGAGGGAAGCCACTTCGATCCACGAGGCCGGAGGCGATCGGCGGTGTGGGTTTGAGGCGATTGGCACTGGGCAGGGGCTTGGGTCGGCATTTGGGTCTGAGGCGATCGGCGCTAGGCAGGGGCTTGGGTCGGCGCTTGGGTCTAAGGCGATCGCTGCTAGGCAAGCGCTTGGGTCGACGGCGAGTGGAGGAAGGAGGAAAAAGAACAAAAAAATGGCGAAGGAGGAGAGGAGCAACAGGTTGAAATGGGGAAGGAGGAGAAAGAAAAAGTAATAAAATATTCTAATCCTAGTGTGAACACAAAATAAAATAACATTTTTTTTTTAGATGTGAGCTACAATGCACATCTATTTTTAGATGTGAGCTACAATGCACATCTATTTTTAGATGTGCACTATAGCGGAGAAGCAAAAAATTTTGCTTATAGCTCCACTGCTGTGAGCTTCTTTTGCGTGCAGTGGTGCTAAAAAATAGCAATATAGCTATTTAGCACCACTGCTGTGAATGCTCAGGTGGCCCAAAAATAAAATTCAAATTAAAAATTATTCTATACGCATCCTCAACTCAATTGAATTATCTCTTACATATGATTTATCTTATTGGCTATGAAATAACAGTAACAAATTACATTAAAAAATTAATCATAAACAAATTCTTAGGTGCAAATTAGACTCAAGGGGCTTATGGGAATTTTCGTTCAAGCACAAAGATTATGAAGCCCGACGTTGGGATTCAGGTTCAAGTTCGAGTGCGGGTGAGGTGCGGTAATATGGCAACTTTTGAAAAAGTAAGTTATGGGTGCGATGGGATACGTTTATTAATTCATTATTAAAAATATTTTTATTTTTATTTTCTATATATTGCTAAGCATTTTTTCATATAATAGTAAATATATATCAATTTAAGAGTAATAGTAAATAATAAAGTGAATATACACTACTAAATATTAGTATTATTATTTAGTAATTAATAGAATAATATTTTTATTAATTACTATTATAAAGTCAAGTAAATTAATGAGTTTAATATAGTTTAAAAAGAAAATCATAATAAAGGAGATTATAGGTGTGGGATGAACGAATCTTTCCCCAATCAGGTATTGTTCGCTTTGGGAATGAGTCGATGAACTGATACCACCCTCACAAATTTGTTCAATTCTACATTTGAGGAGAGACGCCTCCCACCCTTGTCTTATAAGCACTTGGCCTAAGGAATGATGTACCATAGTGTGTGTGAAAAAAGTCTAGAAAAATGGTCTAAATTCAATAAAGGCCAACTTAGGATCTTCAATGGTCTAGACTAATTGATAGTCTCACAATTAATATCGTTATTTTTCTCTCAGATAGTTTCCCTGATACAAATTAGTTTATGATTTCTAATATTTTATATTCATGTCAAGGGTAATCTCAAAAATTCAGGTTTCTATGTGTAAAGTTGTTATTTACAACTATGTATTTTGTTGGTTTTTATTCCGTGCCAAATTTGATTGTAATTATTATCAATCGTTTATACCCTGTATTTATTGTGAGATTTATTTTAAGGGTTGTGTGATAGAGAGAGAGTGTGAAGACTCAAGCATTTGAAGACTGAAGATTTCTCGCGGGTGTATCGCGACTTAGATTCCCGCGAAGTGACACATGTGCCCTGCACATGCTGGAATGCGAAGAGTCAGGCCAGGTGGAGACGGTTGTGTCTCGCGAGTATCTCGCGGGTAAGGCCTTCCCGCAAGACATCCGCGAGGCATTTTGTTCTGCCAGCTTGTCCAGTCTGATTCACACTTTCTGTGCCTACACTATTTATACCCACATTACCCACAAATGTTGGAGAGGCCATTTAGAAAGAAAAACCCTAGATAGGTTTCTACAACACACACACCCATCTTTTGAGAGAGAGCTACTCCTCCTTAGTGAGAAATCATTGTAGCCTCTTCTCCATCCCTCTCCCATTATCATACCTTGAGAGAAGATTTGTACCCAAACACAACCCACACCTATCCAGATTGTAGAGAGTGTTTTGGAGTTGCTGGGAAGCATTGAAAGAAGCCGATGATAGCAGATGCAACATGGAGCTTATTGCAGGATCTAGAGAACTAAGACAAGACACGGTTCCGAGAAGCCTTGTTGGAGTAAGAGCTTGGAGGGCTTAGGTACATCGGGTAGATTAGGCTTGGAGGGTCTCTTGCTAACCCATGTATCCCAACTGATTGTCTAATGGATTGATTTCCGCTTAGAGGGCGGCGAAGAGGTTTTTCGCCGAGTTCTTCGGTTTCCTCTTCGAAAACACGTCTCGGTGTTTTCTATATTTGCATCTCTCTTCCTTACTCTTTTATATTCCATTATACTGCTGTGTTGCTTAGTTTATGGATTAGAGTAGCTTATTTGTTCATCCGCTCGCATTTACACTATTCCGCACTTAGTATTAAGTTAGTGTAAAATCTATCGAATCGTAATTTTAATTGAGGGGTCTAAATTGCTCTTGTATTTTCAACACATTTTCGATCTTTCAATTGGTATCAGAGCGGGAACACTTGTTTTGGTTTAAATACCTAAGTGTGATCCTTGACCCCTTGTGTGTTTTGCCATGGATAATGCTTTACATGCTTGTATGGATGTTGTTGATTGTAACATGCCATGTGTTTGTGAGAATGCCTCTATGAGTGTTTATCCTCATGATTGTGATACCATGTTTCATGAATCTTTGGGTGTTGTTGATATTCCTAACACCAAACTCTTAAAGAAAAATGCTAAGAAGTTTCAAAAGAGTTTAAGCAAGTTATTTTGTGAAAATGATGATTTGATTGCTAAGCTCAATGAATCCATCAAATTGGTTGAAAAATATAAGAAACTTACTGAAAATTCTCTTGAAAAGCTGAAAGAGTTTGAGTGTTTGAATATGGACTTGGATGCTAAACTTGTTTTGTCTAACAAACATGTTGATGATCTTAAATCTGAAAATGAATCTCTTAAGATGCATGCCAAGTGTTTGATTGCTGAACCTATTGTCAAAAATGATGAAAATATATGTTGCAATCATGTTGTGGTACCTGATTTTGTGCCTAATGTGTGTTTTGCCTCAAAGGACAAATCGGTGTACATTCCTCCACGTAAAAGAAATCAAAAAGTGGAGAGAAAGGCTCTTAAGCCTAAGCTTCTGTTTAGGTCTCATCCTAGGGAATTGAGTGGATCTAAGTTTGTTCCTACTTGCCACCATTGTGGTTTGATTGGTCATATAAAACCTCAATGTCATAAGTTAAAGAGAGAACAAACTCATGTTGCTAGATCCCCTTCCAAAAAGCCTAGTGGACCTAAACACATTGTTTGTCACCATTGTGGTGCTTTTGGTCATCTAAGACCTCATTGCTCTAAGTTTCATGCTCTTAAAAGAATTAAAAGAAAAGAGAAACTTGAGCCTCTTGGAAGTTGTACTTTGCATTATAAACCGGATTTGAGTGAAAATAGCATGTTGTTAAAGAAAGTGTTTAATGCTCTTAACTCCTTGACTATGTGCATCTCCGGTTCTCATTCTTCCAACCCTCGTCTCACTTCTCTTGAGACACTCATTCCAAGCAATCATTCCGTTTGGATGAGAAAGGGTTCCTATGGTTGAGCTTTTGCTCTTTTGGTCCTTGATCTAATTCTTTCGATCTTTGTAGGACTCTTCATGCATTTGTGCATTTTGCATTTATTTGTATACATTGCTTTTGTTTTGATCTTACTTTTATGTCTTTGTTTTGTGTGAGTAAAAAATCCAAAACCACATAAAAAGTGAAAAATTCAAAAAGTTTGATCGTATATGTTTGAGCACATTTCACATGTGAGTTTGGCCTAGTACCTTCGTACTAATGGCGTAGTGCATTTACGAGCTTAGTTTGTTCTGTATGCACATTTATCTGTGTGAAAGAAATCTTGAAAACTATGTGTGATTGTTGTAAATAGATCTTCAAGCTTGTTATGAATGATTGGTCAATAGTCTTGTCGGTCTTGATACTTGCATAGACTTGTGTCTATATCTCTTCCCACTTTATTTTTATGTTTTTGCAACAAGAGCTCACCAAATGTAAATCTCCAAATGAAAAGAGATATTGAGCTGCAAAAACCTGTCGCACACACTAGTATTCGACTAGGAAAAAGGGAAAGCGACTCTTTTTAATATGTTTTGTATGGTGCTCAAAAAGCCAAAGGTTAATCATCAATGTTGAAATATCATAAATTTCAAGCACCAATCTCAAAATGAGATGTTTTTGTCCAAACAAAATAAAATGGACCAATTGTTATGCCTTATGCAGAAGCCAAATGAAAAGCTTCTAAGTTATGTATTCAATGTGTGGGAGGTCATATATACTCATTTCTATAATGGAGATTGTCCACTTGATTTCGTATCAGTTATGTATGACTCGATTGAATTGATCATTGAAGCTTCACTCTAGTCTAAGGACTATTCCACACTTGATCCTCACACACAACACACAAGATTTTTGTTCAATGAATGTCTATTTCATTTGTGTGATTGTACATGTTCAAATGTGGTGTGTGTGTGCTCAACCATATGTGGTTCAAACCAAAAAGATTTTTGTTCTTTTTGTTTGCTTTTGGAAGTGATTTGTATCACCTATGTTTTTCAAAGTTTTTAAAGTGTTTTTGTGTGAAAAACATGTTTTCTGGGTGTTTTGGTGACCTATTTCATGTATAGGCTCAACTGGAAGTTAAATAGTTCAATTTTAAAGCTTTTTTAGCTTTGGACAGAGAGTTTCGTGACTGTTTCGCGAGTAAGGCTTACCCGCGAAAATTTCGCGAGTACTTTTGCGAGTCAGCTTCCCGCGAAAATTTCCAAATGAGCTTTTTAAAAGGCTTTTCGTGGGTCTTTTGTTTTAAACTTCTCTCATCTTCTCCTGAACCCCTGTTTTAAGGTTTCAACATCTAAACCCAACTAATTTCAAGTGTTTTTCATTCCATAAACATCTCTAAGGTAATCTTGAATTCTTTTCATCAATTTTGTGCCTTAGATTATGTTTTTGGGGGTTCTATATTCATAGTTGGGATTTTCTCAAATGGGAGTTGGAAAATTTTAAGTTTTGTCAATCTTTTTGATTGGGCTTTGTTTTAAATGATAATTTGCTTTGAATGTTGGCCCCTTATGGCAAAAATAACATGTATTTAGGCAAGATTTTCATATGTTCTTGCATTGTTTATCATACATGTGTAGTGTGTGCACTCTAAGTGTTTGATAAAATGCCCATATAGCATTTTCTCGTTGTTTTGGACTCCGATGAGTACCAAATTTTGGGGATCACCATAATTATTCATGTTTATCATGTTTTGATCTTTGGTGGTGTGTTTTGTACACTTTGCCCTTGAGTGCCTTGCTTATGCATTGGTCATGCATCTCACATGCACACTAGATGCACACTAGTTGCACCTTTGCTGCACACACTTGAACACTTGACATGTTTTTGCATTCACTCATGCTAGTTAAGTCTTTTTGAGACCTTTTAACACATTTAACATGTTCTTGTGTCTATGTCATGCCTAGGTCCATATCATGTTCCATCATCCTTAGCATGTCATGTTCTTTATGCTTTGTAGCATTTTTTTTAAAAAAAAAAAAATGTTTTTTGTCTTATGTTTGAGCTTCATTTTCTCATTCATCTTGCATCCCTCATGCATCATCTTCATATTTTCTTCTTTCCCTCCTTCCTCTTGATTCATTTGTCTATTCGTGACAAAAAGGGGGAGAATATACCGGAGAGTATACCAGTGTGTTTCGTCATTTCTATATGACTCATGTGTACACTCTTAGGGGGAGAAATTCTACCTTGTGCACATTCGTAGGGGGAGAAAGCCATAGGGGAGATGCATATACCAAGGGGGAGAAGACATTTTTTGAGAAAACCTTGATTTACTTTATGCTTGTTTTCTCGTTACTTTATGGTGCTTTGATATGCTTTATTGCTCTCATTGCTTTGTGCTTATGTGTTGGACATGCTTTTAACCTTATGCTATTGTGCTTTATTGGTTGCATGTTCGGATGATCATTTGCTTTGCTATATGATCATTGTAGTCATTTCCATATGATTGTCATGTGTTTGATCAAGTGGCTCATATGTTTCACAACATGTTTACTTGATCGCATTTTACTTGTTACATTATACTTGTCTTGTTATCACCTGATTTACCTTGAGGGTCTAATGTGTTTTGTGCAAGTGTTTCAGGTTACAGGTATATATGTTCCAAGTTCATCACAGCTCCTATGATTCATGATAGGGGGAGTGATATGATAGGGAAGTACTTTAATTCATGTACCCATGTTGCTTTTGTAAGCTTTAAGGATTCGTTCCATGATGTTTGTAGGCTTTTATGGTTTGTGCCATGCATATGTAGTACCTTGTTTATGTAGCCTTTATGCTTGTGTACCTGATGTTTAATGTCATACATTTTACTTCAGTACATCACTCTTGTGCCCTTGTAGGATTGTTCCTAGATGCATATACGTTCTATGCATTGGTTGAGTGATGAACACTCTTGTGCCCTAGTAGGATTGTTCCTAGATGCAAATACTTCGTGTATTTCGCATTGGTTGAGTGTTGGATTTGCAAATGATACTCTTCAAATGAGCTTATCATCTTGCATGTCCGGATGTTCATTCCTTGTGTGAATGAGCATAGTGATTACTTCTATATAAGTGATTGCTTGTTTGATCATGCCATGGTCTATTGTTCTTATTCCATTTTGCTTGATCATGATATTTGTGCTCAATATGTTTTTCAAGTTTTTCTGCATACAATGATATTATTGTGTTGTTGTGTTTCAGGAGATACTTGTTCATATGTTTCAAGAGCTTATCAGAATCTAGAATTAGGTGTGAGTGAGTTTTGCCTTTGTTCCCAAACTCACGTTTAAGTCTAGAGTCTGTTTTAGGGTTTTGTCACAGAATAGCCAAAGGGGGAGATTGTAAAGTTGTTATTTACAACTATGTATTTTGTTGGTTTTTATTTCGTGCCAAATTTGATTGTAATTATTATCAATCGTTTATACCATGTATCTACTGTGAGATTTGTTGTAAGGGTTGTGTGATAGAGAGAGAGTGTGAAGACTCAAGCATTTGAAGACTGAAGATTTCTCACGGGTGTATCGCGACTTAGATTCCCGCGAAGTGACACATGTGCCCTGCACATGCTGGAATGTGAAAAGTTAGGCCAGGTGGAGACAGCTGTGTCTCGCGAGTATCTCGCGGGTAAGGCCTTCCCGCGAGACACCCGCGAGGCATTCTGTTCTGCCAACCTGTCCAGTCTGATTCACACTTTCTGTGCCTACATTATTTATACCCACATTACCCACAAATGTTAGAGAGGCCATTCAGAGAGAAAAAACCCTAGATAGGTTTCTACAACACACACACCCATCTTTTGAGAGAGAGCTACTCCTCCTTAGTGAGAAATCATTGTAGTCTCCTCTCCATCCTTCTCCCATTATCATACCTTGAGAGGAGATTTGTACCTAAACACAACCCACACCTATTCAGAGTGTAGAGAGTGTTTTGGAGTTGCTGGGAAGCATTGGAAGAAGCCGATGATGACAGATGCAACATGTAGCTTGTTGCGGGATCCGGAGAACTAAGACAAAACACGGTTCCGAGAAGCCTTGTTGGAGTAGGAGCTTGAACGGCTTAGGTACATCGGGTAGATTAGGTTTGGAGGGTCTCTTGCTAACCCATGTATCCCAATTGATTGTCTAGTGGATTGATTTCCGCTTGGAGGGCGGCAGAGAGGTTTTTCGCCGAGTTCTTCGGTTTCCTCTTCGAAAACACGTCTCGGTGTTTTCTGTGTTTGCATCTCTCTTCCCTACTTTTTTATATTCCATTATACTGTTGTGTTGCTTAGTCTATGGATTAGAGTAGATTATTTGTTCATCCGCTCGCATTTACACTATTCCGCACTTAGTATTAAGTTAGTGTAAAATCTATCGAGCCGTAATTTTAATTGGAGGGTCTAAATTGCTCTTGTCTTTTCAACACATTTTCGAGCTTTCACTATGGGTAGCCTATCAATGCAACATTGCAAACATGGGGAAAGGGTCAAATTATATTGATGAAACTAACTAATAGTTCCCTAAAATGAAGGGGAAAAAAAAGGTACGCATCACATACTTGTGAAGGAATGAGATACGGTATGAACAAGCCAGGCATAAAAAGGATCAAGAGAAGCAAATCCCTACATCCATGCAAGTAATCTAACCATTATAAAAACAATTGAAACTTTTTTTGGATAAGTAAGAAATCAAGACACTTAATTTTAGGAAATTGAAAGATAATAACACTTAATTTTAGGAAATTGAAAGATAATAATAAACTGTCAAGAAAAGGATACAAGCTTAGAGAGCATCTCAATAAAGTCTCATATTCATTTTGTTATTTTGGAGATTAGTACTTTTTAATTTAATTTTGAGACTAAATTTATAATATAATACTGGTTAAATATGAATTTTTAATTCTATTTTTGAATTGAAGTTTTTAGGGAGTTTCACGGGGTATTCTTTGCTCTCTACTGTTAGCAATACCCTGCCATTTATTTGGGGTCCATTTAGATAGAACTTATTTTGTTGAAATTGAAAACTGAAAACTGAAAACACTATAGCAAAATAATTTTTAAATGTGTGAATAGTATCGTGAGACCAATTTTTAATTAAAAAGTTGCTGAAAAGTGGAATTTGTGGGTCTATGAACAGTGCACGGGTGCACTGTTTACTGTGGAAAAGTCAACAAATGCGGGCTAAAAAAAAAAAAAAAAAGGGAAAACGCGGAAAAAGCAAAACGTGGATGTGATAAGTTGGATCCAAACACATACTTGGTGTTCTCTACATTTTTAATAAAGGTTGTAAACAAGTAATACATAAACAAAATCTATTAGCATCACTTACTGACAAAAACTCCCTCCCCCACCCCCCACCCAAAAAAACAATGAAAAGAATGACATTTTTGCTTAAAATCAGCCGGTGATGAACTAATGAAAGTTTTACGCCCATCTGATACACTTCCCAACCAAATTTGAATGTTAAACACATATGTAGAGAATATACATAACAAACGTTTGGAACAACATGTGTGTGTGTATGGGGTTATAATTCTTGCAACTAAAATGAATTTTGTGTCATATGACTCCTAGTTGGTCATCAGCAACTAAGGCTTGTTGCAATTCCTATTATTTGGTGGACATGGGATGTAATTGCAAGCATTAGGGGTTGAAGGTGGAGCCGTAGGGTGTGAAAATGACACCATTTTTACCCCATATTTTGGCTCTATAACAGCCAATGACCTCATGAGGCTTGGCAACGAAAATAAAAGACAAAAGCATAATGACTCTGGCAATGCTGAAAAGGTTTTTCCACCAAAAGTACATTGTTCAATATTGACGAAGAAAGAAAATGATTGGAATTGTAAGAGCAAAATGAGTTAAGACTTTTTTTTTTTTTTTGAGAAACAAATGAGTTAAGACTTAAGAGGCTTGGTTTGCAAGGATTTTAGAATGTGATGGAGATATTTAAATATACATCTTTGGTGAAGTTATTAAGGGAAATTGTTGTACTATCTTTAGGAGGAGGACTTTCTGCTTCCCAAATGAGTAAGGCCCCCACGCATGTTAGCGTGCATACTCATACATGTTCTCAACGTGTTGATATGTTGGGAGAAAAATAAATATTTTTAATGAAAGTATATCAATTATTTTAAATATGATTTAAAATTTTTTACACTACTTATTTTGAAAACTTTAAATAATTATAAAATATGTAATAAATAAATAAAAACATACCTAAAACTTATTTTAATTAATCGGGATATCCACACTTTATGGTGGTCTAAATTTTTTAGAATTGTAATATATAATTGCATATTTGTATCAATATCTATGTCAATGCTTCTTAAACCAAACTTATTACCTCGACACAATATATGGTGGAACTAAAGAAGCTAAGGGGTAAGATTAATGCATGAATCATGTGCATATGCCATAATAGGGAAAATTGTTTATATATATATATATATATATATATAAAGGGATCATGTTGATTTTGTGCGATTTCCATTGTTATACTCCACATCTCTCCCTTGGTGGGGAGCATACAAATTTGACATTGTTTCGGTGGTATGCGAATTACATAGGATTTTCAACAAAGCTATGGTAAAGGCTCTGCTTTTGTGAAATGGGCAAGAGAAGAAATCAATTATATCAGTCAAAGCTCCACTACCAACTTGATGAGATAGATGCCTAATGCCTCTTCACAAGTCGGAATGACTAGGGCTAAGATAAAAAAACAAGACAGGTGATAAACAATCCAACTATCCTAGGCAACATGAATATAGGCCTACGGTCCCAAAATAATAAAAAAGTAGACTCAAAGCCTAGATAGACCTAAGACTTAGATAGAGAGAACATAGGCCTAAGGCCTCTAGGCAAAATAAGAATGGGCCTAAGACCCAAACAAAAAATATGATGTAGTTAAAGCCTGAGGAAAACAAGGATGAGCCTAAGGCCCAAATAGAGAACAGGTGGGCCTAAAGGCCCCTAGACAAACCAGTATGGGCATAAGGCCCAAGGCAAAACAAGATGGGCATAAGGCCCAATCAGAGAACAATAATGGGCCTAATTCTCCTAGACAAAAACAAATATAGGCCTAAGATCTTATGATAAAAGAAGATGGGTCTAACACCTCAAAACAAACAGATGGGCCTAAGGCCCAGACATAGAACTAAATGAGTCTAAAACCCCCCTAGATGAAGGAAAAAAATAGACTTAATGCCCCTAAACAAGGTAAATATAGATTTAAGTCCTAAACAAAACTAGAAAACAAGATGGGCACAAGGCCCCTTGACAAAACTAGAAATGAAAGACTCAAATCATCAAACAACTTGGGTCTTTAAAAATTAAAAATGGGTCAACCTTTAAAAAAATATTTTGATAACACCTTTGAAGATTCATTTGAAAGTAAAGATTTTTTTCTTTAAAAAAAAAAAAAAAAAAAAAAACTCTATTTGAATCTTTTGGAAAAAGGTTAGTTGAAAAAACTATTCTTCTTCTTTCTTCTTTTTTCTTTTTTCTGTTTTCTTTTTTCTTTTTTTCTTTTTTGCTTTGTAAAACCGTTTTTAAAAAATTATTTGAGAATAGATTTTGAAAACTTCATTCTTTTTTTTGAAAATTTATTTAAAAACTTAATCATTTTTTTAAAAACCTCATTGAGAATTTCATTGGAAAGAAAAATCCATTAAGAATATTAAGAATTTAAAAGATTTCGTAAACTTCATTATTTTATTTTTTTTTGAAAACTTATTTGAGGATTTGTTTGAAAAGTACTTTGAAAGCTTCACTTTTATTTTTGGTAAAAATTATATATTTTTTAATAGTGGTTGACTCTTTCTTGTATGCCTAGTAAACAATGTAAATACAATTAAAAAGTGGGTATAATCTATAAAATCAAATAAAAAATAATTCTAAGGATGATTCACTAATTTGGAATAAATCCATGGAGTAGGAAGTTATTATTGAAGGATCTAAAACTGAAAAGAAACGTATAAAGAGAAAGCAGGTCCCCTTAAATTAGACCTCTTCCCAATTTGTTATAACCCTTAGGCTTCTCATTCATTAAACAAGAATAAAACACTGATGTAATACGTATACTTTATAATTAGACTCACCCTTCTAGTTGTCAAGCGTAATTTCAGCATCATCTCCTTCAAGCATTGCACTTAATTAATTATATGCCTTACTCATATCAAGTTTGGAAGCCATATATGCATACGTATCTCATATCTTACTTTTTATGTAATTTAAGACTTCAAAAAATTTGGTTTGCATGGTTAAACTCACGAGACATTTGTAAACTTGCTACATCAATTCAATGGCTTGAATTCTTTTTCTTCCTTGATTGACAAGCAGCATGACAAAGTGTGTGTCACTACTTATCATTATATCATGGATTAAGTAGTGGCATGGGAATTTTCATAGAAATAGCCCCTCACCATGCAAAGTTGAGACAAACGTGGTGTACATGGAAAAACCATCCTCCCTTTTCTGGTTTTGATTGTCGGTTCACAAGTCCGTTCATTGATATTCATAAACAAAATCTAATCTATTAGTTGTAATTTTGCTTGTGCTTAATAGTTTATTGCTGATCATTCATAAAAATAAATAAATACATACATACAATCTATTAGTATCACTTACTAACAAAAACTTCAACTAAAAAAACAATGAAAATAATGACCTTTTTTCTTAAGATCAGCTTATGACTAAATGAAAGTTTTACACCCATCTGATAACCTTCCCAACCAAACTTGAATGTTAAACTTACCACATATCTAGAGACTAAACAAAATAAACATTTGGAACAACATATATGGGGTTGTTTTTCTTGCGACTAAAATCAAAGTTATGTCATATATAGAAATGACCCCAGCTGGTCAGCAGCTAATTATGCTTGTTACAATTCCCATTATTTGGTGGACTTGGGATGTGGGTGCAAGCATTAGAAGCTGAAGGTGGAACCGGAGTATTCGTAAATGACACCATTGTTGCACCATATTTTGGCTTTGTAACACCCAATGGCCTCATGGCCTCATGAGGCTTAGCAAGGAAAATCAAAGACAAAAGCATAATGACTGTGGCAATGCTGAAAAGGTTTTTCCTCCAAAAGAACATTGTTCAATATTGATAAAGAAAGAAAATGAATGGAATCGTAACAGCAAATTAAGTTAAGAGGCTTGGTTTGGAAGGAATTTAAAACATAATGGGCGATATTTATATACATATTTGGTGAGGTTATTAAGAAGGATGAAGGGAAATTGTTGCACAATTTCTAGGAAGAGGACCTTTTGTAAGCATCTACAAAATACGGATAGCTATTTTATGAGATGTTCACACCAAAATCCATATATATGTTTGGTCCTCCGCGTTCTTCTACCAATGCAATTGTAATTCTGAAGGGTTCGTGCTTTTAATTAGCTACCTTTTTACCCCAATTTAACATGAGTAATTAACAAAAAGTCATAAAATAATTTCATAATGTGATTTCAATGAAACTGTTTAAATATATTAAGATATAATAAATGTGTAAAACATGATAACGTAGACTAGTTATGGATTTCGTCACTAGTTATTTGCTTATAAGCTAATTTTTTGTATTTTATTTATAAGTTAGTTTTTTGTATTTTAGCTTTTATGTATAACTTCTTAAAACTTCAATTTTTTTAAGTACAAGTATACATATACATATATAAGTCAAACATATATATTGTAATTCACACTTTAGAATAGTATCGTCCTTTGACACTTTATGCTGACATTTTCTTATTATGATATTACTAAAGCTTGTTTCAACTAATTTGGTGGCAATATTATGAGAAACACATTTATCCATTTTTGGTACTGAATCACGTCGTTGAAAAAGAAAGAAAGAAAAAAGGTAATTACAAGTCCATTATTTCCTATATTTTTCTTGCCATTGACATAGTTAATTTCTTTACCTTCTCAATCACCCTTACGATGTATTTGAGCATCAACTCAAACCAAATTAAAGTATAGCTTCCAAAAAGAAAATCAGAGGAAGTAAGCCTGAGTTTTGGATTACCTGTTTGACATTTTACAATATTAATTGCACGCCAACGTCAAAAGCTCTAGTTACCACACAAATTCTTGGTAAATCATGCCAAAGCAAATCCCAGGAAGACCGCAAAGGCACAAATCAACATTTTTAGCTTTGACGACCGCTACTTTATATGCGGGACACGTGTTGGAAGCCTACTTAGGGGCTTGTTTACATCTTCCACATCATAGCACACTTTGTGCTTAGCCACCACAAAAAGTAAAACATTTGGGTTGTGCTGAACTTCAATAGCTTTATCGCAATCTAATAACAAACCTAGATATAATATAGGAGAAATGCTACATCTATAACATATTCACATTAATTTCACACAAAAAGAAAAAATCTTAAATAATAAGTTGTTATTAATAGGTAAAAAAGTAATGTTAGTGATAGGCCCAATTTAAAACTTGTAATATCTTGTTACTTAAGATTTATTGTCAAAATATTGTGGATGTAACAATATTCATAAAATAAAAATTAAAAAGCATAAGTATCACCGCCTTTACGGTGTAAAGAGAGTTTTCTTAAAAAAAACATGTTTTTTTTAATCAAGAAATAAGAATGTATATTTCAAGTTTCTTTTTTCTTTTTTTTTTAAAATAAAAATTAAAAAGCATAAGTATCACCGCCTTTACAGTGTTAAAGAGAGTTTTCTTTAAAAAAAAACATGTTTTTTTTAATCAAGAAGTAAGAATGTATATTTCAAGTTTCTTTCTACCAAGGGGTATAGTTCGGATTTTAGGGCTTGTCGAAGAAGTGTGAGTAAATAATGCATTATAATATAGCTTAAAATTTGTGTATGCTGCGTATCAAAAAAAGAAAAAAAAAATGTGTATGCTGGAAGAATGAAATTGCTGAGAAGATTCAAGGGAGATGTAGTGAAAGAACAAAATATTACTTAATTAAGTTTTATTATAAATATATACAAATAATTGCAAATTATATTAATATAATAGGAGCTTTTCCTTTATATGTTTTGCGTCGAAGTTAATAAGTTACTTGTCATGTTCACATTGATGACATATTATATATATATATATATATATATATATATATATTGTAGCACTTAAAAATAGTTCACAAGTAATGATTTTATTCAATTCATATTCTATTTGGTATACATGTAATACCATTTAAATATAATTATCAGCTAAATATAGGAAGCATTCATACCTAGTATGTAAATTTCTATTTGATGGATCTTTTGGAATCATTGGCTTAATCTTCAAGTAAGATGTAATGAAAAAGCACTGATGAGATAGTTCTCAATATGCCAAAACTTAAGGCTTCCTCAATTTCAAAAGTAAGACCATTTCTTCCTTTCTTGGAAATTGTTATCCAACATAAGTCCCGAAAGCTCAAAAAGTGTTACTCATGAAGTCATGATGAGTACAACTTTCTTGTAATATATCATATGGAAGTTGTTTTGAGATAGCTCGACCCCATTTTCCTTAGTTTAAATGGGAGCCACGTGAACTTAGAAGAAGCTAATAAAAGCATTACATGTCAAAGTAAAGTTGAAGAAAAATACAACAAATATATTCTTGGATAGAAATTAACGCCTATACTGCAAGTTCCTGATACAATGGCCCACTTGGGATGCGTTGGAAATAAAAGGTTGGCAAGCCAAGGAAATTGAAACGGCAAAGAAGTAAGCTTGTTTTGAATAAGATTTTAAATTTTATGTAATTGATTTTTCACAGTCGTTAATGTACATTTCATACCTACAAAGTTCATAATTTTATGTACAATATTATATATATTTTTGATCGATCGATATCTATATTTAAAATGTGAAATAGGTAATGTATACGAATGATAGATATATAATATTAGTAAGTTTGTGAAAATCAGTGTCCACAATTTTCATATATAGCACCATTCGTTAAATGAGAATTGAGTAATTTTCTGAAATAGCCTTGTCAATGTTCCCATGCAAAGTTGGGACAAAAAGGGACTTCATTATGTAGAAATTTTTCTTCTTCCCTTTTAGTCTTCAACGACAATAATTTTGTCTACTAGCCACTTTTTTTCCTTTATTGACATATTCTAGTAGAATTTTTAAGTCAAATAATAGCTTCTTTTGGTGTTCACAACAAAGAAGGTCTCTATCTTAAGGGATGTTCACAACAAAATCCATCTCTGTTTGGTGCTCCACCTTTATCTTCAAAGAAATTTTCATTTTGAAAGGGTTTACACGCTTTTAGTTAGCTACCTATTTACCCAAATTAACATAAAATCATGTTTATCAAAAGATAAATAAATGAATCATAGAAATAAATAGACACTTTATCAAAGAAATTGTTAGAATATATTAAGATATTATTATAAAGGAGTATAGTACATAATTTATTAGGATATTAACAGAAGTGTGAACAACCTGATTTTTTAGAATACCATGTGTTACCATGATTTTGTAATATCATATGTTAATACGGTTTTAGGGTTACCATCTATTTGTTCTTTTTATATAAGTAAGTGGTGTCACAACTTTTAATTTCGTTAGACCATCCCACTTCTTGTCCACAAGACAATTGGAAACCCTATGAATCAATAGTGTGGTGGAAAAAATTTGAAAATTAATCTCAGGTTGACCAAAAATAGTGGACACATGTGATAATGGAAACCTTGGCTTGGGGGCTTGATCACCTCACCATCCCAAGTCACAACATTTCACTTCATGAGTAAAAGTGTGTTCATCAAGAAGGTTGATGCTATAATTTAATCCTACATAGTGATTTTTAAAATTATTATGTGTATTATTTAAACAAGTCATTACATGACTCATTAAAAAAAAAAGCATATGATTAAAATTATATATAAATGACCTTTTCAATTGTCACCTAATGAGTTAAAGAAAGATAATTCCAAACTGATTTAAAACTAAACTTTGTATGATGATCATAGATAGAATGGGTGATTTGCCTAGAGATATTGCGATTCAAAAGGCAGAGGCCTTGGGCGGTGGGCTTGTAGTAATGCTATTGTACATTGAGGGTGGGGAAAAGGGCTTGGGCTTGGGCTTTGAAACACCTGAGATTTGACAAAATATTGCACCCGCTACACTAGCTCAAAACTGTAACTAATACAATCTTTTTATCGTGTACAACATTCTTTAAAAAAAAAAAAAAAATTACACTTTATCATCTTAAACTATTTAAATGTACGCTTTGCACCCTAAACTATGAACCTTGTTACACTTTGCACCATGATATTAGTTTTACCGTTAAGTTAGATAGAAATTAATAGTATATGACTTGCACATAATTTTTGCTTAAGTGACACAATGTTTAAAGACCTATAAGAAAGTACCGAGAACCTTTGGAAGAAGAAAGAAAGAAAATTGAGCTAGAGAGAATATTTGGAATGAAGAAAATATCTGAATTGTATTATTGAATGTATCTGTACATGAATCTGGTTTAAATACAGAAAACAGAGCAACTAGAAATTCCAGAAAGAGGGGAAACAGTTACAGCACGTGTGGGAAACGGTTACAGCACGTGTGTTGGTAAGTTAAGGCACGTGTGAAGTATTCTGACTTAAAACATAACACTAAGCTACAACTATTTACAAAGCATAACTAAAAACTACAGAACTATATTGTCGTTTAACTTTGTGCAACTTAAGCTGTATCACTTCATTCCTTTCTTCTGCTGTGTGCTTGCATTCTGATCTGAATTACCATCTTGATACGCCCCCTCAAGATGACAATCTGGACTGTGAATGTTCACAATGTTCATCTTGGCAAGTAAAACTTTCAACTGGTGACCACTGAGGGCTTTAGTAAGCAGATCAGCTAGCTGGGAGTGAGTAGGAGTGAAGAACAACCTTATGACTTTATCTTCAACTTTGTCCCTAACCAAGTGACAATCGATTTCTATATGCTTGGTCCTCTCATGAAAGACAGGATTCTCACCAATATATATAGCTGCTTGGTTATCACAGAACATCATTGCAGGCTTTGGATGACACACTTCTAAATCCTTCAAAAGAGCCAATATCCAAGTCATCTCACACACTGTCACTGCCATGGCTCGATATTCCGCTTCTGCAGATGATCTAGAGACAATGGATTGCTTTTTGGACTTCCATGAAATCAAAGAATCTCCCAAAAATATGCAATAGCCAGTGGTGGATCGTCTGGTGTCAACACATGATGCCCAATCTGCATCTGTGAAAGCCTTCAAATGCAAATCCGAAGTGGAAGGTAACAAAATACCTTGGCCAGGACTTCCTTTGATATACTGTAACACTTTATAGGCTGCATCTAAGTGAGGTTTTCTTGGTTTGGAAAGAAACTGACTTAGTTTATTCACTGGATATGTGATATCGGGTCTGGTAATAGTTAGATATATCAATCTGCCAACCAACCTTCTATAAATGCCAGGATCAGGTAATAACTCCCCATGGTACTTGCTCAATTTCAGGTTTTGTTCCATAGGAACTTTGCTGGGCTTGCAGCCTGTCATGCCTGCATCTTTGAGCACATCCAAGGCATACTTCCTTTGACACAAGGAAATGCCTTTGTCTGACCTAGCAACCTCAAGACCAAGAAAGAATTTTAAAGTTCCAAGGTCCTTTAATTTGAACTCTTGGTCCAGAAACATTTTAAGTTCTTCAACAGCTGGAGGATCATTGCTAGCTATGAGAATGTCATCCACATAAACTAGAAGAGCTGTGAATGACTGATTAAACCTCTTGGTAAAAAGGGAGTAATCTGACTTTGACTGTTTGAAACCACATTTGAGAATGGTGGATGAAAATTTGGAGTACCACTGCCTTGATGCTTGCCTAAGACCATATAAGGATTTATGCAGTTTACACACAATGTTCTTCTCTTTGCTGTGGAATCCTGGAGGCAGCTGCATATAAACTTCCTCATGAAGCTCTCCATGAAGGAAAGCATTGTTAACATCAAGCTGACTAAGGTGCCAGCCCCTCACAGCAGCAATGGCAAGCAAGGTCTTGACAGTTGTCATTTTAGCAACTGGGGAAAAGGTCTCAGTGAAATCCAAACCTTCCTGCTGTGTAAAACCCTTAGCTACAAGCCGGGCCTTATACCTTTCCACTGTGCCATCAGCCTTATACTTCACCTTATAGACCCATCTGCACCCAATGGCTCTTTTATGAGATGGTAAGGGAGTAAGAGACCAGGTCTGGTTGGATTCTAAAGCAGCTATTTCAGCATCCATTGCTGATTGCCATTTGGAATCTTGAACAGCCTCATGATAGGAATGTGGCTCAGAAACAGCAGTGATAAGAGAGCAAAAATGGGCATAGGATGGAGATAAAGTAGATGAACCAAGAAAATGGGATAAGGGATATTTAGTACCTGAGGTGTGGGAAGCTGAACCAGACTTGATGGTATGATTGGAATGGTGAAGCTGATCAGTAATAACATTGCTACATTTAAAGTCTTTCAAATAGGAAGGAGGCTTAGACACTCTAGTAGATTTCCTTAAGGATGGATTTGAAGGAATAATAGGAGGATCAATATTCAAGGGATTAGGACTATGATGAGAAACAGTAGGCAAATCACAAGGTGCAGAAATAGAATCATCAGGCAAAATAGGCAGATTATTTGAAGCAGGTAAGGACTGAGTGAGGACAGACTCAGAATTTGTGGTTAAAGGAGAATCAAACAAGGTAGATTGAGAAGTATCTAGAGGAGGAAAAAGATGAGGAAAGGTGATAGTGGAGTGAGGTGAGGAAGAATAAGTAGATGAAACAAAGGGAAAAACAGTCTCATGAAAAATCACATCTCTAGAGACAAAAATTTTCTTAGTGACTAGATTGAGTAACTTGTAACCTTTGACACCAAAAGGAAAACCCAGAAAGACACAAGGAATAGACCTAGGATCAAACTTGGATCTGTTATGGGACAATGTGGAAGCAAAACAAAGGCATCCAAAGACCTTTAAGTGAACAAATGAAGGTGGTTTGTTGTAAAGCTTCTCAAAAGGAGTTTTATTGGCTAAAAGAGATGAAGGCAGTCTGTTGATAATGTACACAGCAGTCAAAACACACTCACCCCAGTAGGAAATAGGTACATTAGACTGAAATTTTAATGCCCTTGCAATGCTTAAAATGTGTTGATGTTTCCTCTCCACAACAGAATTTTGTTGTGGAGTGGCAACACAAGAATGCTGATGGATAATGCCATGTGCAGCAAAGAAATCTTTAAGAAAGAATTCATGAGCATTATCAGTTCTAAAGGCTTTAATGTTGGTGTGAAATTGAGTGGAAATCATTTTATAAAAAGAGATTAACAATGGTCTAGTTTCTGATTTGGACTGCATAAGGTATACCCAAGTTGATCGAGTTGCATCATCAACAATGGTGAGAAAGTATCTAAAACCATTATGAGTGGATTTTGCAAAAGGACCCCAAACATCACAGTGAATGAGATCAAAGGCATTAGCAGACAAATGATTGAAAAATGGGAAAGGAAGTCTTTTGTGTTTTGCAATGGGACAAAGTGTACAATCTTTATTGCTGTGCACATTAGTTACATCAGGAAGAAGTTTACACAGAACCTGGAGTTTAGCATCTGAAACATGACCTAACCTAAGATGCCAAAGATAGGACTTAGTGGTACCAGAAGTATCCACAACATTATTTGCAAAAGAATTTAGAGCAGAACCTAATATAGAAGAAACAGTTGAATTGCAATGTTCTGATGACTGTAGCAGATAGAGATTGTGATGCAGCTTACCCACTCCAATCGTTTTCCAGCAAGAAAGGTCCTGTATGAGACACATATTTGGCAGGAAAATGAAACAACATGACAGACTCTTGGTTAGTTGACTAATGGATATCAAATTAAAGGTGAAAGAAGGAACACAGAGAACATTTTCAAGAAGAAGACTGGAAGTGACTTGAATTGTTCCTATGTGTGTGACAACAACTCTTTCTCCATTAGGTAATTGCACAAAAGTAGTGATAGAGCTAGTGATTTTAGTGAACAAATCAACAGAATGGACTATGTGATCTGTTGCACCCGTATCAAGAACCCAAGTATCTTGACTATGTGCTGTTTTATCTGAAGGATTAACAGTAAAAATGGAGTGTTGCATGCTCAAACATATTGAGGTTTGAAAAGTATCATCTAAAATACCTGACATGGCAGAATTTGCTGTATGAAATGCTTCATCAGAATTACTAGAACTGGACACATTAGAGTTCAACAGGGAAATCAACTGCTGGTATTGCTCTGAAGTGAAAGAAAAATTGTTGTTCTGATGCTTCTGATGCACTGCTTCAGTCTGAGATTGATCACAATCTACCATGATCTGATTAGCCATAGGAACTCTTCCCTTTTGCTTGTAGCCTGGTGGAAATCCAACCAGCTTGTAGCATTTTTCTTTGACATGCCCAACCTTTCCACAGTAGCTGCACATAGGCCTTCCCTTTCCTATATTCCCTTTGAAATTCTTGCCAGGAAAAGAAACTTGATTGAAACCTTGATTGAAGGCTTGATTCTTAACTGCCAGAGCAGTGGATTCAACTGAGGGAATGGCATGAACACTGGAAATTCGTTGCCTTTCTTCCTGGATCACCAAAGAAAAGGTCTTATCCACAGATGGAACAGGTTCCATCATGAGAATTTGAGTCTTGACCTGTGAATAACATTCGTTCAAGCCATTAAGAAACTGCATGATTGAATCTTGGTGGTGAAGATGTACAATCTTCTCATTCACACCACAAGTGCACTTTCCACATGAACATGATGGTAAAGGCCTCAAATTCAACAGTTGATCCCAAGAAGCTTGAAGATCAGTGAAGAAACTTGTTACTGTAGAATCTCCCTGCATTACCGAGGCGATTTGTTTCTGAAGTTGAGAAATCCTAGGACCATTTGCTTGCAGAAAACGATTCTTGAGAGCATTCCAAACCTCAAAAGCTGTGTTTCTATAAATCACACTAGCAGTGATATGAGGTGAAACTGAATTCAAGATCCACGATGAGATCATTGAATTACATTTGGACCATGCCTTCTTCTCAAGTGGTGTAACTGCCATTGATGCAGTGATGGATCCATCTACGAATCCAAGTTTACTCTTAGCATCTAGAGCCATGAGCATTGCTCTGGCCCAATTAGGGTAGTTATCCTCAGTAAGAGGTTGAACAACTAGAATCGCACCAGGAGATTCACCATGATGCAAAAAGAATGGGCTTCCAGGATCTTCCAATGGAGAAAGCTCTCGTGTAGAAGAAGAAGATGTATTTGACTCCATTAATGAGGGGTCAAGCTCTGATACCATATAAGAAAGTACCGAGAACCTTTGGAAGAAGAAAGAAAGAAAATTGAGCTAGAGAGAATATTTGGAATGAAGAAAATATCTGAATTGTATTATTAAATGTATCTGTACATGAATCTGGTTTAAATACAGAAAACAGAGCAACTAGAAATTCCAGAAAGAGGGGAAACAGTTACAGCACGTGTGGGAAACGGTTACAGCACGTGTGTTGGTAAGTTAAGGCACGTGTGAAGTATTCTGACTTAAAACATAACACTAAGCTACAACTATTTACAAAGCATAACTAAAAACTACAGAACTATATTGTCGTTTAACTTTGTGCAACTTAAGCTGTATCACTTCATTCCTTTCTTCTGCTGTGTGCTTGCATTCTGATCTGAATTACCATTTCACAATCAATTAAAAACATTTTTTTTTTCAGACCTGTATCTTTCTTGCGTGCGTACAGGTAAAGATACAACTCTCTCTTTCCCAAGGTTTTCTCTTCTTATTGGACTGCACCTTTGAATGGCTTTTTCCAAAGTTAGCACCACCACACGTTAACTGTTATCACCACCACCATATGTTGTTGCAGCCGTTGAAGTTCTTACAGCAATAGAACTTGCAGCAATAGTTTGGAGTTCTTGAGCCTTCTACCCAAGAATTTTTAGCAATTCCTGCTCCTCCAGCCCAAGAATTTCAGTAGTTCTCGCACCTCTAGCCCAAGAATTTGGGGACCAATTGAAGACACAACATTCAATACAACAATTCAAACAAAAAATGCTATTCTATACAATATTCCACAAACAATCATTGTTTACTCTGTAAAAACAAAAAGCCAGTCATAATTAACAATTTCAAAAAGCTACAAAACAGTAAAGCTACCTACTAGATATTTTTGGGGGATTTAGGATTACAGACTTAGAGCATTCACAGCAGTGAAGGCAAAATTATAGCTATTTAGCTACATAAAAAGTCACTTTATCTATTTTACCTACACACATGCTGCAGCAGTGGATCTATTTTAGCTTTCAACACAATTAAATAATATTCACATCACAATAAAATAATATAACTAATACAATAAAATAATATATCCTCCTACCAAAAAAACAACCACACCACCGACCACAGCCATTCTACCATCAGCCACAGCCACAGCCACAACAACCACCACCACCACCACCACCACCACCAGTCCATAGTAGGGGGAAAAAAAAAACCCACAGCACCACAAAACACGACACAACCACCACCAACACAGCACCACAAAAAAAACCCCACTCTACCATCAGCCACAACCACCACCACCACCACCACCACCAGTCCACAGCAGGGAAAAGAAAAAAAAAAAAACTCACCCCCAAAATCCGCGGCACAACCAAACCACAACCACCATCACAGTAGCCTCAAGCTCAACCAAAAAACTAGCAACCAATTGAAAAAAAAAAAAAAAAACTCACCCCCAAAATCCACCTCCACCATCGCTGCACAACCAAACCACAACCACCATTACAGTAGCCTCAAGCTCAACCAAAAAACTAGCAACCAATTGAAAAAAAAAAAAAAATCCCAGAAATCTCACCCTCAAGATACCCAAGCCAAGAGCACACAATTAGAAATCTTAAAACCCAGATCAGCGGCGTGGGTTGAGGCGATCGGCGGCGTGGGTCTGAGGCGGATGGTGGCTGGTGGGTCGGTGAGAGACCGGAGTGATGAGAGACCGGAGTGATGAGCTTTGAGAGACCGGAGTGAGAGACCGTCAGCGGCGTGGGTTGAGGCGATCGGCGGCGTGGGTCTGAGGCGGATGGTGGCTGGTGGGTCGGTGAGAGACCGGAGTGATGAGCTTTGAGAGACCGGAGTGAGAGACCGGAGCGATGAGCTTCAGAGATGAGAGAGGCATGGTCTGAGGGAGAGAGAGAGGCACGGTCTGAGGGAGAGAGAGCAACTGATATTTTAATCGAGGGAGAGAGCAACTGATATTTTAATTGAATAAAATAATATTTTTTTTTTTAGCTCTAATGAACAGTGCACATCTATTTATAGATGTGCACTGTAGCAATGGAGCTAAAATTTTTAGATTTAGCTCCACTGCTGCAGCTAGGGGTGTCCACGGGTCGGGCCGGGTCGGGTTTGTGCCCAACCCGGACTCGACCCGAATGAGGCGGGTGGATAAAAAATTGACCCGAAACCGACCCGGAGATCTGGTCGGTTTTTTCGGTTCGGGTCTCGTCGGTTTCGGGTTGATTCGGGTCGGTCTCGGGTTTTATCACCGGGGCCGAAATCTGGCCTGCTCCGGCGAGATCAGGCCGAAATCTGGCCGGATTCGGCGAGATCAGGCCGAAATCTGGCCGAATCCGTCGAGATCAGGCCTTGATCTGGTCGGATCCGTCAAGATCTGGCCTCGATCTGGCCAGATCCGTCGAGATCTAGCCTCGATCTGGCCGGATCCTTCGAGATCTGGCCCAGATTTCGTCGGATAACGGCGATATCTCGCCGGATCTCGAAGGATCTGGACCTGATTTCGCCGAAAATGGTCGGGAAATTTGTAATAACTCGTCGGAAAGAGAAAGGCCTCGGTTCGGGTCGGGTGTCACGGGTTTCGAAAGGAAAAACCGACAACCGACCCGCGTGGGGTCGGGTTGGCAAGTTCGGAACCCGCGTCCGACCGCCGGAGTCGTCGGATCGGGTGGCGGCGGGTCGGACACGGGCGGGTTGGCCGGGTTGAGCGGGTCTCCGGGTCTGTTGGACACCCCTAGCTGCAGCCAGGTTTGTGTTTTTGGAGCTAAATTTTAGCATTATAGCAATATGCCTCAACTGCTGTGAATGCTCTTACAGAGTTTTGATTTCGGAAAAGTGAGAGAGCTGAATTTGACACGCGAGACAGATAAAGAGTTGGGAAAAAAAAAACTTTTGTTTTTAATTGTTTGTGAAAATGGTGTTTAAGTCTTTAAACAAAGTGTCACCTAAGTAAAAATCATGTGCAAGTCATGTGCTATTAATTTCTGTCTAACTTAACAGTAAAACTAACGTCGGGGTGCAAAGTGTAACAAATGTCATAGTTTAGGGTGCAAAATGTGCATTCGAATAGTTTAGGGTGCAAAGTGTAATCTAATGTATAGTTTAGGGTGGTAAAGTGTAATTTCTCCACAAAAAAAAAATTATCGTATACAAAAATTGAGACATCTGAGATTTGACAAAATAAATTTATTGAGAGGTTGCCAAAAATAGCCTCTTGAATCAACTTTTTAATAGCTTTACAAGGACCACCGACATTTACATATGTACACAAGTTGTGTACAAAGAAGTAAGAATAACGTACAATAGGCATATGCGACTAAAATCATCTTTGCAATAGTTTTTTGGATATGGTTCTACTCCCATATGCAAAAACTTTCCATAAACTGCATATTGGCATACGTTAAGAAACTTTTTCGCATAAATCTGTATGCACATACTACAGAGTGAAGGTTTAACTTTCCAAAAAATTGAAGATGTCATGCTACATAGTCAGGTGCGGTAGGATTTTTTGTTTGGGGTGCCAAATTTTGATACTAATATAGAAGTCATGAAGCAAGATAAATCATTACACATATGTGTAAATGCACACACATATATATATATATATATATATATATATAAACATTAATATTTTGATACTAGAGTAGGTCATAATTTATAAATATATTATATATAAAATTAACAACTTTCACATATGTATATTCGCAAGATAATTTTTTAGGAGAACTTATCATCTTTTAAACTCTAATGAGTATACAAAAGTTGTTTAGTTTGATATTAAACATGTACAAAAAAATGAATTTGAGAAAGAAAAAAAACTACCTTGTCTCTGTTTTAAAAGCATCATTGGACTAACCCAAACATTTGGGGAGGGCAACTTCTATTTTTGTAGTTAAATATTTAAACTTTTTAATACTTATACATAATATAAAAGTTTTTTTTTTTTTTAAATTTTGGAGGGGCCATGGTCCCCCCAAGCCTTGCTATAGCTCTGCCCCTATACATAGTATAATGTCATTTAAAAATTAATTATCAATCATTCCTTATAAATTATATGAGATTTTAATTAAAATAATATAATGCATGCCCATTCTTTTGGCATATAGATGGTGGGGAAGGAGCAAGGTGGAGTTCAAACTACTAATATGAGACATCACAAAGGATAACATTAATTACTAAAAGATTATAATTTGAATCCACCATAGTCGTACTTAGTGCACAAAGCTTCAACTTTTGTGGGGTCTAGGAAATGTTAGGTAAGCAGTCTTACCCCAATTTTTTTTGAAGAGGTTGATTCTCGAATTCGAACCGACAAATTATCACTCTTGGTGAAATACACTTACTATTGCACCATGGCCCAACCTCTAACTTTAAACCACCATGAATGCCTTTATATTCATTAATAACTAAACTTTTGCATTTTAAAGTAAATGGAGAAGATGATAGTAATGTAAGGAGTATTTACATACCATAATAGTAGACTTTTTATTTATTTATAAACTATTACACAAATAATAATTGAGGGGAGATTTGAACCATGGTTCTCCTCATAAAGGAGAGGAAGACATCTTAACAAAATAGACTTTTCATTATAATTTACATAAGTGTTAAAAAAAATAATGAAAGAGAGACCACAAACACTTGAATTTGTAGGCAAAAATAGGGTACAAAAACTTTCGGAACTAGTCACGTAGCATTCATCCCATGCAAAGGTGGGACAAAAGTGACATAAGTAGAAAATTTTCTCCCTCTCTCAGCCAACTCTACAAGGACATTTTTATCTCATAACTATTGTTTTATTTGTTGATAAATGGTGGTATTCACATGTGAAACAAAGGAGAAATCTCCATTTGTTCATTAATGGCATTTTTCCTTACCTGCAGGTGTGGGGATGTAAGTGCAAGGATTAGGGCTAGAAATAGGAAGGGAAGGTCAATTTTGTAGAAATCGCGCCTTGTTTACGCCAAGTGTTGGTATGTCATGCAAAGGCCTAGGCCTAGTAGCATCAAGAGGTGTGATGATAAAATTAAAAATCAAGAACGCAACTATCACCACCTTGACAGTGTTGAAGAGAGTTTTCTTCGAAAAGAACATGTTTTTTTTAATCAAGAAATAAGAATGTATATTTCAAGTTTCTTTCTACTACGGGATATAGTTCAGATTTTAGGGCTTGTGGAAGAAGTGTGAGTACATAATGTGTAAGGTTGAATTTATTCAATCATGTGTTGGCTTTATTCTGTGCCAAATTTGCTTGTAATTTAGCAATTAGATACCCTGTATTTAGGTGGGATTTATGTAAGGGTAGTGTGTGAGAGAGTGTGAAGAAAACTCAAGATATGTGCACTCAAGAAGGGCCTCGCGACTGGATCTTGTGACTGGCAAGTTGCCAAAGTTGGCACAAGTGTGAAGCATACAGTGGAGCTGAAGGGTCACGACAACTGGAGCACTATAGGACAAAACTTCTAGTTTAGCCAGGCAGTTAGCTCGCAACTCAAACTCGCGACTCGTTCCAGTCGCGAGGTTGAGTCGCCAGAATGCCCTGTTTGGTTGAAACATGACTTTTCGCATTCCTCATACACCCTACTATAAATACCCTTATACCCACAAAATGTAGAGAGTTTCCAGAGAGAATTTTGAGAGAGAAACCCTAGAGAAAAAAAACAAGATTGACTCATCTACAATCTTTATTATTTAATTCTCCAAATTTCTCTATTCTCACCCTCTCTATTGACATATCCTTGAGAGGTACATTTGCCAAATCCTTATCTCACCATACCCATATCAGTGATGAGGTGTTTTGGTGCTTTGGAAGCAATTCAGAGAGGATCAATTCATTTGGTTGATGCAATAGACTTATTACAGGATCCGGTAAGCTAGAGAAGACAAAATTCGGCGTAACCCTGTTGGAGCAAGAAGCTTGGAGGGCTTAGGTGCACTGGGTAGATTAAGCTTGGAGGGTCTTCTGTTATTCATGTATCCCCACTTCATTCTCTAGTGGATTATTGACCGCTTGGAGGGCGGCAAAGAGGTTTTTCGCCGAGTACTTCGATTTCTTCTTCGATAACACATCGCCGTGTTATCTTTGTGTTTGCATCTCTCTTTCCTTTCTCTTTACCTTTTAATTACTGCTGTGTTGGTTATTAATTATGGTTTAAAGTGTGTTACCAATTTGGGTTTAGCTTATATTCATCATTCCGCACATATATTGTTTGTGTATAAGCTTGTGTTGGTAATTTTGTAATTGGGGGTCTAAACGTTCATTAGTGTTTTGTACACTAATTGAACTTTCATAATGTACTATATATAGCTTAAAAGTTTTTTATGTGGAATTAAGAGTGAAATTGTTGAGAAGATTCGAGAAAGAGGTAGTGCAAGAACAAAATATTACTAAATTAAGTTTTAAAAAAATATATACAAATAAAAATGTAATTGGAGCCTTTCCTTTATATGTTTTGCGTTGAAGTTAATAAGTTACTTGTTATGTTTAGGGGCGGAACTATAGCAAAAATTTTTAAAAATTATTTTATATTATGTATAAGTATTAAAACTTTAAATATTTAGCTACAAAAATAGAAGTTGCCCCACCCCCCCCTCCCCCCCCACAAAAATGTTTGAATTAGTCCAATAATACTCTTAAAAACCAATAGAATTTATCAATTGGTCTAGTAGTTATAGAGATAAGGTAGTTTTTTTTTTCTCTAATTCGTTTTTTGTACATGTTTAATATCAAACTAAATAGCTTTTGTATACTCATTGGAGTTTAAAAGATGATAAGTTCCCCTAAAAAATTATCTTACGAATATATATATTTGAAAATTGTTAATTTTATATACAATATATTTATAAATTATGACCTCCTCTAGTATCAAAATATTAATGTTTATATTTGTATATGTACGCTTACATATATGTACAACGGTTTATCTTGACTCGAAACTAATATATTTATACCAAAATTTGGCCCCCCAAACAAAAAATCCTAGCTCCACCCCTTGTTATGTTCACATTGATGACATATATATAAATTGTAGACACTTAAAAATAGTTTACAAGTAATGATTTTATTCATATTCTATTTGTTATACATGTAATATCATTTAAATTTAATTATCAACTAATTATAGGAAGCATTCATAACTAGTATGTAAATTTCTATTTTATGGATATTTTGGAACTTCACCTTCAAGTAAGATGTGATGAAAAAACACTGCTGAGACAGTTCTCAATATGCCAAAAGGCTTCCTCAATTTCAAAAGTTAGATAATTTCTCCTTTCTTGGAAATTGTTATCCAACATAAGTCCCAAAAGCTCAGAAACTATTACTTGAGAGTATAATTTTCTTGTGATATTATATCATATGTAAGTTGTTTTGACAGCTCTACCTCATATTCCATAGCTTAAATTGGAAATATGTGCACTTAGGAGAAGCTAATTAAAGCATTACATATTTACAAATATGCTTAGAAAGAAATTCATATACTGCAAGTTCCTGACTCATTGAAGCTTAGAATATCCTTGCCACAATGGTCCACTTGGAAATAAAAGATTGGCAAGCCATGGAAATTGAACGAGCAAAGAAGTGGACCACCATACCGTATTTTCCTTAGGATGTTGTTGATATACATGGTTAGGGAATATATTCATGTAAAGAAGTAAGGTTGTCTTAAATAAAAATTTAAGAACCTAAGAGGAAAATTATCCTAAATTGTTTGGTAATTGTTCTCTTATACCCTTTGGTGTACATTTTGTACGTACAACGTTCATAATATCATATTATATATATATATATATATATATTTAAAATGTGAAATGAATAATGTATACAAATGATGGTAGAATATTTATATGGAAAATCAATGTCAACCGTTAAGTGAGAATAGAATAATTTTTGCCTTCGGAAATAGTCTTCTCAATGTTCCCATGCAAAGTTGGGACAGAAAGGGACTTTACTACATAGAAAATTTTCTTCCACCCCTTTAGTCTTTCAAGGACGAAAATTTTGTCTCCTAGCCATTGTTTTCTTTACCGACAAATTCTAGTAGAATTCACAAGTCATATTATGGCCTCTTTTAGTGTACGTTCACAACAAAGAAGGTCGCTATCTATTGAGATGTTCAATTTGAAGCTCACGTGCTTTTAGTTAGTTACCTCTTTACCCAAGTTAACATAAAATCATCTTTCTAAAAAAATCATAGAAATAATTAGACATTGTATCAAAGATACGGTTAGAATATATTAAAGACATTATCAAAAAGAATATAATTCATATAATTTATTATGATATTAACATGAGTGTGAAAACGTGATTTTTTTTAGAATACCATAAGTTACCATGATTTTGTAATATTATGAGTTAATACGGTTTTAGGGTTACTATCTTTTATGTATATATATAGGGGTGTCTACGGGTTGGGTCGGGTCGGGTCGGGTTTGTGCCCAACTCGAACTCGACCCGACATTATCGGGTAGGGAAGATTTTGACTTGCAACCAACCCGAATGAAGTTTCAGATCAACTAGGTCGAGTTGTATTGGTTTTCGAGTGTGAATCGGTCGGTTTCGAGTTTTCTGATTCTTCGAATTTTGGCCGGATCTTGTCAGATCTGGCCAGATCTAATGAGAGTTAGGCAAGATTCCTTTGGATCTATGAAAATTTGGTCGAGATTTGGCCGAGTTGGAGTTGGGCTTTCCAAAGTTTTGGCCAAGTTTGAGTAGATTTGGGTTGGATTCACCGAAATTAAGCATATCTGAGTAAGGAAGAGACTAGATCTTGGTCGGATTTGAGTTGATCTGAGTGAAGGAAGCACAAATGTGGCTGGATTGGAGCTGAAAAGCACCAGATCGTCGTCGGATCTAGGTGATTTTCGTCGTTCTTTGAGTTTTTGTCTAGCGGGTCAGGTGGCTCAGGTTTTTAAGGACGAAACCCACCATTCAACCCGCCGGAGTCAGGTTCTGACGGTTGAGACCCATCACCGACCCATCGGAGGTGTCAACCCGGTCGTGACGGGTTGATTTCGGTCGGGTTGGTTGGTTCTGGCGGGTCTTCGGTTTGCATAGACACCCCTATATATATATATATATATATATATATATATATATATATATATATAAGACTATCCCACTCATTGTCCATGAGACAATCAAAAACTCTATGAACCAATATTGTGATGGATAAATTTTGACACTTTCAAGTTTACAACACATCCTTCAAGAGTATCAAACTTGCAACCCAGACGTCCTCAAAAAGACTAGGGTTGCTATCTTAAGATCACTATATTTTTATACATAAATTTTTAATAAATAAATAAATAATGTATTTTTATATATACATTACATTGAATTTATTATAAAAATTCAAAATAATAAAAATGTAGTCATTTGGATTTTTTTTTTTTTTTGTAAATATAGACTGTCAAATCGAGTCACATCATTTCATTATATTATATTATTATATTTTTTCTATTTTAGCAGAAAACATTATTGCTTTTTGTTTGAGAGGGAATTGTGATAATAATATATTAGTCAAGAGTCAAGACAAACCTCACACACATGCATGGACACACACGCACACACACACACATATAAACCTTATTATTTTAATAGCAGAGTATACACAAAATTATCAACTTTGATGTATATATATTTATTAATATATTGTATACCCAAAATTATCAACTTTGTTGTATATATTTATGAAATAGCTTTTTAGGAGAACTTATTATCTTTTAAACTCCAATAAATATATAAAGATTGTCTATTTTGATATTAGACATGTATAAAAATATCAGCAAAAATAAATTAGAACTCCTATAAAAATTATGCTCAATGATTATTTTTCATAGAATTAAATCATATTCATTACTATTCTTAAATTTTGCATTTTCAATTTTCTGGCTATTGGCTGCCTTATTTCCTTTTCTACACCATTCAAACCAAAGTACAAGTTTTCAAAAAGAAAAGCCGACCAAGAAAGCCCCCATTTGGTTCGTGCTTTATCTATTTGACATTATTTACATTAATCTTGTCTCCTAGTCATTGTTTTCTTATGTTCACAACAAAACCCATCTCTGTTTGGTGCTCCGCCTTCCTCTACCAAAGTAATTTTAATTTTGAAAAGATTCATGCACTTTTAGTTAGCTACCTCTTTACCCAAATTAACATAAAATCATATTTCTAAAAAAAATCATAAAAATAATTAGAGACTGTCAAAGAAATCGTTAGAATATATTAAGATATTATCATAAAGGAGTATAGAATAATTAGACATAAAAATAATTAGACACTGTCAAAGAAATCGTTAGAATATATTAAGATATTATCATAAAGGAGTATAGTTTATATAATTTAATAGGATATTAACATAAATGTGAACAACATGATTTTTTAGAATACTATGTGTCACCATGATTTTGTAATATCATGAGTAAATATGGTTTTAGGGTTACTATCTTTTTTCTTTTTTTATATAAGAAAGTGGTGTCACAACTTTTGGCCCATGCGACAATCCAAAACCCTATGATGAACCAAGTGTGGTAGACGAAACTCAATCGGGACCTTCGAATTTACGTTACGTCCTTCATGTCCATCAAACCTACCACCCAAACGTCCTCAAAAAGACTAAGGTTACTATCTTAAGATTAATGTATTTTAATTTTTTATACATAAATTTTTAAATTAAAAAAATGTATTTTTATATATACATTGCATTGAATTTATAATAAGAATTCAAAATACTACAAATGTAGTCATTTGGATTTTTTGATGTTGTAAATATAGATTGTCAGATCAAGTCACATCATTTCTCTATATTATTTTATTTTATTTTCCTATTTTAACCTAAAAAATTGATTTTTTGTTTGAAGGGCCAAATTATGATACTAATATATTAGTCAAGAGTCAAGAAAAACCACAAATGCAATCACACACACATGTACATATAAACATTAATGTTTTAATACTATAATACATCATAATTTATAAAAATACTGTATAAAAAATTATTAACGTTAACAAATATATATTTACAAGATAACTTTTTAGGAAAACTTATCAACTTTTAAACTCCAATGAGTATACAAAAATTGTCTAATTTAATATTAGACATGTACAAAAAATTTCAGAAAAAGAACTTAGTAATCCTATAAAAATTATGCTCAATAATAATAGTATTTTATAGAATTAAATCCATCTTTTACCATTTTCATAGTGAAATTCTTAAAATTTTTATTTTCAATATAAATTATAAAATTATATGCCAAAGTAAATAAAAAACATTTTAATTTTTTCTTTTTTTGATACAATAATTTTTTTTTTTAATGAAACCAAGTTTTCGAGGACATGAATGATCCAAGACTTTAATAGATACTAGAGCACATTTTACAATAATAAAAAATGAAATTGAGAAAACCAAAACTTCGTACTAGACTAGTTGGTAAAAAAAATTTTAAGAGCATTATTAGATTAACTTAAATATCATTAATAGTCGTTTTCATTAATTTGGTAGCAGTGTAATGAGAAACACATGTATCCATTGTTGATACTGTATCACATCACTAACAATGGGAAGGGGAAAACGTGTTTAGAAATTACATCTATTTCTTATATTTTTCTTGTCGAATTACACTCAAGATGTATCTATGTAAGTCCAGTCAAAATTAACCAAAGTATAAGTCTCCAAAAAGAAAAGCCGACAAAGAAAAACCCCAAATTGGTTTAGGCCTATCTATTCGACATTCTTTACCATAATTCTATTAAAATTAAAATTAAAAATAAAAAGTTCTAGGAAAATCCACGTAGATAAAAAAAAAAAATGCGGTTAACTCATTGATCATAGAAGCCTTAGGGGCATGTTCATTCAACATAAATATTCAATATTTACGTAAAATATACATAAAAACTAATTAATAAATTGTAATATCCACACTTCTTTTTCTTTTTTGCGAGTCAATAATATCATCCACCTTAAGTGATCTAGATACAATATACAATGGAACTAAAGGGGCTACGGGATAGGATTGGCCTACTAGGCATGAATACATAATGCGCGAATCACATGTAATTATGCAATAATAGGAATTTTTTCTCTTTTTTTTGTGGAAAAAATCATGTTGATTTTGTGTAATTTCTGTTGCTTTACTTCTTGTCTCTCTTGGTGGGAGCACTCAAATTTGACATTGTGAAGCTTTCGGTGGTATGCAAATTATATAGGATTTTCAAGAAAAGCTATATATGGTAAACACACTTTGTTTGTGAATTGAGCAGTGAAGAAATCAATTATATCAGCCAAAGCTCCACTTCCAATTTTGACAAGATAGAGGTTCTAGGGCCCTCACATTGAATAAGACAAGTTAATAATCCTAGACAACATATATATGACCTAAGTGAATAACAAGGCAGGCTCAAAACCAAGACAAAATAAAGAGAGACCTAAGGCTCAAATAGAGAAAATATAGGCCTAAGGTCTAAACACAAAACAAGGATAGGCCTAAGGAAGTTAGACAGACAAGGTTAGGAATTAGACAAACAATGACAAGCCTAAGGCTCCGAGACAAATCAAGGATGTGGGCCTAAGGCCCAAAGACAAAACAAGATGTGCCTAAGGTTCCAAGACAAAACAATAATAGACTTAAGGCCCAAACAAAGAACAAGGATGAGCTTAATGCCCTTAAACAAAACAATGATGGACTTATGGCCCCAAGCCAAAACAAGGGTGGGCCCAAAACCCCTAGATGAAGTACAAAATGGACTTAATGCCCCTAAATGATACAAATGTGGGCTTACGGCCTAAACAAAAGTAGAAAATAAGATGGACCTGGAGCCCCTAAACAAAATCACATAACTAAAAAGGAAAGACTTGAATCATCAAAAAAGAATTAGGTCACAAGATTGAGTCAACCTCTATAAATATTTTAAGAACGTCTATGAAGGTTTATTTGCAAGGAAAGAATTATTATTATTTTCCCTTTATTTTCTTTTTTTTAAAACAATTTTCTATTTTTTAGACTAAAAAATTTATTTGGCAATTCAAAATAGACAGAAAACAAATACTGTTCTCAAAACTCAATTTGTGAAGGAAATTGAAAACATGCAAAAGACTGTTTTTAGTTTCTAATTTTCAAAAATCAATGAAAACATGCATTTAATTTAATGAATCTGTCTCATTTAATGAGTTAGCATTATAGTTCAAATCCTAATAATAACATATTTTAGTATTTTCTATTTTTTATCTTCAAAAAACTATCTTTTTTTAATTTCAACTAACCGAACATGTTTTTTATTTCAAAAATACAAGAAAATTGTTTTTTCTTTATATTCCCAAAAACAAGTTTTTGAAAATAGAAAACAAAAACTGTTACCAAACATAACCTTAGTTTTTATTTTTCTTTTTCGTTTTGTTTGGGAAACCCCCCCCCCCTTTTTTTTTTCTTGAAAACATTCATTTAAAAAAAAAAAAAAAAAAACTTTCAAATTTTTTTTTTTAAAGAAACTTTTATGAAAATTTTTTTGGAATGAAAAATCCCTTGATAATTTAAATTATTTTGAAAAAAAAAACTTTTTTTTAAAAAAAGATTTTGAAAAAAAAAAATGTAGATCACTTTTTTTCCTAGTGGTTGACTCTTTTGGGTAGACCTAATAAGCAATGCAAGTACAATTAGGCTAATGCTACATGTCATCCCAACAAACACACACATAATTGGGTTAACCATACTGGTTGGGTTCTAAGGTTAACATAATTAGGTTAACCCTACAAGTTGGGTTCTAAGGTTATATATCTATGTCTGGGTAAGGATAATAGTGTCTCCTTCTCCTCCTCCTTCAATAGCCACCCACAACTTGCTAGGGAGATCTGTTCTCCAACCCAAGCAAAGTGGAACCTTAATAGGTTGGCAAATCAGCTTATTAACGTACTAATAATCCATTATAGGCAATGACAGAGGTTGTGAGCTAAGTGGTGAGGTTCAGAGAGCTTAAAACCTAAATACACTTATGGTCCCCCACCACCTCCATCATGGGTTATATAGGGCAAAGAACATGCAAATATGTGCCCAAAAAACATAAAGAAGGGTTGGGCTCCATTAATAAATTTTTTATTTAATTATAGTCCAACAATACATCGGAATCTATTTCTCTATCTCCAATGAAGTTGTCATTGTGGGCGTATCGCCCTGCACCATAGGAGTTGCTCTACGAGTATGTCTCAGCTAAGTTGGCTAGAGACGGAGGGTTTTAGAATTGCGCCATGCACCATAGGTGTTGCTTTAGGAGAATGTCTCAGCCAGGGGCGGAGTTATGTACAAGGGTGGGGGGCCATGGCCCCCCCAAATTTTGAAAATTTTTAAATATATATATAATTATTTTAATATTTTCAAAATTTAGTCTACAAATATAAGAGATGACCTCCCAAATATTTGAAATAGTCTAATGATGCTCTTAAAAAAATAATTGGTGTAATAGTTACAAAGATACAACTTTATTTTTTGCAGTATTATTTTTTATTGTAAAATGTGCTCTTATATATGTTAAATATTTGATAAAGTTTGGCATAAAAAATGTTTGAATCTATCGTTTTCAACCTATTACATGGCAACTAACAACTCATTGACTCATTAAAAAAATCTTGTCACTAAAACTACACATGAAATGTGTTTTTAGTTGCCACATAATGGGTTCGAACAAGATAAGTTCAAATATGTTTTGAGCCTAGCTTATTCCTTCAAGTTTTGGACCATTCATGTTTTTGAAAATTTCATTAGTTCAATTGGAAGAGTTTTTACTTACGTTAGTATAAAATTTGATAATTTGTATTTAAAATGAAACTTTTTAAGAATTTCACTATGAAAATGGAAAAACTGAATTTTATTTTATGAAAAATAATCATCAAACATAATTTTGATTGAAAGTATTAAGTTCTTTTTTCCTAGCTCTGCCCCTAGTCTCAGCTAAGTTTGCTAGAGACGGAGGGTTTTAGTAGTGCCACCTGATTTAGGAGAAATTATAAGGTTCACATGATAGACAAGTGACGTGGTCCACCATTCCACTAAAAGACTCACACTTGTTTAAAATTGCTAAGTTAGAAAAAAATTTTAAACAGAAACTGATTACTGACTCAACAATTTTAAATAAATGGGAGTCTTTTAGTGGAATAGTGGACAAGTGACGTAATTCACTAGAAGACTATATAATTTCTCCTAATTTAGATCTAACAACCAACTTTAACCCCAATGCAGAGGTTTAATGAACCAGAATAATTAATTGAACCATAATTGACAAATTGCTAAAACCGGCCGGTAGTAAGCCATGCATGGGAATCTAAACAACTTTTTTTTTTTTTATGAAAAAAATATCCGGAACCTTATTTCCCCTAAAATCTATTATTTAAATTACTACATGATACTTGACCAAAATAAGAATAAGAAAAGCACTTTACCAAAAGCAAATCATCTTTATTTCCAGAGATATATCCTAGATAAACTTTTAGAAATCAAATTACTACATGAAACTTTTAGAATCATTTCAACTATAATCATTAAAATTAACTTTTAATGACAATAGAATTAAAGTAAGTACTGCAAATATTACATTCCAGACTGGCTCTGATGACCAAATTTACAATAAAGACAGTACCATAATATTACATGCATTAGTAAGCATTATGGAGGGAGTTGCACCAGAGCAAAAGCAAGTTTAATTTATGCACCGATGGTTGATGTGAGTGCATGGAGAAGGAGCAGAAGGCGGGACAGGGCCTCTATTAAGTGGACCAACTTCCATGGTTCTATCACCAACACTCGGCTTCTCAATATCCAAGGGCCTTGCACCTGCAAAAGTTATGGCAGTGAGAATCAACAAAACAAAAATCATTCTCCTGGTGTTACCGAAATTCTCTCTGCAAGCTTTCATTGTTGAATGGACTATTCTCTCTTCAAGAGTTTGTGTCTTGCTTGGACCAACTTCTCAAATTTATATATAAACTATCTACTGCAGTGGAAGTATGCATGATTCTTTTTGCTCTTTACAAACTTTAAAAATAAAATTTTGTTCCCGTAAATTTGATAGTCAAAAGATATTTAACTATGTTTATATATTCTTTTGTTGAAAGCTTGAAATGTTTCTCTAGATAGAGAATCATAGATATAGATATGGCTTCTAAAAATATAAAAAAAAGATATAGATATGAAAAATGCTAAAGGTACTACAAATTTACTATTTTAACCATCTTATAACTGAATATTTGAATTGTCTTTCTATAATTGAAACACATCAGTTTGTAAGCTTAATGTAATAAAACTTGTAGTACCGGTAGCACTACCCGATAGATATAGATACAATGGATTTGAACTTGTTTAATAACCAATTGTCTTAAAACCTTAGGTTATTACGAAATTGTAAATTTAATAATTTAAGCATATAATTCTAACACATTAGTTTTTAACTGATTGTTTCAAAAGCTTAAATTGTTAGAAAATGATGAATTTAATAATTTATCCATATAATTCTAACATAATTTATGGCATTCGTTTCATCCTAATTGTTTGTTTTTTAATTGCTTCAAACATCAATTGATTTTGTGTGTGTTTCAAATTCAACTTTTATATTCGATGATAATAGACTTTTACCACAACTACTAATATTATGCACACTTACTCTTTAGAAAATATAATGTAATTATTCTCATAATACTATATTTGTGTTAATAGTATTTATTATTTGGCTTTCTTCTTCAAAGAATCATTTGGGATTGGAGGGCTTATTAATTGGAATATCTGGTCGTCGCAGATATTCATTAATCCAGCCCGCTGGTAAAATGTTATTTTTCATTATTGCAATACTATACGGAACTTTGAATCACAGCCTAACGCACAACTTTGAACAAGTTGTTGGAAATTTTGGTGCATGAATTGAAAGCAACCAAAAGAATAAAAAAAGTTTCTAGCGTTTCTATAATTGTGGGAATCTGTCCCTCTAGTGCTTATAATTCTACTTAGAGAAATGTATAAACAACAATGCACACAACAAATTTAATAATTTTTTTTTATAATTTATTTAAGTGATAGATTATGATTATTGCAACATCACTTTTATTGGAATTATCATTAACTATATTTTATTCTACAACAATCATAATCTATCATCTCAACAATTTTGAAAATGTTTGTAATTTTTTTTTAAAATAATTCAATAGTACAAGGGAGAAAGGGATTTGCCCTGATTCTCCTATAAAAAAGAAAAGGTTGCGTTATCAAACTATAGGACTTTTAACATTAAGGGCAAATTACAACTTATCCACCTGTAGTTTGGCCAAAATTTAAATTACCTATCTATGGTTTAAAATTTGGCATTTTAACTACTTAGATTTTACCAAAATACAAATATTAAAATGTGCATATGCGAAAATCTTCTCATATATAGTACTAGTAGACTACTATATATATGAGAAGATTGCTTTGTAGTAGCTGTACAAGGACAGAGAATATTTGAAGTAAGAAGTTAATATATTGGAAACTTGCCAGAAAATCCTTTAATACAAGTGCATGTAGCACGATGGGTATATGCGACTAAAAGTCTAAAATCATCTTTACGATAGATTTTTGGATATGGTTCTACTCTTACGTTGACGAGAATAACAATTTTCATATGCAAACATTATTCCTAAATTGGGTCATTATTAAATCACTTTTTCACTTACCAATAATCATTCACCACATCAATAATTTGTAAAACAATTTGTAAAATAATTTGTAACTGTAGTATTTTTCACTACATATTGGCCTATGTCGAGACTCAAGAGAATTTTTTGCTTAAATTTGTATACACAAATCTAAAGGCAAACCCGTAAAGGTTTAGTTTTCCACAAAATTAAAAGTTTATATAATGTCATGCCATTTAAATAAATTATCAACCATTCCTTATTAATGAAATGAGATTTTAATTTTTTTTTTTTTTTTTTTTTTACACCAAAATGAGATTTTAAATGAAATAACAACATGCATGCCTTTTTATTATTATTATTATAAATAGTGGGGAGAGAGGAGGGAGATGTGGGATTCAAAAATAGATATGGATTACCATAAAAAAAATTATCATTACTGCTAGATTATCACTTTAACTTAATTACTACGCATACCTTTAATTTCATTAATAACTAAAATTTTACATTTTAAAGAAAATGGAGAATATATTAATAGGTTTTAACTTTTAAGTATATAGGCAGAATTTCTACGACATAGTAGTAAAGTTTGTTATTTATTTTATAAACTAGAACAAGTAGTAAGTACAAGGGATTTAAACCTAACTCTCCTCATAAACTACAAGCCTCTTGACACAATCGACTTTACATAATAATGTGCATAAGTGTTAAAAAAGTGATGACGAAGAGAGGTCACAAACACTTGAATTTGTAGGCTTTATCCCATCATCCCATGCAAAGGTGGGACAAAAGTGACATATGTAGAAAATTTTCTCCCTCTCTCCACGGACTTTGCAAGTACATTTTGTTTTCTAATACTACTGTTTTGTATGCTGGTAAATGGTGGAATTCACGTGTGAAACAAGGAGAAAAGCTCCATTAATTTGTTCATTAACGGCAATATGTTTCCTTACTAGATGTGGGGAGGAAAGTGCATGCATTAAGGCCAGAAATAGGTACGAGTGCTCGATTTTGTAGAAATCGAGCCTTGTTTGTGCCAAGTGTTGGCTTCATGTCATGCAAAGATCTAGGCCTAGCAGCCTTAAGAAGTGTGGTGGTAATTAAAAATCAAGAACATAAGTATGATCACCACCTTTGCAGCGTTGAAGAGAGTTTTCTTACAAGAGAACATAATGTTTTTTTTTTTTTTGGGAAATTCTTCTTTTACATTTTATTTGCAATGAAAATTTATATTGTAGACACACAAAAAGTGGACAATGTTGCAAGTACAATGTAGATATATAAAGGTTTTTTTTTTAATTGAGAAATAAGAGTGTATATTTTAAGTTTCTTTCTACTAGGGATTCAATTAGGATTTTAGGGCTTGTTGAAGAAGAATGAGATGATACATGCATTATATATATAGCTTAATTAAAAAAAGTGCTTAGTTGGAAGAGTGAAATTGCCGAGAAGATTCAAGGAAGAAGTAGTGCAAGGACATATTTTGAAATCAACTTTATTTAAAAATATACGAATAAAAAATTATATAAATATTTTTTTTTATGAAGCAAATCATATTAATATAATAGGAGCTTTTCCTTTATATGATTTTCTAGTTTGGTCCATTTCAATTCAGTTCGGTCCATTTCGGTCTATTTTAGTCCATTTAGGTCCACTTCCGTTCATTTGGTGCAATTCAGTCCATTTCCCTCCATTTCGATCAAATTCAGTCCATTTCTGTGCACTTATTTAAAATGGGAAAAGACGGGTTGAGTTAAGAGTATATATTCTAAATCCAAATTTATTAAAAAATATAAATCTCAAACTCTTTCCAAATTCTATTAAATTCTAAAAAAAAATGGATTCAGGGTTTCAAAAAAAAAAAAAGGGATTTAGAGGATTTGCGACTAGTGTTCATTAAATTAAAAGTTAAATGTTTAATTTGGAAAAGGAAATATTTCTCCAAATGGTCAGCTTTAGCCTAAAAGACTGGTCCTATTCTGGTGACATTTTCTTCTTTCCTTTTCTTCTTTTTTTTCCTCTACTTTTGAAGACGTGCAGAACTAAAGGTATCCCTTCTAAAGGGAGTTGACAATTTCAGAAGCCTCTTGGAAATTATCTAAGATAAACTTGTTATTTATGACATCTCAATTTTCCTTTTTGTTTTTTCCCTGCCGCTCTCTCTCTCTCACCTTTTGTGTCTTATGCTAGGATAGTTTCAGAAAAAATGTCTATAATAGATTTTTATTAAAGAATGAAAAAGAAAGATTACTATACCCACTTAAAAGGTAAAGCATGGCAATAGCCAAAAAGGGAAAAACAGATCCACACACATTTATATAAATTATTACCGTAGAAGTTTGAACTTTGAAGTGAAAGGTTTATTAACATATCAAATCACCAAAATTTGGAAAGACATTCCTATATGATCAATGCATAGCGTTTGAAGAGAGAGAAATACCCACAAAACAGCTCGTTGAGTTTCAGAAAATATTTATCATATATATATATATATATATATACTTATTTTTTGGGGTCTTTTAATCTAACATACATCTTTGTCCTTTTTTTCAAATGAAATTCATTTCTACATATATAAATACCCACAACCACAAAGCAGCTCGTTGAGTTTCAGTTAGAGAAAATATTTATCATATTTATACTTTTTTTTGTGGGGGGTCTTTTAATCTAACATACATTTTTGTCCTTTTTTTCAAATTAAATTCATCTCTCTCTCTCTCTCTCTCTCTCTCTCTCTCTCTATATATATATATATATATAACTCCCATTCTTTTCCATAACCAAATAGTGATTAGTGAAAGGATTTACTATAGCTGCATAGAAGAGACCAGAATAAGGCCTAAAGAAGAGAAAGCTACACGTTAGTCATACTCAATTTTTAGCACTCTTCAGGTCCCAGCTACATTACTACCTATTTTGGGTTTTATTGGTACTTTACTACTTTCTAACAATTTTACCTGTTTAGTGTCTTGTTGACAGAACTACCATATTGTAAATACTTTTTATCTCCAAATCTCCAATTAGTACCTAAATAAAAAATATAATTTTTGGCAGAAATATTTAAGAACCCCAAATAACAAGTAACAATACAAGAAACAAGACAATATTATCTCATCAACAGGAATCAGCAATTGAACCAAATAAACTGACAAAGCTGAATTCCCCAGATACACATTTTTTCAACAATCCAACTAAAATAACCAGAGTACTGTAACATCGTTCATGTAGATCATATTGTACTTAACGCTGCCATGCAATTAAGAAGACAGTATTTCTCCGTTAACAATTTCCAGGCATCAAAACTAAAGAACGATAAGCATTTCAATGGTCTCCCAACCAAGACGGGGAACCTGCACATATATGAAACAAAAAGTATGAAGTACATACATTATAACAAGCCAAACAAAACATGAGTGAAAGAACACTGAGAGTGACTTATGTGACAGTAAATTAAAAGGCAAGAAAACCAAGTTAGTTATGTATTTGATTATAGTGACCAATTGAGACATTTCTATTACTACATATATCACAGCCCTCATCAGTTCTATTACTAAATTACACAAAAATTTCTTTTTTACACAGAAATCCCTGAGTCTTAACTTCTCTGTTTTGATCAATGGGGCACTAACAAGATATTTAAACATTCAATCAAGGCACAAACCCAATCTCAGAGCTGCAAAAAAACTGAGGTGCTGCAAGCCTAAGACTTTCTTTATGACAAGCTTCGAATTTAGTAAATGACCAAGCTAAAATCACATTTTCAAAATCAGATAAGCCTCAGAAACAAGCTTTGGCCCAAAGGGAAGGGAGAAGGGGAGAATAGAACTAGTGACTCCAATTCATGAGGCGTGGTCCCTAGCCAACTATGCTGCCCCTTGGGGTATGAAAACTTTTTAAGTTTAGCATGCTATAACTCTGAAGAACTCTTCTAGCAGTAATACACATCCTCTGCCAAATAAATATAAGCATATTCTCACCAAAAGGCTGCCTTAAAGTGATGACAAACAAATATGACAAGACCTCCACATGATGATGCCATCAACTGCACATCATAACATCTTTTCCACTATGACTTCTGGAAAATTAATTCAAAACCAGACAGCTCATTGAGGGCTTGAGAAAATTTCAAGCAACGTAGTTAAATTATCTAGAGCTTGCTCAGCGGCAGCAAAGCAAAGTTTAAACAAGAATATCTAGACTTGAATAAAGCTCAAGTGGAGCTTGAACACACTAATATATTATATAAGCTAAGCCCAAGAGCCAAACACATGGCTCAGCTAGGCTTAATCAGTTGATTGGGGCCTACACAATCCAACCCTCATCACCCCTAGCACCAATTCCAAAATCCTTGCTCTGGTGTTCAGCCTTAAGCTTCAGATCATCCTCAATGCCAATTGATACCAAGACATCTGTCCTTGAACCAACAACCAGCATTTACCCACACCCCTAACAAAAGGACTGAACTGGGTTAAATATATATTGAAGACAAAGAAAATACAAGAAGTGGAAAAGTAAGGGAATTCGACAAACATGCACACACACACACAGAGTCATTAAACCAAGTACTAAAGGCTCAATGGAATTGTAATCCATAATCATAACAATTGCTTTGAGCTGTAAATAACAAACAACATAGAATATCACTAAAATGTTATTGAATCTTTGAGACATCCAACATAAATAGTATTTGGGGATAATTGGCATCTAAGAAAGGGGTTTCCAAGGATAGTTACCACCAGTAACCAAAAGACAAAACACATTCTCTAACTAGCTTCTTATAAATCCCAACACATTTCCCTTTTTTTTTTTTCTTTACTGATAAATTACGCATGCACAGTGGGTCTTGAACCCACAACCTCACCTTCCATCCCATTATTATGGGAGAACAAAGTGCCAATTGAGTTATAGCTCATTGTGATGTGATAGTCTGGGTAAAGTTCAGTGTGCACTAAACCTAGCTTAGTGGGGGAAAAGAAGAAGAAGGTTATAGCTCATTGTAATAGTCTACATAAAGTCCAGTGTGCACTAAACCTAGCTTGGCGAGGGGAAAGAGAAAAAGCCTGAGCAGTTTGTCTTCAGCATGCTAATATTGCAAACTTAAATGTCAAATTAACAAGTTCTCTAAGTATATTTTATTAGCAACATTACTCACATCGCCTTTGCAGACTAAATGTTTTTCTAATATGAACAGAACTCCCTTTCTTTTGATATAGTGAAATCCTTACACGCTACCATTGCTCTCATTGTCTGTAACTCATCTTGGGCAGCACAAATAACAAGTAATTCACGATTACTTCAGTACTTTGTCAAAATCTCTGTCCACATTTTCTTGCATAAGCAAACAACGAATAGTAAATTATTATCTTTTTCCTCCTCGTTTCTTTGCCCTTTTATGTTCATTCCTTTCTCATTGTAAGTAGTGCCCAAATCTAGAGGCTCTAACACTAATATAATGCTTTAGAAACAGTATTCACGTGCAGGATCAAAATCTGTCAACTAAAGCAAAGAATCTAAAATGGATTCTGCAGTATTCTCCATCTAGAAACTAAACATGGGATACATGAGAATATTTTTGTGTGCAGTTTAAGATTTTGGCATTTCTTCTTGAATTTAAAGCTTAAACAGATCAAACTTATATCCTAATAAGCTTTCCCTCATTTGTCCAAATGGTATGATGACAACCCAAACAACAGGACCTAAAGTGTGTATATATATGCCATCACCCATTTGAATTTGGCATTAACCAATTATTGACAATCATATCCAACATGCATTTACAATATCCAGCTACAACAACACCAAATGCAATTCTCTAAAAGCTCACAAAATCCACATTCACAAATTCAGAAACCACCAATAAAATAAAATACAATAACCAAACATTTCTACTAAAAACATAGCATTCATCCAATATCATGACACCTCATCAATAATATCCAATGATCAAAGCAACCAAACATCACAGTACTCCTAAAATAGACACAAAAACCAGCAAAACCCAAAAATTAAGCATCAATGATCTAATACTTGCATCAACCAAAAATCACAATTGTCTATCAGGAAAAAAAATATAAAATAAAATAAACCCCATAATTACTCATTCTAGTAAGCACCTGCAATAAATTGATCATCAGTGCCCTCCATGCTCCTTGGCATGCTCCTGGTGCTTAAGGTGGCAGCGTTCCTCAGGGAGTGCAACCATATAGGAGAAGGCCATTCCACCAAAGCAGACATGGTAGGGCAGGTCAATGGAGTTGGTTTGAATGTACTTGGCATGGTAGTTGTCCAGCCATCTCTGAAATTCATTCTTCAAATAGTTGGTGGAAAGCATTGGCTTCACATGGCCGGGCACCTCCTTCACCTTCAGCCCCTTGATCTTGCTGTAGAATTTCCTCATTGCCATTTGCTACACAGGAACTGCAAAGAACAAAACTTTAGAAAAGCTATTTCCCCCAAACACCCCATTTATCACAGTAAACACTCTAAAATTTTCCTTTTTTATTTTATGAGATAACTTTAACCCCACAAAGAAAATCCATCAAAACAAAAATGAAGAAAGAAACATTTTTCCAACAATAAGAAGCTAGGTCCGCTGTGCCTCAATATAAAACTTTCTCAAAACCTTTCCCAAGCCAAGCTGTAAAGGCCTCCAAATACTCCCAGCAGTAAATTAAACTTAGTCATAAAAAATAATAATAATAATTAAAAAAAAAAAAATCCACTCTTTCATTTGTATTCCTATTTCCCCATCAATCCAATAGACAAAGAACAAAAAAAATTCCCATTTTCCCAGAAAATCTAATCCACCCAAAAAAATACCAGAAAAAACAAACAGAACTAATGTTTACATTCTTCTCTAATTACATTTTTTTTCCCAGCAACCAAACAAACAAAAAAAAATTTTAAGAATGGTCTTGTAGACTGCAAACAACCCGAATAAAATGCAAAATTTGTGATTTGTCTGCAGCTTTTATCTAATTTCTGTATACAGCTATCAACTCACCAATCCACAACATATCCACAACCTACGCAATCCACTCACTAATCCTTTGATAGTACTCTCTAGCATAACAAACTCTCTCTGTCTAGAATATCTTTATGCTGTTGAAAAATTCTCCATTAATCGCATGCCCCTGAATTTTTTTGACATCCTTGATCCTTCACATAAAAATAATTGTTAGTGAAAGACATGGTCTATTTTCCTGCCCCATTAGGCATCTCAACCTTGCATGACCACTTCTGTGTTTTGGAGTAGAGCTTTGTCACATTTGCATTTTATTAACCCCTTCAGATGATTCCTCTCAAAGTCAAGGAGGTCATTTCCATAACAAGGTTAAAACATTTATCTTCATCAATACTACCTGGATCCTCCTTTAAAAAATGTCTCCTCTTTATGGCTACTTAAATTCAAGTAAGATTTTCTTCATCAGGTTTTCTTTGGTGTTTATATCCTGTGGTTCACCTCTGGATTGCAAAGCTGCATCCTCAACAGAGAATTGCTTTCTCACATATCATGTAATTTGTCAAGAATCCTCCAGGTTACAGCATCTGGGGCCAGCCCATTCCTTCTCATCTCTCCCACAACTTGATAAGCTTCTCTCATTAAGCCCAACTTGCATGCACTGTCAATCAAAATATTATAATTGAAAATGTTTGGAGAGACCCCAGAATCAACCAATTCATATAAGAAATGACAAGCTTCATTGAATTTGCCTGAGCAGCAAAGCCCTTTGAGAAGGGCTGCATAAACATAATTATCATGATACTTTGATGGCCATATGACATCATCCCAAAACTTCATGGCCTCTTCTATTCGGTTGGCTTTACATAATCCATCAATTATTATAGTATAAGTGGTACAATCCACTAAGACACCATCACTTGCCATTCTATTAAAAAACCCCATTGCTTCATTTGCTTGTTGAAGTTTAAACAAGCCATGAAGAACTGCATTATATGTCACAACACCAGGCCTAACACCTCGTTCCGGCATTATGTGATACAAAAAGTCGAAAGCTTCCTGGGTTCTTCCAACATTTAATAAACCCTGTATGATGGTAGTGAAGGTCACAGCATCCGGGGCACAAAATTTGCCTATTATCATATCATTTAATACCTTCAAAGCTTCTCCTATCCTCCCCATCTTGCAAAACCCATTTATAACTGTGTTCAAGGTAATGACATCAGGCTGACACTGGTTTTGAAGCATAAAAACAAGTGCATTCAAAAGCTCAGTTGGGTTAGTGACAAGACAAAGAGCTCTTAAATATATATTGAACATTCTAGTTGCGTTCACACCCTTCTTATTCAGCATATATTGGAGAAGATTCCTTGCCTTGTAGATGTCCGATTCTTCGCAAAGACCTTCTACTAGAACCTTATATGTATACTCAGATGGTAGGTACCCAAACTCAATTCCTTCCTCCAACAACTGATATGCCCTCATATAACCTCCCTCTTTGCATAGTCCATGTATGATAGTATTGTACGACGCCAAACTTGGAAGAAACCCCCTCTTCCTCATTATGTAAACAATCCTTGAGGCCCCATGATGCTTTCCAGCTTTACAAAGTGAATCTATCATCTGTCCATAAACGAATTCCTCACACACACTCTTCCCTTGAGGCATGTCTTCTGCAACCCTAAACACTTCGTTAAAAAACCCTTCTCTACACAAAGAATCAACCAGGTTGGCAAAAGCAGCATTTCTCACAGACAGGTCCTTTTCATCACTCACCTTCTCCCAAAGTTTGCACATCAATTCCCTCCCACGCTCAATATCGCGCCCTCGAAGAACACCACCTAATAATACACTATATGTCAGCGAATTGGGTACTACACCATTCTCACCCATTTCATCAAACACCTTGTGGGCATTACCCAATTCACCAATTCTACAATACCCATTAATCAAAGTAGTGTAAGAAACAACATTTGGACAATGCCCTCTACTCTTCATATCAAAAAACAACCTATGAGCTTCATCGGGCCGTCGTTGTAACGAGCAAAACTGATTCATCAAACGGTTATAATTAGGCAAAGACGGGACAAACTCAGGTTTAACATGAATCAGACGATGAATAACATGCAATGTGGTATATGGGGTTCGAGAATCGAGTAACCTGGCAATAAGAACATTGCAGGTACGCTCATCGGGGACGCAATGAGAAGATATGAAGAGTAGAAGGCGGTGGTGCGCTTCGGAGAAGCGGTTAGAGTGGCAGAGTGCGTGAATGATGGTGTTGATGTTGAGAGAGTCTGGTTGGTATCCGCGGAGGCTGAGGCGGTCCAGAAGGCGAAGCGCCTCGTCGACATTGCGGTCTTTGGCGCAGAGTCTGTGAATCTTTTTGGTCCAGTATGAGGTGTTGTTGGTGATGCTGATGTCGTGTTCTGGTTCACGTTTTGGTGGTTGGTCGATGATAGTGTGAGTGAAGAAGAATGCAGCAAGAGGTAAGGTTGTGGTCTTGTGGTTGTGGTTGTGGCTGTGGGGGATTGCGATCTTTGGTGATGGGGCGATGAAGCGGAACATTGAACATTTCTCATATGCAAACATTCCTGAATTCTGCCGATTCATTTGTATTCATTTCTTGACGTATATAATATTGTAAACATTTGCTGAATAGTGTATATTATTATTATTGGACACTTTCCGAGCAAATGTGTACCATTTTACGTAATATGTAAATCAATAATTGTCCTATCAAAAAAGTGAGTGTCAGCTGCTATAGTGAATATTTACTGGTTTTTTAATTTTTTTTTTAATTTTATAATGGGTTCGGTTAATATATAGCCTTCTTAACTATTCATAATAAAAAACTTTTTATAAAAAAATTGAAAAAGCTGTTAAATACTTAAATCAATTAGTTACATTTTCATTTTTTCATAAAAAAATTTTTAAAATAATTTACTAACATATACCATAGCGCATACATTAATAAAACCCATTTATAATTATGCTAATATCGAAGAGTGGTCGTCCTGGTGATTGGACAAGTAGGATCTTAGGTTAAACACCTAAATTTGTATGTTGGACAAACAACTTCTTTAGGATGAATGGTGTTCTTAGGGTGGATATCCATTTAGTGTGTCGAGTGCCAAAGATGTGGAACAAATGCGCATGGATTGGATAGATGAAGTTAAGGGTGATGATTTAGTTTTCCACGAAATTGAAAGTGTATATAATGTCATGTCATTTTAAATCAATTATCAATAATATATTCGTTTTTAATGAAATAAAACTTTAAATGAAATAATGCATGCATGCCTTCTTATTATTTGATAGGTAGATAGGGGGAATGGAGTAGGTATAGGATTCGAATCATTAACATGGGACACTGTAAAAAAAATTGTTACCGCTAAACTATAACTTGAACTTACCATGCATGCCTTTAAATTCATTAATGACTAAACTTTTACATTTTAATGTAAATGGAGAAGATAAAATCAGTTTTTTTTTTTTTTTAAAATTAAGATAGGAAGAATTTCCCCAACATAGTAGTAAACTTTTTTTTATTTATTTATAAACTATTACACATAGTAAAGAGAGAGGATTTGAACCTTGATCCTTCTCATGAATGAGAATAATTAATCAATATCACTGAATTACAAGACTTTTTACAATAACATACATAGGTTTTATAAATAAAAACGATAAAGAGAGGCCACAAAAACTTTGAATTTGTAGGTGCCAACGGGCCACAAAAAACTTTCCAAACTAGTCAACTAGCGTTTATCACATGCAAAGGTGGGACACTATTGACATAGATAGTAAATTTTCTTCCTCTCTCCGCCGACTTTGCAGGGACATTTTTGTATCCTAATACTACTGTTCTGAATGCTGGTAAATGGTGGAATTTACATGTGAAACAAAGGAGAAAAGCTCCATTTGCTCATTAATGGCAATGTCCATTACCAGGTGTGGGGATGTAAGTGCAGGGGTTAGGGCTAGAAATATGATGTGTTCCTTGATTTTGTAGAAATCGTGCCTTGTTTGCAACAAGTGTTGGCTTCATGTCAAGCAAAGGCCTAGGCCTAGGCCTAGCAGCCTCAATAGGTGTGGTGATAAAATTAAAAATCAAGAACACAAGTATCACCACCTTTGCAAGTGTTGAAGAAAGTTATCTTCAAAAAGAACATGTTTTTTTTAATCGAGAAATAAGGATGTATATTTCAAGTTTCTCTCTACTAAATAATATGGTTCAGAGTTTAGGGTTTGTCGAAGAATAATGAGTAGGTAATACATTATATATACAGCTTAAAAGCTGCATACGTGAAAGAATGAAATTGTTAAGAAGATTCAAGGAAGAGGTCAGGTAATGTTGGAAAAAAATATTACTAAAGGCATCTAAGCAATTAAGCAGAAATTTCTTAATTCCTACTATACAATTGAACATATAAAAGTTATTTGTCATGTTCACATTAATTACAGGAATTTTATACATTTATGGTGTGTTTGAATACCGCTTATTTTGCTGAAACTGAAAAATTATTGCTGAAAGTACTGTAAATAAATGTAAAAGTTAGTTGAAATAGTATAGTGGAGCCTATGAATAGTGTCAAAAAGTGTAGTGGGACCCATGAATAATAGCAAAAATAAGCTGAATAATAAAATAATTTTAATTTTTAATTCGAACCCAAACACACTCTTAAAAAGAGTTTACAAGTAGTGGATCTTATGAATTTTGTACTTGTAATACCATTTAAATTAGATTATCAACTAAATATAGGAAGCATTCATAAATCATAACTGGTATATAAATTTCCATTTGATGGATCTCTTGAAATCATTGGCTTGAAGAAAGATGCAGGGAAAAAACGCTGATGAGACAGTTCCCAATATGCCAAAACCACCAAGCTCCCTCAATTTCGAAAGTAAGATCAATTTCCCGTCTCTTGGAAAATGTTTACGAACACAAGTCCCAAAAGCTCGGAAAGTGTTACTCGTGACTATAATTTTCTAGTGATATTAATTATATCATATGGAAATTGCTTAGACAGCTCAACTGGAACTCATTTACCTTAGCTTAAATGGGAACCACATGTTTCTCCAAAAAAAAAAAAAAATGGGAACCACATGGGCTTGGGAGAAGCCAGAGCATTAAATTAAGTAAAGTTGACAAAGAACACCGCAAAGGAAATACACTTAGAAATTAATTAATTAATGCCAAAAGTTCCTAATACATATGCCCAAAGAAGTATAAGAGCTTGTTTTAAAGTAATATTTTAAGAACCCAACAGGAAAATTACACTAAAATTTCTATAGCGCTATTCGTTCTTTGGAAAAAGACTAATTTTGCCTTTTCGGAAATAGCGTTCTCATGCAAAAGTGTCCTTCCTCCCCCTTTGTCTGTTAGGACAATATTTTTGTCTCCTTGCCAAAGTTTTCTTTCGTACAAATTCTAGTGGAATTCACGACTCAAACAAGGAAAAAGCTAGATTTGTTTATTAATTCCGTATTACCTGGTTTTTTGGCATGTAATAAATTAATAAAGGTAAATTTCAGTAACATACTTTTAGCTTTGAGTTAATGTCAATCAAGTCTAAGACATTTCAAAACTGACCAATTTAATCCTTAAACCCAACTTGGTTTCTAAGATAGTTGAGAAAATGAACTAACATACTTAACAACGTTTAGAGACTAAGTTGTTTTAGAGACCAAATTGGTCAATTTTGAAATATCTTGAAACTAAATTGTATCTTTTTACCGAAATATATATATATATATATATATATTGATAAAAAAAAAGTAAGCTTTTTATTATAAAGGAAACTCATACTGAAATACATCATCCAAATTACTAGGTAGTTCTTCTACACATACATCAATGTCTGCAGTTGAAACTGCTCTCCTAGCTAAGGCATGAGCCAACCTATTACCAGCCCGGGTAACATGTAAGAACCAGCATTGCCGCAGTGACTCTCCAAGCCATCTAGTTTCTTCAATCACTTGACCAAATAAAGTATTGCATCAACCCGAATAATAACTATGCACCTATGAATTAGCCTTTAAATTTACATGAAGATGAGTTTATAATGTTCAATGTTCATTAAATTAAAAGTTAAATGTCTATTTTGGTAAGTGAAAAATGAAATATTTCTCTAAATGGTCAGCTTTAGCTTGAAAGACTCGTCCTATTTTGGTTACATCTTCTTCTCTCCCCCCCCCCCCAAAACTTTTTGAGACGTGCAGGAACTGAACTGAAGGCATCCATTTTCTAAAGGGAGTTGACAATTGAGAAGCCTTATCGAAATTATGTGAGAGAAACTTGTTTTGACATCTCAATTTTCCTTCTTCTTCTTTTTTTTCCCCCTTTCCGCGGTTCTCTCACCTTTTGTGTCTTATGCTAGGATAGTTTCGAAGAAAAATGTCTATAATATATTTATTAAAGAATGAAAATAAATATTACTATACCCACTTAAAGGGTAAAGCATGGCAATAACCAAAAAAGAAAACAGTGATCCACACATATTTATATAAATTATTAACTTAGAAGTTTGAAGGGAATGGCTTATTAACATATCACAATCAGGTTTTTTTTTTTTTTTTTTTTTTTTTAAATAAGTGAGAGGGAATTATAACCCTCATTAATAGTCCCATGAGAATAAGTAGACTATAAAACTTTTAACATGTTTCTAAGTATCTTGTAACTTAACATAAGGTTTAGCCTACTTCTAGTACTTTTTTAACTGGAATCTCCTTTTATTTTAATGAGAAACTGCCACATTACCCACTAACTAAATAAAATGTGGAGATTAAAACTTACTACCACTTGTCATTGTGTATTTAAAATACAAGAAGACTTCTAGTTAAAAAAGTACTGGAGATAAACCAAACTTCTCAACATATTAGCACTTCTTGCTATTTCCAAAGAAGACATTCACGATTCAAATACCCCTTATTCAAGGATTCAGACCCTTTTGAGATTTTAGTGATCTACAATACCCATTAATCAAAGTAGTATAAGAAACAACATTTGGACAATGCCCTCTACTCTTCATATCGAAAAACAACCTATGAGCTTCATCAAGCTATGAAGAGTAGAAGGCGATGGTGGGCTTCAGAGAAGTGGTTAATTAGAGTGGCAGAGTGCGTGAATGATGGTGTTGATGTTGAGAGAGTCTGGTTGGTATCCACGGAGGCTGAGGCGGTCTAGAAGGCAAAGCGCCTCATCGACATTGCGGTCTTTGGAGCAAAGTCTGTGAATCTTTTTGGTCCAGTATGAGGTGTTGTTGGTGATGCTGATTATGTGTTCTGGTTCACGTTTTGGTGGTAGGTCGATGATAATGTGAGTGAAGAAGAATGCAACAAGAGGTAAGGTTATGGTCTTGTGGTTGTGGTTGTGGGGGATTGGGATCTTTGATGATGGGGCGTTGAAGCAGAACATTGAACATTTCTCATACGCAAACATTCTTGAATTCTGCTGATTCACTTGTATTCATTTCTTGTATGCAAATATTAATAAGGAAATGTATATAATATTGTAAACATTTGCTGAATAGTGTATATTATTGGACACTTTTTATGAAAATGTGTACCATTTACATAAACATTAAATGTAAATCAATAATGTGAGTTTGCCTTGCTTAAGCTTTCATGAGTTAGGCTATTTTGAAGGTTTAAGTATTGTAAGTCTTTATAACAAAAAAACAAATGGCTGTAATTCAGCTATTGGTGAGTTAAACCAGGGGTCCCCTGTGGGGCTCTCGTCCCACATCGTTTAGTTTCAGTTGTGTGTATGAGTTTAAAAGTCTTGCTAAAGCCTTCAAGAGTTAAGCCCTTTTAAAAATTTAAGTATTGTAAGTCTTTATAACAAAAAATAATAATAATAATAATTGTCCTATCAAAAAAGTGAGTGTCAACTGCTATAGTGAACATTTACTAGTTTTTTTACTTTTTTTTAGATTCTATAATAGTCGAGTAATGCTACAGTCACAAACTATTTTATAACATTTTTACAAACTGCTGATGTGGCAAATTCTTGTTAGGTCTAATATAGGTCCACTACTAACATCACATTTATGTTTTCTATAATGGTCGAGTAATGCTACAGCCACAAACTATTTTACAACATTTTTACAAACTGCTGATGTGGCAAATTCTTATTAGTTTTAATACAGGTCCACTACTAACATCACATTTATGTCTGTAGCATTACTCATAATGGGTCCGGTTAATGTATGTCCTAAGGGCATACATAAACCATTCATAATATGGAACTTTTTATGAAAAATTGAAAAAACTGTCAAATTAGTTAGTTACTTTTTTATTTTTCCATAAAAAAAATTTCTAAAATGGTTTACTAACATGTGCCCTTGGGCATACATTAGTAAAATCCTTTTATAATTATGCTAATACCAAAGAGTAATCATCCCGGTAATTGGACAAGTAGGATCTTATGACGAATGACTAAGTTTGTATGTTCGACAAATAGCTTCTTTCGGATGAATGGTGTTCCTAAGGTGGATATCCATTGTTAGTGTGTCGAGTGCCAAAGATGTCAAACAAATGAGCATGGATTGGGTGGATGAAGTTTAAGGGTGATGATTTAGTTTTCCACGAAATTGAAAGTGTATATAATGTCATGTCATTTAAATCAATTATCAATAATATATTCTTTTTTAATGAGGTAAGACTTTAAATGAAATAATGCCATGCAGGCCTTCTTATTATTTGATGGATAGATAGGGGAAAAGGAGTAGGTATAGGGTTCGAATCATAAACATGGGGCACTATAAAAAATATTGTTACCGCTGAACTATAACTTGAACTTACCGTGCATGCCTTTAAATTCATTAATGACTAAAATTTTACACTTTAAAGTAAATGGAGAAGATAAAATCATTTTTTTAAAAGTAAGATAGGAAGAATTTTCCCAACATGGTAGTAAACTTTTTTTAATCTATAAACTATTTCACATAGTAAAGATGGAGGATTTGAACCTTGATCCTCCTCATAAATGAAACTAAACAATATCACTGAATTACAAAACTTTTTACAATAACATACATAAGTGTTATAAATAAAAACGACAAAGAGAGGCCACAAAAACTTTGAATTTGTAAACTTTCCAAACTAGTCAAGTAGCGTTTATCCCATGCAATGGTGGAACACTAGTGACATAGTAAATTTTCTTCCTCTCTCCACGGACTTTGCAAGGACATTTTTGTATCCTATTACTACTATTCTGAATGCTGGTAAATGGTGGAATTTACATGTGAAACAAAGGAGAAAAGCTCCATTTGCTCATTAATGGCAATGTCCCTTACCAGGTGTGGGGATATAAGTGCAAGGGTTAGGGCTAGAAATAGGAAGTGCTCCTTGACTTTGTAGAAATCGTGCCTTGTTTGCAGCAAGTGTTGGCTTCATGTCATGCAAAGGCCTAGGCCTAGGCCTAGCAGCCTCAATAGGTGTGGTGATAAAATTAAAAATTAAGAACACAAGTATCAACACCTTTGCAGTGTTGAAGAGAGTTTTCTTAGAAAAGAACATTTTTTTAATTGAGAAAAATAATGTATATTTCAAGTTTTTTTCTACTAAGTGATATGAATCAGAGTTTAGGGTTTGTTGAAGAAGAATGAGTAAGTAATAAATTATATATATAGCTTAAAAGTTGCATACGTGAAAGAATGAAATTGTTGAGAAGATTCAAGGAAGAGGTCAGATAATGGTGGAATAAAATATTACTAAATGCATCTAAGCAATTAATTTGAAATTTCTTAGTTCCTACTTCCTACTATACAATTGAACATATAAAAGTTATTTGTCATGTTCACATTAATTACATGAATTTTAGACACTTAAAAAGAGTTTACAAGTAGTGGATCTTATGAATTTTGTACTTGTAATACCATTTAAATTAGATTATCAACTAAATATAGGAAGCATTCATATATCATAACTGGTATGTAAATTTCCATTTGATGGATCTCTTGAAATCATTGGCTTGAAGTAAGATGCAGGTAAAAAACACTGATGAGACAGTTCCCAATATGCCAAAACCACCAAGCTCCCTCAATTTCGAAAGTAAGATCAATTTCCCGTCTCTTGGAAAATGTTTACGAACACAAGTCCCAAAAGCTCGGAAAGTGTTATGTCATGACTATAATTTTCTAGTGATATTATATCATATGGAAATTGTTTAGACAGCTCAGCTAGAACTCATTTTCTTTAGCTTAAATGGGATTATGGGAGTAAACACGCGGGCTTGGGAGAAGCCAAAGCATTAAATTAAGTAAAGTTGACAAAGAACACCGCAAAGGAAATACACTTTTAGAAATTAATTAATGCCAAAAGTTCCTAACACATACACTAAAGAAGTATAAGAGCTGTTTCTCAAAAAAAAAGAAAAAGTATAAGGGTCCGTTTGGTTGGAAGAGTAGAAAAGTGAGAGGACAGAAAATGGTGAGAGGATGGAAAAGTGAAATGATAGAAAAGATTTTATTTTATCTCCTCTTTGTTTGGTTGAGAGTGAAAAAGTGGAGGGATGAAAAAAATGAGTTTGAATAAATCTACTCACATACCTTTGTTAAAGAATGATGCCCAATCAAAACAAAAAAGTGAAAAATAACCAAAAAAAGAACAATCTCTCAAATTTATTATAAAAAAAAAATCATGTCCCCAAAAAAAAAAAAATCACGTCTAGTTAAAATAAAATAAACTCACGCCCAGCCCATAGAAAATCAAAAGAATCAAAAAAAAATAGGAAAAAAAAAAGGGAAAGAAAAAGGCAACTTTACTGCCCAAAAAAAAAAAAAGGGCAACGTTTATGCACAGAAGAAGAAAAAAGACAGCTTAGAAAATCAAAAGAAAAAAAGAAGAGGCAACGTTGCCAAAAAAAAAAAAAAAACATAAGCCAAAGCAACGTTACTGAAAAGAGGCAAAAGTCATCATGAATAAAGTGAAGGATAGGTAAGAGGATATTTGTATAAAATGTATTTCTCATTTTTCTCTCCCTATTTTCCTCCCAAATTGGGAGGATAAAAAAAGTGGGTCCAGAGAGAAAACTTTCTCTCCTATTTTCTGTCTCTCCTATTTTCTTTTCTCAACTAAACAGTGAAAAATGACATTTTTCACCCAATTTTCCTCTCTCTATTTTTCATCTTCCTTGTTTTCACCTCAACCAAACACACCCTAAGAGCTTGTTTTAAAGTAATATTTTAATAACCCAACAGGAAAATTAAACTAAATTTCTATAGCGCCATTCGTTCTTTGGGAATAGACTAATTTTGTCTTTTCGGAAATAGCGTTCGCATGCAAAAGTTTCCTTCCTCCCACTTTGTCTGCTAGGACAATATTTTTGTCTCCTTGCCAAAGTTTTCTTTGGTACAAATTCTAGTGGAATTCACAACTCAAACAAGGAAAAAGCTAAAGCTAGATTTGTTTATTAATTCCGTTTTACCTGGTTTTTTGGTATGTAGTAAATTAATAAAGGTAAATTTCATTAGCTTACTTTCGGTTATAAGTTAATGTCAATCAGATCTAAGACATTTCAAAACTGACCAATTTAGTCTCTAAACCTAACTTGGTTTCTAAGATAGTTGAGAAAATGAACTAACAGATCTAACAGTGTTTAGAGACTAAGTTGTTTTTAGAGACTAAATTAGTCAATTTTGAAATATCTTGAATCGGAATTGTACCTTTTTACCAATATATATATATATATAACAACAATGCACCTATGGATTAGCCTTTAAATTTACATGAAGATGATTTAATAATGTTCAATGTTCATTAAATTAAAAGTTAAATGTCTATTTTGGTAAGTGAAAAATGAAATATTTCTCTAAATTGTCAGCTTCAGCTTGAAAGACTCGTCATATTTTGGTTACATCTTCTTCTCTCCTTTTGTTTTTTTTCCCCCCAACTTTTTGAGACGTGCAGGAACTGAACTGAAGGCATCCATTTTCTAAAGGGAGTTGACAATTGAGAAGTCTCATGGAAACTATGTGAGAGAAATTTGTTTTGACATCTCAATTTTCCTTCTTTTTTTTTTTTTTTTCTTTCTGCCGTTCTCTCACCTTTTGTGTCTTATGCTAGGATAGTTTCGAAGAAAAATGTCTATAATATATTTATTAAAGAATGAAAAATAAATATTACTATACCCACTTAAAGGGTAAAGCATGGCAATAACCAAAAAAGAAAACAGTGATCCACACACATTTATATGAATTATTAACTTAGAAGTTTGAAGGGAATGGCTTATTAACATATCACAATCTAATCTTTTCTTTTCTTTTTTTTTTCTTTTCTTTTTAATAAGTGAGAGGGAATTATAACCGTCGTTAATATTCCTAGGAGAATAAGTAGACCATAAAACTCTTGACATGTTTCCAAGTATCTTGTAACTTAACATAAGTTTTGGCTTACCTCCAGCACTTTTTAACTGGAATCTCCTTTTATTTTAATGAGAAACAATCACATCACCCACTAACTAAATAAACTTTTTTAACTGGAATCTTATTTTGTTTTAATGAGAAACAACCACATCACCTACTAACTGAATAAAATGTAGAGATTAAAGCTCAGTGCCACTTGCCATTGTGTATTTAAAACAAAAAGAGACTTCTAATTAAAAAAGCACTGGAGATAAGCCAAACTCCTCAACATATCAGCACCGCTTAATGTTTCCAGAGAAGACATTTACGATTCAAATACCCCTTATTTAAGGATTTAGATCCTTTAGAGATTTTAGTGATCTACAATACCCATTAATCAAAGTAGTATAGGAAACAACATTTGGACAATGCCCCCTACTCTTCGTATTGAAAAACAACCTATGAGCTTCATCAGGCTATGAAGAGTAGAAGCTGATGGTGGGCTTCGGAGAAGTGGTTAATTAGAGTGGCAGAGTGCGTGAATAATGGTGTTGATGTTGAGAGAGTTTGGTTGGTATCCATGGAGGCTAAGGCGGTCTAGAAGGCTAAGCGCCTCATCGACATTGTGGTCTTTGGAGCAAAGTCTGTGAATCTTTTTGGTCCAGTATAAGGTGTTGTTGGTGATGCTAATGTTATGTTCTGGACCTCTGGTTCACGTTTTCGTGGTTGGTCGATGATAGTGTGAGTGAAGAAAAAAGCAGCAAGAGGTAAGGTTATGGTCTTGTGGTTGTGGGGGATTGGGATCTTTGGTGATGGGGCGATGAAGCGGAACATTGAACATTTCTCATATGCAAACATTCCTGAATTCTGCTGATTCACTTGTATTCATTTCTTGTATGCAAATATTAAGAAGGAAATGTATATAATATTGTAAACATTTGCTAAATAGCGTATATTATTGGATACTTATCAAGCAAATGTGTACCATTTACATAAACATCAAATGTAAACCAATAATTGTCCTATCAAAAAAGTGAGTGTCAGCTGCTATATTGAATATTTACTGGTTTTTTAACTTCTTTTTTTAGATTTTATAATTGGTTCAATTAATGTATGCCCTAAGGGCATACATTAATCATCTATAATAGGAAACTTTTTATGAAAAATTGAAAAAGTTATCAAATCAATTAGTTACTTTTTTTATTTTTTCATAAAGAAGTTTTCTAAAATGGTTTACTAACATATGCCCTTGGGCATACGTTAGTAAAACCCTTTTATAATTATGTTAATACCAAAGAGTGATCGTCCTAGTGATTGGACAAGTAGGATCTTAGGTCGAACACCTAAATTTGTATGTTGGACAAATCGTTTCTTTCAGTTGAATGGTGTTCCTTGGGTGGATATCCTTGTTAGTGTGTTGAGTGCCAAAGATGTCTAACAAATGAGCATGGATTGGGCGGATGAAGTTAAGGGTGATGATTTAGTTTTCCACAAAATTGAAAGTATATATAATGTCATGTCATTTTAAATCAATTATCAATAATATATTCTTTTTAATGAGGTGAGACTTTAAATGAAATAATGCCATGCATGCCTTCTTATTATTTGATAGATAAATAGGGGGAAGGGAGTAGGTATAGGGTTCGAATCATAAACATGGGACACTGAAAAAAAATATCGTTACCGCTGAACTATAACTTGAACTTATCATGCATGCCTTTAAATTCATTAATGACTAAAATTTTACACTTTAAAGTAAATGGAGAAGATAAAAAATAAATAAATAAATAAAATTTAAAAGTAACATAGGAAGAATTTTCCCAACATGTAATAAACTTCTTTTCATTTATAAACTATAAAATATAGTAAAGAGGGAGGATTTGAACCTTGATCCTCCTCGTAAATGAAACTAATCAATATCACTGAATTACAAGACTTTTTACAATAACTTACGTAAGTGTTATAAATAAAAACGATGAAGAGAAGCCACAAAAACTTTGAATTTGTAGGCCACGATGGGTCACAAAAAACTTTCCAAACTAGTCAAGTAGCGTTTATCCCATGCAAAGGTGGAACACTAGTGACATGGATAGTAAATTTTCTTCCTCTCTCCGCCGACTTTGCAAGGACATTTTTGTATTCTAATACAGTAATACTAGTATACTACTATTCTGAATGCTGGTAAATGGTGGAATTTACACGTGAAACAAAGGAGAAAAGCTCCATTTGCTCATTAATGGCAATGTCCCTTACCAGGTGTGGGGATGTAAGTGCAGGGGTTAGGGCTAGAAATAGGAATTGGTCCTTGATTTTGTAGAAATCGTGCCTTGTTTGCAACTAGTGTTGGCTTCATGTCATGCAAAGGCCTAGGTCTAGCAGCCTCAACAGGTGTGGTGATAAAATTAAAAATAAAGAACACAAGTATCGCCACCTTTGCAATGTTGAAGAGAGTTTTCTTTGAAAAGAACATGTTTTTTTTAATCGAGAAAAATGATGTATATTTCAAGTTTCTTTCTACTAAGTGATATGGTTCAGAGTTTAGGACTAGTTGAAAAAGAATGAGTAGGTAATACACTATATATATAGCTTAAAAGTTGCATACTTGGAAGAATGAAATTGTTGAGAGGATTCAAGGAAGAGGTTAGGTAATGTTGGAACAAAATATTATTAAATGCATCTAAGCAATTAATTTGAAATTTCTTAGTTCCTACTATACAATTGAACATATAAAAGTTATTTGTCATGTTCACATTAATTACATGAATTTTAGACACTTAAAAAGAGTTTACAAGTAGTGGATCTTACGAATTTTGTACTTGTAATACCATTTAAATTAGATTATCAACTAAATATAGGAAGCATTCATAACTGGTATGTAAATTTCCATTTGATGGATCTCTTGAAATCAATGGCTTGAAGTAAGATGCAGGGGAAAAACACTGATGAGACAGTTCCCAATATGCCAAAACCACCAAACTCCCTCAATTTCGAAAGTAAGATCAATTTCCCGTCTCTTGGAAATTGTTTACGAACACAAGTCCCAAAAGCTCGGAAAGTGTTACTCATGACTATAATTTTCTAGTGATATTAATTATATCATATGGAAATTGTTTAGACAGCTCAGCTGGAACTCATTTTCCTTAGCTTAAATGGGAACCACATGGGCTTGGGAGAAGCCAGAGCATTAAATTAAGTAAAGTTGACAAAGAACACGCAAAGGAAATACACTTTTAGAAATTAAATAATGCCAAAAGTTCCTAATACATATGCCTAGAGAACCCAACAGGAAAATTACACTAAAATATACAGAGCCATTCGTTCTTTGGGAATAGACTAATTTTGCCTTTTCGGAAATAGCGTTCTCATGCAAAAGTTTCCTTCCTCCCCGTTTGTCTGCAAGGACAATATTTTTGTCTCCTTGCCAAAGTTTTCTTTGGTACAAATTCTAGTGGAATTCACAACTCAAACAAGGAAAAAACTAGATTTGTTTATTAATTCTGTATTACCTGTTTTTTTGGCATGTAATAAATTAATAAAGGTAAACTTCATTAATATAACCTCAACTTTGAGCTAATGTCAATTAGGTTCATGCCATTTTAAAACTAACTAATTAGGTCCCTAAATCCAACTTGGTCTCTGAGACAATTGAGAAAATGGACTAACAGACTTAATAGTGTTTAGAGACTAAGTTGTTTTTAAGGACCAAGTTGATCGAATTTGAAATATCTTGAACCTAGTTTGCTCATATTTACCAATATATATATATATAATTACTATGCAGCCTATGAATTAGCCTTTAAATTTACAAGAAGATGATTTTATAATGTTCAATGTTCATTAAATTAAAAGTTAAATGTCTATTTTGGTAAGTGGAAAATGAAATATTCCTCCGAAGAAAAATGATATGTCCACAATATTTTCACAACATTTTTACAACAAATTCTAAGTGGAAAGTTGTTACTGGTTGCTATTGTTAGGACAAAAAAGTAACTTAGTGTTATGTTTAAATTTGAACCAATAACAACTAACTACTTATGATTTATTGTGAAAATATTGTGGACGTAGCACCTCACTCCTCTAAATTGTCAGCTTTAGCTTGAAAGACTAGTCATATTTTGGTGAAATTTTCTTCCTTTTTTTTTTTTTTTTTTTTTCAACTTGTTGAGACGTGCGGGAACTGAAGGCATCCATTTTCTGAAGGGAGTTGACCATAGAGAAGCCTCATGGAAAGTATGTAAGAGAAGCTTGTTTTGACATCTCAATTTTCCATTTTCTTTTTTCTTTTTTTTTTTTTTTTTTTTCGCCGTTCTCTCACCTTTTGTGTCTTATGCTAGGATAGTTTCGGGGGAAAATGTCTATAATAGATTTTTATTAAAGAATGAAAAAGAAAGATTACTATACCCCCAAACACACACATATATTATTACCGTAGAATTTTGAAGTAAATGGCTTATTGACATATAAGAATCTTTTTATTTTTTATTTTAACAAGTAAGAGGGAATTTCTAACCCTCATTAATTTTCCCACGAGAATAAGTAGACCATAGAGCTCTTGACTTGTTTCTAAATATCTTGTAACTCAAATTATTGGCACCTTTTGATGTTTCTAAAGAAGAAATACATGATTCAAATACCTCTTATTTAAGGATTTAGATCTTCTAAAGTCTAGAGTTTTTAGGAAACTTTACCATTTAGAGTTAATTTAATCTAGACCTTTCATTTTAAAATAAATGGTTCAAATGATGCCATATTAATATTATTCCACTAATTAAAACCTTAAAACAATCATGCCACATTAGTTATTAAAAAACAAACAAACTTACATGTAACATTTTTTTTTATTCTTTTAATTTGTTTTAAAAACCTTGAATTTTTTTTTTTTTTTTTAATCTCACAGATCTGAAGGGAAGATCTCATGGCACTAGGCTTGTGTCCAACGACGTCTCGGGGCTAGAAACAAACAGAAAACCTGCTGGAGACAAAAACTTATGTCTAAAGGATCTAAATCCCTCATCTAATTATCGAATTATAAAATAAATTAATTTAATAAATTAAAAAAAAAATTCTCTACATATTCATAATGTTAATTATATAGAGGATTTATCTTATAGAATTTTATGGTAAATTAAAAGTAGGGAGGATCAAATTTATCACAGTTGGAATATTTAGGGAGTTAATTGTAAATTATGAAGCATATTGAACGAACGATATAGCAATCCGAACGTGAATCTACATACTCCATAGACCACAACACAAAGACACCACAATCAAAGCTGAAGAGACTAAAATGTATTTTAGATTTCTGTTCTCCTTCCCCAGAGAGAACCCCAAAATTTGGAAAGACGTTCATTTATGATCAATGCAGTGCATTTGCGAAAAAAGAAATGACCTGACCACAAAGCAGCTCGTTTGAGTTTGAGAATGGAGAGTTATCTTATTTATACTAATTTTCTATAAAAAAAAAAAAAAAAATCTTATTTATACTAATATTTTTGGGAGGTCTTTTAATCGAACATATATGATATATCCCGTGAATTAAGATTGTACTTTGGTACTTTTTTCTATGAAATTCCTTTCTTTTTTATAAAAAAACATGTATATGAATATAAAAACCAATAGCACTCCCATTCTTTGCCATAATAGAGCAGACACCAGAATAAGGCCGAAAGATGAGAAAGCTATACATTAGTCATACTCAATTTTTAGCACTCAACATAACTCAGAAACATCATTACCTATTTTTTGCTTTTCATTGATACTTATAGTTTCTAACAATTTTACTACCTGTTTAGCGTCTTGTTGACTGAACTACCATACCCGTAAATACTTCTTACCTCCAAATCACCGCTTAGTACCAAAATCCAAAATATAAGTTTTGGCAGAATGCTTATAAAACAAGTAACAATAGAAGCAACAAGACAATATCATCTAATCAACAGCACTCAGCAATCAAAGCAAATAAAGTAACAAAGCATAATTCCCCTGATACACATTTTTTTCAACAATCCAACTTAAATAATAAAGTACTGTAAACATCGTTCATGTGGATCTTATTGTGCTTAATGCTGCCATGCAATTAAGAACAGTATTTCTCTGTTAACAATTTCCAGATATCAAAACCAAAGAACGATAAGCATTTCAATGGTCTCCCAACCAAGACTGGGGAACCTGCACATAGAAGAAACAAAAAGTATTAAGTACACGCATTGTAACAAGCCAAACAAAACATGAGTGAAAGAACTGAGATAAGAATGATTTCTGTGACAGTAAAGTAAAAGGCATGAAAACCAAGTTAGTTGTTCATTTGATTATAATGACTAATGGAGACATATTTCTATTGTTGCATATCATAGACCTCTTTGGTTTTATCAAAATTTATTTTTTGAACATGCATCTACAAATACAGATTTTCGACACATTCTTTTTACACTGAAATTTCAAATGATATAGACATGTTTCAGATAAAGATGTATCACAACCATAATAGTCAACATCCCTACAAGTCTTAACTTCTCTCTTTTGATCAATGGAGCACTAACAAGATATTTAAAAATTCAATCAAGGCACAAAATTAATCTTAGAGCTGCATAAAAAACTGAGGTGCTGAATGCCTAGGACTTTCTTCATGACAAGCTTCTAATTTAGTAAATGACCAAGTTAAAATCACTTCTTCAAAATCAAATAAGGCTCAAGAACAAGATTTGGCCAAAAGGGGAGGGAGAAGGGGATATTCGAACTAGTGACTCCACACCACAAGAGCCAAGGTCCCTAGCTGATTATGCTGCCCCTTGGGGTATGAAAATTTTTTAAGTTTAGTATGTTATAACGATGAAGAACTCTTCTAGCAGTAATACACATCCTCTGCCAAATAAATATAAGCATTTTCTCACCAAAAAGCTGCCATAAAGTGATGACAAACAAATATAACACGACCTCTCACATGATGATGCTATCAACTGCACATCATAACATCTTTTCCACTATGACTTCTGGAATACTAAATCAAAACCAGACAGCTCATTGAGGACTTGAGAAAATTTCAAGCAACTTAATTAAATTATCTAGAGATTGATCAGCAGTGGCAAAGCCAAGTTTAAACAAGAATATCTAGACTTAATTAAAACTCAAGTGGAGCTTGAAAACACTAATCTTTTATATAAGCTAAGCCCATGAGCCAAACACTCAGCTCAGCTAGGCTTGATTGGGGCCCACACAATCCCACCCTCACCCTAGCACTAAATTCCAAAAACCCTTGCTTTGGTGAGCCTTAAGCTTCAGATCATCCTCGGTGCCAATTGACAGCAAGTCGTATGTACTTGAACTGACAACCAGCATTTACCCACACCCCTAACAAAAGGAATGAACTAAGTTAAATATAAATCGAAGACAAAGAAAATACCAGAAGTGGAAACATAAGGGAATTCAACAAACACGCACGCACACACAAAGTCATTGAACCAAGTACTAAAGGCTTAATGGAATTGTAATCCACAATCAAAACAATTGCTTTGAGCTGTAAATAAGAAACAATATAGAATATCACTAAAGTGTTATTGAATCTTTGAGAAATCCAAGATAAATAATATTTGGGGATAATTGACATCTAAAAAAGGGATTTCCAAGAATTGTTACCAACCGTAACCAAAAGACAAAACACTTTCTCTAACTAGCTTCTTATAAATTACAACACATTTCCTTCTTCTTTTTACTGATAAATTACACACGTACAGTGGGTCTTGAACCCACAACCTCACCCTCCATCCCATTATTATGGGAGAAGGAAGTGTCAATTGAGCTATAGCTATGGGTAAGGTCCAGTGTGCACTAAACCTAGCTTAGCGGGGGAAAAGAAGAAGGCTATAACTCATTGAAATAGTCTACGTAAGGTCCAGTGTGCACTAAACCTAGCTTGGCGAGGGGAAAGAGAAAAGACCTGAGCAGGTTGTCTTCAGCATGCTAATATTGCAAACTTAAATGTCAATTTTAACAAGTTCTCTAAGTATATTTTATTAGCAACATTATTCACATCGCCTTTGCAGACCAACTTTTTTCTTTTCTAATAAGAACAGCTCTCCCTTTCTTTTGATATAGTGAAATCCTTACACACTACCATTGCTCTCTTTGTCTATAACTCATCTTGGGCAGCAAAATAACAAGTAATTCACGATTACTTCAGTACTTGTCAAAATCTGTCCATATTTTCTTGCATAAGCAAACAAGGAATAGTAAATTATCTTTTTTCTCCTCATTTCTTTGCCCTTTTATGTTCATTCCTTTCTAATTGTAAGTAGTGCCCAAATCTAGAGGCTCTAACACTAACATAATGCTTTGGAAACAGAATTCACTTGCAGGATCAAAATCTGTTAACTAAAGCAAAGAATCTAAAATGGACTCTTCTCCACCTAGAAACTAACCATGGGACATGTGAGAATATATTTGGCATTTCTTCTTGAATTTGAAGCTTAAATAGATCAAACTTATGTCCTAAGAAGCTTCTCCCTCATTTGTCCAAATGGTATGATGACAACCCAAGTAACAGGCCCTAAAGGTGTGTATATATATGCCATCACCCATTTAAATTTGTCATTAATCAATTATTGACAATCATATCCAACGTGCATTTACTATATCCAGCTACAACACCACCAAATGCAATTCTCTACAAGCTCACAAAATCCACATTCACAAATTCAAAAACCACCAATAAAATAAAATACAATAATCAAACATTTCTACTAAAAACATGCATTCATCCAATATCACTATACCTCGTCAATAATATCCAATGATCAAAGCAACGAAACATCACAGTACCCCTAAAATAGACACAAACACCAGCAAAACCCAAAAATTAAGCATCAATGATTTAATACTTGCCTTCAATCAAAAATCACAAATATCTATCAGGAAAAAAATATAAAAATAAAATAAACCCCATAATTACTGATTCGAGTAAGCACCTGCAACAAATTGATCATCAGTGCCCTCCATGCTCCTTGGCATGCTCCTGGTGCTTAAGGTGGCGGCGTTCCTCAGGGAGTGCAACCAGGTAGGAAAAGATCATTCCACCATAGCAGACATGGAGGAGCGGCTCAACGGAGTTGGTTTGAATGTACTTGGCATGGTAGTTGTCCAGCCATCTCTGAAATGCATTCTTCAAATAGTTGGTGGAAAGCATCGGCTTCACATGTTCAGGCACCTCCTTCACCTTCAGGCCCTTGATCTCGCTGTAGAATTTCCTCATCGCCATTTGCTACACAGGAACTGCAAAGAACAAAACATTAGAAAAGCCATTTCCCCCAAACACCCCCATTTATGATTTATCATATTACACACTCTAAAATTTTCCTTTTTAATTTTATGAAAAAACTTTAAACCCACAAAGAATTTCCATCAAAACAAAACTGAAGAAAGAAACATTTTTCCAACAATAAGAATCTAGGTCCCTTGTACCTCAATATAAAACTTTCTCAAAACCTGTCAATTTTTCTTGGGCATTAAAACTTAGTCATAAAAACAATTCTACTCTTTCATTTTTACTTCTATTTAGCCATCAATCCAACAAAGAAAAAATCCCAATTTCCCGGAAAATCCAACCCACAAAAATAAATAAGAAAAACAAACAGAACCCATGTTCATATTCTTCTCTAATTACATTTTTTTCCCAGCAACCAAACAAAAAAATCAAACGGGACCCATGTAAAATTTTTTCATATAAAAATAATCTAACCCTTTATTTCTAATTCCATGCCCATTTAACCAAATCGGAATGACAAGCAAATGAATATCAAATCATTAGAAAAAGTCCAATCATCTCATACAATAACACCACACACAAACGAAAAACCACTTTAAATGTAAGTTGTACTTGTAATGTTTTGTTCTATGAATACCCAATCGGAAAACACCAAACACGATCGAACAAAAGGAATGAATGAGTGAGTAAATCTAATCTAAGTGAAAACAAAATAAATACACACACACACAAACATATATACAAAGAGAGTTTAGTTACCTTGATGAGAGAGAGAGAGAGAAGGGTTCACTATCACCGCTTAGCGTTGAAAGCTCGAACACCAAACAACAAAAAACAGGTACAGACTACAGAGGTCAAAGAGCGATTGTAAATGGAGTTTGCAATGTACAGTACACCACCTGATTTCATCCAACGGTCCAGATTTGGCATCTCCATTTACCATATGAATTTATGATTGTATTCAGCTGGTGAAATGTCTGAAATAGCCTTGCCTCAGGGGTTTGTGAATTCTTGGGAATGTATAGCTTAATTTTGGTAAATGAGTAATTCTATGAATTAAAAAAAAAAAAAAAAATGGCATATAGGTGGACTCAGATAAGAACCAGTACATTGACAACAAAAATGTAATCAATTTATCTTCTTTTGTTTTTTGGTGTATTTAGCAATGCTCTTGCTAAACTGGTAACAATTTTTTTTTTCCCTTCTTCTTATTTATTTTTTATTATATAACATAGGTACACACATAAAAATAAATAAATAATAAAACATAGTTATAAACACATTATTAGAGGAAAAAATTTATCTCTAAATTAGTTTAGAGGAAAATTCTTCCGACCCACTACATGATGAAAACTTTGTTCTTCATTATATATTATACATTTATTCTTCTGAAATTTGATTTTTTTTTTTTAAGGATTAAATTAAATCATATTATTATTTTAGTACATAAAATATTTAATAAATCTTTTTTAAGAAGCTTTGAGAATAAAATTCTTTTTATGTACAAAATATTGATATTAGATAAGAGTATTAAATTGGATTTTATGATTTTATTTTTTGTTCGTAAATTCGATAGTTATAATGGGATGATTTGAACTCAAAAAGTCTTCGTTAGAAATGCTAGAAAGTTAACTTTAACCAGTAAAGTTTCTAATTGACTAATACCTACTTGCAACATTTTCAAACGTATGCTCAACATGCAACATACGCATATTATATCCTAACCAAAAACTAATACATTTTATCTTTTTTTAATAATTCGATAGTTACAATAGAAGAGAGAAATTTAAAACCTAGACATTTTCGTTAAAAATACTAGTCATTTGAATTATAAGGCTCTTGTCTAATATATTCAATCTTATCATTACTATATGATGCCATTCTAGACTATTTGATTTACTTGGCTTTACTACTCCACAAGATAATTTTTCCACCGATCATTTTCTCTTTCACCTTTTTATGTTGTAAGTACTCCATGTATGAGGGCTTTACTTTTTGAGGCAATAGTTTATGGATATGAAGCAATGGGATTGTTTTTGGTATACCGATTTTCTTATATAAAATTTGGTAAATCATCAAAAAAGTCCATATGACAATAGATCACTTACATTCTATTAGGTGTCATGTTTATAAACTTTGTCCCCTATTTCTTGGGAGTTGATGACCCTATATCTTAGAATGATTGGTCTAGCCACAGAGGCAATGAAAATTATCCTATATGCTAGCTCATGAAACGGGCATCTCACAATTATGCGACCTACAAATGTGGAATTCATATGCTTGTGAGTAACCCACTCCATATAACGGGCTTAGGAGATACTTTCTCCAAGGTCAGGTTTGAGTACATGTGCAGGTATATTATTGCTTGGTATAACATGCATCCATATATTATCTTTATTTTTTTATTAGAAAAATGAATTTAATAAATAACACTTGTAGAAAACAAAAAATTGAGAATAGAACATGTGATGCCAGGGCTATTGTTACTTTAAAAAAAAATACAAACACCCTTTAGATGTTATCGTTGATTACAAAGTCTTCTCTTGCAAATTGGCCATTTTTGCTTGAAGATAAGTGCAAGAGTTCAATTTCGTGATGACCTGAGAAACGCTGCTTGTTGAGGGTGGATAATGATTGTTTGCAATCATCCAACAAGAGATGCAATTAGAATATTTGAAGTGTTTTGCTTAATACCAATTTACCATGGTTTCTGCACTCATCTCTACTTGAAGCAAATTTTAAGTTGATTGTCAAAGTTAACACATCCCTATATGTTTGGAATGGAGGGAGATGGGGGAGAGGAGTACAACTTGTACAAGTAGTTACCTAATATCCCTCCTCTTTTCTTCCCCCATCTCTCTCTATCCAAACACAAGTTTAAGAGTCTAAAGTTATGCTAACACACGTTGAGAATGCCCCCTCCCCCCTCTCCCCCTAACTCATTTCGAATGCCCAATTAAGGAGCTATGATTGTTGATCACATGGTATGACTCTAATTGGCAAACACCATTAGCAAAGAAAGAAGTAACACTAGACAAATTGTCAGGTTATGTTGGAGGGGGCTCGGTTTAAATCACAAACATTTTAGCATTCGGTTTGAGCTTAGTGGGTATACATTGAGATGCCAACGTAATCCTTTAATAGGTTATTTATCTTGTCATGTTGGATTAAGGATGATGTGTATCGTGACAAATGTTTTATTTTCATAGAATCATAAAACATTCATTAATTTTTTTTTTTTTGAGAAAAAAAACATTTGTCACATTGGATGATGTGTAACGCGACATGTTTTACCATTCTAAGAACTATTTTAAGAAATATTTTACTTTGATACAAATATAGCGTTAATGAATAAAAATTTCTTCCCATCAAAAAAATAAAAGAAAAATAGAATTTTCTTGACTTACTTACGTTAGAAGTTACTGAAAACAATCGTACTAGTCCAAAACATTTGGGTTCTAAAAAGTTCGATGTATTTGTATATAAAATGGTGGGCTTTCCATTTCCATTTGACTAACAAAATTCCAAGGAAGCAAGCTAGAAATTATGATGGCCCCATAACAATATAAGACATTGCTTAGAGGCTACATTGTGAACGGTAACATTTGCCATTTTAAGGCTGTGTTTGTTTTGGCTTCAAATCACTTCCGGAAATGCTTTTCCGTAAATGCGGGTGTTTGGTTGCACATGGAAAATAAATTTTCCGGAAATGCTTTTCAGTTGACCGTGTGTTGGGGTGTAAATTCATTTCCATTTTTATTTTACCTTCAAATATCAGTTTCCAAAAAACAGAGAGAGAGAGAGAGAGAGAGAGAAAGAGAGAGAGAGAGATAGAGGAAGAAGAAAGAGCCCATCGCCGGCGACCCACAAGCAGTCGACTTCGCCGACGACCCATAGCCTTCGCGCCACGAACCCACGAAACAATCTACGACTTCGTCGGCGAACCCAGAGCCTAGATCGAGCCACAAACCTTCGACCTACCGATCTTCGACCCACCGATCTTCGCCGGCGAACCCAGAGCCCAGAGCCTTCAACCCACCGATCTTCGACCCACGAACCCAGAACCTAGAGCCCAGAGCCTTCGACCCACCGATCTTCGACCCAGAGCCTTTGACCCATGAGCCTTCGACTTCGCCGGCAACCCAGAGCCTTTGACTTCGCCGGAAACCCACGAACCGATCTCTCTCTCTGTGATTTTGATTTCTATGTGATTTTGATTTTTGTTGTTGTTGTGGTGGTGTGGGTGGTGGTGTTTTGGTGGTTTTCCTATTGTGTGGTGGTGGGTTTTGTGTGGGTGGTGGTGGAAAATAACATTATCAGAATGTTACCAAACACATGAAAATATTTTCTAGAACAATTTTCATAATGCAATCAAACACTTTGAAAATATTTTCCTTTCCCGAAAATAGCATTTCCGGAAAATATTTATTTTCCGAAAAATATTTATTTTCCGAAAAATATTTTACAGGAACCAAACACAACCTAGGAACAAAAACAAACGACCATGGATCCAAAGACTGCAAACAACCCTTCTGTGTTGGGGTATATCATTTATTGGTTATAATTGGGCCCATGACATGACAGCATTTAAATTTCTGTGAAATAAAACCCCTTTTTTTGGGTGTATTAAGAATAAGGCTATAAACAAGTCAAACTGAATCGAGCATTAAAAATTTACGATTGGTTCATCTATATTTATTTCAAACACAAGTCAAGCTCAAACTCATTGTCAAGCTAGATTATATTTCAGCTTGGTTCATTTTCTTGTCGAACAATCTCAAACTTATTCATGAACTACTTGAGCAATTTAGGTTTTCTATTTCCCATACATGTAAACACCACGACTACTTTTGAGAAGTAGATAGAATGATTGTTGACATTCATAGTAACATATGAAAATACTTTCTTTTAAAAGGATTATTAATATTCAACGAATGGATCCATGTTTCGACTTTTGTGCATTTTTATTTAGTTCAATCGTACTCACAGTATGTCAGCTGCAATAGACAAGGACTCAAATTTAGGACAAAGCTGAACAAAGGAAGAAGGCACAATAATTTGAAGAATAAATATTTGGAGATGAACTCGACAAAATTGCTTAGGTTTGTAACACTCTGTATAGCAAAAAATAGATTCACAGAATCTGGACTTGACAGAATTGGGAATGCAGAATGAGTCGCACATATACAACAACCAAGAAAGTAGGAACCAGAAAGAACCCACATAAACATCCTAAATTGAGAAGAATGAGGTTCATATCAGTGAAAATAACAAGTCCAGCATCACAGATCTCACTTTTTGAGAGAATAAGATATAAAAATGGAAGAAAACTGCTGACTCATTTTTTAATACTCATAATCCAGTAACATATAAAAACCTGTCACACCACTTGGTAATTGTCTGTAATCAACTGTGTTCTTTGAGCAAACTTGGGAGGGGCTCCACCCTTGATGGGGATGACATTCAAAACCTGCACAAGGAATTTATATTTGAAAAGTTCATAAAGGGCCTCAAATGTAAAGAAGAATAGGTGATGGGCAAGTAATGAAATCAACAAATCAAAAGAAAACCACTAGCATATATACATAGACACTTTGTGGAGATATGGCTCCAACTTTTCCTTAATGGCATCTAAAAGTACATTTCTATTGCCCCAAATAGTACTTCAAAGAGAAATGAAAAAGCAAATGAAAAAATGAAGCTATCCACGCAAATGGTGCCATTTCTCATAATGGCACCATTGAAAATAAAGATCTACAAGAAACTCATTGAGAACATATATGTTGAGGTTGAAATTTCATGCAACAAAGAATTTACATATAGTTCTAATTTCACTGATGCAAGATGATCTTCGATAAAGAGAAACTGAATCTTTTAATTTTCACTCGGAGAGTTCAGAAGAGGTTCAACCTTATATTTGCATCAGACCAGAGATTCATGATATAAAACCAGACAAATTATATACAAAGTACTTTTACAAAGGCCTACCAGTGTGTACTGACTAAGATTGATCCAATAGAAAAGGTCATCTAAAAGATCAGATGTAGCAATGACCATGACTAAAACCATACCAAATCGGAACATCAAATAAGAAGGAAAAGCAAACCTTCAGGTCACTGAATGTATTAGTAGCTGAGAATTGCACAGAAATGGGGAAAAACACAGCTGAATCTGCTGGGGGAACGACAAATTCCATCGATCCACTGTCAATGATTCAATAATGAGATAGAACAAACCATAAGTACCAGTATATAAGATATCCATAACATGGATTTTTTTTAATAACATGGGAAGTTTTGAAGAGAAGAAAGGCATCCGAGGTTTACAGACCTGCGGTTTGAGTCATCAATAAGAAGTACGGACCATTCCAAAATGGAATTTCTTGAGTCATACCTGCAAGTCAAAAGCGGTGAATACACGATGCTTCATTTAAAGAAATACAAAAAGTAATTATAGCAGATAAAGGAAAGGAAAATAAATATGTTAAAATGTTTTGAATCCACCTAATGATTAAAAAATTATACAATTTTAACAATATTTTCTCAATCTGATGTACCAAAAGAAGATTTTGGCATTGGACGATATTTCATGTCAATCAAATCTCTGCTACCATAATAATGAATTTTGAACATTCTTGTGGAGCCTATAAGTTATAGCAACCCTCGACAATAATTTATAAACTAGAATATAATCTATTAAAAAAAAATTGAATTTCTCACCTCCATTCACCATCAACCTGTCTGACATTAGGTGCCTCTCGAAGAGCTGGAAGAGGTACTGAGATCACAACGTTTCGCAGATCAAAAACTGATGAAGCTTCATATTCAATGCTGACATAAGTTTCATTTCCAGAAACAGAGGGCCAGCAGTTGACTGCAAAATACATCGATTCATGTAAACATTTAGAGCATACAACACAAATAATACACAGAGAAGATGAAAAGTGTAAGATTTGAACCCACTCGTCAATGGCACAATCGACTCATCTGTGGTTTGCATTCTCCACTTCAAAAGACCAACACCTCCTGCATCACCACTCTGACCAGTGGGGAAAGGCCTATTGGGGTCCTTAAGGCCTAAAATATTTTCATTGGAAAATAATTCTTTGTTCATATTAGGATGCGTTTTGAAAAGGATGCCTGGATTCCCACCAGTTTCAATCTGTAAAATAAGGCATGAAAAAACATAAATGCAATGAAGAAAAAGAGTAATGCCGACCACTGCTTGTTCACATAATGCACCGGAAACAGATTCTTAAAACAGATATAGCAGAAAACACATTACAAATTAACATCTGGAAATAAAATGCAACTATAGAAGTTTCTCATGATGAGGACCATATAGTGTTTAAATTAGAAACCAAAAGTATACCCAATTTCCTATTACTGGTGATTGTTTCTACTTTTAGTCATTTGAGGAATTTTCATGCTTAAGTTAATTTCACTATAAACAATAAGGAAAACATTTGGCTCCAAACAGTTTGGAGCTATTTTTTTCCCAACCCACTATGTAGCTATTGAAGAGACCATCCATGTGTAATTTTAGTCACATGACTTTGTTAATGAGTCATGTGACTTGTTTAAAACATACACATAAATAGACTTATAAATCGCCACATAATGGGTTGGAGAATACAGCTCCAAACATTTTTGGAGCCAAACTTTGTTCAAACAATAATATTACAGTAACAGAATACTAAGATAATGAACACAGGCATCCATAAACACACAAACACCAAGACAGACACACACACACACAGAGTACCTGAACTTGGATATGCCCATCTTCTTGGTTAAGAATTTGGAGTCCCAATGTTCCCTGCACATCAAAGTTACTGACTCCACCATCTCGTTTCAGTGTCACATTGAGTTTCTCCTCAACAGTCAAAGTGATGGGATCAGTTAGTGGTGGAGCAGCTGATCTGGACTGACTAGCTTTCGGCTGCACATCCTCAAGAATGACTTCGCCTTCTGCTTTCAAAGATTCTAAGAACTGGTTTGTCTTTTGAGATTTACCAAGCTGCATGCCAAGACCTTTTGGAGGAGCGGTTGCTGATGAAGGTGGACGGCCTAAGGATTGGGGAAGACATTGTTAGAAGTATTCTAATTAAACTCATAAATATGCATCCAACCTAAAAAAAATAATGATAAAAAAGATTCCAAAAAAGGTAGACCTAAGATCACAAAGAGAAGCCAACGGAAACATTAAGATCACAGTGAAAAAATGCACTTGGATCGAAATCCTTGCTTCTAGAGGTTAATGCATACCTAACATTTTAGATGAACAAAGTATGAACTACTTGTTTACAACATATACTGATAGGTGACCCACACAAACTTAAGCATGTACCACACATCAACACCATCCCCAACTGATAAAAAGTGGGGCATTTTTGTAGAATTCATGCAGACAAATAAGCAAAAACCTTTTGACTTGGTAGAAAAGGATTCAATATCAGTGCTCAATCCAAACCCAGAACCACTTCCAAAACCACCACCACCACCGCCAGATATGCTCATATCACTAAAGTTATTCTCAATCCTTCCAGAGCCCATTGACTGTAAAGACATAAACCCTCCCTTATCACCTCTGCCCTTCTCAATCTGCAGAATATGTACAAGAATCTTATAAGGGACGGATCTAATCAAAAAAGGAAATTAATAGAAGGAAGATAATTAGGACAAAAACCTACCTTGCTTTTGTCAATCTCACTGGCTTTGCGCTTCATAACATCCTTCGTTTCATTAATCTTGCTCTGCAATACCAGCTTGTGCAACTTCTCTTCATGACTCTCCATCTCACAGTACTGCTTAACCTGTGCAACAGTTACATTTTCCTTGTTCCCAAGAGAGATGACTTCATCAAAAGCAAAAATCAGCTCAAAAGCTGTCTTGCATATACCCTCTTCATCTAGAGAATAAGAATATTCAGGTACCTAAATATTTTTAAGGAATAAACTCAATTCCTCTGTCAACATTTTTTACATCAATCTATTTTATTAGCATCTCAGATGTAAATTTCTTAAAAAGCAATCAGCATGCCACAGAAACCTCACTTCTGAAATTGTAAAAATTGGAAGTGAAGTTTCTGTGGCATGCCAGAAGAGATGAAAATACACAAGGCTCAAGGGAAATAAAATGCAGGGAGAAAATAAGTCTAGAATAATGGTCTAAATTCAATTAAGGCCCACTTAGGATCTCTAATGGTCTAGTGTAATTAATAGTCTCAGAATATCATTATTTTTCTCTAAGATAATTTTCCCCTGATACAGATTTGTTTATGATTTCAAATATTGTATATTCATGTTAGGGGCAATCTAGAAATTTTAGGTTTCTATGGGTGGCCTATCAATGCAACCATGGGGAAAGGGCCAAATTATATTGATGAAACTAACAGTCCCTAAAATGAAGGGGAAAAAAAAGGTATGCATCACACACTTGTGAAGGAATGAGAGGTATGAACATGACAGGCACAAAAAAGGATCAAGAGAAGCAAATCCCTACATCCATGCAATGATGAAAGTAATCTTAGAATTATAAAAATAAAAAATAAAAAAAACACGTTTAATTTTAGGAAATTGAAAGATAATAATAAACCATCAAGAAAAGGATACAAGCTTAGAGAGCATCCTCAAAGTCTCCAAGTCTTCAAGGATGTTGCTCTGTTTATTTGTCACAAGCAGCAAGTACAAAGCCTCGATGGGCTGGTACACATAGCGCACATTTTCCGTCTCAATATATGTATGCTGTTTTCCTGTTCCTACCAACTTGGGAAAAGCTGCAAGAAGGCCCTCAATTCTAATACGAGACATATCCACAAACTGCCTAGAAACCAGCACTGCCAAAAAATAAAATTATGTAAGAATAAACATTAATAAAATAAAAGTAGAAAGATAAATGCTCAGCAGGCTAATCAGGGTCAGTCACATGTATTCTTTTCTACCATTCTATTTTGTCCAAAGTTATACTCTCGGTTACTTCCTTAATTGTCATGTCCTTTTTTACTACTTCTACCAATGTTTCATGAGATGCATCATAGAAACATTATAAATCAATGTGAATGATTGGGGAGATGTATATTTAAAGTGTCATAAAATAAAATGAAAAAAAAAAGTGTCAAAGTGTAAGTAACAAGTAAAGACTCACCTTTCCCAGACTTGCCTACAATGGAAGCAGCAAGAACAACCTATATCACAGATAAAAGGTGATTTAGAAGCACTATCACAAACAATTAAACAAGTAAAGAAATCAAAAAATTCCTACAGGTTATACATTAAGATTATAAGATTCGAAAAATAAATAAAATAACATGTGGCAAAAATGAATTAAACAGCAGCCAAGCTGGGTCCAGTCCTGAATAAACAGTCTTGCAGAATGCTTTAAGAAGACAAAATAACAGCAGGCTACTTCTCATATTAGAGCAAGTTCATGACTTCTCACTCCATGTTGGAACATAGTTGATATAAATGAAAAAAGCTAATATCTTGGGATAGAGCAAGCTTAAAATATAAAAACTGCAGTAACGTGGTCTTTGCCTTTTATTTTCAATAAAGGGACTAGAGCATTTCATTTGTACATATAAAGTGCAGTAAAGAAAATTGGACATCCTTACTTTGTACACAGTATGTCTAACTTGAATATTATATATATACACATTCAATCTGTTTATTTAGCGATAATATCTTGAGTTTGTATAAGGGCCAGATATAGCACACTTAATCAACCATTTGCAATTCTGGTAGTAATATCAATCTAATGTCACTAATTCAAATTTCCCCTCCCCCCTCTCCTAGGGGACAAAACTTGCATATCAAATTTTAACAAAATAAAAAAGCATATATTTTTTTGGTAACAGCAAAGGCTACTTTAGTTAAATAAAACATTCAAGTATCCTTTATCAGTATATCATTAATTTTTCATTACTTTTTTGATAAATCCAGATCACATATTACCATATGAACTCACACAACTATCAATCAATCATGACATTAAAGATCATGCATAATTTTGTGGCAACACAAATATTTATTAACATCAAGATTCAGGTATTCAAAAATTCAACACCATTCAAGAAAGCGCCAATGAAATGTTCTGTAAAGAGATTCGACTCATAACAAGTAATGAATTATTGTGAATGACTAATTTCAAACCCCACAATTTCATTCAGAACACACACATAAGATAAGCAAAAAACTAGCAAAAAAGGATCTTTCATGTATAGTCTTGCATAATCTTGAATGTATCAATTCCAATACATAGACCAAATAATACAATGCAAGCAAAAGTTTCTAGATTCAATGAGATATACAGCATATGAGAAAAGTACACCAAGAGAGGTCAAAGCCCTTACCATCTTGACTTATTGAGAAATAAGAACTAGCAACCACCAGTTGAAAAAGGCAGCGATAAAGGTTATATCAAGCACCTACAAAATGAAAAATCCGGTTAACACCATAAATAAGAAGTTCAACCAAGAATAACCCAAATAATATAATGAAACACACACACATAGAGCTCAACCACTTTTGAATTGGAATTGAAACCCGCATTCCAATTCCACTGTCTAATTCTTTATTCATCATTGAATTTATTACAAATAATACAATTCCATAAACCCACAAATGAAACAGATTTCACAACACACCAAATTGGGAATTCCAAATCAAACCCAGAGTACTGTGCAACTATTCACAATCTTCAGAGAATTGCAATTTTCAGGAAATGGGATCTTAGACTCACAGTACAATTTCCATATACAGAGCCTCAATGAAAAGAAATTTTCCTAGGAAACAAACAAAGCCTAACAGACAAAACTATAACACAAAAGGCTTTAAAAAAAAAAAAAACACATATTTAAGAGATCTATGCACCGCCAATCTCAGATCTGCAAATCTAAATTCACAACATGTACAAATAAAGAAAAAAAACACAGAAAGAATCAATAGAGACTAATTCAATCACTAACGAAACAAATAAAAAAAAAATGGAGTCTTAGATCTGAGATTGACGAAATCTCACTCCAACAGAAGCTAAATCAAAGTCTGAGCTTATTCTAAAAAGTAACCAACCAGAGAATTTCGGTTTTCTCACTTTTTTTTTTTTCTAATGTTTTCCCTCGATTTCTCGGGAACCAAACAGAGAGAGAAATTGAAGTGAGAAATGTAGAAATAAAAGAGAGAGACGGCTGAGATTTGATCTGAGAAAGAGCTTACCTCGAATCGATCTGAAGCGAAGAGGTGGTTGAGAGACTGAGAGTTTCTTCTTAGCAATCGAGGTAATAATAACGAGCTCGACTCGACTCAAGTACGAATTTAATTTTTAGAGGAAGATGGTGACGTGGCAATAACTCTTCGTTGAATATGAATTATAAAACGAGTTGCCGTTTAGTGAAAAAAGGTTTTTCTTTTCATTTTTTTATATTTACTTTTTCCTTTTCCGGTTATGCAACTTTAAAAATATATATATAATTTCATGTTTTTCTTATAGGTAAAACTTGAGTTTCTGAGAATTGAGGGCTCGTTTGGTAGCAGTGTTAAAGTATTGTTGTTCAGTTTTTAGTGTTATGGAAATACGTGTTTGAGTATTATAAAAATATGTGTCAGAAGTGTTATTGTTGTTTAAACATTGAAAACTGTTATTTAAAAGTTACTACCAAACAGACCCCAAAGTTACCATTTTAAGAGAGACTCAAGTTCCAAATGGCATGTGGGTTACAGTTAACTCAACTGATAAAGTTTCTGATGGTTGTATAAGAGATCTAAGATTCAATCTCCACTTATTATTTGTAAAGATAGCAAAACGTACACACACAAAAAAGGCCATAAAATATGAGTGAGAAGTCTCTCACGAGACTTTTATTAATTTTTTTTCATTAAAAAAATTACATGTTTTGGTAAGAAAAAATGGCATACAATTTTTTTTTTCAATGAAAAATGACACAATTTTATGAGAAATACTATCGTTCACAATAAATTCTAAGTGGTAAATTATTACTAGTTTTAATCTGAATGCATCACTGAAATTTCTTTCTTACCTAGTAGTAACATCAAGGAACAACCTGTTAATACATATGAACATTCTCAGCGAGGCAGGTTGGTTTTCCTTCTCCTCTCTCAGTAGCATAGCTCTCCCTTCTCTGTGAGAAGGACGTACCACCCCCTCTAGTAATCAATATTACTAGGAGGGCTCTGTTTTGTCTGGTGCATGGTGTAGAGGGTAGTGTGGTGACCATCACTGGTGCGACATGGAAGATTTGGCGGTGTGGTGGAAGAGGTTATCATTGTTCGAAGTGGAAGGAAAGAGATGTGACTTATCAAAGGATAAAAAACCATTGGAGCATGTGCTTGCTGCGAAGTTTTTCACATGGAGATCAGTTAACGTAAAGGCTGTGGCAAGGACGTTTAGACCAATCTGGCGTACAAAGCATAAGTTTGAGGTTAGCCTGGTGGGTGACAAAATTCTCCTTTTAGAGTTTGAGTTAGAGACCGATATAGAGAATGTCCTTTAAGGGGAACCATGGGTCTTTGATAGACACTTGGTAGCTTTGCAACAGTTTGATAGGTCTGTGCCGATCCAAGAACTTAGTTTTGATAAAACAAATTTCTAGGTTCAGATTCATAATCTGCCATTCTCTTTAATGACGGTGGATGCTACGATCAGCCTTGGGGAGACTTTGGGTGCCGTTGCAAAACTAAAGGACGTTGCAAAGATGAGAGGTGGTAACTTCATGTGGGTTCATGTAACAGTAGACGTTATGAAACCATTGTGTAGGGGTAGAATGATCACATGGGATCACGGAAGAGAAGGGTGGTGTCATTTATGTACGAACGGTAGCCAAATATTTGCTACTGGTGTGGCCACCTCTCGCGCGACGATAAAGAGTGTGACGTGTGGCTCAGTAGCAAAGGTAAACTTACGGAAGAGGATCAACAGTATGGTCCTTGGCTCAAAGCACCCCAGTTTAATCCGGCGAGGAAAATGACTGTCGAAGTGCAAGGTTTTGAATGTTTGGGCTCTCACCAGAATCCACCAAGGGGTATAGTGGACTGCCATCCGAGCCAACAATCAGTCACCTTAGATGTTGCCGACTTGGCCGGGGTTGCTCTTTCAAGTGCCGCCGAAAAGCTTCATACTGTTTCTATAAGGCCAATGATGATGGCGAAGGTGAGCCACGGCGACAGTCAGATAGAAGATGGACAAGTGCCTGGAATTGACACAACTGGCGCGCGAAACCAAATCCTGGATTTTAAGGCGATGATAAAGGACATTGATGATGCAATCAATACGAAATCAGTTTTTTCGAATTCAAAAGCTAGTAATTCAGAGTCATCATTGGCTATAATTGGTAAGGCTCTTAATTTCGGGAGTAACGGAAGCATAACTAAAGATCTGGGATCTCCCATACAGATCCTGAAAAAGGAGGAAGATGAGTTGACGTCCCAAAGTTCTAGAATATCCCCTACGGAAGTTAAGTTTGATATGGGCTAGGTTGATGTTACTGTAGAAGGAAAAGCAAATAAAAATGGGCCTTAAAGAAGTACGGGGAAGGGTAAAAATAATGATAAACACCAACATAGACCAGCTATAGGAAATGGAGAAAATAAAGGGGAGAATAAAGAAAGCCTGAAACTTGGAAGTTGGACTAGGATGGAGGTAATAGAGTTGGAAGGTGGCACAAAGAGAAAATATGATAGTATCATCTCTAAGAATACGTGCATGGGAAAGAAGCAGAGGTTGGATGTGGAAACTAAAAACTTAAGCATTCTTTTGGCAACACACTTGGGATCGGTGGAGGCTGCTGAGCAGCTTCGCCGGGACCAATGAGTCTTATAAGTTGGAACTATAGGGGGCTTGGGAACCTCCAGTCAGTAAAAGCCTTGGAAAAGGTGATTAATAAAAAAGATCCCATTATCGTCTTCCTCATGGAGACGAAGTCGAACAGAGAGTGGATAAGCAATATTAAGGATAAATGTAATATGAAACATGGCCTGATAGTACCAAGTGAAGGGAAGAGTGGTGGGTTAGCTTTGCTTTGGAAGGAAGGGGTAACAGTGGAGGTCCAAACGTACTCTCAAACTTATATTGATGCTTTAGTAGATGGTAGAGCTAGGATAGGGTGGTGGCATCTCACGAGGTTTTATGGCAATCCAGATATAGCTAAATGGCCCGAGTCTTGGGCAAAACTTAAACATTTGAAAGGAACCTCTACCTTACCATGGCTCACAATTGGTGATTTTAACGAAATAACAGGCGCTTAGGAGAAGGAGTGGGGTAGCGATAGACCAAGGTAGCAATTGAAGAATTTTATTGAAGCCATTAACTCCTGTGGTCTTCAGGATTTGGGTTTCATTGGCCCAAAATTTATGTGGATATACCAACGTGTAGATGGGATGCAAATTTGAGAGCGGTTGGACAGAGCAATGGCAACTCAGGGGTGGATTAATATATTCCCTAAGGCCAAACTTTTTCATCTTACTTCCTCGGTTTCATACCATTCGCCTCTGGCTCTTCGATTGGTGCCGAAGTTGAGGAACAAGAGGGGCCGAAAATTTTTCAAATTTGAAGCAATGTGGTTGAGAGACCAAAGGTGTGAAAAGATGGTATAGAATGCATGGGGGAAAGGAAAGTTGACAAGCTCAAGGAGTATGCTAGGGAGTTGCTTAGAAAAGTGTCATTCCAGATTGGAAGCATGGAATAAGATGAAGTTTGGGCATGTTGGAAGGAGGATAGCTGAGGTGTGGAAACAACTTGAATGGATCGAACTCCAACCTCCATCTCCTGAGATCAACCAAGAGCTAAAAAGAACTCGAGTCGAACTAAATTGTTGGTTGGAAAAAGAAGCTGACATGTGGCGGCAACGATCAAGGCTTAACTGGCTCCAGTCAGGGGATAGAAACACAGGCTTTTTTCATGCAAAAGCCTCAGCCAGGCATAAGAATAATTCCACAGAGAGTATCATGGATGCAAATGAGGTGTGGCATGTAGATGATGGTAAGGTGGAGGAAGTGGTAGTGGACTATTATAAGGACTTGTTCACTACGAGTCGAGTCAACTGATAGAGTGCTCAGAGATGATCCAAACAGTCCAGCCAAAGGTGACGACTTCCATGAACCAGTTACTTACCAGAGATTTCAATGGAGCAGAGGTCAAAGTGGCTTTAAAGCAAATGTACCCTTTGAAGGTGCCAGGCCCGGATGGCATGCCTCCTTTATTCTTCCAGCACTTTTGGTCAACATGTGGTGAGGTGGTCACAACAACGGCATTGGATTTTCTTAACCAAGGTATTTGTCCTCTTGATTTCAATAAAACTCACATTGTTTTAATCCCTAAAGTAAAGAGTCCTAAGAAGGTTACTGATTATAGGCCTATTAGTTTGTGCAATGTAGTGTATAAGCTTGCCTCTAAAACCATTGCAAATAGGCTAAAAAAAAATCCTACCTTCCATTATTAGTGATACCCAAAGTGCCTTTATGCATGGTAGTTTAATAACTGATAATATACTGGTAGCTTTTGAGACTATGCACCATATTAGTAAAAAAAAATGAGGTAAGATTAGGGAGTTGGCTCTGAAACTTGATATGAGTAAAGCCTATGATAGGGTGAAATGGGTGTGTTTAGATAAAACAATGGAAAAATTGGGCTTTGATGGGAAGTGAATGAATCTTATTATGCAATGTGTTACTACTGTCACATACTTTATAAAGATTAATGGGAGTCCTAGAGGTAATATTATCCCATCCAGGAGAATTTGTCAAGGAGACCCTTTATCGCCTTCTTTGTTTATTTTATGTGTAGAAGGACTCTCATCAATGATAAAAGCCGCAGTGGCAAATGGGGAGATGGAGGGAATTGCGGTTTGTCGTGGTGGCCCAAAATTATCACACCTCTTCTTTGCAGATGATAGCTTGATTTTTTGCAAGGCCTCTCTGGCAGATTGTGATATTCTCCAAAGAATCTTGAAAGTTTATGAGCAAGCTTCTGGACAATAGTTAAACCGGGCCAATACATCATTATTTTTCAGCATCAACACACCAAATGTGATCCAAGAGAAGATAAAGCAAAGATTTGGAGCCCAAGTCATAAAGCAACATGAGAAGTATTTGGGGTTGCCTTCGTTGGTGGGGAGGAAAAAAAGAAACACTTTCAATGAGATTAAGGAGAAGCTTAGTAAAAAGTTGACGGGTTGGAAGGAAAAGTTGTTGTCTAAGGCAGGTAAGGAGGTGCTTATCAAGGCGGTGGCTCAAGCTATACCTACATACATAATGAGTCGCTTCAAATTGCCGGATGCTCTATGTGATGAATTGACAAGCATGATAAGGAATTTTTGGTGGGGCCAAAAGGAAGAAGACAAGAACATAGTATAGCTAAGTTGGGAGAAAATGTGTGAGCCAAAGAGTAATGGAGGGATGGGCTTTAGGCAACTTAAACAATTTAATTTGGACTTCCTAGCTAAGCAGGGTTGGTGGCTTTAAACAAAACAAGATTCTTTGGCCTACAGGGTTCTTAAGGCAAAATATTTTCCGAGGTGTGAGTTCGTTGAGGCATCCCTTAGCAACAACCCATCTTTTTCTTGGCGTGGTATCATGTCTGCCCAAAATTTGGTTAGAGAGGGTATACGGTGGAGAGCTGGTAATGGTACTGATATCTGCATTTGGAGTGATAAATGGCTACCCTCATCATCCACATACAGAGTTGCCTCACCCAGACAATTTTTGCACCAAGATACAAGGGTAAGTGAGCTGATTGATCATGATACGGCTAGCTAGAAGACAGACATCCTTAATGCCTTGTTTTTACCCCATGAAGCCGATGTTATAAAAGGAATCCCGCTTAGCTCTCGTCTTCCTGCAGATAAGTTGATATGGGCAGAGGAACCTAATGGAAATTTTAGTGTAAAGAGTGCTTATAGGGTGGCATTGCGGATGTCCAAATCTGCCGACCAAGGAACATGTTCGGATAGGAGTCACCTAGTCTATTTCGAAAGAGAATCTGGGATTTATCTTTGCCACACAAGGTCCATTATTTTGCATGGCGGGCATGCAGAGATATTCTTCCTACGAAGGTCAACCTCATGCGCCGTAATGTGGTAAAAGATCAGTTTTGTGATGAGTGCAAGATGGAGGTTGAGACTACTGGCCATTTGTTTTGGACGTGCCCAAGAGCCCGAGAGGTATGGTCTTGTTCAAAAATAGTGATGAAGTCGTGTCATGAAGGAGTGCTTTCATTCCAAGACATGTTGTGGGACATGGTAGTGGGGGAACACTTTGATAAGGACGTGACATCAAAGGTTGTTTGCATTGCGTGGGCTTTGTGGCATAACAGGAATGAAGTACGAAATGGTGGGAAGAGAAGGAATGGCAAGGAGCTTGTGAGTTGGGCTTCTTAATATATGGAGGAGTACAAGGCAGCCAATGAGTGCATGGGGACCATGACAACACGGGATGAGGTCAGAGCTACATAGGTGCCACCACCAGTTCACGGCTTCAAAGTGAATGTTGACGGGGTGGTTTTCAAGGGTCAAAAAACAGCTGGTGTTAGTGTGATTATCTGAGATGACAAGGGTCGGCTTGAGGCTGCACTGAGCAAGAAGATAAAAGCTCCATTGGGGGCTGTTGAGGCAGAGGCTATGGCCTATGAAGTTGGGTTAATGTTTGCAAAGGACATCGGCATTCAAGATTTTATTGTAGAAGGTGATTCACTTGTTATCCACCGGGCCTTATGCGAAGTATCTAATCTGCCTTCCTCTGTTGCTACAGTAGTACAAGGGATACAGGACCTATGTAAGGAATTCCGTGGGGTTGAGTTTTCTCATGTTAGGAGACAGGGTAATAGACCTGCCCATCTACTAGCTAAACATGCTTCTAATATTGCTGACTTCACTGCTTGGATTGAAGAGAATCCTTACTTCCTAAAGCAAGCTCTTATCCATGATGTAATAAGTTCATTATCTGCTTAATATTATTTTTAGTCTCTTTATCAAAAAAAAAAAAAAAGGAACAACCTGTTATCTAAGATTTGTTATGAAAAAAGTATTCTCCAATTTTATTGCAGAGAAACTAAGAAATGTCACAAATTACAATTCAATGGCGGCTCTAAGAATTTTTCTTAGGATGTTCCTTAAGAAGCATAAATTACACAATCTAATAAAAAGAGAAATCCATATATTGACAACAACAACAATAAAAAAAAAAACACGCAAATACATAAAGTTTACAATTGTCTTCTACGAGTTTTCATATTTTGAAATTGTTGCATGATAGTCTCATTATCAATGCTACAAGCTACATCTCTTTCAATATACACAACCAAGCAATCATTCATCCACTGATCTCCCACTTGATTGCGCAATTCATTTTTTATTTATTTCATTGCTGAAAAACTTCTTTCTAATGTTGCAGTAGCGAAAGGAATGGTCAAAACTAACTTCACAAGAAAATAGACTAATAGATAAGTCTCATGCTTCATTGTGTCTAACATTTCAGTAACTTCACTGACTCTTTGAAGCTCTAAAAACAAGTCATTGTTGTGCATATCAAAAATGTAATTTTGAAGTTGAGGGTCAAGTGCCAAGATATCTATCCCAAGAAAATCAAATGGATAGAACTTTGCTAGACGTATCAACTTTTCCTTATCAAAAGCCACAAATGAATTACTTGGATTCAAGCAAGCCATACAAAAAAGCGAATCGGTATTCACCTCCGAAAAATGGTTGTTAAGCTCTTGAAGTTGCATATCTATGATTGTATAGAACATCTTAACGTGATAATGATGTAAATTTGTATTTTGTTGGGTGTTGCATTGTGGCCTCCCACTAACTATAAATATTTCATCCATGTTCAAGATAGGAATATCATGTGTGGTACAAAATGAAGACACTTTAGTCAATAAAGATATTCATTCACCATCTCTCATCACTTGCAATCGTTGCTTAGACACTTTAACAAGATTCATAGCATATACTATATCTTGATTTTTTTTTTGCAATGCTATTGACAACTCATTTGTGATCCCTAAAATGTTTTTCATCAAGTGTAGAGCAAAGACAAATTCAAAAGATAGAATTGACCTCATAATAGATCGAGCTTCAACTTTTTGATCAGAAATGCCATTTTCTTCAATAATCTCAAATACATCAACAATAGTAGAGAATATCAAAATCAAGTTGAGAATAGTCCCATAATATGATCCCCAACGTGTATCACCAGGACATTTAAGATTTGTTTCTTGATTCAAACCTTGCCCACTTCTACGTACACCATTCTTAATTCTTCTTTAATTTTGGCAAATTGTGCATCTCGAAGAGCATCTCGTCTCTTACAAGAGCCTCCAACAACAGTTACTAAATTACTAACCACATAAAAAAATTTAGCAATGTTAATGTGATTTTTAGCGACGATAATGAGAGTCAATTGAAGTTGATGAGCAAAACAATGGACATAAAATGCTAACTTATTCTGTTTCAAAATTAAAATTTTGAGACCATTGATATCACCTTGCATATTACTAACCCCGTCATTACCTTGCCTACGTAGTTTTGATAAAATCAAATTATGTTCACAAAGTAAACATTCAATAGCATATTTGAGTGACAAAGCGGTGGTACTTGTTACATGTACAATACCAAGGAACCGCTCTATAATAATTCTTTTTTTGTTCACATAGCGAAGAGTGAGGGCCATTTGCTCTTTCACTAAGATATCATGTGACTCATAAACTAATATTGAAAAGAACCCATCGTCAAGATCTTTGATGATGGCTTTGGATGTTTCACGTGCAATTGCATTCACAATGTCTTTTTGAATTTCATGGTGGGTAAGCTTGCAATTTTTCTAAGCTTTTTGTAACACTTCATTGATAGATTCATTGTGACCAGCCAAAAATTGTAGAAGCTCAAGGAAATTTTATTTATCACTTGAACCTTGAAATTCATCGTGACCACGAAAAGCTAATCCCCGGCATAAAAGGAATCTTATGCAATCAACTATTGCATTTAATTGAACTCGATATTCAATTTTATCTTGATTTTATTGCTTAACCAAAACACTTTGAATGTCTTGCTTTTCCCTCATTAGATGTTCACTCTTCTTGACAGCTTGGTTATGAGCACTATTAACTCTTCTAACATGGGATGATAACTTCTCTTTCTGATTCCAAAGTTTGAATCCCTTTGTTACAAAAGTCTCTTCTCCTCCTTGCTTACCAACATCTTGCCCAAATAGGTAGCAATATAAACAAAATATTTCATCCTTGTCTATACTATATTCCAACCAGTTTCTATTTACATATCATTCGGATCTAAATCGATGGGGCTTTCTAGAAAAATTTGTTAAAGGGTAATCATGGTTTTGGAAAACAGGTTGACAAGGGCCTTTTTGTAAATAATATCTTCTTATTTCATCATGATTATTAGGATGATAAGATGATATCTTTTCTCGTAGCCCAGGATCTGAAGGAAGATTTTCTAAGTTAAAGTCAACACGAATTCACTTAGAAGATGAAGATGAATCTTGCACAGGAGATGAATCTTGGGTACGTGGTTTTCTTATCAAATATTTGTCCATAATTCTAGCAAAAGAATAAACAATAAACTATAAGTTCATTTGAAATATTAATAAAATTATTAATTATTGTTGTTTAGTTGTTTCATTAATTTGTTTGTCTTTTATAAACTATAATTTGTTATATTGTTGTTTCATTAATTATAAAATTATTAATTGTTGTTTAGCCTAACATAATTTAATTTGTTTGTCTTTTATAATGTATTGGTTAATTAAATTATTAATTATTGTTTATTAGTTGCTTCATTATTTTTCTTTACTAACTATTAACACACACCCCACTGTGCACTAGCACACACCAAATGTGCATTATCCACGGCCAACCCACTGCTTGCCTAGTGCCTAAGTCCTAACATAATTTAATTTTGTCTTTTATTGGTAAGTTACTGCCTCTAGATGCCTTTACTTCCCTCAATTCAAATATCTCACCCCGACCCCATGCCCCCATCCACCCCCCACTCACCAGACAAGCCCATGACCCCCAATCACAAGGGCCAATTAGATAAATTCACAAATCACTATACACTAAAAGACAAACTCAGTAACTCACCAACACTAACACCAACAAATAAAGTCAAAACAGCAGGGGCAAATATTAATAAAGTTATAAAGACTAAAGTAAAGCTAACCAATTACAGTTCAAACATCAAAGAGAAAGAGAGAGAATCAGATAAAGAGAGAGAGAGAATCAGAGAGAGAGAGAGAGAGAGTCTCATTTCATTTTCAGTCTTTAGATAAAGAGAGAAAGAGACAGAGAGTCTCAGAGACTCAGACCACAGCAAAGTGAGCAAACCCATTAACCCAAAGATGTAAGAGAGAAAAAGAGAGAGAAGTGTAAAGATGAAATACCATGAGGGAGCAAGGAGGCCTAAGGGGCGGCACCGTTGGGTAGCACGTCGAGGCAAGGAAGGAATCGAGGCCAAGCGAAGCATGACCGATCTTCGATCTCCGATGCCCGACGTGCTCTGGAGCTCGAGTTGTGCTCTGTTGGCTATTGCAGCATTGCTTGAGTTTGAGGTGGAGGCACCGTCCATTGGTCGTTGTCGCTGATGACTAATGAGGTTTTTTTCTTTAGGTTAGGTTTGTTTCTGATTTCAGTTTTTGCTTTACTTGATGAATCGGAAGACGCGTATATTGGGTTTTGGTTTTTTTTTTTGTTTTTTTTTTTTTTTTTTTGAAAATCCATGGGTTTGCTTTACCATCTGTTGTTTTTTTTCTTTAGATTGGGTTTGCTTTACCATGTGTTGTTTAGGATTGATGTTGGGCCTTTTTACCCTGGGTGGGCTTGCTCTGTTACAATATATATATATATATATATATATTTTTTTTCAAATTTTGGTTCAAAAAATTTTTTTGGGCTTTTTTTTTTTTTTTGCTTGAAAGTAGAACAAATAATTTTTTATTTTATTTTATTTGAGGGTGTTCCTAATTTTTTTTAAAGGGTAAACAAATAAAAAAATTTAAATTATTATATATAATTTTTTTTTCAAGTCAAGGTGGTCCTGGGACCACCCTGGACTGAACGTGGCACCGCCACTATTACAATTGAAGCAACATCATTTAGTATTTCTTCAAACCAAACTTTAAACTCCTCAAAGAGCTTTCCTTCCTTGCTAAATAATGAAATATTTTTGGTTAAAATAAACATATTCTTTTTTTTTTTTGAAGTAAATAAACATAGTTTGATGCAAAATAAGCTCTTGTTAAGCACAATCAAGTTTCCATTTACAATGAATTCTTGTTTGCTCAACTAGTGAAGTCTTTTGTTCTTGAAAAAAGAGTTTGGGTTCAAATCCTATTTACATAAAAAAAGAAACTTATTTATATCTTGACATAGTGATAAAAAGTAGGCATTATGAAAAGTGAGTAAGTGATGTTATGGGTTTCAAATCTTATTGTGTTAATAAATTAAAAAAAAAAAAAAAAAAAAAAAAAGAAAAAGAAAACAGGTGCTCGCTAACATCAAATAAAAACATTCCATTTGCAAAATAAAAAGAATATTCCCGTTTGGATTAAAAAAAAAAAATCTTTAGTGATGACTATTCATGGTGCTTGTCATAAGATATTAATGGCCATACATGAGTGCTTTATCATCGCTTGGACTATGGTGGAGACCACTGTATTTGGATGGCACAAGATGATGGAACATGATTGGGAAATATAAATATAAAGATAGTAAAAAGTTTACATATCATCCTGATTTTTCCAATAAAGATGTTAGTGTTCAAATATCCCATTTTTCATTGTAACAATTGAATTATCCAAAAGATATAAAATAAAAGTGATGGTTTGATGAAATATACATATATACATATATATATATATATATATATATATATATATATATATATTTTGCAACCTACCTAAAATGTTGGTCTCATTGACAACATTGGCTCGGCCTTTCTATCATTTTGTTATTTAAAAAAAAATAAAAATTCCTTTCATGGTATTAGATTTGCATACTATTCTTCTATATTCATGTTTGTGGAAATTCAATTGACATCTGAGTCATATTCAACCAAAAAACAATTAAATAATTGTGGGTCGGTATATTTATTCAAGGATCTTCATTAGCGCTCCTCATTATTGATAATACATTTTTGTGCTTTATTGATCTATTGTCATACTTATTATACACACAAAATGTCCAATTTCATGGACCAAATCCTTGTGCATTTTTTCTTGGGGAAGATATTGGGTTACTTGAGTAGCCTTGCAAAGATAGATCATTACATGTTCAATTGCAATAAGTTGAGTTACACGAAGAATCTCACTACTAGTACCTCATATAGGAGGAGGCCACTGGTTGAAATCTTCTCTCTTTTTCTTGGGACGACACTCACATAGTATAAAGTAAGGCCCAAACTATCTAGGAAAGCCACTGAAGTTTCTATGGAAAATTGGAAACATTGAATTTGTGGCATGTAGATAGGACCACGAGGAGACAACGAGCAAAATTGCCAACATTTATTATGTTGCTCTTTTTCCAAATTGGGTTATTACACTAAACTATCTAACCAAAACCATATCTCCCGAGTCCCAACTAAAAATCTTCACAAGCCAGTAGCTGATATATTTGAAACATGGAATATAAAGCACCTGTGCCATATTTTAAGAGAGATGAATGGCAAAGTACAAACCCTATTAAAAGCTAAGAATTCCACTTCTTCAGAAGGGATTGGTTATAGACAAGTTAAATTATACTTTCTTTTTCTGTAAGCATACTCAAGCTTGATTGGTCTTCTTCTGAATCCAACTCTGAAACTTTTCATTTCTTTCTAACTTTCAGATTATTGTTGAACGGAAGGCCGTGTATCAATTAAATGGAAGGGAAGTGCATGCCTATATTAGTAACTGACTAATGATAAGAATGCTATCTATCGCTAATCCCCTCACCCCCTTTCTATTTCCTTACTATAGTCAAACACATTGCCGGGGATCCAAAGTTTGGTTCTGAGCCTTTTTATATAGGGCAGGCCTTCATGTTAGCCTGGTGCATTTTTCAGTCTCTCATGCTTTTATCACCACCAAAAAATTCCTGCATAAGAATCTGGATATGAAGTTTTAGGCACTCGTTTCTTACTCTAGAGGCCTTAACATTAAGTTTTTAGCCATTCTTTGCTCAAAGCACTATAAATATCATTCTCAAGAGTCTTGTAGCTTAGTGGCATTGCCTAATCTCCCGAAAGAACCTAGGTTTGAATCCCCCCCTTACTTTTTATAAGGGAAAAAAAATCAAAAGAAAAAGGGGGGAAAAAACTCAATAATGACACAAATTACTTGAATGCCTACAAAAGTCTAATGAGCACCTAATCTTACAAAAGCAGATATTAAAACGAATATAGAAGGGGGAAAATCAAACATAGATAGGAAACAAGAACCAAAAAGTGGGAAATTTACAGTGGCAACTTTCCTTTTTCACTAACCAAAAATAAATAAAAATTACAGTTTCCTTCACGTTTCACGTCAGGAAAGAGGTCTCTTAGAACTCACCAAAGTACGTTTATTTATACTGAATCAACAGAAACATAAAAATGGACAGATCACAATCACTTTGCCTAAACACTGCATCCAGAGAACCAATTTCCCAGACAGTTCTCTTCAACAAATAACACCGGGTTCCAGAAAACCAGTTTCCCCGACAGTTCTCTTAGCCAGAGTCATCCATTCATCTTAAAAACAAATAAAAGGTACATATAATCATAAAATAATTTGAAAAATTATCCCTTCAGAAAAGAAAAACTAGATATGAAACCTGCAGTGAGCACTAGAACATACAGAAACTGACATTCTTCAACCCAAAAATGAAAAAAAACAGAGAAGATTCCACCTTGCCATGGAAAATATTTCTAGAGGTTCTCCCCGAACTTATTCATGAAACAATTAACTGTAAATTTGGCTCTCACACTTTCCTCATCTAGTGAAATACAAAGTACACTCAAATTAATGTTTTTTTCTGAATTGCCTCAAACCATAATTCTACCATTCTCAAGCTTCAACTATAGTAAAATAAGATATTAAAAAAAAAAAAAAAAATCCTCCAAAATTTTGGTCTTCCATGAACTATAGTACAAATTCCCTTTAAAAGTGACAAGGAAGCCACTATTTCATGCCATCTCCTTTTTCTCCTTCAACAGTTATTTTTGACCACCAAACTTCAATCCTACAAAAATGGATGCTTCCTTCTTATAATCTTCACACAGAAATCAGCCAATTGAAGGCATGCATGCAGATAACGAAAATGAGATGCTGACTAGCCAGCTAATAAAACATCCTTCAAAGATTAACCACATACCTCATAAATGCTAGCCCATCAATATGTAGACAATGACCAAATCAGGATTTGAGTATACTTGATATAAAATGTTCTTACTCAGGGTGTTGGAATTCAAGATCTAATTTCCTTTTCAAATGTGTCCTGTCAGCACTGCAGAAGAAGCAAAAGAAAGAATCAAGAATGATACAACCATTTAAGTACAAGGTTTGCTATACATAACAAACATAGACACATTCTGCATGTTCCGACTTCCTGAAAAAGGTGATTCTGAAGCCATATTCCACTTGTTTGTTTAATTAAAAAACATATTCCAGATTTTCCAATTTTGGCATCAGGTAGAAGATGGAGATGGATTCCAGTAAAGATATTGTATTATATCAATAAGCAGCCAGATAATAGCAGCTATTGAGGGTTCGTACCTATTAGTATTACTTTAATAAAACAAAAACACTAAAATTGCACGGTTTCAAGAAATTAACATTTTAAAATCAGATCTCTAGATAGGGTAAAGATTTTTTTCTTCCCATCCAACCAACTTCATCCCAATCAGGGATATTCATTCCAAAGACTCCTATTCTTGTGCACAATCTGGGTTTGCAAAAGTTTTATTGTCAGATTGAAATCACTGAAGTTGAACCCACTTTTATTCTTCAGTTCCAAGTTCATAATCCAGTTAATATGGACATAATATGTAGGTAAATTTTCAGAGGAAAAAAATCTTAATATTAAGATTCTAGTGTAAAAATGATTTAAACTTTTTCCATTAATCTAGACTTTTCTTATAAATTTGAAATTCTGGTAATTATCTTGTGTGTGTGTGTGTGTGTATTTTTATAATCTTAAGCCAATATTTACACATTTTACATTAATCTAGCTTTTTCTTGTAAGTTTTTAAAATTTTAAAATTTTGGTTTGTTGTGTAGTTGTAATGTATATATTTTCTACTTTCAAGTAGAAAATTTCACAATAAGTATGAGACCTTAATTTATTAAGGTAACTAATATGAGTTTAAATTCCAAAGCAACCAGGTCAGTTACAGTTTGTCTTAAATGGATAATGATAGGTTTGGTCTTTTGATACTGTTCAAAACCCCCATTCCAGGTAGCTTTTGCGTTTAAGATAATTTTTTTCATTAGTAAGTTACATGCACACGGTGGGTTGTCTCAAGCCCACGAACTCATCCTCCACATATTCTTATGGAAAAGTAGGTGCAATTTTAGCTAATGCTCATTGGCTAGCATGTTAAGATGGCATATATGCCATACAAGGCATTAACCATCTTGGAACCAACCTCACCAGTATCTTTGCTACTTCTATAATGTTAAATCACCATAATAATGGTTAGCTTTTATTTTAACAATAAAAAAAAATTAAAAAAATACCAGATAATTCTAATCCCCCCCACCCCCCCCCCCCCAAAAAAAAAAAAAACCACCCAAATGCGTGTTAAGGCTCTGTTTGGTTGGGAAGATGAAAAAGTGGAGGGATGGAGAATGGTAAGAGGATAAAAAAGTGAGGATAGAAAATATTTAATTTTTCATCATGTGTGTTTGGTTGGGAGGATGAAAAAGTGAAAGGATAGAAAACTAATATAAATCTTTTGTTTGGTTGAGATGATAAATGAGAATATGGAAAAGGTAGTTTGTAAAAATGTACTCTTATGTCCCTATTACAATAGTATATAAGAAGTAATTTGACACATTATAAAAATGACACATCAAAATTATTACCTTAATTTAACTTCTTTCTCTATCAATTCATTTTTATAAATAAAAAATAATGTGGCTAACAAAATTAGTTAAATAATTTTTTTTTAAATTCAGATTTTAGAATAATTATTAAATAATAAAATAATTTTAAAAAATAAAACTAGGGGGAAAAATGATGTAGCGGATGAATGTTAGATAGGACGAAAAAAAAAAAGTGTTAGATAGGAAATGCAAGAAAAAAAACAAAAACACTAAAACCAAAGTTTGAATGAGACAAAAAAGGGTGAGCGGGTAGCTGTAGCAAGGCCAAAAGTTACTTTAGCTTGATGCACATTTTTCTCCACAATTTAGTGTGTGTTTGGCTCCAGCTTAAAAAGCCAACTTATTTTACTATTCAGCTTATTTTTGCTATTATTCATGGGTCCCACTGCACTGTTTAGTACTATTCATGAGTCACACCATACTATTTCAGCAAACTTTTACCTTTCCTTACAGTATTTTCAGCAAAAAGTTTTCAGTTTTAGCAAAATAAGCGGATCCCAAATAGACTCTTAGGGAGAAAAAAATTTTGTGAGCTCAGGTGGAAAATACCTCAGACCACCATTTTTCCACTCCCTTTTCCACTCTCAACCAAACAACAAAAATGATATTTTCTCCCCACTTTTTTTTCTCCTTTTTTCAATCCTCCTACTTATCACCCCAACCAAAAACTACCTATACACAACTTAAAAAATTATGGCAGATTTAAAATATTTCGCCATTAATTCAAAAACTAAAAACCAAGAAGAAATTATGCTTGTGTTTCTGACTAAGTCACATCTCTCAAATTCCCATGCACAAGATTGGACAGAAATTATGCTTGTGTTTCTGACTAAGTCACATCTCTCAAATTCCCATGCACAAGATTGGACAAATTATCCTTGATATCTAGCCTATCTCCCATGATGGCCAAATAAGGAAGTTAATAAATGAAGAAGAATATACTCAGGCAAGAGGAAAAAAGGGGAGGGGGGGGGGGGGGGATGGGGTAGGAGGGTGGACGAGAAGAGTAAGGAACTCTGAACTCAACAGTCTCAACCAAGCTTTGAATGCCAACCACCAATTGGATCAGCCACATAGATCATTTCATGCCACCCAGCCCATAGATAGAACTTGAACAGGGAAGAAAGAAAGGTGATGGACACCATAGTCTTAAACAAACATATGCATGTGTGTGTAACTAAAGAGTGCCACACACCAGAGTCTGCACTATTTATGTAACTGTCCAAATGAGGGTTTGCCTTATATTAGGATAAAATAAGCAATATATTTAAAGAATTAAAAAAAAAAATTGTTATTGATTTTTATATGGGCTTGGATAAAGAATGAAGTGAATTTTGCAACATTTGGCCAAATGAGGAAATTAAAATCAAATCTGGCTTAATAACTTTTCCCAATCCATAATTCGTATGCTACAACCAATTTGGAAATTTTAACATGCACATATTTAGAAGCTAGCCCCTCACCTTTGGAAACATTCCTACTTTTTTGATGACTTTTAATAAGCCCAACCAATCTAAGCTATAGGTTCTTTGTTTTTTTTTTTTTTTTTTATAGGTTAACAAGGGTGTCCAAAGCTCTTCAAGCACTTGAGATATAGTTGTACCAATATGAGGCATAGTTCAATATGTACTAGATTTGTTATTTGTTTTAATTTGTAAGTTGTAATCAGCAAGTAATAATATACCTCTTCATTACTTTCCAGGCTTAATTGCAATAAGAATTGAGAAAAATAACCTAAATGGTGCAATTCAGACAGCCTTTATTCCCCATTATGAATTTTTATTTTTGATAAATCCATTATGCATTTGTTGATCAGTATACCATAACAACTAATTATATTCTTGACAAGAGTTGTATTACCTAATGTATGCCATCAAAGAATTAAAAATCTCTCACTTAATCAAACAATAGCAAACTAGTCTATCATAACTTATTAACTTGATAGAAGGTTTTTAAACCAAAACTAACAAAACCCCTGCCGGCTGTTCCCAAATGAGTAAGGCATGTTGAGCAATCATACCAGGATCTTTCTACACCTAAGATAAGTGACCCTCAAAATCAGACTTATCAAAAAGTGATCCAAAAAACACCCAAGCAACTCACTTTTACAGCTTCAAAGATTGTATCTTCACATGTCATATGGATTTCCCATTCTTCAAGAAAATAAGAGAAAATTTTATTCATTGTCAAAAAATTACCTCTAGAAGGGAAAATTTTGAGATTTTTCTAAAAACAAATTAGTGAAAATATATTTTTAACTTTCAAGGGTTAATTTTTTCAATTTACATTTTTACCTTAAAGTTAAATGTTTAAATTGGAATCCGAAAAATGGACCAACAAAATGGGACAGGAGAAAAAAAGGACTTTTGCGTCCAGAAATATCCTAAAGGCTTTATAATGAATAACCATGTCGTGTTATGCTTGCCAATGAGCTCTAACTAAACTAGCACTTCCTCCCCTTATAAGTGCTAGGTGGGGGTGGTAAAGTAGTTGGTTCAAGACCCACTGCATGTGTTTGTAACTTATCAATAATAGTAATAAAAAATGTCGTGTTATGCTTCAATTTCAGCTTTAAAATGTCTCCAAACTATTTTTGATCTCAAGAATATTGATACAAGGTTTAAGGTCCATCTTCAAGCATAACTACAGATCATGCACATTTGAGTAACTTACAAAGGTTTAAAAACATTATGAAATAACATCATAAATATTGCTTTTTTACCTGTTAATGGTAGGTCTATTTGGAGGTTTTGCTCCAAAGATAGAAAAATCTATTGACATTGGTACTGGTTCATTCCTGCTTGTATTTTCACCAGCTGCCTGTCTCATTTCACCAACATGATCATCAACCTTATCTACTTGGTATGCATTTCCCTCAAAACCATCACGTGCTGGCATCACTCGCCTGGACTTCCTTGGAGGTGATAAGACAGTAGGGCCATCATGTGAATCTGAGGCCCTAGATTCCCTCTTAGGTGCAGGTCTAGGGAGTTTATCTGGGTTTGTAGGTGGAGGCGCAGATGAAAAGTACCTAAATAGGAAAATATAGATGAGAGCAGGGAACCAAAACTAACCATAGGTCTCCCAATTGAATGGTAAAGAAAAAGTGACACACCGATGCTCTAATGCCTGCTGCACAGATATTCTAGATTTAGGATCATAAGTAAACATCTTCGATAACAGATCTAGGGCATCATCACTAGCCATTGGAAACAGTGACCGTAAAGTGGGAGAAGGAACGTATTGATACTCCACATAATCAGGAAGGTATACCATATCAGGCCACTGAGAAGGTGTTGGAGTCCCAAATGCAGCAAAGATTTTTCCCAATTGATCAATGTCACTTGAACCCTATGAAAAATTAAAAATCAAGCAGATGTGAGAATCAGAAATACAAGCCTGGATTTCTTTAAATATTGATGGCACATGCAGAGAGTAAAAGCAGACAAGATCAAGCCATGAAAGATATAAAAAGTAATCACTTGAATTAAAGAAAAATAAAATATTTTATAACATAATAATGGAAGTCAAGATAGTCAGAAAACTCAACACTACTAGCCTCAATCCTAACTGATTGTAGCAATGGATCCTTTATCAACTAATCGGAGTTGGCCAGACGTATCTTTGACTGTCTAAGCAATTATACTCCACAACTTCATGTTTATCATCTTGTACCCCCCCACCCCAAGCAAAGTTGCAAATAAAATAAGTAATAATCATCAATATGAAAGGAAAATACAGTTCTTTTATAAGTAATCAATTCACTACAAAACAAGATACAAATAGGATACAAGAAGATCTCCAAGAGTTACAACCTAAAATTAAAAAGATAAATGAAATTGAAAAAAGAATGGCATTGGATACTGCCTAAAGCAATCATTGAATCATACAGTATGCAAGCCTATTGAAGAATTACTAGTGAATCTAATACAGTGATCAATTCTGACAACACAAAGACCACATAGAATCTAATCATCATCCAATACTAGAAAGAGATTGACTATAAGAAAGCAGTTCCTTCAATGTGAACATCAGCTCAAAACACACCAAAAAAAAAAAAAAAACAGCTCAAAACAACTTGCAAGTAGCACAAACGAACTTATATTTGACAATCCAAACACAATTTGATGTACAAACTTCTCATATTCCCTTTACAAAAATATATTTTAACAGATAAATAAGAGATATTCAATCGGCCACTTTCAAACTATAGTACATGCATGGGAAACACTATCAAAAGATATGAAACTGGCCACAAAGAAATCAGCATAAATGCAAACAACATTATAAGATATGAAACCAAGTGATGCAGGACAAATTAGGGATTTGTCTACTTTTAGTTGTGGTGTATTTAGGGTAGGAAAGAAGAAGCATTAGAGAGAAGCTAGGGCTGTTTAGGGGCTGCGTCAACAGTACCGTGAACAGTAACCCTAGAAAGAAAGAAGAGAAAATAAAGAAAAGAGAAAAAGAGAAAGAAACAACAAAGGCCAACAAGCCTATTGCTCAAAACACTCAATTTTATTAATCAACTCATTCTACTCCTTTAATATGTTGGGCACCCTATATATAAAGACTTTTACTTGTTACTAGTAGTATTACGATTCCTAATAGTACAAGGACTACTATTTAAACCTAATAAATTAAACCAAGCCCATACATAATGGCCCATAATTAAATAAGACTCATTAATAAAACCTACGGCCTATAACTATGGCCCATACCCAACAATTGTAAAATTACTAAAATACCCTTGACTTAAGAATAACCAAATAAAATATTAAAACTTAATTAACTACCATGGACACTTTTTCTTCAGCTTTGGCTTATCCTTAGGCTTCCAAAGAGAATATCATTTCTTTAACCATGTTATGATTCCGCCATCACCAAGCCACACATATATTATCACAAAATACTAACAGCATAGATGCTAAAGTAAAAGATCTAAACCAACAAAAAATTTTGCAAGAATCAAAACCACAAGCCAGAACTTGTTAGAATTAGTATTTTTGGATAGGTAAAGAACTTGTTAGAATTAGTAAGCATGAAAATTTCAATTTACCTGCAGAAAAGGTCGACGCAGAAGAAGTTCAGCAAATATGCATGCTGCAGCCCAAACATCCACCCCAGAGCCATATTGCTTGGTACCAAACAACAGCTCAGGTGCTCTATACCATCGTGCAAAGACCTATTCATAAGAGTATGGATTTATTACATTAGATTTCAAAATTAGAGGTAAATCACAAAAATGCATAGTTTTTCATCTTTATAGCAGGTAAAAAACTTTAAAACAAGGGCCGGGGGGGGGGGGGGGGGGTGATTTAGACATTGTAAAACAGATGTTTCAAAATAAATTTTACAAGATCATAGTTCTACTCATCCCTAATATACAACCAATGAAGCTCATGTCTGAATAAGAGAACTAGTGAAAGCTAGTCTGATGGCAAAATCATATACAATATAATAAAGTTGTGTCTGACATGTTATGATTGGCATTGCATCAAGTGGATGTCTTCTCCTTTTTTCTTTATGTATTTCCTCCTCTTTTTCCCCCCTTATGCCATGTGGACAGTCCTTACCCCTTAATTTTATACAAATAAGACATTTTATCCCAAAAGAGTTTCACCACACCATAAAGTAGATTAAACTTTTTAATTCTGCAAGTTTTATGAAATTTATGAAATCTATTCTTATTTTACCTATGAATTTTAGTTAACCCATGCAATGTATGAGCATACTACTTGTAGTTCCCACTTCCCAAACAATCAACTCTTTTCTCCCCACAAACTTGATCATACCAGTGGCATATACAACAACACTAATAATATTACCCACAACAACAATTATACAATAAAACAACTATCAGCACAATGTCCATAATATAGCAATAAGGAAAAAAGTAATGTAACAAAAAGGGGGAAAAAGGTTGTAACAGTTAATAATAACAACAGTATTAGTGCATTATTGTTACTTAAATATTTAAAAAATCTAATAATGTTTTATTGACCACAGCTTTCATGTCATGTGAAAACATCAAAAACTTGCTTTGAATCCCTCAAATGAACAAAAGAAGAACACAGCCAACTTTCAAACGAAAAATGTTCAATATTAGAAGCAGGTTCATCATCTACTGCAGCTAACTTCACAATTATTTAAGCACCACACCAAATATGATTTCTTTCAACAAAGGCAGTACCTGAAGGGCTAGTAACAAATTCATCCCAAAAGATCTCGAACTCATGATACTAGAGCTTGAACAATTAAGGAAATCACCACGCAATTATACATTGAGAAGCAAACCTGGTGAGTAAACTTGCGATCTGGGCTCCCAAATATTCGTGCTAAACCAAAATCTGCAAGTTTGAGCTGTCCATTAGATCCTATCAACAAGTTGTTTGGTTTCATATCCCTGTCAAATAGAAGACACACACCTTAGACAAATCCTGCCAAGCGGTAAACAACATTACAAATAAGCTTGTCAGCACAAAAACAATACCTATGTAAAACCCATTTCTTGTGGCAAATAGCAAGTCCTTTGAGTGTCATTTGAAGGTATGATTTTATGTCAGCTGGAGATAGAAATATATTCCGGTCACGGATAACAGCTTCAAGGTCTGTCTCCATGAACTCAAACACAAGATGCAAATTACCCTTGTGCGGGAACGCATCGATTAACTCAATTATATTTGGATCTTTGAGCTCTTTAAGAAGTTTAATTTCTCTAAGCGCCGTAAAATTTACCCCTTCCTTTTGCTTCCCAAGCCGAATCTTTTTAATTGCAACTGTCTGTCCTGTCTGCACACTCGATGGTTAAAATTATTCATCATAATAAGTCTACTTCAAAGCCAAATGTATTTTTAACATATTCTCTCTAAAACCCAACCTACACCAAAAACCATAATTGCACATTGCTTGCTTAATGTAAAACACTGTCAATGAGCCCCAGCTCAAATAGAAACAAGTTCAAGACTCAATGGCTGCATGCATAACTTCAGATGAAAATTCGTAAAATAATACAAAACTAACTTCAACCCAACAAATTAGAAGTTTTAAGTAAACAATTTTGACTGTCTAATTGTCAATTCAGCTCCTAAAGAACATATATATATATCTCCAAAATTAATTATTAAGCTTTCCCCAAATAAATTATTTTTTCTCTCAATCTGGGTTTTTTTTTTTTTGGTTGCCCCCACACCCAAAATACAATCTAACTTAAAATTTCAAAACTTAAAAAAAAAAAAAAAAAAAAATCCAACTAGCATAAAACCACAAAATCTCGCAAATCTCTTTTTCTTGAACTACTTTCAGCTATCAAACCAAACTTTCAGAACTCAAAATTTTCATTTTACCAAAAATTAAAAAAAAAAAATCTCAGAAACCAAACAGAGAATAACTAAAATTCCTCAGCACAGACAGTTCTTAAACCTAACAAAAGAAAAAAAAGAAGAAGAAATTACTAGAGAGAGAAAGTACTACCTTAGTATCAATGGCTTTGAAGACGACTCCATAGGTACCTTCTCCGAGAACTTCGCGCTTCAGATACCTATCGGCGACTTTCTTTGAGAAATCGAGCTCCGTCATTTTTATTTTTATTTTTATTTTTTTTTAAATTCTGAGTTTCGAATTTTTTATTTTTTTTTTATTTTTTTTTTTTGGTATGTATTTTGGAAAACTAGTTTTGTGGGGCTCAAATTTGAGAACTTTCTAGGTGGATCGTCATTTTCTCGAGAAAATCCGAGAAAGTTAGGGTTCCGATTACGGGCCTTTAGAGTGAGAGAAAAAAAGCCGTTGAAGGCTTAGAGAGAGAGAGAGAGAGAGAGGAGTAAAGCTAACGTCTATTGTCTATTTATGGTTTTCTAAGGATATTTTGGTAACAGTGACAACTCTTTGCTCTTTTTTATATATATATATATATATCCCCTTTTGTTCTTTTTTATTTTGTGATAAATCATTATCATGGAAAAAAGAGTTCTTTTAAATAAAAAATAGTGTTCACATTTCTTCACGCGAAAATGGTCAAATACCACAATCTTTAGAAATTTGTAGCAAAAAAACACTATTTTGAAACTAAATAAGAAAATACCACTTTTCTAGAACTCGAGTTCCAAATGATACTTGAGTTTATGAAACTTGAGTTCCTCATCAGTTCTGCCACTGTGGCACTGTTAAGCTAGAATTTGTGCGATTAAAAAAAATTATGTGGTACTCGAGCTTGGTAAACTCAAGTTCCATACAACACAGTACTCGAGTATACTAGACTCGAGTACCTTTTATAAATAAAATGCTCTTATATTATATTTCAACGGTACTCGAGTTTACAAAACTCGAGTACCTTGTAACTTTTTTTTTTTTTGGATAATCGACAAATAAACATAAACATAAAATAAGTAGTTTTTTTATATTTTTATTTAAATAGAAGCATTTTAAAATATAGAGATCTTAATTTCAAAATATGAATTAATTTCTACATTAATTAAAATTGTTTATTGTTTTCCCATAAAAATTGTTTACTATTTTTTGCAAAAATTATTTCTACGATTTTGCATAAAATTATTTTATGTTCAGCATTATTTAAAAAATTGTTCACTATCTTTTCTGCTTAAATTATTTTCTGCTTACTATTTAAAAAATTGTTCACTGTTTTCTCATAAAACACCTACTGAAATCGTGTTTTCTAAATTTAAACGCCAAATCTGAATGCTTTTTCATACTTAATTTCACAATAATCGAAATTGTTTTTCTGCATTGATAAAACCTGTTTCTACATTAATAAAATTTGCTCTCTACACATCATGTTTACTGTATATTCGAATCTGCTTACTGTATCCATAAAAACTGTTTTCTGCATTAATTAAAATGTTCATTGTTTTCTCATAAAAATTGTTCACCGTTTTCTGCATAAACTATTTCTATGATTTTGCATAAAATTATTTTCTGTTCAGCATTATTTAAAAAATTGTTCACTCTATTTTCTATGTAAATTATTTTTTGTTCACTGTTTTCTCATAAAACACCTACTGAAATCGTGTTTTCTAAATTTAAATGCCAAATCTGAATGCTTTTTCATGTTTGAATTTTACAATAATTGAAATTGTTTTTCTGCATTGATAAAATCTATTTCTACATTAATAAAATTTGCTTTCTGCACATAATGTTTAATCTGCTTACTGCATTCATAAAATCTATTTTCTGCATTAATTAAAATTGTTCATTTTTTTATCATAAAAATTTTTCATTGTTTTCTGCATAAACTATTTCTACGATTTTGCTTAAAATTATTTTATGTTCAGCATTATTTAAAAAATTGTTCACTCTATTTTCTGCGTAAATTATTTTTTGTTCACTATTTAAAAAATTGTTCACTGTTTTCTCATAAAACACCTACTGAAATCGGGTTTTCTAAATTTAAATGCCAAATCTAAATGTTTTTTCATGTTTGAATTTCACAATAATCGAAATTATTTTTCTGCATTGATAAAACCTGTTTCTACATTAATAAAATTTGTTCTCTGCACATCATGTTTACTGTATATTCGAATCTGCTTACTGTATCCACAAAAACTGTTTTCTGCATTAATTAAAATGTTCATTGTTTTCTCATAAAAATTGTTCACCGTTTTCTGCATAAACTATTTCTATGATTTTGCATAAAATTATTTTCTGTTCAGCATTATTTAAAAAATTGTTCACTCTATTTTTTATGTAAATTATTTTTTGTTCACTATTTAAAAAATTGTTCACCGTTTTCTCATAAAACACCTACTGAAATCGTGTTTTCTAAATTTAAACGCCAAATTTGAATGCTTTTTCATGTTTGAATTTTACAATAATTGAAATTGTTTTTCTGCATTGATAAAATATGTTTCTATATTAATAAAATTTGCTCTCTATACATCATGTTTACTGTATATTCGAATCTATTTACTGCATTCATAAAATCTGTTTTCTGCATTAATTAAAACTCTTCATTGTTTTCTCATAAAAATTGTTCACTGTTTTTTGCATAAATTATTTCTACGATTTTACATAAAATTATTTTATGTTCAGCATTATTTAAAAAAAATTTCACTCTCTTTTCTGTGTAAATTATTTTCTATTCACTATTTAAAAAATTGTTCACTGTTTTCTCATAAAATTGAAATGAAAATTGAAGAACATACCAAATTGAGTAAACTCAATGGAAAATTAATTACATTAGATGTACAGATCGTCCAAATTCGTTTCCAAATTTGAAGTCGTCAATTGTACAAAATCGTGAAAATTCAATTTAAAATTGTGTACTAATGTACTAATCATCTTGATTTGATGAAAATTTCAAAATTGTTAAACGTACAAAATCATGAAATCTTAATGGAAAAACAAAATTGTTGAACGTACCAAATCGTGAAAATTCAAAGAAAAGTTGTGTACATTAGATGTACAAATATTTCGGATTTGTTGAGAAATTTGATTTTGTTAGGACATAAGTGTTTCACATGTTTAAGAACATATGTCACTACTTTATGTAATTGGCTAATCCTTAGACAAAACGCACTTTACTTGTATTTGGGTAGACCTAGGATGTGCTTAATACTTCAAGAAACAAGGTTTCAAGATCAAGTGTTAAAGCCATGCAAGTCTGTCCAAGATTCAAGTTGAAAAATGTTGTTCATTAAAGCTTGACAGATTTTCGGGTCTGTTTTTCATCCAATCCGTGGTTATGTATTTGGGCTTTCTTTGCTCACAACCCTAGACATATAAAATGATTATTTTAAGGGCCGTCAAAGGTGACACAAGTTGCACAAGTGTTGAGCAAAGTTTGTTCAAGCAAATTGTGACCGGAGACAAAGTTTTGCCCTAGTTCATCTCTCTTATGAAGAAGCGGCTGTGTTTGTGCACCGAAGGGTTTTGTAACCAAGTATCTTCTTGATCTTTATCATATGGATGAACTGAAGAACTTTGCAGCCAACAACCTTCTCTAGTTGGTGATTGAAGTCACGTATTGGGATCCACGCAATTGGTTAGTCACGTACTGGGAGTCGTGCATTGAATGGAGAGATTGTCACTACAGAACAAGTCCAATTGAGTATTGGGGTAAGGGTTCCACTGTAGGTTGGTAGAAGGTACTGAGATTCTTTTACTTGTAACCGCTTGTTTTGATAATAGTGGATTCTCGGGAGTGGCGACCTTAAAATCACCTGGTCGAGTTTTTGCCGTGTTGGTTTTCTCCATTCGAAAACAAATTACCGTGTCAATTTAATTTCTGCTGTACTTAGTTTAATTGGTGATTTGTTTGTGCTACCACGCGCTTTGCATGTTAATTTGATTAATTAATAAACTTGGCTAATTAATCAATTAATTAATCACTAGGGGTCAATACGTTTTTGGCCTATTAGATTTCGTTGAAAGTACAAAATCATGAAAATTCAAGAGAAAATTGTGTACATTAGATGTACAGATCGTTCGAATTTATAAAAAACAAAATTTATTCGTTGAATGTATAAAATCTTGAAAGTATAAAAAAAAACTGTGTAAATTAGATGTACAGATAGTCTGAATTTGTTGAAAAGTTTGGATTCGTTAAATGTACAAAATCGTGAAAATTAAATGGAAAACTGTGTACTAATGTATTGATCATCCGAATTTGTTGAAAAATTCGAAATCGTTGAATGAACAAAATTGTGTAAACTCAGTGGAAAATCAAAGAACGTACCAAATCGTTGAGCAGCACATGCAGCACTGCGAACATCAGTGTAGCAATGGTGGACAGCTCACCCCCAAAATTGATGCATAAACTTTCCAGGGATGCTCTGCATCCTTGAAAATGGTGCATTACAAAGGGTTGCATATCTGTTGTGTATTCACGTGAGTGTGGATGGGTACTTCTGGTCAGGGCTCAACAGTGCTGAGCTATTGAGTAGCACATGTAGAACTGTTTATTATCTTTGGTCATTTTCAAAGATGCTAGTCAAAACGCTCTTCCCATAATCAGTGACTATTGGTTAGAAGTAATAGCACATGGTAAAGCCAACATGAACCCTGAAATTGAGCTGTCAAACAATCACATCACATAAATATGTACATTAAAAGCATCACTTTGCTCTCATAACCATCACTCTTACAAATTAAGCAACCCCACAGCCTAAAACACTGAAATATCTCTTGTAATCGTAGCCAATTATTGTTACGCTGCAAATTTTGAATACAAATTTTACTCGACTGTTCGATCAAACATTGTGGTTATATACATTTGATTATGGGAGCTGATGGTGGACACAGCTCACCCCAAAAATTGGTGCATACACTTTCTAGGGATGCTCTGCATCCTTGAAAACGATGCATTGCAAAGGGTTGTATATCTGTGTATTCACGTGGCGAGTCCTTGCTTTAGGAGCCATATGGTTTTTTTGTGAAAGAGTGGTTGGTTTGTGTGGTTTGGATGAGTCTGTATGTATTGAATCTATTAAATTTTGCTACAAGTAATGTACAATAAATCTAATTTGGGTGATAAGTGTTATGTGTGTAACATTTCAAGATTAAAACTTTCACTAGTATCTTTTATAAATTTAAGCATTATTAAAACATGTCATCCACACTTTAAGGGTATCATTTGATTTATTTCTTTCAATTTAAATTTTGAATGAATCCTTCTATATATATATAGTTTGATAGCCATCCAAACGCATCACAAAACAAATATCTTTTTTTTTTTTTTTTTTAATTATGAAAAACAAAAATATTTTAAATATCATAGGATGTTTCACTTTTGTTATGTTTTTAGTTGATACCACTTCTATTTCTTGCAAAGAGACATTGTCTCCAAGTTCTTGCTCCACGTGTTATCAACTCGTACTTTTGATTGGAAGATTACTGCATAAATTTAGCCTATGTGAGTGGACTCTGATTGGACCAGATATTGTGTATTGTTCCCCATTTAGTAGTCAGCTAGAAAATCTTTAGGTTTCTAAAGCATGGAAGCAATAGGCAATAGAAATCTAAAAGAGACATTTAGCACTTGTGTTGCATTAAATTTTGTAGAAATACAATGTAGCTTAATTAGTATGAAAATAATACACATGAAAAATACTTTAAAAAAATTATGAGAATGGCATAATAATGTAAATAAAAATGTGCAATCCCTAGTGTTTGTACAATGCAGTTGTGCAATACTAATGATTAGGTACCCAAGCCATGAGTATGAAAGAAGTGGCTGCACAATCTGCAAGCTAGCCAGCTTTAAAAGACTACAATGGGAGGTGTATGCATCCCTATAAAAGTAGATTAGTTACTTGTAAAGCTTGAAGGTAGGCAAATAGACGGACACAATCATTCAGTTGCTTGATGCTCTAGAAAGGTAGATTGTATGGCTAAAAGTAGATTTTATCAATGCAGAAAAATAAATTCGATTATTGTGAAATTCAAACATGAAAAAGCATTCAGATTTTGTGTTTAAATTTAGAAAACACGATTTCAGTAGGTATTTTATGAGAAAACAGTGAACAATTTTTTAAATAGCGAACATAAACTAATTTACGCAGAAAAGAGAGTGAACAATTTTTTAAATAGTGCTGAACAGAAAATAATTTTATGCAAAATCGTAGAAATAGTTTTTGCAGAAAACAGTGAACAATATTTATGAAAAAACAATGAACAATTTTAATTAATGTAGAAATTAATTCATATTTTGAAATTAAAATCTCTATATTTTACAATACTCCTATTTAAATAAATAAAAACATAAAAAAGCTACTTACTTTTATGTTTATGTTTATTTGTCGATTATCCAAAAAAAAAAGAAAAGAGTTACAAGGTACTCGAGTTTAGTAAACTCGAGTACCGTAGAAATATAATAAAAAAGCATTTTTTTTTATAAAAGGTACTCGAGCCTGGAATACTCAAGTACTGTGTTGCATGGAACTCAAGTTGACCAAACTCGAGTACCACATAATTTTTTTTAATCGCACAAATTCCAGCTTAGGAGTGCCACGGTGGCAAAACTGATAAGGAACTCGAGTTTCATAAACTCGAGTACCATTTGGAACTCGATTTTCTTAAACTCGAGTTCTAGAAAAGTAGTATTTCCCTATTTAGTTCCGAAACAGTGTTTTTTTTGCTACAAATTTCTGAAAATGGTGGTATTTGGCCATTTTCACCCATTTCTTCATGTACTTTGCTTGTGTCAACTGGTGATTGGATTATAATACCTTCACATAGATCTACCACAATATTTATAAATGTTATGTCAATTTATGCACCAATTAATAGTTGAGACTTAAGTAGAGTTTGAGTTTAGATGTAAGAAGAGATGTGTCCTTAACATTATTCAATTGCTGACATTTTCAATTAGGATTAATTTCGTATAATTACATTTATTTTTAAGGTGTGTAAGAGCATTCACATCAATCTCTTCAGATATTTAGTTAAACTAATCCAAAAAACTTCACTTTTACTTATTTAGCTATTTATTATTTTCATACACATACATTAGTCTCAATACTTTATCAACACTGAAATTTAATGTAGTGAGGATAGACGCTCATTACATGTAAAGATGAGACTATCCTTTTTAAAAACTTTACTTAATTTAGTGAGGCTAATACATGTTTGTTTCGGTTAAGTTTAGATAAATTTTTGCTAAAATATTAAATTGGTGACACTGATATGAATGCTCTAAGGTGTTACCACAAATTATTGGAATTCTAATATATTCGTGGTCACCTTTTATTTTAATTTCGAACCTCAAATAAGGGTTAAAATTATGTCAAGATTCGTAAACATGAGTTTAAATTTAAAAGTTCGGTTATGCATGAGAAAGTATTAGACACCCATGATGGTTGTCTCAGAATGGTATCTTAGAACATCCGCATAAGTAGATGCAAAGTCTTGCAAAATACAAAAAATACTTCATTTTACACATTTTAACCAAAAAATACCAACATCAATGGGTGTAAAATTGTGCATAAATGCACAACTACTACAGTAACCATACATATATACACAACTGTTACAGTAACCATGCATATATGCACGGTTATTGTAGCTCTTGCATTTAATATTTTTTTTCTCTCTCCACCTCACTCTCTCTTTTTCTCTCTGGTCTGACTCTCACCTCACGCAACGGTCATAGCAACTTAGCAAAGAAGAAGAAGACAAATATCCAACTACCAACTCAGCACAACCCAAAGATCGCCACTGCAACCCAAACCCACCGAAAAATCCATTCCAAATCCAAACCAAAATCAATAAAAACTAAATCCAACAGAAAACCCATATGAAAAATCCAACAGAAACCCATATGAAAAAACAAATGGAAATTAGTTAAATTTGCCGCCGTTGCTGTCGCCAGATTTACCTTGCTGCTGCCGCCGCATCTGCCTTGCTGCCATCGCCAAATCCAACCCAAATGGACTTAGATTGACATGGGTTTGTGTTGAAGTGAAGTTTTTGGTTTGTTTATGGAGTTTTCTGGTTTATTAATGGAGTTTTCCAGTGAAGAAAAGAGCAAAAGAAGAAAACTTGACCGGTGAAGAAATATGAGAGAAAGAAGAAAAAGAAAGAAAATTCACCTTGAGAGAGAGAGAGAGAGAGAGAGAGAGAGAGAGAGAGAATAGTGTTCAGAAAAGAAAAGAGAGAGAGTGGGTTTGACTAGGTTGTTGAAATAATGGTAGGTTCTAGTTAGCTCAACTGGTAAAGTATCTGATGGTTGTATAAGAGATCTGGGGTTCAATCCCCGTCTACACAAAAACTGATTGATGTCTTGGTTTGATAATAAACAGCTATTATCATGAGCGGACGCCATAAGTTGAAATTCTCTCTAAAAAAAAAGGTTGTTGAAAAAAAAAATATAAAATAATTATTAAAAGGAAAGAGTATGTATAATAGATAAACTGATGATGTGGGAGTTTTGGATAAGTAACAGTGTAAAATAGAAAAAGTGGGTTCTTATATTAAAATAAACAAGAAATTTTGCACAGACTGATACAACTACTCTTATATTGACATATTCTTATACTTTACACAAGGACAAATAAAATTGACCTATGAGCATTTAGCTTTCCAGCCGCAATGCTCCATCATGTCATGTCAAAGCAAGAATGATGTAAATGGTTGACAAATGGTTTTATTGGAGTGTGTAGGTTTAAAACACATGTAACTGAATTGAGAGTATGCTTTTAGATAAAATAAAATAAATGAAATATATATATATATATATATATATATATATGCAACTTACTAATATTAATTTGTTGAGGATCTATAATTAACCCTAAGAATGTAGGATTAAATCTTAGTAGTAGTAGTTGTTGTTGTTGTTGTTTTGTGTATGTTTAAAACCTTGAAAAAAGAAATATATAGTTTGAGGATTTGGAAATCATTTTGAAAATAGATGATACATTACAACTTAGCATAGGTATATATCGGCAACCCCAATATAACCTAAAAGGACTATGTGCCTTATTCATCATGTGGATCTCATTGTCTCTAGCGGACTAGAAGTAATGTGATTTGTTGGTTGGTGAGGATAGGGTCTAAGAAAACATTGGAAAAAGTGCATTATGTAGCCTCTATATTGTTTTGCTATATAACTAATGTCTAGGAGTTAATTGTTCAAACTGAAAGTTCAAAAACCAAATTTACACTAACCTCAAAGTTCATGGATAATATTTGTAAAATTCCTCTCTTTTTTTCCCTCTCAATAGCTAAGATGTAAAATTGATTCTTAACACAGCTTGTATATGAAACTGACTCCTAATATTTTTCTTTACATATAGAATCAATGTAATATAAGGCTAAAAACTCAATCATTTTAGGCTTTAGACGAACTGCATCAAAATTAGTTCAACTCTCAAAACTAGTTTAGAGTTGAACTAATTTAATTTAGCCAATCGTTGCAAAAACACAAAACTTAGCTAACGTCTGAATAATAAAATAAGTTTTAAATTTGTTTAGTTTCAAACATATAAAATCAATTCTTAATATATTACATTTGTATTAATTTTAAGGTAGTATAAAATATTAATATCCAAAAAAAAGCATAAACACGGTTGTGCTATGGTTTGAAGAACCAAAATTGTTAGGTTCTAAGACTTTAGGAATTAAATGTATTAGAATTTCAATTTGTAATGTGTTGGCAAACCATGATCAAAACTTAGAAGTCTAGATTTAGGCTGCTCAAAGTGTGTTTATTTGTAAAGTTGGAATTGAGTAATTGCAGAATTTATTGGTTTAAATCTGCAAGGCTTGATCAATCGAAAATTAGACTTGATCGATCAAACCTCGTGCAGATTAACTTTCTGCAGAATTTTCCAACTCAGCCCAAGCCCGGTTTGACGTGTAGGGTTTTATTTTTTACTCCAAGTATAAAAGAAAAAACCCTAACAACGTTTTAGAAGTCTTTGATGTGCTGTATGTTGATTCTCTTGTGAGTTTTAGAGGTGTTTACCTTCATATACACTTAGGGTTATTAAGATCAAGATTTATGTCAAGAACTTGGTGATCACTTCAATTGCTACATAAAGAATTTAAAGATCTGAAACCTTTGAGTAAAGTCTCAAAGTCACAAGTGGGAGTACTTGTGGTTGCAGTGGATCAAGGAAAGAAGTAGTCCGTGGACTCGGAGCTGTTACGTGGTTATGGTAGTAAGTTTTCTACTCAAGGTAGTAATAGGATGTTAGTGGTCTAAGTTCTATTGTACAAACTTCAATTCTTTCATAGTGGATCTATTTTACCTTGAGAATAGCTAGGTTAAATCCTCCCCAGGTTTTTTACCAGTTTGGTTTTCCTGGGTTATCACATCGTGTGTTCTTTATATTTCCGCATTACTTACATGATATGATTTGATTGTGCTAACCTAGATCTGAATAATTATCTAAGTAATCACTTAACTAAATAATTATGTTAAACAACTTGTGTTTTAAGGGGTCTAAAAACGTACAAAAATAATCAATCCTATTGAAAGCTAAAGGATGTTTGATAAATCACAAAACCGTTTAAGCTACATTTTAAAACTAATCCTATGTAAAAATGAATTAAACTTGTAAAAGATGGCTTTATATTTGTTTGAAACACATGGTAATTAATCAAGTTGCGTTTTATGAAAGTGTTCTAACTATTTTTTAATTCAATTATTAGAAGTGGGGAAGAGGAATTTGAATATGATTTTTCTCATAAAGGATATCAAATTAATAAAATAAGTTTTAAACTCGTTTAATTATTGGTCAAACATATATCCTCATCATTCTTTATAGCACAAACACAACATGGAAAGAAACATCCATACTAAGTGCTTACAGAAACACATTTTATTCTCTCTCTATATATAAGTACGTTAAAAGGAAATTATATGCATCATGTTATGCCAACACGATACAAGCCAATTCTCCAACCAGAAGCCTTCTTACCAGTCATTGTCAAACTGCAAAAGGTGCAAATGCAAACTTTAATTAGTTATATATATCTATGACTATAAGTAATAATAGATGAATATGCAACTTAGAAACAAATTAACGATTGCATTGAATGGATGATGTAGCTAGGACTGTGAACTGAAGACTCTGTGATCACTGAAATACTGCAGTACTTACTCTAATGAAAGATGGTCTTTTTGTAAAATCTTAATCAATACTTTGGGTAAAGATAGATTTTCATTAACAATCTCTAATATCTCTTTGGGAAATTCTCAGAATTACATGTTCTACTTAAAAATAATAGGTTATAAATTACACTTTCCACCACTAATGCTAATAGTACAAAAAAGGTTTAAAGATTATAACAAAAAATTTTTTTTTTTTTTAATTAAAAAAAAAAAAATATATATATATATATATATTAGAGCCCAACAAAATGAACACTATTTTGTCAATTTATAAACCACCTAGCTTGACTTAAATATTAAAGAGAATAAGTTCATCATGATGACATTGAAGTACCATAGTCGGGGAGTTGGAGACTGAAATCTTGAAGGTTGGGCTGAGTAGGCTGTAGACGATATGGATTAAAGAGTGGAGGCAAGGTTGCCTGAGGAAGAACACTACTAGGTTGCTCTTCCCCAGAGAATGGGAATGATTCCAATACACGTCGACGATCCTCACTAGTCTTAGGTACCATGGTCATTTGCTGATGTTGATCCAATGCTGCCTGATGATCCAAAGCTACCTGATTCTCCTTAAGCTGATTCTGCAATAATAAAGAATTAAAACAATTTTTAGTCTTAATTAGTTTCATCATGTCTGCTAGTAGTAAGCTTAAAAAACAAGAGCTGCCATTGTAAAAATGTTTTTGGCTCTAGTACTAACTACTAATTGATTGAGAATGATGGATTTCTTGCCAAATCCACGCGCGAGGGCCATGCATGATACAACTAAGTAGAATTCAACTCTATATAAGCTCATATAAGAATTATTGAGAAAATGATGGATTTCTTGCCAAATCCACGCGCGAGGGCCATGCATGATACAACTAAGTAGAATTCAACTCTATATAAGCTCATATAAGAATTACACTCACCAGATGGTACAAATTTTCATTTTCATCGTGAAGCATTTTCCCCTAAATGTGAACAAGAAGGATTATTAATGTTTAGATATAACAGAAGGTAATGAGATGACAAAGGTTCAATAACAATAATAATAATGGTATGTGTGTGTATGAGAGAGAGAGAGAGAGAGAGAGAGAGAGAGAGAGATGATATAACAGATTGCACAATTTACCTTCCTTCGATGATTGTCAATTTGTTGTTGTAAGAGCTCGAACTATAATTTCCAGTAAGAAAAATGTTAGATTCTAAGAAATTAGGAACTAATATATTAGAACTTCAATATGTATATGTTGGAAAATGTTGATTTTATACAAGCTCCGGAAAGTTCATCAATGGAGGAGTGTAAACACGAATCTTGTATGAAATGAATTCAGTATATTAAGCTTAATATGCTCTGTTCCTTATATAGTGAGAACAGAGGAAAGGGAAAGGAAAACAGAAATAACCAACTAACTATCCAATACCTGCTGTACACGTGTAATAAGCTTGTAACTAACTTCTCCTATCTGTAGACTATAAACGGCAGTCGTTCTGTGACTTCTTATTCTAAGCTACAGCTATGCAATTGTAGTTCTACTTCTACATATACAAAATTACAAGTAACAGATACAAAGCTCATACAAACACTAACACTATACAAATCAATTACAAAATATCTCAATACTCCCCCTCAAGATGAACCATAGATGTTAATGAGATTCATCTTGGACAAAAGGAAGTAAAATTGTTTGTATCCGAGTGCCTTTGTGAAGCAATCAGCAATCTGGTGTCTAGTAGGAACATGAAAGGTTTTTATTACTCCATCCTGAAGCTTACTTCGAATAAAGTGACAGTCCACCTCTATATGTTTTGTGCGTTCATGAAACACTGGATTTGCAGCAATATAAAGAGCTGCTTTGCTATCACAGTACAATGAGGCAGGCTGAGTGTGATTAAAACCAAAAGTCTTAAGCAATGCCAATAACCAAACAACTTCACTTGTGACAGTAGCCATTGCTCGATACTCTGATTCTGCAGATGATCTGGACACCACTTGTTGCTTCTTGCATTTCCAGGATACAAGGGAGTCACCAAGGAAGACACAAAAGCCTGAGACTGACCTTCTGGTATCTGGACAAGCAGCCCAGTCAGCATCACAGTAGGCCTTTAATTTCAATTCAGAACTTGCTGATAAGAATAAGCCTTGTCCTGGTGTCTTCTTAAGATACTTAAGTACCTTATAAGCTGCTTGGAGGTGTGGAGTTTTAGGGGAATTCATAAACTGACTCAACTTATGCACTGAGTAGCAAATATCAGGCCTAGTTAGAGTCAAATAGAGCAGCTTGCCAATAAGTCTTTTGTATAAGGATGGATCAGGAACATCTTCCCCCATTAAGCTCCTATACTTAGCTGATTGATCCATGGGCACATTAGCAGGTTTGCTTGCTAGCATACCAGCATCAGAAAGTAACTCTAAAATGAACTTTCTTTGACATAAGTTGATTCCTTTTTCAGTCCTTGCAACTTCAAGACCCAAGAAATACTTCAAGGTACCAAGATCTTTGAGTTTAAACTTGGTATCTAGAAAAACCTTGAAGGTGTTGACTGCTTCCACATCATTGCTTACTATTAGGATGTCATCCACATAAACTAACAAGATGAGAATGGAACACTTGCTGACCTTAGTGAAGACAGAATAGTCTGACTTAGATTGGAGAAAACCATGATCAAGGAGAGTGGATGAAAGCTTGGCAAACCACTGTCTACTTGCCTGCTTCAAACCATAAAGTGATTTAGTGAGTTTGCACACCTCCCCCTTGCTGCCAAAACCAGGAGGAGGAACCATATACACTTCCTCATGTAACTCTCCATGCAAAAAAGCATTATTGACATCTAATTGAGACAAGTGCCAACCAAACACAGCAGCCATAGCCAAGAGTGTCCTAACTGTCACAAACTTCACCACAGGAGAGAAAGTCTCATAGTAATCAATCCCCTCGGTTTGAGTAAAACCTTTAGCAACCAGTCTAGCCTTGTATCTCTCTACAGACCCATCAGCTTTAAGTTTGATTTTATAGACCCACTTGCATCCAATTGGCACTTTACCAGGGGGCAGCTTGGTCAAGACCCAAGTTCTATTAGCCTGAAGAGCATCAATCTCAGCCTTCATGGCAGCTTGCCATAATGGATCAGGGAAGGCTTCAGCATAAGAAGTAGGTTCTTTGGTAATGGACAATGCAACAGAGAAAGCTTTGTGGGCAATAGACAACTTAGAATAAGAAAGAGTTGAGGAAATGGGGTAGAGAATACCTGGACTGGCAGTGGAATCATGAGAAGGTATGAGTGGAGCTGAGACCAAATTGCAGTGATGATTAAGATTGGTGGTGGAAGCCAAGTGACAATGATAATCATGGAGATATGAGGGAGGTTTATGAGACCTATTGGACCTCCTAACAACAGGTAAATCAGTGGAGGAGACAGGACAAACAGGAATGTCAAGTGGTGCAGAAAGAGCAGGTGAAGAAGGAGCTAATTCAGGATGGACAATGTCAGGAAATTCATCAGGAGGTACAGCAGTGTCAATATGGTTGAAAGGAAGAGAAAATTCAGCAGAAATAGAAGAAGTGGTTTCTGGAATTGAAGGTTGAGATGGAAAGATATTGTGAGAAGTGGAAGAAGAGAGAGGGATAGGTTTAGGCAGCCAATGTTTAAAAGGAAAGATTGACTCTTTGAAGATAACATCTCTAGAGATAAAAACAGTTTTGGTGGACAAATCATACAACTTATAACCCTTGGTACCAAAAGGATATCCAAGGAGTATGCATGCCTTTGCCCTAGGATCAAACTTGGACCTATTCCTAGTTAAGGTAGAGGCATAACAAAGACAACCAAAGGATCTAAGGTGTTGATATGATGGAGAATGACCTAAAAGTTTCTGATAAGGAGTAAGATTACCTAGAAGAGGGCTAGGAAGCCTATTGATAAGGTATGTGGCTGTAAGAACACAATCCCCCCAGAATTTCAAAGGTAAGTTGGCATGAAATCTTAAGGCCCTAGCAACATTCAACAAATGCTGATGTTTTCTTTCAACAACAGCATTTTGTTGTGGGGTTTCAACACAAGAAAGCTGATGTAGAATGCCATTAGATGCATAAAAGGAAGAGAGAGCAAACTCAGGACCATTGTCACTCCTAAGCACCTTAATGGACACCTTAAATTGATTAAGAACCATTTGGAAAAAGGTTTGAATCAGTGAAGAAGCATCAGATTTAAGTTTCATTAAATAAACCCAAGTACATCTACTATGATCATCAACCAAAGTAAGAAAGTATCTTGAGCCATTTAATGATGAAATGGAATAAGGGCCCCAAATATCAGCATGAACCAAGTCAAAACAAGAGGAAGAAACACTTGTTGATTTAGGAAAAGGTAATTTGTGTTGTTTAGCTAGTGGGCAAACAAAACAGTCAAAAGAATTGGTATTATTGCAAGGAATCAAATCAGGTACAAGGTGTTTCAACAAAGCTAATCTTTGTGAAGATGGGTGACCCAATCTATAATGCCACAATCTAACAACATTATTTGGAGTATCAACAACATTGACAACATGAGAAGAGTCAAGATTACATAGATTGACTCTTTTATTACAAAGGAAAGAAGATAAATTGGATAGAACTTCTGAAACAGAAGTAGGCAATGTGAAGGAATCAGTGCACTGTAAAATGTATAAACCTCCATGTCTCTTACCTAGCCCAATCATCTTCCAATGCAGTAAGTCCTGAAGAAAACAAAAATGAGAAAGAAAAATACAGCAGCAAGAAGGATTCTGGGTTAGCTTACTGATGGAGATAAGATTGAAAGTAAAGTTTGGAATACAAAGAACATGTTCTAAAGTTAAAGTGGCAGAGACTTTGACAGTTCCAATGTGAGTAACTTGAACCATATCACCATTAGGAAGTCTAACTGAAATCTGAACAGAGGAAGTGATAGAAGTAAAGAAATGGATAGAATGTACCATGTGGTCTGTTGCACCACTGTCAAGAATCCAGTCAGATGGACTGATGTGAGAAGTGTTGACACTAGAAGAAAAAACTGAGTGTTCAAAGGAAGGAGAAAACCAGATACCTGAAATGTTTTGGGCTTGGAGATCCAATGAAGTCTGAGAAGGCTGAGTAATGATGGTGGCAGCTTGGTGAGCATTGTCCAAACACATTTCTGGTGGTGCTTGAGTGCCAAAATGACATTGGGAGTTCAATAAGCCAATCAGCTGCTGGTATTGAACCTTGGTGAAAGTGACAGGTTCACTAGAATGATCTTCAGCCGTGATTACATTGTGGGCAAAGGACTGACCAGGTTGACTACCTTTGTTCTTGAACTTATACCCAGGGGGTATCCATGCAGCTTATAACATTTATCAACTACATGTCCCATGGCTCCACAATGAGTACATTGTGGTCTGCCATTCTTGGATTTAACAAAGTTCCTGATGTTCCCAGACTTCGACCCAAATGCTGCTAAAGCTGATGAGGCATCAACCAAGATTTTCTTCCCAGCACCCACCTTTCTCTGCTTCTCATCTTGAAGCAAAAGAGAGAACACTTTGCTAAGAGGAGGCAAAGGTTCCAAAAGAAGAATTTGGCCTCTGACAGCTGCATATGTCTCATTCAGCCTCATCAGAAAAGACATAGTACAATCTTCAACTTGATGACCACATGTACATGTTCTATAATCCGAAAATTCATCCCAAAGTCCCTTGAATTTTGTGTAGTAAGCATTGATGGTTAAGTCTTCCTGTGTCAAAGAACTAATTTCTTTCCTTAAGTCAAAGATTGTAGGTCCATTCCCTTGCCCAAACCTGTATTGTAAGTCAAGCCATACATCCCTGGCAGTCTTGAAGTAAACAATGCTTGATTGCAAATCCTTAGAAACTGAATTAAACAACCAGGCTAGCACAGTACTGTTACATTTACACCAGGCTGTGTAGTGTGGATGATCAGATTGAGGTTTAGGGATAGAACCATCAACAAAGCCCAATTTTGATTTGGCATCTAAAGAGATAAGAATGGCCCTACTCCAGGTGTTATAGTTCTCTTCAGTGAGAAGTTGAACCACCAAAGAAACTCCTGGATTATCTCCATTAGACAAGAAATAAGGACTAGATGTGCTTTCCCAAGGCTGTGTAATGGGAGCAGCAGCACTAGCTGTACTCTCAGTCATACTAAAGGCAGATTATCAAAGAAAAGATGAAGACTCAAAAGTTCCTAATCAGAGAAAATCAAGAATTGATTCTCTAAAGAATCTTTCAAGAACAAGAAATGGATTCTAAGAATGATATAAGGATCTTTTATATGCAATGCAGAATTTTGTTGAAATTTCAACAGGAAATTGCATATTAGGAACGAAGAGACTTCAAATTCGAAGAAGAAATTGAAACCCTAAAAAAATTGAAGATTTCAATTTTAACTATGAACCGGAGAATAAAGATCAAGATTTCAACAAATTAAGAAAATCAAGACCTAGGTGATGATGATTTTAATGCAAGAATCAACAGAAAATAATGAGACAAATTTCTAGTTGATCTGGAAAAGCACTAAAATCAAGAAGAAAAACACAATTGAACTAGTAAGAATCAGAGAATACCAGAACAAAATGGTCTCTGAACTAGTTCTTGCTCTGATACCATGTTGATTTTATACAAGCTCCAGAAAGTTCATCAATGGAGGAGTGTAAACAGTTTGAGAGAGAAAGGAATTGAACAACACGAATCTTGTATGAAATGAATTCAGTATATTAAGCTTAATATGCTCTGTTCCTTATATAGTGAGAACAGAGGAAAGGGAAAGGAAAACAGAAATAACCAACTAACTATCCAATACCTGCTGTACACGTGTAATAAGCTTGTAACTAACTTCTCCTATCTGTAGACTATAAACGGCAGTCGTTCTGTGACTTCTTATTCTAAGCTACAGCTATGCAATTGTAGTTCTACTTCTACATATACAAAATTACAAGTAACAGATACAAAGCTCATACAAACACTAACACTATACAAATCAACTACAAAATATCTCAATAGTAAACCATGATCAAAGCGTTTATTCTAGATTTAGGTTGCTCAAAGTGTATGTATGTGTAAAGTTGGAATCAAGTAATTGCAGGAAATTACTATTCAATTTCTGCAAGGCTCGATCGATCGAAAATTAGACTTGATTGATCGAAGTTTATGCAGATTTTTTTTTTGCAGAATTTTTCAACTCAGCCCAAGTCCGGTTTGATGTGTAGGGTTTTATGTTTTACTCCAAGTATAAAAAGAAAAACTCTAACCATGTTTTAGAGGTTGTTGATATGCTGTGTGTGTGAATCTCTTGTGAGATCTAGAGGTGTTTGCCTTCATACACACTTAGGGTTATCAAGATCAAGATTGATGTCGAGAGCTTGATGATCGCTTCAGTTGTTGTTTCAAGAACTTAAAAAAAAAACATAAGTGGGAATATTTGTGGTTGTTGTGGATCAAGGAAAGAAGTAATTCGTGGACTCGGAGCTGTCATGTGGTAGTAGTAGTAAGTTTTCTACTCGAGCTAGCAATAGGATGTTAGTGGTCTAAGTCGCTACTGTAAAATTTCAATTCTTTCATAGTGGATCTGTTTTAATTTGAGGATAATTAGGTTAAATCATCCACAAGTTTTTTATCGGTTTGGTTTTCTTGAGTTATCATATCGTTGTGTTCTTTATTTTTCGCATTGTTTACTTGATATGATTTACTTGTGTTAACCTAGATTTGAATAATTTATCTAAGTAATCACTTGGCTAAATAACTAGGTTAAACAATTTGTGTCTTAAGGGGTCTAAAAACGTACGAAAAAAGAAGAAAAAGATTTTGTCAAACACACTCACTTATATTAGCCAACTTTCTCAAACTTATATTAGGCAACACTTTCATGTATAATTTTAACACAATTAGAACTTAATAACTTCCATAATGAGCGTTTAGCAATAAAATGATGTGATTCAAATTGGCTCTATATATATATTTGCTAATTAAGACCATAAGAATATTTAAAAACACTATACCATTCTTTCTCGAACTTTGTTGACTGCGTTTTCCAGCTTTTGCTCAAGTTCATGTAAATCTCCAAATTGTACAGAATTCAAGTCCTCACCAGTGTAACGTTGCAAACTCAATTCAAGACTCAGGGTTTCTCTTTGCATCCTGTTCAACTCACCATGCATCTGCTCCTACACATAGTAAAGAGACAAACCTTAGAACCTTAACGTAGTTTAGTCTTGTTTATAATCTATTAATTACAATTGGGATGCGATGTACGTACCAGCTGGTCATTGCTTTCTGGAATTTGATCAGTCCCTGTTGCAATCTTGTACCTTCTTATGATGTGTTCCATGCTGTAGTAATAGAAAATAACATTGAACTTGAATATTAAAAAAAAAAAAAAAAAAAAAACATTGATCTTGAATATAATTGTATTATGGGTTGGTTGGAGCAAAAGCCATTAACATAGAAATATGGCAATATTTGAAAACAATTTTCTACGAGAAATATTTTGACATCAGATGTCTTAAGGGAATCAATAAAATATCAAAATACATTCTAGATAGCAGTAATCAAATGAAAGCCCTGCACTTTGTCTCACTCTTAACAAATTAGAGTCTATAATCTATTGATTTGGAAATTATCATTACTGAAATGGATGCAATAGAGGACATAGAGCTATATCTAATTTACTGTATGATTCTAGGTCACTACATTTTGTAAGCTACATTACTTTCGCTCTTTCCTTTTCTCTACAAATTTATTATTTTCTTTCATTATTTTAATATGGTTTTAGAGCCAAGTTTCTATAATTTTCAATAGGGTTCAAGTAGCCCACCATCAAGCATCACTCGGCTCAGTCACTACTAACCATCATACGGGCCGGGCTAGCAAAACTAGCTAAAGCTTGGACTAGTCACTGTTAGCTATTGTCCCAAAATATCTTTCACAATCTACTTTTCTCTATGGATATGATAGGGCACTTTATAACTTTCTTTTCACGTGTGTAGATTCTAATTTTGGGATTCTTTTTCCCATTTAAGGCTTCCCAGTCACACAAATTGGGCTGTACCACTCATTTGTCCTTTTGCTTCATCTCTGTCACTCACTCCCATGCATCACACGACTTCTTTATCCATCAATGTTCCTCCGGCCATAAGTGTGGCATCCTCAGACCATAGCAACCACTCCTTGTTCACTAGTACAACCATTCTCAGGCCCTTGTAGTCGTCCTCCGACATTCATAAGTCGTCTTTGTCCGTTGCCATCTTCATAATTGCTCTCAATTCATTCTACATTTTATCTGGCCTATTCTTTGTCGATTTGGTCCATTCTACATCTAATTCTGTCATTTGCCTTCATGGTTTCCTTCATTAGATTACAATTCCAAACTTAAGATTCCACCTTAAGTTTGAAGGAGATGTTAGTATGTGCATATGTTTTATATGACTTAGTATATTTGCCCTCTATGTTTTACTTTGTACATAATTTAGTCATAGCCCCTTATTATGTCATGAATCAAGGGTAATTGATATGTCTTGATTAAGACATAATCAATAGCCCCTATAGGTCAATCATTGTGTGTATATATATACCCTATATTGAGTTCTTATAATACATGTACAATACAAAATAGTAAAACTAGATTGAACCATGTAAACCTTTAATTTTGCTCTCTCCTTCTCTCTCTAAATATTTATTTTCTTCTTTATTTTTGACCTTTTAAAAAGAAGTATAATTAAGGAAAAAAGTTGTGGAAGAAATAACTACAGGAGATCAATTCTTATATCATACTATAAAGTCCTTAGTTGAACCAATAATATCATAAATCTTAGTTCAATTCCACAAACAAATACTAATCTTTCTAGATTCTTAAAAAAAAAAAAAGAAAATCTAATCTTTCTAGTGACAAGTAAGAATAAAAATCTTCCATTCAATTTTAGATGTTCCACTTTGTATTTTACCAATTGCAATTTGTCATATGTTCATTTCACTTTTCTTATAATATAATCAAAGTTTTTTGTTTTTTGTTTTTGTTTTTTTTTTTGTTTTTGTATTTTATTTTTTTTTTTAAATAGACACATGACACACTAGAGTTATGGAGTATAAAATGAACCATTAAAAGTTGGATGAATCATATTCATTGGACAAATAATAATGATAACTATTATCTTCACAACAACAATGGCTATATCGAAATTCAAAAGTCACTCCCGCACATCTTTGGTGCATTAGTCACTCTACAAGTATAAGTACTTGTGGGGGTATAGGGGGTAAGGGCCGAAGTTCAAATCCCCAGGAGGGAGTTTCATACACATATACACTTACACTGTGTTTGGTTGAGGTGATTTTAGGGAGGATGGAAAACACAGGGAGGAAAAGTGGGTGGAAAATAGTGTTTTCCACTGTTTGGTAAAAGAAGGAAAACACTGAGGATGGAAAACCCGAGAGAAAATTTTCTCTTCTGGACTCACAAATCTCATCCTCCCAAATCGGGAGGAAAATTGTGGGGAGAAAAGTGGACTTATGGCATTTTTACACAAATGCCCTATGGAATCAAGTTAAAAAAGAAAAAAAAAAAAGAAACAGAGAGAGAGCGCTGGAGAATGAGAGCTGCATCTGCTAGTGCTAGAAGCCTGGAACGTTCTTGAATGAGGAAGACAAAGCAAATAAAAGAAGGGGGATAGAGATATAACGACAACGTGTGGAGGAGAAAAACAAGAAAAAAAAGAAGAAGAAGAAAAACGTATGGATGAGAAGAAAGCTGAGAAAGGACAAATGATATAAAGAAAAAAAAATCTTGAGAAATGTTACCACAATATTTTCACAATATTATTTAATAAGTACAAATAAATCTATTTATTACCTATTATGTAACAAGGGTATAATAGTTAATTTATATAAATTATATTTTCTATCCTCTCACTTTTCTTTTCAACCAAATAAAAGAGTTTTTTACTTTCCCACTTTTTTCATTCCTCCAACCAAATACACATGAGAGAAAACTAAATATTTTCTATCTCTTCTACTTTTTTATCCTCCCACTAATTTTTCATTCTCTTAATTTTTCACTCTTCCATCCAAATAGGCCCTTAAATTAGGTTAGAGTAGAAATTTTATCTTATTAAAAAAAAAAAAAAAAAAAATTCGAAAGTCATATTCCACACTTTCTCAAGGTCCCAAATAAAGATTACCTTTTACCAATACTGATCCTAACATGGTCGCTCTCAAATGTCAGTTGGAATATATTGTGTCATTATTAAAGCCACTTGGTTTCACAAGAAGCTTGACACGTGGAAATTAAATTGAAAGAACGATAAAGGGAAAAGAACTTATCTGAACGACAAAAGATGGACCTATTTTTCTTTTTGGTGCTAGATTCTAATCCTGATTTTTCAAGAGCTGCTCTTGCCTATGTAATATGTAATATATATATATATATATATATATATATATACACGTAAAAAGAAATTGATTAATATTTTGGTTTGATGATAAAAATTTATCATTAGGAGTAGACGTCATAGTTTAAAACCCTTTCCAAAAATATATATTATGTAAAAAAGATTATTTTTTTCTTAAAAAAAAAAATATTTTACACAAAAAAGAGTCTGCATGCAGCATGTACCGAATCATAAATTCTACATTCTGCTTTTTTATTTTATAGAAATGATCTAAAATACTAAAATTGTAGTGAGCATAAATGTAGGCCAATATTTTTTCCCCAAGAAATATATATTACTTGCAAAAACAATTAAACCAAGTCCCCATTTTTTTGGGGCTGGCTATAACTCTTTACATTTTAACTTAAGTTATCTACTCAAAACAAAAAACAAAAAAACTAAGTTAATCTACCCAATTAATTAAAATTCCATGGAACATAGAAATCTGATCATGTTATAAAAGTACAAAATTACAAGTCAAGAAGATCGATACAGAAGTCAGAAAAATATATCCAACTGTGGTAGAGATCTGAAACTAATTAAACTTTGAGATCATAAATTCATAATCATCATGTATTTGCCTCAGGCAAAAGTAACATTTTATAAAAATACCAGAACCAAAAAAGCATGGAGCAGCTTAGCTAGGCTAGGTCAAGGCAATCATCATCTGGTCAAATTATAACTGTAAAACTGACAAAATAACATGGCATGGCGAGAGAGAGAGAGAGACAAACCAGACCAAGTTGATGAACTGAGAAAACCCTAGCCATAACATTTAATTAGGAAAAACAACTAAAGAGACCAAAGCCAAAACTTTTATCAAAACAAAAGACAAGATGTGAAGTGCATGGTTTCAAACATGATAGAAAATTATAAATTCAGAATCTCATAAGCAAATACACAGAAAAAAGATCCCATTTTGAAGATCAACAAAACCTGCAATATTATTCACTTTGAGATGCTATAAACAAAAAAGAACAAAAACCATAAAAACAAAACTAGCAAAACAAGAAATGAGGCAAGAAACATTAAAAATATAAGATTTAAAGCTGTACCCAGATGTGTCACTGCAGTACTCATACAACTTTCCAGAGCTTGAGAAGACCATGATTCCAATTTGGGCATCACACAGCACAGAAAGTTCATGGGTTTTCTTAAACAACCCTACTCTTCGTTTTGCAAAGGTGACTTGTCTTGTGGTTCGGTTCTCTATCCTTGAGATTGAAACCCTTCTCCGTCCCATTTTCCTTGTTAGAGAAAGCAGAAAAAAATGGGATTTTTATACTTTTAATGCTCAAATTCCTGGTTCACAAAAAAGATAAAGTAACCAATCAATTAGTTCTAAAATGCCACTAGGAATAACAAGTATGTATGTTACATTTTTGTGGCAAAAATTTGCTAGATACATTACTTTGATGCTTTTTCTTCTTTTCCCCTCCTATGAAAGTTAATCAAAGGCCTAGTAGAATCAAGGAATTGTGATCAAACCATGTGAACATATAGTTCTAAAAACCCTAATGGTGACATATATTAGCAATTTTTGCAGTATGTAAGAGAGAGAGAGAGAGAGAGAGAGGGAGAGAGAGAGAGAGGGAGAGAGTGTGTTGAATAAAGGAAAAGCAAGCAATGCTAAGAGTTAGTACCTTTCTTTCTTCCTTTGCTTTTTGGATGTTTGGCTTGAAGCGTGTAGCTTGAACAGACCAACCCAATCCTATATAGGTGACATTCTTTCCAAATGGTCCATCTTTTTGCATAATATTACAGAAATATCAATCTTAAAAGAATCAAGTAGTTTCTCTTTTTAAGTGTGTGTGTGTGACTGTGTGTGTTATAGAGAGAGATGTTTGTGCTTGTAAAAATGTTCATCACATGTACATGTGATGTTAATTTGTCTTAATTTGTTCAAGTATTAATTGTGTGATTACTGGAATGAAAAATTCCACACGTAATTTTGGACCAAGTCATAGGTCATATATTGACCTATGAAGTTTGATGTAAGACTAAACAATTCACTAAAGAGTTGATTAGAACTGTAAAAGAAATTAAATCACAGCAGACTTAATGAAAGTCTATGTATTCAGACAAAATTTACAAGCATTAAGTACCTAGTTGTTTTATTATTTTTTGACAAAGAAGTACTTGCTTTGGTGAATATATATGTATGGTTCTTATTTCTTAAGATGATTACAAGACTTGCAATTTCTTTTATTTATTTATTTTTCCAACAAAAAAAAGTACTTCATTTATCAGAAATGGTATGTGAAGTTATATAAAAGCTGCTTTCTTTCTATATGGTAAAAATCTGAAATCTTTAGGGAGCAAATAGGTGTTGTAGATTGCAATGGTTATTGGTTCTATCAGTCTTTTAGTTCCTTTTTTTTTTTTTTTTTTTTTGGTTTGATAATAAGTATATCTGATATTATGAATATCTTGGCATTTCTGTAATTTCCTGTAAATATCATATTGGTACTTGCATATGAAAGTATTATTCCTTCACTGTCTTCCAAGGAAAATAGGAACAAAAAGTGTTTATGTCATATCATGACTGTAAACCACCACAACCTTTGGACCACTCTATCTATGCCAACCTAGCGACCTATCCTTATTAGAGGTTTCCAAATTGGGAAATAGTAGAAAATCTGGGTACAGTACCAATTCTACTGTTCCTCAAATTCCCCAATTCAAAATTCCTAGTCACACGCAAGAATTGACAAAGCATACACCTTCCCTTTTGTGCCTAACTATTCTCACATTTTTTTTTAATTAAAAAAAAAATTTTGTTCTGTAAGTAGTGATTGATGCATGAAAAATAATTACTAATATGATCTTTATTATATATCAATAACAAAATATCGCTTGATAGAATAATTACACAAAAAATTTGGGATCTTTTTTTTCAATGGGAGTGTCATTAGAATTATTGTATGCAATATTTTATGCTATACAAGATTAAAAATATCAAGAGAATTTATGTCTTAACCATGAGTCAATTACGCGTCAAACCATTTCAAGAAGATGGTACTAATAATCTGTAGAGCTTGACCATTAGACTTGTCACTTTATTCGATTTCTCCAATGCGCATGCATTGTATGTCAAAAACTTGACCTTGCTTTGGGTGGTTTCCATGAAAATCCCAAGAAACTAATAATTTGACTTTCCCTTTTCCCATAACATATTGTTATATTATCACACAATCTCCATTGAAAGATAGTGTTTTTGTGCAAGAAGAGTATATCATTAATTTTCCCTTCTAGAATTTGTTCAAGGTCCAATACATGTGGACTCGATAAATATGACATAATTTTAGTTTCAAACTTTTGAAAATACTTAAAAAGAACACAAAATATTAGCTGATTTTGAATAACTGCATGATGAGTTTTAAAATCTCAATTTTGTGTGTTTCGGATCATGATTGTCTGATAGCTTTATTAGCAGACATCACAAAATTTATGTTACTAATTAAACCAAAGTCATTAGGTCATTTTTATATGGAAGACAGGGTCAACACGGGTTTACATAAAAGAATATATGACAAATGGTAGTGATAATGATGATAATTAAGTCTGAACATGACATTTGATGAAATTCTCATATTTCCAAACCTTTCTATAATTATGTACATAATCTGCACTACACGTTTCCATTTTCCAAGTTTATCTAAATGGAGTAACGCCCAGTCTTCATCCAAAATTTTCCACACGGAAATATATCTGGCATTCACCAAATGAATAATTTGATTTTTAACAATCAAAGGACCAATAAAAATTGATCAAATTTTTGCAAACACATATGATATATGCTAGTCAATTGTAAATTTGTAAAGTACGTATTATCATAGGCTAAACTGATATTTGTCTTCATAACGTGACCTACTAGTGTTGTTTCTATGAAATATATCAATGGATTTAGTGGAAATTGTATTATTTTCCATCACGAATTTTTTTATTTCCATATGACATTATTTAGACTTTTGAGAATGCAATTTTCCACGCATCACAGCAACAAACCGTAGTTAATTAGAAACTTACTTCACTTGTTAGGAGATTTCCATTTTTTTTTTTTGGTCATCTCTCTCTCTCTCTCTCTCTAGACTTGACAGTTGAGACAAAGAGAACAAAATTAAATTTTTTTTCTTTCTCACAAAATCTGAGATGGGTTTTCCTTGTTTCAATATTTAAGAACATTTAATACCCTTTCAAAATAACCTAATAAAATACTTGTCATACAAATGTCATGAAAGGGTCATGTTTCTCTCAAAGTTGAAAGTGAAACATGACACTGGGGTGAAGCCATGATAGCTAAACCAGAACCACCAGTAGAAAGAATAAAAGAACAATATGTCTGCCTGTAACTGGAATCTGTTTTACGTCTATTTCACCTACCCATCTTCAGATTTCACATGGTCTGCAAAGATCTTTAAAAAGTATGGAACTTTAATAATATTCAACGATAAATAAAGCTATGACAAGAAAATGGGGGAGGCATGAGAAAGAAGGATTTGACTAGTCTATTGAGATGATGACACGTGTTTACTACTGGCTACGTATTACAATCTTGATGAGTTCAATGCACTAGTCTCAAGCTTGTCACAATCTTGATGGTCCAATGCACTAGATCCAAGCTTTGTATGAGAGATAGATAAGAGCTTGGAATGATAATAGAATAAGTAGAAATATAGTGATGGAGTTTAACAAATGTTAATTTGTCTTACTTCATAAATGGAAAAATACCGCAATTCACCTAGTTCATGATTGAACGATAAAATATTATACACCTACACTACATACACACACACTAAGGTGACATTTCTATTGAATAAAATTTTATTATCAGACATGATCATTGGTGGCACTTAATTTGTTTGTGCTACTTTAGCTTTGTGCCTATGATGAAAAACTTATTTTCTTAAATTTGATAGAATTCTATATCATTAGGTTACTCAAGCATTGGTTTCCACATCTTTCGGCAATTTTTTCCTTTAAACATTGAACATGATGTACCCACCTAATTTGATATGAAATTAACTATAAGTATATACGTCCATAATATGCTTCAGCTTTTATTTTTTCCTTCTTCTTCTTTAACTTTATAATTTCAAGTTTTTCTACTCTTTTTAAGCATAATTTTTATTGGATTGAATGACAAGTTAGTTTCCTAGCTGGTACGTGAAACAAGAAGGAATAAAGAGAGGGATACTATATATATATATATATATATATATAGGGAAAAGTACAGTGGGCAAAATAGATTATTGAGTTTTTCTAAGAACATAACAAAAATTCACAATATTTTTAAATTAGCCAAACACCTTACACATGAATCATTAAAAAAAATTATTTACAAATTGCGGTTGGCTTATTTGTGATGTGAATTAAGATAATTTAGGAATGTTATGAAATTGTTGTATTTTTTATTTTTAATTTTGTTTACATAGACGTGATAGGCCAGCTGGGTAAGATCAATTAATTAATATAATGTTACTTTATGCATTTAGAGATTCATCCTTACCATGGACTCTGAAATGAAAATTTCACCAAAGTGTAATTTTGCACTTTTATGGTCTTGCCACTGTGTACACAATCAAGAAACCCACCAGAAATATGAGATTTAATGTGACATTTGGTACAGGGTAATATTTTAGGATTTTCAGGAATGTTTAAAGATTCTTATGTTTGGTTGCAAATCACATTAGGAAATCAGATGTTAGGGGAATCTAAATTCCCCCTCAACCCCACTTCTGTAGGAATGTGAATTCCCTTTAAAACCGGTGGGTATCTTAAAGGAAACTATATTTTTTTATATAATCTTGTATAGTTTAAAGCAATTTGACACAAGAAATATTACCCCCCTAAGATAAAACCTTCACAAGGAAACGAAAGGAAAGATATTAACCTCTAGAAATTTTATTGAAAATAAGTGATTTGAATTCCAGCATGTATCAAAATAAAAACCTTTTTACTGAGAGAAATACTTTTTTCACAATATTTGTACAATATTTTCACAACAAATCTTAAATGATAGGTATTTCTTAAAAAAAGAAAAAGAAAATCTTAAATGGTAGGTTGTTATTAATGGGTAAAAAAGTAATTTAAGTACTGAGTTCAAAATTCAAATTAAAACCATTAACAACTTATCACTTACAATTTGTTGTGAAAATATTATAGATATAGTAATTTTTTGCCAATGTTTCAAAAAGTTAAAAAGAACTACCTCAATTAACCAAAAGTATCTTGAAATTTAAGAGAAAGTTTCACTATTTATCTTATTTTAATAATCTAACTTAATTTTTTGTTTTAACAGATGAAGTTGGATATTAAACATTATGTTTACAATATGTGGCTCCATGTAACTGTTACACGTGGTAAGGCATGCTTTCACAATTGGATGTGCTATCACAATAATATAGTTTGTTTTAAGTAAAACACAATTACCAAGGTTTCAAAAAATTTAAAATATTACTCCTATTTAAAATATATACCAGAAATTTTAAATAAAAAATCTGAAAGGAATTGCTTTATTTCTTTTAAAATTATTTTCTATATAGTTTTTGGTTTTAATAAAGATGCAGTTGATTTATACATTCGTAGCATGGTTATATTATGTGGTGGACTTTTTATATTTTATTTTATAAAAGTTTGTTTTTTAGTTGGTCTTGGATTCTAATATGAAGCCGGAAGTCCAATTCCAACAAGAGATTGGAGACGATATGTAACATATGTTAATGTATATTCATTATACACTCCTAGTCCATTGGGCTCAGGCCCTATTTACTTCTTTTTTTTTTTTTTTTTTTTTTGTGTATAGCAATTTATTTGTTGTGCACACCTATTACTTGTATAGAACTCTTTCATGCATGTATTTAAATTTAAAAGCCCTCTATTGTTTCATTACAGATAGAGATTTTGTTTTAATTGAGAGAGCTTAATTACGTAAGAAACTTCAAAAGAATCCTAGCCATCTTGAAAGATAAAGATATCCAGAGCAGTTCAAAGTTCAAAACAAATTAAAATATGGGCTTTCCAAAAATTGTTTACATGCACTACATATCCTATGTACAACCAAATTGGATTAATAATGCCACTTTTATTTCTCAAAAGCATATACGAAGTTTATATGCTTTCTCTCCCCCTTCTTATAATAATTTTTTTTTTTTTGCTCATGCAATTACTATAATTATCACTAACTACTACTTTTGTTTTCCACATATAAAATTAGGCATGAAATTAGTGTAACTAGTCAAAATTGAATATGTCATTTTGGCTTGTTATTTCTCTTATACAATGTAGCAGTTATAAAAAGTGTTCCTTTATTTTGAAGTATTAGCTTTTATGCAACTGCTTTTATATGTGACTCAAATTTTTTTTTTTATTTTTTTTTTTTGTGTGCATGTTATAGCTAAAGGTGTGCATTTAATCCACCAACTTGACGAAATCGATTTGATCCAACTTAGAACACGTTTGATAAACTGTAATAGACACTGTAATGTAATAGATATTCTTAAGAAATAATTATTTAATTGTTTGGTTATATTTCTATTACAGGGAATAGTTATTCATGATAAATATCTATTCTTTAAAATGAGGAATATAATTCCTTATCAAAAGCCATGTAATTCCTATTCCTTGACCTAACCTAATTCATTTATATGGAAAATTCCAAAAAGCCCCCTACAATGCCGCTGCCCTCAACCTTTTTATTCTCTTTCTGCCATATTAATCTATGGTTTTCAAATTCAATAAGGACTTGCAAAAATCTGAAAACCACAACTTGCCAAAATCTGAAAATCATAGACTATGTTTTTCATAAAACTATATTTCTTTATTAAGATATCATTGTTGTTGTTCATCTTCTTCTTCTTTTTTATTATTTATTTTATATATTGAGAATCAATCTATGGTTCTTTAGGCCATAATTTCTATATTAAAAATATTTTTCACTAGTCAGTCTATGGCTCGGCTCCAACAACTGAACTTTAATTATCAAAATAATACATCTTGCATAGAAACACGAGTTAAAATTTAACTATTTAAGGTGTTATCATTTTTTTTTATAACATTTATGGAGTTATTAATTTTGAAGTTTGAAAAAAAGAAATATATAGTAATTATAAAATTGTTCAATTTATACAATTTAAGTTAGATTTTAAATGTAATTTTATAAATAAGGGTATTTTAGGGAATTTTAAATATGTTTTCATTTAACAATAGTTAGGATTCTATTTTTGTATTGTCACCAAACAAATAAATAGTGTGGGGCCAGAATAAGTCAGCAACCCCGGCCCACTTCAAACCAGGCCCAGAGGCCCACACCGAGGACGCGTCCAAGGTCCGAGGACGAAAGTGTAGAGCTCAGGGCCCAAGGAGCATTGCCGAGGATGGTTACATCCTCGGGCGACCGAGGTCAGAAAGTGGGCAAACAGCATACCTTTAAGGGGAGTCTCCCTGAGCATCCAAGGAGCAAATATCAAGTACCAAGCACCGGACATGGAAGCATGGTGGTGGAGCAAGCCCCATGTGAACTGTCACTTCCACATTAAATGCCCTCAACTAACGCCCTGGCCGCATTAATGAGGATAGGACCTCTGAACAGTGCCGTCTTGGGCGCTGCAACCCACAAGAGGGATGGGAATGCGGCTGATGGGACAGGCTCTCAAGTGGAAGCCGGGTTGATCAACAAATGTAGGGCTAGGATCAACTGAGAGAGAAATATATAATGTAAAAAGTCCCTCTTGAGAGGGGGACGGACGGAAAACCAGAGAAAAGAAATACTGTAGCAGTGTATTTTCTCTCAACCATTGTAACCTTTCTTGAAAGAAATAAGAACAACTTCAACCTCTATAAGACCCGTCCGAGGAGTCCTATTGTGCATTCCGACCCACGTTTAACTCATCACAATCCACGAACAACCATGCATGGCCGTTACATTCTTTACTAGGGCCTAGCTCTTGAACCCATACTCTATAAATTTATTGGAGGGTTAGCTGGGCTTGGGTCCACTCTCTCAATCTGCGGAGAGCGCTCGAAACCGGTCCCTACAATTGGCGCCGTCTGTGGGGAGAGCTTGTGTGTTAGTAAGGACAACAGTCAAATATGGTAGGATCAGGTCCTCACCAAAGAACTCCGAATCGACTTGAACCGGTGAAGTCAAGACATCAGGGTAACTATGGCGACCCCGGGGGCGGTCAGAACGACAACAGACGATTTCGAGAAGGAAGCGTGCGTACTTCAACGGCGAGCGAAAGCCAGGGGGACGGGCACGTTCCCCAGAAGCGCGACGATGGCCAGGCCACGCGATCGGAAGAGGCCCATAGCCATGCCTCCCAGAGAAAGGATGATAAGGTGGCCATGCAGCGCGAGATAGACAATCTGAAGAGGAAGCTACGCCGTGCGCAGCGGAGACAGTCCGAACTCAGCCCTGACCTGCCCTCCGACGACGAGAGCGATGATGAATACAGGCAGAGGTTAAGAACGCCCCCCAACGAGACTTTTTCCCACGAGGAGGAGCGCTACTAGAGGCGTAGGCGTGCCAACCCAACCCCTAGGGGCTTAGGAGGCGACGCTATGAGCAAGGCGCGGGATCAGCTTTCCAGGTCGCCTTTCACGCGTCGTATAGAGGAGGCAGAGCTTCCTCGGCGGTTCCAGCAGCCAACCTTCATTGCTTACAACGGCAAGACGGATCCCGTGGAGCACGTGAGCCAGTTCAACCAGAGGATGGCTGTCCACTCCAAGAATGAGGCGCTGATGTGCAAAGTCTTCCCATCCAGCTTGGGACCTGTGGCGATGAGGTGGTTCAACGGTCTAAGGACGAATTCCATAGACTCGTACAGACAGCTGACCCAGGCCTTTGGTTCCCGCTTTGTCACGAACAGCAGGCCTCCTCGGCCCATGAGTGCATTGCTGTCCCTATCTATGCGTGATGGGGAGACCCTCAAGGCTTATTCGGACAAGTACTGGGAGATCTACAACGAGCTGGACGGCAAGTATGATGCCGTCGCCATCAGTACATTCTAGAATGGGCTACCAATGGGGCACGACCTGAGGAAGTCCCTGACCGGAAAGCCCGTCACCAGCGTGCGGCAACTGATGGATCGGATCGACAAGTACAAGCGGGTGGAGGAAAATATGCTGCAAGGCAAAGGCAAGGAGAAGGTTATCCCTCAGGAGAGGAGGGATTTCAGGTCGGATAGGTACAACAACGCCCGTCTGAAGAGGGATTTCGGTGGGCAATCCGGGGCGACCAATGCCCAGACTGTCGGCGCAGTATTCCGAGAACCCGTTCACAAGGTCCTGGAAAGGATAAAGAACGAGCCATACTTCAGGTGGCCGACGAAGATGATCGGAGAGCCTGGTAGGCGCAACCAGGACCGTTACTGCCAATACCACCAGGACCACGGACATGCCACGGAGGATTGCAGGAACCTCTGAGACCACCTGGACCAACTAGTCCAGGATGGAAGGCTGAAGCACCTTCTGCACCATTCCAGCGGCCAGCAGGGCCGAGCCTACCAAGAGCCTCGGAGGGACGCCGCCATGGGGCAGCCCGCTGGGACGATCAACATAATCTTGGCCGCGCCAGGAAGAACAGGCACACCCCCTTTGCGAGTGTTGTCTGTGGCCCAACTGCCCGCCGAGGACCCTCGGATGGGGCCAAAGAGGTCCAGGAGGAATCCTCCCCCAGCCCTGAGTTTCTCGGAGGAGGACAAGATTGGGACCATCCAACCACACGAGGACGCCCTAATCGTTACCCTCAGAATCGGGGGCTATGACGTGAAAAGGGTGATGGTGGACGGTGGCAGCGCAGCCGAGGTCATGTGTCCAGACCTCTACAAGGGGCTGGGGCTAAAACCGGAAGACCTCACACCTTATAGCTCTCCCCTAATGAGTTTCGACGAAAAGCTCGTCATCCTAAAGGGCATGATCAGACTGCCCGTACAGACAGGCCCAGTGGTGGTGGAGGCGAACTTTGTAGTGGTGGACACATACTCCCCCTACACGGCCATCGTAGGAAGGCCTTGGCTACACGCCTTGGATGGCGTAGCCTCCACCTTGCACCAGAAGGTGAAATTCCCATCAGGGGACCAGGTTCTGGAGATCTGAGGTTGCCAATCCACAGCTAGACAGTGCACGGTGGCTGCCATATCCTATCGGCTTTATGCACAGTCCTCGGCCCCAGTCAAGGAAGATTCATAGCAATCAAAGACCCAAGTGGCGCCTCCGGATGCACCTGCCGAGGATGCTAAATGCGAGAACCTGGAGAAGGTGGTAATTGGCAATGATCCGGAGAAGTTCTTCCAGGTCGGAACCCAGCTGCCTCCACAGGAGAAGGAGGAGTTACTTGAGTTCCTCAAGAGGAACCTTGACGTGTTCGCATGGGACCCCTGCGATGCCCCTGAGATTGATCCATCTTTCATCTATCACCACCTTAACGTCAACCCATCTGCGATCCCCAAGCAGCAGCCACCCCGGCGCCCTTTGAAGGAGCACGCTATGCGATCAGGGAAGAGGTCGATAAGCTTAAGCGCGCGGGGGCTATTAAAGAGGTCTTTTACCCCAAATGGTTGGCTAACACTGTGGTGGTCAAGAAGAAAAGTGGGAAGTGGAGGGTTTGTGTAGACTTCACAGACCTGAACAAAGCATGCCCAAAGGACCCCTTCCCAACGCCACGAATAGACCAACTAGTAGATGCGACGGCAGGCCATCCTCGGATGAGCTTCCTGGATGCCTTTCAGGGTTATCACCAAATCCCACTAGCCTTGGAGGACCAAGAGAAGACAGCATTTGTGACACCCATTGGGAACTACCACTACAAGGTTATGCCGTTTGGCCTGAAAAACGCCGGATCCACCTACCAGAGGATGATGACGAGAATGTTTGAGCCGATGTTGGGCAAGAGCATCGAGGTCTATGTTGACGATATGGTGGTGAAGAGCAAGCTGGTGTCCGAGCACTTGGAGGACCTCGGCCGCACATTTGGCGTCCTGAGAGAGCACAAGCTTCGCCTTAATGCCTCAAAATGCTCGCTCGGCGTAAGCTCTGGCAAGTTCTTGGGGTACATGATCACCCACCGTGGGATCGAAGTCAACCCTGACCAGATCAAGGCCATTCACAATTTGAAGCCTCCGCAGAACCCCAAGGAGATCCAAAAGCTTACCGGGATGATCGCGGCGCTGAACCGATTCATTTCCAGGTCGGCGACAGGTGCAGGCCCTTTTACCTCCTGATCAACAAATGGAAAGGATTTGAGTGGTCCAAGGATTGTGCCATAGCCTTCTAGCAACTCAAGGAGTATCTATCCCAGCCGCCTATCATGTCTAATCCTGAGCCCGACGAGGTCCTATACGCCCACCTGGCGGTGGCGCCCCACGCAGTGAGCTTAGTGCTGATACGGGAAGACAATGGCGTTCAAAAGCCAGTTTACCACGTCAGTAAGTCGCTGCACGAAGCAGAGGTCAGATACCTACCCCTGGAGAAAGCCATACTGGTGGTGGTCCACGCCACGAGAAAGCTCCCCCATTACTTCCAAGCTCACACGGTGGTTGTCCTAACCCAATTGCCCTTGAAGTCTGTACTCCGGGCCACTGATTACACAGGTAGAATCGCGAAGTGGAACACAATTCTGGGGGCTTTTGACGTCAAGTACATGCCCCGGACTTACATAAAAGGCCAGGTTCTGGCAGATTTGACGGCCGAGTTCGCTGAACCAGTCGTAGAAGTGACAGCCGAGGATAAGAGCCGTGATGAGAAATCAGTTGGGGCAATCTCCATCCCAGAGTCACCATGTTGGAAAGTATATGTGGATGGCGCGGCAAACCAAAGGGGGTCCGGAGTGGGCTGTGGTCCTAGTATCCCCTGAAGATCATGTCATTGAGAAATCCCTGAAGCTCGGATTCACGGCCACAAACAACGAGGCCGAGTATGAGGCATTACTGCAAGGGATGATCATGGTGCAAAAGATGGGAGGAAAGTCGATAGAGATGTTCTCAGACTCCAGATTGGTGGTAGGGTAGGTGAAGGGGGAGATGGAAGCCAGAGATTCGAGAATGCAGGAATACCTGGGCCAAGTCAAGCGCTTGCAGTTGGAGTTTCGCCCCTTCAGCTTGTCCCATATTCCTAGGAATGGGAACAGTCATGCCGATTCACTTGCCACACTCGCAACATCCTCGGCAGGGGCTCTGCCTCGGATCATACTTGTGGAGCACCTGGAGAGGGCAGTGAAGTGCCAAAGGGAGTTATCCCCGTCCATCAAGTTGTGATGGGTCCCAGCTGGATGGACCCCATAGTGAGATTCCTCAACGATGACGTCCTGCCTGAGGAGAGATCAGAGGCAGAAAAGATCGAAGGAAAGCTCCTCGGTTCTGGTTGTCCGAGGATCACAAGCTATACAAGCGGTCCTACTCTGGGCCATACCTTCTATGTGTCCACCCCGAAGCGGCAGAATCCTTGCTCGAAGAGTTGCACGAAGGATTTGTGAGAGCCATACAGGGGGGGAGATCCTGGCTCACCGAGCCGTCACTCAAGGATACTGGTGGCGGGAATGCAGCAAGAGGCCCAGGGAGGTATGTCAAGAGAAGTGTGACCAATGCCAAAGGTTCGCCCCAAACATCCATCAGCCTGGAAGGGGTCCTCAATCCATTATCCAGTCCATGGCCATTCGCCTAATGGGCTTGGACATTGTGGGACCTTTCCCCCAAGCACCAGGAAACAAGAGGTATCTGTTGGTGGCCACGGACTACTTCACCAAGTGGGTCGAGGCCGAACACTAGCCAACATCAGGGATGTAGACGTGAAGAAATTCCTTTAGAGGAACATAGTTACACGGTTCGGGGTCCTCATACCCTTATCTCGGATAATGGGCTCCAGTTCGATAGCAAGCCTTCAGGAGGTACTGTTGTGAACTTGGGATCACAAACAGGTACTCAACGCCAGCCTACCCTCAGGGAATGGACAGGCCGAGGCGGGTCAACAAGGTCATCGTCAACGGGCTTAAGAAGAGACTGGATGATGCTAAAGGGAGATGGGTAGAGGAGCTGCCCCATGTCCTCTGGACGTATCGGACTACGCCCCAGCGCTCAACGGGGGAAACACCTTTTGCCATGACTTATGGTACGGAGGCAGTGATCCCCTGGAAACCAACTTCCCGACACTAAGGACGAGCTCCTTCACCCCAGGCAGCAATGATGAACTGCTGGGGCGGAGCCTGGACATGGTAGACGAACGAAGAGGAGCAAGCAATGATCCAGCTGGCTCACTACCAGCAAAAGCTCAAGCAGGGATATGACACCAATGTAAAGCTCAGACCACTAGCACCGGGAGACCTGGTGCTGAGAAAAGTCGTAGGAGCTGCCAAGAACCCTTCTTGGGGAAAGCTCGGACCCAACTGGGAGGGGGCCCTATCGGATTACCTAATGGTAGGGATAGGAGCATACTATTTAGAAGATTAGATGACAAACCTGTACCTCGTCATGGAATGTAAATAACCTGAAAAGGTATTACTATTAATAAAGAGGCCTCTTTTGATTCAGATGTTCTGCCTGTCATGATCACACATCTCGCGTCCCAACGCCACTCATATCTGGTACTAGACAGAACCTAGGTCTTGCATGGTCCAAGGACTCAAGCCTATGGGGAAACTAGTTACTTACAGCCAATTGAAGGTAGCAATTGTACCTAGGTCTTGCATGGTCCAAGGACTCAAGCCTATGGGGAGCTAACCACTTATCTTGAAGGTAGCAATTGTACCTAGGTCTTGCATGGTCCTTGGACTCAAGCCTATGGGGAGCTAACCACTTATCTTGAAGGTAGCAACTGTACCTAGGTCTTGCATGGTCCTCGGAGTCAAGCCTATGGGGAGCTAACCACTTATCTTGAAGGTAACAATTGTACCTAGGTCTTGCATGGTCCAAGGACTCAAGCCTATGGGGAGCTAACCACTTATCTTGAAGGTAGCAACTGTACCTAGGTCTTGCATGGTCCTCGGACTCAAGCCTATGGGGAGCTAACCACTTATCTTGAAGGTAGCAACTGTACCTAGGTCTTGCATGGTCCAAGGACTCAAGCCTATGGGGAGCTAACAACTTATCTTGAAGGTAGCAATTGTACCTAGGTCTTGCATGGTCCTCGGACTCAAGCCTATGGGGAGCTAACCACTTATCTTGAAGGGTAGCAACTGTACCTAGGTCTTGCATGGTCCCTCGGACTCAAGCCTATGGGGAGCTAACCACTTATCTTGAAGGTAGCAACTGTACCTAGGTCTTGCATGGTCCAAGGACTCAAGCCTATGGGGAGCTAACCACTTATATCTGGGTGCTAGACAGAACCTAGGTCTTGCATGGTCCAAGGACTCAAGCCTATGGGGAAACTAGTTACTTACAGCCAAACCAAAGTGTCAGACAGAACCAAGGCACTGCATGGTCCTCGGACTCAGGCCTGTGGGGAAGTTAACTACATTGAAGAGATCCTAAGTGTCTACTCAAAGAAATTCTATTTGGTCCTTAGGAAACGAAAAGTGCATCAGAGCATACATGCCCTCTCATTATATAACTGATGCCACGATTGGCCGAGATGCAATTGAAGCTAAAATCATGCAAGTAAAGAAAAAGCGGATAATGTGCAAGTAAACAAACAGCCACAACAACAGAAAAAGAAATAAAGCTCTCATTTCATTAAGTCCAAAAGAATTACACCAATGGAGTCACATTACAAATAAAGAAAAAGGGAAGAAAAAGATGCAAAAGTGAAGTGTAGCAGGCAGAAGCGCCAAGGAGCCTAGTTCTTCTATTTAGTTGCCCGCCTCGGTGGGTGGCTAGGCCCATAGCTGCCTCAGGGTCCTCTGAGCCCTGACTGAGTGGGACGGCCTGTAGAGGCACGACAGGAATAGCTGCCCCCCTCGGCAGAAGAAACCTGGGCATCAGAGAAGGCTTTGCAGCCTGCTGAGGCGCATCCTCGTTGGAGCCATCACTCAATTCAACCACCACGGGAGGATTACTCCCTTGGACTAGCTCATCAGTAACCCCAGCATCCGAGGCCCCTTCGCCCGGAGTAGCAGCAGTTTCCACAGCAGCCTCCTCGGCTTCAGAGCCATCCGGGGCAGCCTCGCGGATAGCAAGGGGGTAGTATACGCTATCCTCCTTCCACAAGTCAGAAGAGGCCTCCACCCCAGCTTGTTTGAGGGCTTCATTCCAAGTTTCAGAGCAGTAGTGCCTACATACCCCAGGGACTTGGGATTTGTAGGCAGCTACTGTCTCAGCTGCCCCAGCAGTATAGGCTGCCTTTTCAGCTTCCTCCTTGGTGGCCTAGGCCTCCTCCCGGCCTTGATCTGCCTCAAACTTGGCCCTCTCGGCCTCCCCTTTGGCCCATTCGGCCACCCTCTTGGCCTCCTCGGCATCGGCCACTTTCTTCGCCAGGCCAGCTATCTGATCCTCGGCGAGTTTCAGCAGCCCCTCTACCTCACCCAGACGTTTCGTCTGAGTTTCAGCCTGCCTCTGGGCACCCTCAAGGCCTGCCATTGCGCTGTTCTTAGCCTGGGTCATGGCCTTCAGCTCCTCCCTGGCCTTAGCAAGGTCCTCCTCGGACGTCTTGAGGGTCCGAGTAGCCTCCAAGCGCTTATCGCGCTCTAAATTCATGGCCTTTCCATGTTCATTGGCCGCCTCTTCCAGCCTGAAAGTGGTCTGGACAGCCTGCCAAACGAAACAGATAAGTTATAATTAGCCGAGCTCAAAAAAGAAAGGAAAGCAGAAAAAACTGAAGCAAGAAAAAGCACAAGTGTTAAGGGTCTTACCATCCCCAAATATCGCTTGAGGTAGAGGAAGACGTCCCTACTCCTCATGGTCCCCAGCTCCGCCATGTCCGCGGGAAGGAGCAGGCATCTCTCCACAGCGTCGGCCACATACGCGCCTTCGCCATCCTTAAAGTCCCTAAGGGAGGAGTCATCCCTCAAAGGTGCCCCGCGGAGCATTGGGGCGGGGAGCCAGGCCTGGACCTCGGGCGGGGGAGCGACCTGTTTATCCTGCGTTGAGGAGCCTATCCTCAGTTGCTTCGATGGCGACCGAGTGCCATCGCCCTCTCGCGTGGGCCCAGATTTGTCCTCAAGGGTCCTCTTCCCCTTGTCCTTCTTCTGCTTAGGGTCAGCAGGCTCGTGCCTAGACGGCGGGCTCAGCTGAGGCGGAGGAGGAGGAAGCCTGGACTGTGTTGAGGCCGACCTGGTCTGAGCAGGACGAGCCTTTGGAGGAGGAGGAGGAGGAGGAAGCCTCGGTTTGGACTTCCCCGGCTGACCTTCGATTAGGTCGAGTAGGGTGGGTTGGGCTTTCTTCTTGTAGCCCATCTCAAGCCGAGAAGATGTCTCTGACGCTAAAAGGTCTGCCTCGGTTAGACGAGGATCACCCAAGTCTCCAGAAGGGTCCTCGGACTGATGGAGTTGCTCGAAAACGCTAAAATCGTCCTCGGCAGGACCAAAATCTGCAGCGTCCCCTTCCCTCTCTAAGTCCTCTTTCGCAGCCTCTGGGAATGTGTGGGAAGACGAGGGGACTGCTACTGTGACGTCTTCTGGAGCGGAGGGATCCTCGGGAAACTCGAACCCGTCCTCGGTCACTTTTATTTTCTGCAGCCGAGGATCCTTTGCTTTGATCACGTACTTTGGGGCCGCGAATGACTTTTGGAGTGGAGTGTACCCCAAAGTCTTGTGCGCGGCTCTGACTTGGTGGTCTGCTTCGTTCTCAAAAGCCGCAGACCTGAGCACCTTCTGCAAGTCCTCCTGTTGATCAAGCTGAAGTGGCGCGCGAAAGAGTGCGGATCTGCAAAGAGAAAACACATCCACGGTTAGAAACCAAACAGTACAAAAAGAAATAATCGCAGAAAAGAAGTTAGAAATCTTTGAATCCCCTCCTATTCCCACTGCCCCACCTGGTGTTCCCTCTGTCGGTCGGGCAGTGAAGGCCATCGTGCCACGCTCCAGACACGATGAGAAAATCCTCGTTCATCCCCTTGTTGGACTCGGGGAGGCACTGGATGAGCGGACCCTGTCATCCCTCGTCCTCATGTAGTAGGACTTGTTCTTCAGATGTTGAAGATTGTAACAGTATTCACATCATGATAGGTCAGCCTTAGACCCATCTTCTCATTAAGGGCATCCACACTGCCCAGAATTCTGAACATGTTGGAGGCGCATTTGGGTGGGGGTTAACCGAAAGTATGTAAGGTAACCCTCATTCACCGGCCGCCCATGGGGATCCTCATCCCCCCTTCAAGGAAGGCGATGATGGGAATCACCACCTCACCCACCTGCTTCCGGAGGTGCCATTCCCCCTCCTCAAATACCTTAAGCCACGTTGGCCGGTATCTTGTAATCGGCGATGAATTTCTCTATCGCCTCCTCAGAGCCAACATACTTCTTAAGTCTTACCATCCCAAATGACGCCTAAGAGAACTAAAAGAGGAGCGAATGAAAGAGAAGGACGAGTAGAGAGGAAAAAAGCTTAGAGCGGGATAGAGCGGACTTACGGAAACGAGGAGGAGCTCCTCGGACTGGCTTTTATGCTGGAGATGTAGGTGGAAGTTTGGCTGGACTCTGAATGGAGGCGCAAGAGCTCTTGATTGTAAATGAAAAAAGGAGGAAGCGGTTCTAAAGGGTATTTATACCCTAGATGGAAGAGCCGCGCGAGTTTTCTCCGCCCATAATGGCAGACGCATCCCACCGTTAGATTGTCATCTGCCCGTAGACGTGGGGAGCATAAAGCCGCCCACATTTAATGCAGGACACGTTACGCGCACCGAAGCCAGTAACACACCTTGGGCAGGTGAAAAGGCACCAACGCTGACGAAGGACAAGACTCGATGGGCCACGGAGCAGGTCCGAGGATATCAAAATCCTCATTTCCGCCCGAGGATGCGGACAGCAAGATTTTGAGGGGCTATTGTGGGGCCAGAATAAGTCAGCAACCCCGGCCCACTTCAAACCAGGCCCAAAGGCCCACGCCGAGGACGCGTCCAAGGTCCGATGACGAAAGTGTAGAGCCCAAGGCCTAAGGAGCATTGCCGAGGATGGTTACATCCTCGGGTGACCGAGGTCAGAAAGTGGGCAAACAGCATACCTTTAAGGGGAGTCTCCCTGAGCATCCAAGGAGCAAATATCAAGTACCAAGCACTGGACATGGAAGCATGGTGGTGGAGCAAGCCCCAGGTGAACTGTCACTTTTACATTAAATGCCCTCAACTAACGCCCTGGCCGCATTAATGAGGATAGGACCTCTGAACAGTGCCGTCTTGGGCGCTGCAACCCACAGGAGGGATGGGAATGCGGCTGATGGGACAGGCTCTCAAGTGGAAGCCGGGTTGATCAACAAATGTAGGGCTAGGATCAACTGAGAGAGAAGTATATAATGTAAAAAGTCCCTCTTGAGAGGGGGACGGACGGAAAACCAGAGAAAAGAAATACTGTAGCAGTGTATTTTCTCTCAACCATTGTAACCTTTCTTGAAAGAAATAAGAACAACTTCAACCTCTATAAGACCCGTCCGAGGAGTCCTATTGTGCATTCCGACCCACGTTTAACTCATCACAATCCACGAACAACCATGCATGGCCGTTGCATTCTTTACTAGGGCCTAGCTCTTGAACCCATACTCTATAAATTTATTGGAGGGTTAGCTGGGCTTGGGTCCACTCTCTCAATCTGCGGAGAGCGCTCAAAACCGGTCCCTACAAATAGTAATAGTTATTCCATTACAACATTTTGTATTCCTTGTAATACTTATTCTTATTCCTATATAATCATCATTACAATGTATCAAACGAGCCCTTGGTGCCTGAGATTGGTTTTTTGTAGGTTGGTTGATTATATATATAGGGGTCAAATTGTGATAGATAGCTTGATAAGAAAAAATTCTGTTATTAACCTTATTTTATTGTTTTAGTTTTATTTTGATATTTTTGAGATTTAATTTTGGTGAATTTTGAGATTCACTATATAATTTAGGTAAATATTGCAAATTTTAATAATTAATTGAAAGAAAAGTAATTAAATAGTTGATGGAAGCCTACCTTTTTTTACAATGCATAAAACATCTAAGTACAATACACTAACTTAACCTGAACCAACTCGACCTACATGGTTGGGGTTGGGTTAGTTTGTACACGTGTGAAAGGTTAGGATTAGAATTTCTCAACTCAAAAAGGTTAGGTTGGATTGAAAAAATACTACAACATGACCTAACTCAACCCATGCACATCCCTAAATATAATATGAATTGTGCAACATATAAATCCAATTTTGTTTACTTTATCATGCATTTTGAATAGTATTTTTATTTATATATTATTTTCAAATTATTCCCGCTTACACCAAAAACTAATTAGTGTTTTAGTCTGATAATAAAGAGCTATCATTAGGAGCAGACTCTATAGGTTGAAACTCTCTCAAAAAAAAAAATTTGCTTTTCAAATTAGTGCTTTTATTTTAGTATATTGTGTATTATAGGTAATAGTTCTTTACATTATCATGCAAATTTCAATTATAAGCTTATATGTTTGGATGAATTATGTTAAAAGAAATATTAATTAATTACTTGATCTCTTAGGTGCTCATAACCCTAAAAAAAGCTAAATTAGTTATACTATAATTCATTTTAGAGTAAGCAAACATGGAAACAACAAGTTTCAAAAGGCTTTCCTGTACGTGACTTTTTTTGGTGGTATAAAAAAAAGTCAAAAAAACAACAACAACAACTCTTCGCTTAAATGAAACTTTGTTTAGAAGAATGTTGTACGACATATATATCACTTGTTTTACTTAAAAATTAACATTGAATGGATGCATTAACCTTCATCCAAAGTAATACATTTTAACATTATCGATCGAGTTGATTTATTCAATTCGCTTCAAATTAAATGTCCCATCATAATTTTGAAGAATTTATTTATATGGTTCTGAACTTAATATACTTTAATATTACTTGTTGTTCGTGCTTTACAAAATCTTAAATTTGTTAATATTGGTTTTTGGCTACTCAAATGTTCGCTTGAAACTAATTACACTTTAGAATTTTTTTTTTGCTAAACAATTACACTTCAACAAGTGTACTTTGACTTTGGTGAAAAATCATATGTGCACATTAAACTTATGTTTTTTCTTTGATAGAACATAAAACTTGATTTAAATCTTATAACTTAGCCAAAAGACATTACTTAAAATAAAAGTCACTTAGCTTATATATATATATATATATATATTAAAATACATTTCATTCAAAGATGTTTAGCCATTCAAATTGTATATAAGGCGTATGGATTTAAGTGTTAATTATTATTATAAATTGTAAAATCAATCTAAGAAAATTTTTAAAGTTGGAGAGTATATATGGCTAGGAAATTTATAAGAAAAATTTTGGTGGTAATGACTGAGTTAGTTATCATTAGTCTTGATGAAGTGCAAGCTAATGACCTTGCCATTATCCCTTACCAATCCACTTCACTTCCAATTTCACTTCATGAATGTGAGGTTGATAATGTTCAAGAATTAATGACTATTTATTAACTGTCTTTTACGACAATTTGAATATTGTCAAAATTGTCATAAAAGAAATGAATTTATGAGTTAATTTGTGGAGTCTGCTATTACTCGTTTTTAAATGTGTATGAGGGTTCATAAGGTGTCTCTAAATCACCTGGTTTTTGACATCACTATAAAGTGCTTAATATTCTGCATCAGCATAATTAAGTTCTATAAAACCCTTTCGTTTGGAAGCTTGTTTTATAAATTGTTATGAATCATCTACTAAAAAGTACTAAGATCCATTTATAAGCAAAATCCATGAACTATCTTTGAATTTAGATTTGGTAAGTAATTCATAAAACTCTATCTCTCTCTCTCCAAATGCATATATGCATGAATAGTATATTTGTGAGTAACCATAAAGATTCAACTTCCTCATATTAAATTCATCCCAAGCATGCTTGTTATCTTTGATTATACCATTAACATAAAGTATTAGGGAATGATTCGTGGAATAGAAAAAATTTGACCCATAAATAGAAGTTGAACCATTGATCATCTAATGTCGGCTCTAAGGTAGGTTGTGTTGGTTTGATGGAAGAGGAAGGAAAGGTAGAGAAGGAAGTGACTTTCCTTTGTTTGTTTAGAAAGTATACGATAAATGAAAGAAAAATGGGAGGGAAAATTTTTTTGTGGGGTGCCCATCATTTTTCCTTTCCTAAATTACTCTTAAGCCTTTGAAAATTTTTAACTTTTTTTGTGAAATTACTTTCATATCCTTATTAATTTATAATTTACAACGATAAAATGGTAAAATAGTTTATTATTCTTATTATTATTTTTTTATTCCCTTTCACTTATTTCTCTTTCCCTCTACCTCCAAACGCACATGAAGAAGTATTTCTTTCCCCTTTTTTTCTTTACCGTTTGGTTGGGAAGATGAAAAAGTGAGATGATAAAAAATAGAGGGAAGATGGAAAAGTGGGAGGGTAGAAAAGTTTTTTAGTTTTCCTCATTTTTGTTTGGTTGAGAGGGTGGAAAAGTGGAGGGATGAAAAACTTTTTGGTTTGGTTGAAAATAAGGTTTGTATAAATTTACCATCATGTCCCTTTTAAATAAAACAAAAAGTAATACATTATACTTTTAAAAAAAATTGTGTATAGATGAAAGTGGACATTTCAAAAAATAGCATAAGAAATCATCAAAAAGTGTTTTCTTAAAAAGATAATAAAAATAAAAATTAAGAAAAAAAAGGAAGGAAAAGAAGAAGAACCCACCACCTGACAAAACCAAAGAAAGAAAAAAAAAAAAAACAAAAACAAAAAGCCAGCGTTACAAAGGAAAAGTCAAAAGAAAAAAAGAAAAGAAAAAAGAGCAAGCCAACGTTATAAAGGAAAAGTCAAAAAAAGAAGAAAAGAAAAAAAGAAGCCAGAAACGTTAATTAGAGGTAGGGGCACTTTTGTTCACATTTTTTTTTCCACTTTTCACTCCAATTTTCTCTCCAATTTGGAGAGATTGTATTTTGAAGGGGGAGGAGAGAAAACTTGTTGGCACCATCACTTTTCTCTTCCCCTTCCCCTTTAAACCAAACAATGGAAAATGTTATTTTTCACCCTATTTTCCTCTCTCTATTTTCCATCTTCCCTATTAATTTCCTTTCTCTTTTTCTTTTCTCTTCTCTTCCCTCTCCTTCCATGTCCCAACCAAACATAGCATTAAAATAAGAGAATAAAAATGTGCTATTTAAAAAGTATGAAATATTCTAAAATACTTAGAATGAAAAAGATATGAAAGAATTCTAAACACTTGGCGACAAGTCTACAATTCATGCACACTTAATGCTTATCATTTTCCTTACGTATAGCAAATTTAGATTCTTTAGCTTTAGATTTTCAACCAACAAAAAAAAAAAAAAAAAATTAGCTTTATATTATTCTTGGTTTATTATTAGAAGGTTTAATTTACCACAAAATGTTAAACATTGCTTCTTCTAAATGAATTTTCATATTTGACTAAAAGTTGATATTCATATAAATTATTTGATTTTTGGAATAAAATTTGACTAAAAACTTAGTTGCAGGTTAAGATTTCAACTTCATCTAAAAAGTTGACAAGTGTCTATGTTTGCACATCATACTTAACTGTACTTAATCCAATCAACACTTATCATTTACATTGCAAACATGTTAGCTTCTTAGATGAATTGAGGCCTAAGTCTTCAACCAAGTCTGTAACCAAATTTTATTCATTGATTTGTGATGCATTTATGTTAGTATAGTAATTTCTCTTTTTTTGAGAAACCGGCCTGGAAGTCCCGACTGGGCATGTTAGTAGTAATTTCAAAACTTAAGAAGATGTCAAACCTAGTTTTACTATTCTGTAGCCAATGGCTATTAACTTTTTTTTTTTTTTTAAATAACTCTCAATTTTGTTTTCCCATTTCCCACCAATATAGCTTTCTAAGAAATTTACACTTACCTGATTACCTCCGACAACCGTTTTAGTGGTGTTATTAAAATTTAGTGGACTTATAATTTTTCTTTTTGTGGTGTTATTCTAATTACAATTGGATTAAATAGCATTTTGGTCTGTCTAGTTTGTTAATGGTTTTAATTGGGTCCTCGGGTTACTATTTTTATGTCATTTTTTAAACCATTACAATATAGCCCCCAAATTTATTTATTTATTTTTTAATTTATAATTTGATAGTTTTGACAATGAGAGGAATATTTTGAACTTTAGATATCAATGACATACTAAGAGGTGCTAACTGCTAACTAATTAAAGTTTCAAAACTCTTAGCCAATATAGCCCAATTAAGGTCATGAAATTTTACTGGGTGACATGTTTTTATGATGTTCTACACTCACTAGTTAATTTGGTGTAAAATAGGTTTACCTCTTTTTTATTATTATTATTTTTTTTATAAGATAATACAGACAGAATACACAAGAGATGGGGAATGAGGGAGTGGGAAGACAAGAAAATGAATGTTACTTGTAAGCCATAAATTTCAATAGACCATGCGTTACCCTTAATCACAATAGCCATACGATCTTCATGCATGCATGGTAGAGTTGATTCGCTTCTTTTTTTTTAATTGATGTTCTTGATTGACTTTTTATTTATTTATTAATATTTTGAATTTGAAGAATGACCAGCAAGGTCTTCTTAAAAAAAAAAGAAAAAAAGAAAAAAGAATGACCAGCAAGGTCCATTAGTTAGACCAAGAAAAGCTTTTCCATTGATTTGAGTTAGGCTGCATGTGACACCCTAGATTGCTTTAGTCTATCCATCAATTAATTACTCCTTCTGCATATACTCTTTCTTTAACACCTTGCTATATCTTTTGATATTTTTCTTCGTTTATTTTATTTTATTTTTTTTAGCTAGTTTCAATTGAATTTGTGGTATCTTTTTCCTTTTGTTTCTTATATAGTCTTTATGTTTGAGCTTCTTTCCTTACTTTATTTTTCTCTTCCTTAAAGCTAGCTTATAATCCTTGCATATAATTTTTTTTAAAAAAACCATAATCATATATGTGTGTATTTGGTAAGAGTTTCTACCCAATAAAGATCGTACATATTCATAATGTTACATAAAAGAATAATAAATTTGAATGGAGTCATTTTATATTTCATAGATAAAAGAATAATAAATTTGAATGGAGTCATTTTACATTTCCTAGAGGCATGAAGTTGCATGTAAATATGACCAACACAAAATTAGTATAAGTGAATATATAGCATGAAAGTGGGCTAAAATGGGTATTTTCCCATTTCACCCAAAACAAGTAGCAAAATGCATCTGTTCTGAAACTATCTAGCAAAATGCCCTTGTTTTAAAACTTGATTTTTAAAAAATTGAGTTTCAATGAAAAACTCGATTTAATGAAAATTGAGTTACTTGCAAAATGTTACATGGAACTCGAGTTCCATGTAATTTTTTATTTTTTATTTATAGTTTTTTACCTATAACTCGATTTTCTAAAAATCGAGTTTTTTTTATTGAAACTCGATTTTTAGAAAATCAAGTTTAAAACAGGGGAATATAGCTAAATAGTTTCAAAATATGAGCATTTTGCTACTTGTTTTGGGCGAAAATGGCAAATGCCTATTTTGGCCCATGAAAGTGCATGTTAACTAGGTAGACATGATGTCAAATTATAGGGTAAATAGAATAATGATACTACAAAATTGGAGTTTAATTAAAATTTTTGCTTGAGCTTCCACTTTAATATATTGTATATAATATATTAATTGTGACTAAGGAGTAATAGAAATATATAATGATATTTATAAGTATAAATTATATGTCTTCATATTCTTGGTTTGCTAAGTCACAAGCTAGATATGTGCAATTCTTTTATTAGACTAAATAGAAATTATTTACAATATTATGTAGCTAAATATATTTTTGGAATTTTATTGTAAGTTGGTATGATCAATGTAGCAAAATCAAGGTGGTCGATACCGTATCGGTATCAGTCGTACCGATCGGTACGTATACCGGTATCGGTCGTACCGACCAGTACATATACCGGTATTGAAACGACAATGTTTTGTACCAGTTTAAATACCGACCATACCGGCTATACCAGCAAATTTCAGGCATTACCGGCTAGTATCAAGCGTACAGTTGATACAGAAAAAACTTTTTTTTTTTTTTAGTTTTGTAATTTTTGAATTTTTGTAAGGGCAGAATGGTAATTTATTTGTATTAACTTATTAGTATTATTTGTTTTCTTAGTATGCAATGAACAATTAAGCTTTCTATTTTTTATATTGTGTTTTTTTTTTCTTTTAATTGATAATAAAGTCTAAAATCATGAATAATTTGTTCAA